>JARYHS010008074.1:134468052-134607932 GCA_031002005.1 Vandiemenella viatica
CAGTCGAAGGTAAGAACTGTAGAGGACAGAGATTTTAGAGAATATATGAAACAGATAATTGAGGACGTGGGTTGTAAGGGATATGTAGAAATGAAGAGGTTAGCACAGGAAAGGAAGGGATGGAGGATTGCATCAAACCAGTCGAAAGACTGACGACAGCAAAAAAAAAAAAAAAAGAAAAAAAAAAAAAAAAAAAAAAAAAAAAAAAAAAAAAAAAAAAAAAGACCTTCTCTGTGGAAAAAAGAAGTGTATTACTTTCGTGATAGTAAGGACTTAAAATAAATGAAGTAGGTTATCATTAAAGATTGATTCCTAATCTGTAGGTTACACGCTGGAGATTAGAAAATTTCACGGTCTTACCATACCTTTTTTATGGAATAGTGATAAATAAATTTTTCAGTTGGTTATTATATTTCAGAGAAATTTTATGCCGAAAACTTCACAACGGGGATCGATATTATAATTTATTAATTCTATTTGCATTTTAATCATTGTTGTTGGTTTATAATTTTTTGCAGTACGTGTTATGAATTTCGTTTGTATGCATCCTTTTACGGGGTCGTCCTTTATATTGATGACAGAGAACAAAAACACTACCAGTTCGATAGGCCTGTCCCTACTGCCCCACTTTACTTGGTCCATACAGGCACTCCGATTAGATTACATGATTTTGTTCCATTGTAATTAAATCAGTAAGATGTCGTAAAAGCTGATATGCATTAATTAAACTAAAAGGCGAAGGAAAATCCTTGTTGCTTTTGTTTTAGTATCTGTAAATCTAAAACAAAGTACGAGTTTTAAGAATTAAGCTCTTCTGATCGGCCTAGTCTGAAAACTTGTTTACAAGATGCTTTACTGCTATTACGAACTAACTTATCAAACGAAAACGGGCGTCAGTTCACTACTTTAAATCATTTATTCATAACACTCTCATTTATTAAAGCTTTGTTAGTATGTGAATAGTGCAAAACTGAATTCAACAGCATAAAGTATGCAAATCGAAATAACACAATTAACCCACCATTTGAAATAAATTTGTAAACACTGGGCTACCAATGTCGTAGCAGTTTGCAAAAGTATTAACAGGGGCTAATGAACGATCACAGAAATTATTTTCCTGTTCAGGAAAAGGCTCGGTGGCCGTTATGACATTGTGACAAGAATTATATTGGATACGCAATCCGCACATATTGTAGTCTCTTTAGCCTAGCACAATACTAATAATACTCGTAATAACATTTAATTAAACTGCAATGGAGCACACGCTTCTGTGGTAATTTCCCTAAACACCCATCTTCCCCCTTTTCTGCACCCACCTACATTTGCCCTCTACAAATTTCAACTTTAAATTCTTTCAACGTTTTTGGAAAATTATTTATCATTTCTCTTGGTAACTTATTCCAATCCCTACACCCTTGTGCCTGAAATATAGTGCCAGCTTGTGGTCATGGTCATCTTTTCCCTACCATGCATCACTTTCATTCTTACACTAATATCTTTCCATGACTAATCACCAATATACGCCTTGTACACTCCCATGACCCTCTTCGCATCCTTCTGTCTTCCAGTGAGTCCCATCCCAGCTCTTTTATCATATCTGTTACTAATTGCGTTCTGCGATAATTTTCCAGGAACAAATCTAGCAGCCCTTCTTTGTGTCCTCTCCAACTCCTGTATTTGATACTCATAATGAGGGTCCCATACTACACTACCATATTCATGCAATGGTCTGACCAAAGTTTTGTAACCAAATTCCTTTACTTCTCTCGTGCATCCCGTCATCACTCTCTCTAACAAGTGCAGAATTTTGAAACCTGTTCCTATTACCTGTCCAATGTGTTCTGTTCAGTTAAGCTTGTTATCAAATGTAATGCCAAGATATTTACATTCAAGTCTTCAATAAACAATTTTTTCCCCACCTTATAATCATAATCAACCTTTATTTATTTATTTGTGTATCTAATAAGCTGACTCTTCTAATCCTACCGGGTGCAGGAAACCTGCAGTTTAAGGATAAACTCGAGCTACTGAAGTGTTCTGGCGTACTTCACATTACACAGCGAGCTGTGCCAGAGGTGATGATCGGGTTAAGGTCATTTCAAAATCATAGCCGAGACTGAGATTTGTACCGTAGACCCTTCGAACTCCGGCCAGACGCATTAACCACTGAGCCACCAGACCGCTAAAAAGGAAGATGAAGCAATCGATATACTGTATCAATTCCGAACTTGATAGCTTTTTACCGAAACTGGGTAACTGAACGGTGGTTTAATGTAAAATATCAATATTTATCTGTTTTACATTCCAAAATGTATCCCAGTAGAATATTTTTGATACAGCCATTATCGTTTCTTTACACTATTGCCACTTAATAAGGTTCCAAAATACACCATATATCATTTTAAGCTTAATATAATCACAACCGTTTGAGGTAAGCTTTCCATAGGCTGTGTATTCACAACTCTGTTGCCGCAACTGCTGAATATTATAGTAGTATGTGGAAGCCACATCAAAGGAGGTCAGGCACGGAATATTGGACGCGTTCAGAAGTGGAAGGCACGACTTAGTCTTGGGATGTTGCAGTTTCATGGGAAAAGATGAGATAACTTTGATGAAAGACTCAAGAAGAATATAAATCAGAATTAAGTTGAATGGTAGGTAAATATCAAACACTGTTTAAAATCTAAACAAGTAGAGAAAAATTAAGCAGAAGAAATAATTTTGCGGAAAAGGTGGGTTCAGTGCAATGGACTTTAAAACCATATGTACAGTTTTTTTGAGAAAGATAAACCCGAACCAACACTTGAATGGTAGTCCCACCAATTGAATGGAGTATTAACATTCAATTAATTACAACCAGAACGCATCTCACATTTATGCAGTAGCATCTAGCCTCAGTCTTCTGAGACCTCGGAAAAAGGCTTTGCAGTTAAGTAAAAATGAATCTGCAATTGCGGTGCAGTTTACATTTCAACGGTGTTTTGACTTTAATGAGACAAAGCCACAGAGGATTCATTTTTAACAGATCAGTTTGTGAACGAGAAGAACACAGAGAAAATATATATCTTGAAATGCTGCTTAACTCTATCTTCCCAAAACTGAATGTGTCAACTTCGATGTGCTTCTCCACATCAGCTCCTGTTTGTTCCGCGTTTTATAAATGAAATCCTATCTTAAGTTTGAACAGGCCGCATGGATCTACAAGCTGCTACACTCTTCAACACGAATACTTCTCGTCATTTAGTTCAGTGACAACTATTTTGTACCATGAATAGCCACTATAGCCTCTTCAATTAACATAGGAGGATCAATATCAATCTTGTGTATCCCCACTCCGCTGCCCTTACCCCTACGAGATTGGAATCAGCGGTCAGCTCGGAGAAGTAGGAAGGGATGGGGCGGTGAGGTGAGGACTGGGTCTGGGAGAACATACCTTGAACCACCAGTTCGGAGTGAACAGGAGATAACATGGATGATGTTATAAACAGAATCGTTTTTCAGTTAAACACACGATGAGAAAATCACGCTCGGTTCGTTGGTTAATTGCATCTGAGACATTTGTTGTAATGTGACGTGAGTTTATTCTTAAGGCTCAAATTAATAATCCTAAAACTCATGTTTCTTCTTAATCGCTACAGTCAGCATATACTGTACATGGAGATTATAGTTCACAGTTGTTCTTCCGCTGAGCCACGCGGGAGCATCCAGATGAATTGATAGTTCTGTAAAACTGTCTTATGCGAACGTTAAATAGTTTTATTAATTTTGTGTTACTAACCACACCTCATCCTGTCACCATCCGTGTACTATGAAATGGTGAATCTGAATCTAATGTTGCATTCGAAAGAAAATACTATGCTCCATTTGTTTACATGTTTTGTTCACCTTCCTATTTTCCAAAATAGGTATTAAAAATCTAATGATTAATTGCTGTAGTGTTAGGGTATATTAGCTCACATTATTTGAAAAAATAACCTGTAAGAAGATGCTATTACAGTCCCGATTGAAAGGAGAGTAAACGATGAAAATTGGGAGCATAGAATTATCTTCATTGTAAGTTCATCTTTTAAGTGATTCATTATAATTAATTTATAAATTTCACTTAGTAAATATCTAATGCTTTGTTTAGCATTTAACTAATTTCGGTGTAACGGGGGGTATGAGTGGGTTTTCCAGTGGTATCGAAGAGCGGTCAAGTGGCTCAGTTGTTAAGGCGTCTGACTGGAGATCGAAAGGTCCCCGGTTCGAATTCCTATCTCGGCGGGGATTTTCATAGGCACTTAACCCGACCTGCACCTCTGGCACAGCTTCCTGTGTAACGTGAAGTACACCAGAACGCTTCCGTGGTTCGGATTCCACGTTAAACTGTAGGTCCCCTGTACCCGGCAGGATTTCCGGGTTAGGTTAAGGCAGCCATTAGAAACCCTGTCACCAGGTCATTCCGACCACACGGAACTAACTAGTGGTATCGAATGTCTTAGTACGCCTAAACTGAATTTTCTAACTGATAGCAATGGCAACAACTCTAGTTTTGACTCTTTTTTTTTTTTTTGCTGTCATCAGTCTTTTGACTGGTTTGATGCAATCCTCCATCCCTTCCTATCTTGTGCTAACCTCTTCATCTCTACATATCCCCTACAACTCACGTCCTCAATTGTCTGCTTCATATATTCTAATCTCTGTCTTCCACTACAGTTCTTACCTTCGACTGTTCCCTCCACCAGCAAATTAACTAATCGAGCATGTCTCAAAATATGACCTACCATCCTGTCTCTTCTTTCTGTAAGCTTCTTCCACAAACTTCTTTCTTCACCCATCATTTCCAAAACTCGTTCATTTCTTACTTTGTCTGTCCACTTAATTTTCAGCATTCTTCTGTAGCACCACATTTCAAATGCTTTAATTTTCTACCATGCCGGTATTCCCAAAGTCCATGCTACCGTAAAGTGCTGTGCTCCACACATAGAGTTTTAAAAAGTTTTTTATAATTCCTAGATCAATATTTGAAACTAAAAGATTTCTCTTTGTCATGAAAGCTCTTTTTGCTAGTGCTATTCTGCTTTTAACATCATTCCTGCTTCGGCCATCAGTTGTAATTTTGCTTCCTAAGTAAGAGAATTCACTTACTTCTCCAACTGCATTAGATCCTATTTTTATGTTTAATCTACTAGTATTGGTATCATTTCTGCTACATTTCATCACTTTAGTCTTGCTTTGATTTATATGTAGTCCAAAACCTTCTTTCAGTATTTTTTTCATGCCAGTGAGTAATTTCTCAATGTCTTCAGTCCTTTCTACTAACAAGTCAATGTCATCAGCAAATCGTAGCATACTAATTTTTTCTCCCTGAGCACTTATGCTACATGGAAATTTTGACATAACTTTCAAGAAATGCGATAGTAATATACATATATATATATATATATATATATATATATATATATATATATATATATATATATATATATAAGCAGTATACTACAAATTTCGAAATACATTGAAGTGAAAAACTCAATAGGCAGTAATATCTAAAATTAGAACTAAACAACTAAATTTTTAAAGAAAAAAAATTGTTTCTTGAAGCAGTAAAGCACTGCTTTCCCTTTAACTGTTCATTTACAACGGCGTTGCACGGGAAATACGCTTTGTTTATCCACTCTTTCAGTCTTCTCAGTCCATTACGAATACGTTACAACTTAAATCTACTTATTCCTTGAGTTTATAGCGCCTTCTGAGTGCCATCTATGTACGAAGCAAGTGAACTATGAGCTAATGTGCGTTTTGTTATTCGGTTTGCAACAGTAGAAACTGGCGAAAACCATGTATTTTCCCAGATGATTACTAGGGTTCAGATCATTATCACCAAAAAATAGGTAAATATGCATGTAAATATGACCTAAAAAACCGGTAAATATGACCTAAGAGTGAAAAAATATTACCAAACATTTAATTTTAACATACTTCAAAACATGCTCAGTTACACATTATTTATTTTATCTAGTAGTGTCTCTTTTATGCATACAGCATAATTTGCTTCCGTGCACTTACTGCACCATTGGGAAAATTAAATTTTAAAACGCTTTGTTGAAGTCACTTTAATTTCTCATAATTTACAGAAAATTACCTTACCTTAATTTCTTTTCATCTATAACTTCCAGTGAATTCCCAATACTACTAAAAAATTACCAGAATTTTCCTAAAAATATGACCATATGCAGTATAAAATAAACATTCAGGCAGTGTTTGGTTCAATATTACAGTTCAAAAAGAAGGCAGGACAAAACTATGATTTTTCATAAAGATCCGAGCCCTAATTATTACACATCCAACGTACAATCAGCATGGGATTTATTGGGAGTTGAGTGTGTGACTGTAATATTTGCTCACATCTGTTAAGACGACGCATTTAAGTGCTCAGCCAGACAGCTACAACTTAATGAGTCCATTGTGAAAAAAATCAATCACAATTTGCCACAATAACATATTTTAATAAATTTCTTACCTTTTTTTTCTCTCTAAATGTAGAAAAAGGAACTAGGAATTAACATTTTCCTGCATTAAGGACAGGGAACTTGCAATAAGGGAAACGAACACACTCTTCACAAGACTCGCGTTGAAACGTGGAATTACCGCGAGCAGTAAGAAGCAGAAAAGGTACATTGATTTCTAATGGTGGCGTCGATACGGCCAGCGATTTTTGATGTACTTTGGTTTATATTTGCTTTTATTCTAATGTCCAATATTTAAAAAAAAAAAAAAAAAAAAAAAAAACCTGAAGAAATGAATAAGGAAGGTTACGTGGTCAAAAACAATTTTAACAAAATCCAACGATTTATCTGCTTATATGTAATGTGGTGTGATCTTTGGCCTCTTTTGATGGAAGAAGGAGTGCTTATCTTTAATTAAACGCAGTGTGATCTGCTGCGCAACTTATTCCGGTTGCAAACAGGTTATCATTTCTTGCTCCCTACCACAGTTACGTAGAGTTATAAGACATACCACTGTTTTTAAACTAGTCCACAAGCTTTAAAACTGTGGAAACCCCATCCAAACCTTTTTGGAGGGTTTTGAGTGATTCGTTAACAAAGGGACAGGTAGACACAACCCACTTACGATTTATATAGATCGATTACCCATGATTTCGCCTGCAGACCTCCTTTACACCCAATGTTTTATCCTGGTCATGTTTGATGGTCAAGCACGTGTAGAATAAAACCACAGATTTTTGCACACACTATGTTTTTTTTATTTCGAATTAAATATCAATGCGCTTAAAATGAGAATAGTCCGACATTGCTATAACTTCGGGACTTCCGTAATAGTCAACCCGCACTACAGTTATTCGAGGGAAACAAAATTCGGTAAAGGGGCTCAAGAAACAAGTTGTCAGGTGGACAGTGTTACTCAGTGGATTGATAAAATAAACTGTGAGAAATATGGTCAAAATTTGTCGATGGTATGAAACTGTATGTGAAGCAAACAACGAGACTGAATTTTATATATTAATAATATTATAAATGAGAAAGTTTGAAAGGACGTTTGCACTGTTTACCTTAATCACACATTAATTAAACGAACTTTGTCCGGTTAATGACATAGAAAAAAATGTATACCGCAGAAACGAATAGTTCCTTTGTAAATTGTCACTATCGGTTCGCATTTCACCAATACCAAAGAGATTCCTACTTTTTATACGGAACTGCCACATCACAAACATTGCTTTTCAAACACCAAAGCAAGAACGTTCTGATATATGCATGTGTGTGTTCAGTTTAAAAGCGCTAAAACTGGTGCACTTGTTAAATAATAGTTCCGGAGCAGGAAAAATAAATCTGTACTTAACCTAAAAAAGTAATACTGTCGGTAAGTTTACAAGGATGTCTTCAGTCATGGACATGAAATAATGTGATACCTTGCTGAGTGTATACCAACAAAAGTCGATTCACTGAAGGTGTCACAATTGTCATCCGTGAAAAGTAGTTGCATTTAATGTTCATGACAAATATATCATGGTTTCGGTTCTACGTCGGTTAATTTTTTTTGCTGTGTATCTTAGTTTTTGCTACCACACACTATCTGTAACATTAAAAATTATTTTTATCAAAAATTTAAACTGAACCGACGATAACTAACCCTCTTTTATGTTTTGTTCAAAATTGTTGAAGAAATCAGTACAGATAGTTGGCTATGACTAACAAAACGGTGTTTTTTACTTACGGTTCAATATTCTTAAAATATCTATGAAATCCTTCACTTAAAATAAATGTATTCAATGGCCTAAGGTAAAAGCTTTTCATTTCAAGATGCAATATTAACATAAGCTGTGTTGGAGTTGTAAGGAATTTCGGTCTTTTCGTTGTACAGCGTAATATATGAGCATTTTAGTACACACTTATTTCAATAAGGGTATGATGCTGACGCCATAGCTCATGTGGATGAAAGTAATTCCACATGTATTCAGTGTTTATTTTACTTTGCTTTTACGAGTGCCATATTGCTAGCGTCATTAGTCAGCTGGTTGTTAGCGGTTTCTTTGGTATCGCGATCTGAAATTGTGGGTCAAGTTTATATCGCCATTCATGAAGTCATTAAAATACAATAAAGTGAATGTATTAATGTGTAAGTGATAAAAGTTTTAATTTTCACCCAACAATATTAGCTGAGTTTGTGGCGGGTTGAAATGCAGTTGGGCCAGGATGACCGCTGACACTTTATTAGTGATTTAAGTTGTTTCCATTAGCACCATTTAGTGACGTCTTGTATTGCGTTATACCAAAATTTATCAAAAAATCTGTAGTAATAGTTCCGGAATGGAAAATATAAATATGTACTTAACCTTAAAAAATTTTAAAAGTCTTACTGTTGATAAGTTAACAATGTTGCATTTCCAGTTGCTGAAATGAAATTGTATGAACCGTAATTTTGTTCGTAATATCTTTCGTAACATATGTGAGAAAACAAAGTTTGGAAAAAAGCACGTTCTGATTTTCAATTAACTGTATTAGCATACGATGCGATTAGGTTGAAATATAACCTCCACCAGAATGACGTCTAAAATTCCATGATGCATACAGGATTTTGAGTGAAGAAGGTGACGTCTCTGTCGAATTTTGAGACGTCTATTGCTGCTATGCGAGTAATTAATGTGCGCAACCGTATCTTTCGGTGGGCGTTACACCTTTGTTACCTATTTCACGAGTTTTAGGTAAACTTTTCTTTGAAGAATAAAATCCAAGGCAACAGCTAACCATATTTTCAAACCCAAAGCAGAAATGTTTATGCTGGTCGTATTTTGAACAGTAACAAAAACTCTGAAACTATAACACACTTTCAGGGGAAGTCGCGGGGAACTGCTAGTACATACAGGGTGTCCACCATAAATCTGACACCTTTCATTTGGCTGCCAAAAATCAACGAATGGAAGTAAGTTGGTAACATGCATTGCAATATATACAGAAACTGTGGAAGTTCTGTTGACTATTTTTGAAAACCCGCGCAAGAGATTGTAGGTAGCGCTGCAGTAGCTTAACTGAAAATGGCGTCACCGCAAGAGCGAGCACAAGTTATTTGGTGCTACGCGGAAACAAATTCAGTGATTCAAGTGCAACGCAACTTTCGTCGCGTGTTCAAGAAGGACCCACCATCACGGAACACCATTAAGAAATGGAAATAGCGCTTTTTGGCAACGGAAAGTGTGAAGAAATTGCATGGTGATGATAATGGACGCGTATCAGAGGAGCATGTAGCAGCAGTGAGACAGGCGTTTGAACAAAGTCCACGCAAGTCCATTCGACAAGCGGCACGAGAACTGCAGATACCGAAGTCCACTGTAAATAAGGCACTGCATCACTCTCTTCGGTTTAATGCATACAAATTGCAGTTGCTTCATGAACTGAAAACAGATGACAGTTGCTATCGACATGTTACATCACATTGATGAAGATCCAACATTTTTAGCTCTCATTGCGTTCTCTGATGAAGCCACATTTCATTTATCGGGCAAAGTCAACACACGCAATGCACGTATTTGGGGATCACAAAACCCACACTGCATTGTGGAACACATTCATGACAGCCAGAAATTAAATGTGTGGTGCGGATTGATGCACAATTTCCCGGTCGCTGGACTGGGCGTGGTGGACCGACAAGTTGGCCGCCTCGATCACCGGATATTACCCCTCTAGACTTCTTCTTGTGGGGATATGTGAAGGACAAAGTGTATACAGGCCGCAAAATTCGTGATCTTCAAGAGCTTCGCTGCCGTGTACGAGATGCTGACATTTCTGTTACGATGCTACAGGAACTTGGAATTCAGGCTAGATGTTCTTCGTGCAACGAGAGGATCTCATGTAGAGGTGTACTGATTTTTTTAAAAAAGAAAATCTTGGTTAGTTACGCTTGACCTTGCATGCATTATTTTCTTTTTACCCCTAGCAGTATGAAATATACAGCAATTTCAAATGTGTCAGGTTCATGGTGGACACCCTGTACATAAAATTACGATAGACGGCAGAAGCATGGACAAAATCAAAACTACATTTAACGTTGAAAAAAGGAATGTCTTCCAATGGATAAACGTTTTAGAGTCAGACATTATATAGAGACCAGAAGCAGCTTTCTTATGGATGTGAAGTTTGCACTTAGGGAACATCATCAAATTGGAGAAAAAATAAAGCGTTGTAGAAAGATGAAAATCACGTATGGAAAGAACGCTGTCCTGGGATGATAGGTCAGTGTTTGTGAGAGAGTCTGACGGATAGGAGATATAGGATGGTGGCTAATATTTTACTACAGATATGACTGGTTAATTTGTTGGAACAGATAGTAATTAAGTGAAAGAACTAAAGAGAAAATCAGTATGTAACATAACATACGTCAGAGCCATGCAAGAGTATCTGTGGCCGGCGTAGTAAGAGTGTGGTGCTATCTGTGGGGGTGAATGGTTGACCGCCGTGGAGTTTAATGGCCGACGCGGCAACATTTCGGTCGGGTTTATAGAAATTGTGAAAAGACTAGAAGATTTGGCGGAGTGTAACGTAGAAACTGGTAATGTGTTGTATTGACTATTTTGCATTGAGTACGGCGATCTCAAGTGACTGTGGATATGTTATGAGTACTGTGGACTGTGTAGAAGTTTGTGCAATTTAATTCCTCTTGTCCCACGAATCTGTAATTTTCGGAGAGGAGTCTGATTCCTTATTTAAATATTTATTTGGTGGTGGTATTTTCCGTTGGTGTGAAAGTATAAGCTTACGGACTCAATAAAGTTTGGTGTATGTCCATTCTAAAGTGTGTGAGCTTATCATTTGGTAACCCGACAAACGTTAATACCCAAGCCTGGCGACCGCGGCATAAAGAACGTTATGTTTAATCAATGTATATGTGTGTGACGAATAAGTGACTCTTCTAAATAAGTAGATAAAAAAAACAATAATCAAGACAGATAGTTTAGCCTGGCAATTCAGACATTTAAAACCTTGCAAGTAGTTATCATACGTAAATCAGACAATTGTAATACTTATGTATAGGTGAAGATATTAGCTCAAGATAGGGAAGATAGAGAATTGCATCAAAATAGTCGAGTGCATCAGTTTTCACCAAGCGCTCCGTTTGTGTGTTTTAGCGAACTCCGCCAGCGAATTGCTGTTTGCTGTTGGCAGCCCTGAGTTTGCTGACGAGTGTTTGCAGTGGCCAAGAGCCTGTGTTGGACATCCTGCCCTGCCCCGATCATTGCAACTGTTCAACAGATGGCAAAAAGGTGATTTTTCTGATACAATGGTTACTTCTGGCTTTGGTTGTCTCTCTCTTCACTGTACTCATTCAAACAGAAAATTCCACTAATTATTTGCTAGAGAAAAAGCAATAAAATTTTGTCGAATATTCGGTTTCAAATCATTCCATGCAGCTGACAATAAATAATGTATTTTGATACTATAAAGTTGTTAATTTATGTTTACTTTTCTCATGTTTACTTTTCCTTACATTTTCTAGTTTTGCTTAAACTTGGTAATACTGTACATGCACAATACATCAGTGCCTGACATTTCACTATTGTACGGTGTCTGGTGTGTTTATAAAGTTATTACGAATTGCCTTTTACATTACTTATATCTTACTGCATATGTGATCAGTTGTACGAGTTAATTAGTTAACTTACTTTGTAAAATCTAAAAAAAAAAAATACCTTTATCTCACGTAAAAATTACTACAATGCCTGTAGGGTTTGCTTATGTTCCTGTCTATCAATTCAAAGTTTTTGTCCCGTTTTTTAAATTGCTGAATATATATCATAATCTATTCAATCAACTCTTCCTCTGCATGATGGCGCAAAAAAAACTCGTGACCAAGGCGCTTGCCTTGAATATTCAAAGTCAAGGGTTAGTATCGTAGTGCAGTCACAAATTTTTACGTGCTCTGTTTGGTTCATGCCAGGAACTTCGTGATTCGGATACAAGTTACACAGACACAATAGAGGCTGAAAATTCGCCTACTTGATTCTGTCATGCGAAATTACTTTCATGATAAGTATATGGAATATTCCAGCATAGTTCCATAAAGCAAAAGCCGAGCCAGAATGAAGGAATTAGCTTCTTGTATACTAACTCTTCGCTGGCTAGTATTATCTGTTAACGCTCTGGCCTCGCATTCGGGAGGACGCGGGTTCAAATTCCCGTCCGGGCTTCTAGATTTGGGTTTTCCATTGTTTCCCCAAATCACTCCAGGCGAATGCCGGGATGCTTCCTTCAAAACGCCATGGCCGAATTCCTTATCTCCAGTCCTTTCCCGCCTCTAATGACCTCGACGTCGACTAGACGTAAAACCATAAGAAAAAAAATAGTATTCTCTAGATATATGTATAACAACTAACATATCTAACCCATACGTCATAAACTATCGGCACGGTGGATTACGAAATGGTAGTGACCTAGGTAGACATTTAACTCACATTACTATTTGCTTACAACTGTTGCTTATGATTACTAGATAAAGTTACAATGTGTTCTATACCAGCATACTGCATTTTTCTAAAATTCTATAGTACAAGAACGAGTCACACTGAGATAACATATTACTGTACATGTTTCTGTAATTATGTAGTTTGACATTTTGCCAGCCAGTTTCGAACTACCTTGATTCAATTGCTTGTGGAGGTTTCAGTTGAGCTCTAAGCGTCTTGAACAAAGAAAAGCTATTTCTAACTTTTTCACCGTCAGTGAAAGTCTTATGTGTATGAAAGTTTTCCTGTATGGTTATTAATTATTGGTTATTAATTTTCAATATTTTCATGTGTGTATATTAGTATGCATATACTTGTGTTGTAGCAGATATTCAGGAAATGTAGAGACATTGATAAATGTCAGAACTCTCAAATGTTCCTTATATTCGCAGGTTTCAAATTAAACTAATTTTTATTTGATCTCAAATTCTTTTGTTGTAGGCAATAGCCTTCATGATCCTTCTCACTGCGAATGTCGCTATTCATCTGCTTATACATATTGGCTCATCTTTCCGACTGTAAATACTTTTACGAAACAAATGACAATCTGCGAACTAAAGATTTGTTCGTTTTTCAAATGTTTCATTTTACACTTGTTTCTGTTGAGAAGAAGTACTTTGAGGGGAATATGAGCGATTGAATTGTTCGTACCTGCTTCTCTTTTACGCGTTTCTGCTTTTGACAGGTGGTGTGCGAACGTGGCGGCATGTGGGGCCCGCTCCCGACAGGTGAGATGGCAGCGCACCTGGTGGAAGAATTGCGAGTGAGTGCACCGCCCGGTGGCCCCGCCAACAACCTGACGGTGGGCCCTCTCTTCAGAGGGTTCACCAATCTCCGCTCATTGGTCATAACTAACTCCGCCGTGCCAGCACTCGGCTCCAAATCCTTCCTGGGGCTCATCCACTTGCAGGTGAGTTCTGGTAAATAACAGCTTACACAAAATAACCATACTCCATTTAAGAAACTATCAACTGGATCAAGATGATACTATAATTAAGGTCGGGCCACACTAGACCGAGCCGAGCCGGAGCCGTCACCGCACCGACAATCAGCCGAGTGTCGGTTGGCCCCCTCTGGTCCGTAACACGAAGCGTCCTAACATCTTAGCATTAACAAATCAAAGCTTTGCCAGACGTGAATGTCAATTTTAAGAACCAGAAAAATTATAGCTGAGACAGGGATTTGAACCAGGGACTTTAAGTTCCACAATCGTACGCCGTAACCATCTGAGTCAAGAGACAAATCTGGATGTAATCAAAAATAATATTCAACGTACTTTTGTTTTATATATAATTTATTTTTGTTATCCCAAAAAACAAATATACTTTTATATGATTGAATACATATTTTTCAGTACTTCTAGATTCAGATGCTTGCGGCGTGTGATTCGGATATGGGAGGTCCCCGGGTCTAGGATGCAATTTTTTCAGGCTTTGAAATCGACTTTCACCTCTGGCAAAGCTTTGATTTGTTAATGCGAATATGCAAGGACTCTACCTACATTTTACGAACATCTGATGAACCTAAAGTGAAGCTGAAAAAAAATGCACTTTTCTAAAGCAATCAGTAACGTTAAAACAACATTTAGTCGTAAAGGACCAGAAATTTTCGAAGTATTTCTATACGCTTCCCCATATCGACCAGCCCGACAGCAGCCCGACACCGGCGCGCACCGTCAAAAAATAAACCAAACTAATCACGTCCAACACTCGGCCGAGTGTCGGCCGACACGTGGTGTAGTTTGAACTCACATCAATCGAGTGAGCAACAATATAAGAAAAGTGACGGTGCGGTGTGGTGCGGGCTCGGCACGTTCTAGTGTGGCCCGACCTTTATACGGTAAATGTATTCTTTGGTGCATAGTCTTTATAAAAATTATATACACATACGATTCAACCTAATGGAAATTACAAGCTAAAATACAAATCCTTGCCGGGATGCTTCCTTAAAAAGTCCCATCCCGCCTCTAATAACCTCGATGAGGCGTAAAACCATAAGTAAATAAAAATTATAAATCCTTCAATACAATTTTGAATTTTTAGAAACTGGATGTTTATATGCAGGAAGAATGGCAGTTAAGGCCCGGTCAAACAGAGCGCGGGCAGCGTGCGCGTGCAGGAAAGTCTGCACGCAGCGGGCACTGTATTACGTTGTATTACGTCAACCTTGTCAAATAGTAAGCGGGTAGAAATGGCGATCCAGTCGCGGGCAGTGATCAGGTTGTGCGTGTACACAGATATCGCGCGATCACGACGAGGTGGCGAGTGTCGAAATAGAAACTTGAATTAATTTTGTGCGCGAAATATTTATTTATTTCATTCACGCCACCCCGACTAAAAAGAAAACAACAGGAAAAGTGAAGATTGGATTGATATTTCGGATAAAATGAAAGAAACCTGCAATTGCTAATTTAATTACTATTTATTTATTTAAAAGCATTATATTTCGTTTATCATTTGAGTTACATTATTTATATAACCATTATTTATTTGTTACATTTATTTTGTTGCAACTTATTATTATTTACTTACTTATTTGCATAAGTTATAACATAATTCTGTTTACTTAAGTAAGCAGGAAAGTAGTAAGCACATATGTTTACAAAACGTTTAAATATCAATTAGAAAATTAAAGTAAACGACGAACTGATCTGTCACTCTGTTTTTTTCGGCATTTCATCACTTGTAATATCTGCAGCATTATTACATCGAAGATAACTTGACAAGCAACATACTGCTTTTATGACATGTAGGCCTACTGGAGTTTCAATTTCCATCTTCATTGCTTTAAAAAAATAAAAAATAAACGCTGCTCCTGGGCTAATATGCCACTATCATTTTCAACGACACGTGGCGCTTTACTAAGCCGTTTGTTAAATATTTTCTTTCATCGTCTGTCGGGAAAGGGCACATTAAATAAGTCTGCATTGCGAAACATTCGTCGCCTACAAATACATGAGGTACGGGGTATTCATATTAGGCAATGGTTTCGAAGATAGAATGGTTTCACAGTGAACGAATTCACATTAAATGGAGGAATTTTGAATGATGCTAGTGCTACTGTGCCGACCGTAACTGTCAATATCAACTAAAGGGAACTTTAAATCTGCATCAACAACTGCCAATAGAACTAAGGGAAAAAATGTAACAGAAATAGCTTTAGCCAATATTGTTACGACATTTTACTTTCAAGTGTTTTCCGTTCACACTTCCAGTGCAATTCGGAAAGTGCCAAGGTTTTCTGAACCCTCCTCAGAGTTTTTCACACATCAATCGGTCGATACAGGTTAAAACGAAGGCTGTAAAATGTCCCTGTTACTTCATTCACTATGCTGGAGACAGTTGTGTGATGACCGCGAAGGAAAAAGCGATGGTTTGGTGCGAGTCACCTGCGGCCAAATACCCGATCGTTTCGCGTGACGTTTGTTCTCCACACTGGATCGCCTTGTATAGCCCGCGCTGTGTTTGACTTCGTCAGAATGCGGCGGGCATCCCTTGTCTCGCACGCGCACGCTGCCCGCGTTCTGTTTGACCGGACCATTGTTTCTGGCGTTTGACAGAGAGTCAACTGATCCAAACTGCAATAGAAGATATCATTATTGGGGTCTTTAAAATTAAGGCACCACATATGGTGGCGCAAATTCACTATCGACAGATTGTGAACCAAAACGCCTGGGTTGAGTTTCGAAACTCTTCGTAGCGTTGTTGGAGTAAGGCATTGACGGTGATTTATTAATTTTATCGGAATGTCAAGTTTGGCGGCTCGTTGGTGTCCTTCGGAACAGTATAACTGAGGGGCCGGCACCAGATTTAATCCTCTTGTTCTTTCGTATTCTTATACACTACGCGTAACAACGCACTACACTTAACAACATTAATCACTAGTCATCTACACACAAGCAAGAACACATCGACACACGAAGCAAAAAAACTTTCCACCCTACCTCTGCATGACCAGGCATAGAATGTGGGCAATGTTTTAAAGATTCTGTAATTATTTCAAGTATTATCACTTTGATGATGATCAGGGTTGTAGAAGAGAGCTTGTGCTTGTATTGCAGGTGCCACAAATAATTTCGATAGAGAAATCCACAATGGTCAGCGTTAACAAATATGAATATGTATTGAACCTTGCAGGTGTACTAATGAAAAATTCTTCTTAGCTTGTTCCTTAATGTACAGAACCTGTCATTCGATATTTAGAAACGAATACAGCTCCCATGTTCTTTACGACTCAACGTGTTAAATGTTTTGAAGCTGTATATGGAGACATCCTGAACTAAGCAGCTGTCATTCAAACCTAAGAAAAGAAAAAAATCTTCCACTCAAGTCTAATTATGTTATCAAGGACTCAGTTTGCTATGTAGCCTATGCCTAAATATGTCCTTGATAACTTGACTTATTACATCACTCACTAAATACCACAGCTAATTTCAGCTTTTCTATCCGTTGCTTACTTGTGTTACAGTTTGAATTATGAGCATTTAATTTTTACCGACAGACGCCTTAGGAATGATGTCATTTTTGAGCTACTGAAGATACACTCCCTGCGCAGATCAAATTTTATTATAATTGTTTTCGTTTCTAAACGAACGGCACCCAGTCATCAAGAGCATACTTACTTAAATGACCTAATATTCGGCGATATGAACTAGTCCGCTTCATATTCCAATTGCTACTAAAGTTCGAGGACCACGAAGGCAGACAAAAATACGAGTAACGTTTGAAAAACTTTTAATTGGACGTATTCTGTGTGTGTGTTATTTACTCAGTAGATTTTTGTGGAAAAGATTTTCCATCTAGTGACAGGGATTTTGTTTGTATAGTCAAAGGGTAGATGCAGCTTTTAAATGTAGAGCATCGGCTGCATTTGTTTACAGGTGCACTGTGTCCACTTCTTACTATGTCAACACTTGTGGAATCACACATTCCCTCTATGGTTTCAGTTACAAACTACCGCCTGTTTCTGATGTTGCCTTTGTTTGTGAATATAATACCCCTATTAGACCGTGTGTAGACACAGTGCTGATTGAGTGACTGAATCCAATTTGTCAGGAGTATGGATCAAGGCCTATCTAAATTCATACAGATCTCAGTTTTTCGTTACTTTGGGAGGAGTAATTTCTTCTAAATAATTTATGCTATGACGTATGAATGAATTATAATTGGCCAAGCAGAAACCGGGTGAACAACTACAATTTTTGTGGAACTTGGTAATTAAAATACTAATCACTCGTTTTTTTATGAAATTTTGTATTTAACAGTATCTTTCGTATTAACTAAATTTTAAGACGTGAGAATGTGTTTAAAGCGCTCAGCTCTGTCAATCGATATTTCACTTTTTCATTAGAAAAATAAATATTATTTTGAATTTGTCAGTATTGTGTACAATTGACATCAACTCAGTCAGATACGCAGATGAAATAAAAGATCACAAGTAAAATATCTTCAACCTCTGAAGTGCAGACTCTATGTCGCTTAAAAAATTGTACTCATTTCCGCCGTAATGTTACAACTTTGATAACGATAAATCTACATCTACATCCATACTCTGCAAATCACAAATATTGTGGGTGGCAGAGGGTGCTAAGCACCAATCCTAAACCCGCGCATTGCAATCCCGAATAGTGCGAGGAAAGAAGGAATACATAAAAGCATCAGTACGGCATCTTATTTCTCTAATCTTTTCCCTCCGGTTATTGCGACCTGTATAGGTTGGCGGAAGAAGTATTTCATTGCACTCGAAATTTAAAATTTTTCGCATATTCTCCAATAAATTCGAACGCAAGCTACGTCGTCTGTCTTCCAAACTATCCTAGCCCAATATATGTATCAATTCTGTGACGCTTTCATAAGGACTGTAACAACAAGTAACGAATCGAGCGGCTCTCCTCTGCACCCTCTCCACTAAGTCAATCAGAACCTTGTGATACGGATCCCAAACTCCACAACAGTAATCCAGATGCGGACGCACTACTGTTTTATACGCTATCTCCTTTGTATGAGCATTACAATTTCTCAAAATACGACCTATGAATCGTAATTTAGAATTACCCTTACCTACGACGGACGTTATGTGCATGTCCCATTTCATGTTGCTTTGTACTATCACTCCCAGATACTTCACGGAATCAACCGTGTCAACAGCTGAATTGTTTATTTTGTACTCGTGAACAAACTGATTCTTTTTCTTACTTATCCGCATTGCCTTGCACTTTTTGAAATTAAGTGTAAACTGCCATTTACGGCACCAATCGAAAATAGCATCTAAATCGCTCTGAATTTTTAAGCAATCGTCGGAGCACCTTATTTTCCTATAGATAACTGCACCGTCGGCAAAGAATCGCAACCAGCATTTGACGTTGTCACCTAGATCGTTTATAAATATTAAGAAAAGAAGTGGTCCTATTACACTTCCTTGAGGAGCGACCGAAGTATCATTTATCTTAGAAGAGGCTTCCCCGTCAACAACGACATACTGGGATCGACCAGTTAGAAAATCACGTATCCACTCGCAAATCTGAGCCGAGATACCGTAAGCTCGAATCTTCGCTAAAAGTCGGTTGTATGGCACAGAATCAAAAGCTTTCTGAAAATCCAAGAAAACTGCTTCAACTTGCGAACCTGCATCGATAACTTTCATTACGTCATGGGAAAATAGGGCCAGTTGTGTTTCGCACGATCTCTTCTTCCGAAATCCGTGTAAGTAACTCGTTCTCATCTAGAAACTTCATAAGGCACAAGAGACGATGGCTATTTCCTCGTGTTTCGTATGTGGCTGCCTCTGGATAAGTAGGGAATTGTTAAGATGAGCCCGATCGTGGTGGTGTAACGGATAGCGTACTGGCCTCGCATTCGGGAGGACGGTGGTTCGAATCCCCGACCGGGCATCCAGATTTGGGTTTTCCATGGTTTCCCAAATCACTCCAGGCAAATGCCGGGATGCTTCATTAAAAAGGCCATGGCCGAATTACTTCCCATTTCTTGCCGCCATCTTTTCCCGTCTCTAAAGACCTCGCTGATGAGAGACGTAAAGCAGTTAAAAAAAAAAAAAAAAAAGAAGTTAAGGTGAAATTTAGCTAGCAGTGATTTTGAGAGGGCTCGTGTGTTTGAGCTTTGTGGAATTAAATAATCTGGATTTATCATTTAGGTGCTGATTCTACGATAGGTTTGTGCTGATGTAACGGATGGAGGAAGTCATTCAAGATATGCCGTGAGAGAAGTTTAGATTTGTCTGAGCCAATACCCATACATATGGCACAGTAGTTTGAACTGCCTGCCGTTGTGAGACTAGAACACATGAGGTCAGCCTTCAGAGCACTCGTGCGATGTCTTATTAGTACTGCCAGATTACTTAGAACAGTATCAGGCAGTTATGGAAGCTTTTTAGAATCATTATTTGGGGTAACGAAAGGAAAGTAATTCAGCAATGACCTCTTGAAACCAACGCGGAATCTGTAGAAAACGAAAATATGAATAGCTGCACGGGGATATGAAACCGCGTCCTCCCTAATTCCAAGGCCGAGTTTACCATTCACCCACCAGACCAGGTAGTTAAGCAGACATTCAGACTTGCAGCGAGTGATCTTCTTTGACAAGTTCCGTTTTTGTCTATCAGGTCAACTAGGAAATGTGTTTATGCACTCTCTTCTTCAAAGATTCCCGGCTGTCCAACGTAGCGTAAAAGCACAAGTCTGAATAAGTACCAAACCACGATTCGTTTTTAGCACGACTAACCATGATGGGTGAGGGGTGACATTCAGGTCTGCATCTGAGAGTATCCGGCTTCGATTTCCCAACCAGCCACCCAGATTTCGGTTTACTTTGGTACCTGTAAATCGCTCCAGCCTATTCTGGAATGATTCTTCACAACGGCCTTTGCAAATTTTTCTCCGTTACCATATTTAAAAATACAAGGGGTGATCAAATGAAAAAGTACGAAACGACGTAAAAACGTAACAGTTAAATATTTGCATATTCCGCCATGGGAGAACGTAGCGAGACATCTCGGGGTGTGATTGGAGTCTCTTACTGGGATCGGAGCATGCGCGGCGCCCGCATGCGCAGTAGAGAGCAGAGGCTCTTATCAAAAGTGGCGTCCAAATGATGCGGCAGTCCGTATGAGGACAGGATGGCGTACAGGTGGAGGATGTGTACTGTGAGACACTCCGACGCCTACGCAGGTCCATCAAGAACAAAAGACCGGGGCTGCTCACGGAGGGTGTGGTTCAGCTCCGTGATAACGCGCGTCCACACGTCTCCAGAGTCACACACATGGAACTGGCCAAGTTCAAGTGGGAGACGTTGGACCATCCGCCTTACAGTCCGGACATATCGCCCTGCGATTTTCATGTGTTTGGTCCACTGAAGAAACACCTGAAAGGGAAGCGCTTCAACTCGGACGACGTACTCAAGGACGCTGTGAAGGGTTGGGTCTCGTCACTGCCACAGGAATTCTGAGAACAAGGAATCCTGCGGTTTGTTCATCAGTGGGATCGTTGTGCTTAGGCCTATGGTGTATATTTTGAATAAAGTATACATTTGTACCCACCGTGTAGTTTCGTACCTTTTCATTTGATCACCCCTTGTATGTATGTGAATATATTTAGTTTAGAATATGTTTTATAAGTACGAGAAAATTGACCGTCTCTATTTGAAATAGTTATGCAACCAGTTTTTAAGCCCTCTCATAAAAAAAGAAAAAAAATCTCTCAGAATGTATCAATCACACTGCTGCCCAATCGAAAACCGTCATTCTCGTTACACAGTTGTGCAATCGAAAATTCGTGATACAATTCTTGATTCACTATTTAAGAATTCTCTACTGGCACAAAATGTGTCTTAAATGATTCAATCTACGCATGATTATAGCCCAGTGGTACCAAACGGAGGGGTATCTCCCATCGGTTGGCGTTGAAGAAATCATATGGGCGTTTCTGTTACAAGGCAAATTTAATGGGGGTTGAAGACCTGGTTTCCAGTATTATATTCGGTTTTAAAGGCTGCATCAAAGAAGTTTTTAATCGCATTTTTATGATCATATGTTGCCAGAAAAGGATTTAACGTAGTCAGCAATTTATTGGCAAAGAAAATAAAACCATTGTTAACAGCTGAACACTGCGATTTAAGATTGCTTATGACAAATAAGGCACCAATTATCGAAAATAGTGTAGACTATTGTCATTACACCAAGCCCAGATCTCAGATTAATAATATTTTTTTCATGATATGTATTCGTTAACCAAACTGTGAACAATATAGCAATATTTTTAATATCTATAAATAAAGTGGTTTTAGAAATCTGTCCTTGTTTTTCCAGATATGATGTTATACACTTCACCTACGAGGGTGGATTACGAGCAAAAAAAGTTGTAGCACTATGGATTACATTATTTACTACAAAAAAAGGAGTCGGTGTTTTTTTTTCTTAAAGAACGGTGACGAATATCTTCGAAAAGGTGGTGGTATACCAAAAGAGGCTGGGACCTATGTTATAGCCCATTACGTCATTAGATTCTTATTGGAGTACTTGCCAAGATGTCTGGTTAGTTATGTAAGAACTAAAAGAATTAATACAACATAATAAAGGATGTCAGTTTTTGCTTTTCAGATCAATAAAATACAGTGATAAATTAATCTTTTATTGTGACTAGTAACTTCTTACATTATCTCTCGTTCAAATCTATTCTGGGACTTCTTCTGGGTACAACTATCTTCGTATCTTAACTTTAACGTGGAGAAGAGGAATTAACTCATTTAGTTGATTTTGAAATAACATTTTCCTTCGATCCTTGAGCAGGGATCAAGCTGTTAGGGATGCCGATATTGGCGGAGATCCAGCTGAGGTACTCGGTGACTCTAGTGAAGCCGTGGGCTTGACCCGTACCGCAGCCACTGGGTGAGTGAAAGATGTCGATGCCGATCTGGGTGTAGTTACCAGGAGAACCCAGCACCAAGGCACCGCCACCGTCCCCCTGTGAAAAACACGATCAAGCTCAAATTTCACACTCAAAGAAATATTCTGTTGATAAAACCTCAGTAGGATACTGTTTGCTATAAAAGCAAGGTCTTATGAAAAAGAATAACAGAGATGCCGAACAGTGAGTTTCGGTTAGGAAGGAAGAAAACCTCCTTTCAAAGTTGTTGGAACCCACACGATATACATAAAGACGTGTAACATAAAATACAGTCAAACTTCAGCCATGTTTTTGTTGGTCTCGTGGAATGGGTTTCACATGCCGCACAGGTGTTATAATGACAGAACTGACACGTCATCGTGTAAGAGAGGGATAGAGTGAAAGTGATTGGCTCTAGTGAAATGTTTGTAAGGAGAAAACTAAAAATGAATTATGCTGGTTTGAAGTCGGGAGAATGTTTGGTACCGATGTTGTGTTAACATGGCCGTTCCCACAAGAGCAGTTCGAAAGGATTGCTGGGACCGTGAAACATGCTATATGCCAGGGGTCGGCAAACCGCGGCTCCGGAGCAACATGCGGCTCGTCGAAGATATTAGTGCGGTTCTTTGATAGTATTTTTTATACATGTTTACCGACAATAGTCATTGAGAATATAGTAAGAAAAAATGCTTTCAGAGGACAAGTAAACTGTTCTCAAAAATTACAAAAAACAGACGATACTATCTTCAGTACTTGGAAGAGTTTGCCGGATTAATAGGAGTTCAAGAAGTTCGTATTTAGTGTTATAAGTATCTTTGGCTCGGCACAAACGTTTTCCAATATGAAACTTATTAAAAATAAATTGAGAACCCAAATAATTCACGAGAACTTGGATTCATGTTCGAAATTAAAAACAACAAGCTACACACCTAACATCATAAGTCTTTGTAAGGAAATATAAGCACACGGTTCATGGTGTATTTATTATTGACTAAATTACATTAAAATTATTTATTAATACATATCTAGGCCCATCGCTCTAATAATTGTTGTTTGTAAACAATGCATTTCCGCGACCTTTCTTATCTATGGATAGCATTTTAGGAAGTCGGACGTTGGAAGAGAGATAGTCCACTTCTAGGGAGAAGAAAAAATTTCTGAGGGGAAAAACTGGAGAAAATTTGGATAACGACCTTTGCAGTGTAGCCTCTTATAGAGGATGGACTTATTTGAAGGTTTCAGGGAGATTTCAGATCGATATTTTTGTGCAACTATTTTGTATAAAATAGTAAGTGAAGCAAATTCGATGCGAAGATTATGTGCAGGAAAAGTCGCAATTCAGGACCGGAAATTAAGGCCTCAGCATCCTTGAGAAGAATGAGGTTGATTTATTTAGCATTTAGTGTGACAAAGTAAGAAATATTGTGTCATCGTGTTAGTTCCCCTTTGTGAGGGGGGATTTCCTTGTATAGGTTATGGGATTGCTGTCTGGAGGAGATCAATTTCGGAACTACAATTCGCAGGGGACAGAATATATGAGGTGGTTGGGTAACAGCTGCCGAAGTGGACGTTAGGTTAGTAAGTTTAATAACGACATATGTATATGGGTAGAATCTTAATTCAGAAATATTAATACCAAATACTCTGATATGTGTTTCATATCCGCAGTAGGTTAATTTCAATATATTATAAACTGTTGAGTGACTTAAGGAGAGTAGTTTTGTCATGAAATTCGTTGACATCAATTTTATCAGAAATATATTAATTTGAATTAATCGAGAATGCAGGTTAGTGTACTAAGCTGGATAAAATCATATAATACCTCTATTTTGTTTATATTAATGAACGTTTCAGTCATCGTTAACAACAAAGCCGCTAGATACTAGCTTGAATAGACAAAGTTGATCGAAGTAGCTGTAAATAATGAAAAACCGCAGTCCATCTGGTTGTAAGAGTTAGCTGTTTTCCAATATCAAAATATTTCTTAATGTTGACCAGCTACTTGAAGTTAAGTAAGCTACTATATTACCGTTTGTTATGGTCCATATTCTTAAAGAGGAAAAGTAACTATACGTAAAGAACTAATGATAATGTACTCAACAACTTTAAATTTCACGATATCATCCAGTCTGTAGTGCAGGGCAGATTATATACTTGTACCTTAAATCAACTTTAACATTTTATAACTTGTGATATTAATATGTTAAGACTTACCAAAATTTAATTTACGGATATGTTTAGCTTAGCTGGACTTGATCAGGTACAACAAACGAAAATTCAAAAGCATATATGCCTTCTTGATTAGGGTTTTAAGTTTCTTTTGGCATTATCCAGGCGAATGAAGAAATAACACCTTAATGTACTCCTTATTCAAAAACAGAAGAAAGGGACTCTGTTATCAATGGTGGATAAACAGTAGGCAGAATAAAAATTTTCGGTATCTTATATCAAGGGCGAAGAAAGATGTTGAAAGAGGGAGTGGTAAACTCGGGTTAAGAGCGTTGTTGGCTTCGTGGATGTTGTGATGTTAAATATTTTGTCTAACCCGTGATGCTGTATGCGGTTAAAGTCAATCGTGAAAGTAATGAAAGATATAACCTGCAGATGGTGATGCTGCAAGGTCCAAACAAGCAAAAGCCAATATTTTGATCATTTCAACGGAGTGTTTCTTATTCATACAACAGACATGACAATTGTGGCCATCTTAACTAATCTCTGATACTTTATTCTAGTTTTCTGCTGGTAAACAGGGATAAAGTGGATCATAAATATGCAGTAAAAATTTCACTATTTGTATGCTACATTCTGTCTTATCTGCTGATTTGGTTCACTTAAATGTTTGGGAGAGAAGCAGAATTATTCGGACTTCCGTCTTGAAGCTGACTTTCAAATTGCTTCAAGAATCTCATCTCTAAACGAAAGGTGTTTAGCTGCCTGAGCTGTTTAATTGGTCAAACTTAACCTCGTCTTCAGTTGTGATGCAAGCCAGGTACGGTCTATAGTTCTGTTTCTATGCTTATGTTAATTTTACTAATAACATTAAAAGGATAGGTTGCCTCTGTCACCAACCTGTAGGGGCACACTAAATTAAACACATAAAAAAACTGTTGTTATGAAACTGTCAAAGAAAGAAAAACGTTGCTGCTTACAGTACATAGACGCTGAAGAATATGAAAACTAACAGCATCAACAAAAGTGATGAGCTGCTGGTCAAAGTTCTATACCTAAATGTGTGATATTTGTTAATAGTTCTTTCATCGATTTAACTAGTAGTCAGAAATTCCCCTAAATGAGTCCGGCTTTATTTGATCATGCAGAACGTGTCCCTTTTAACGCATTTCGATTTAACTGCTTTAACTGCATACCAATCTCTAATACCTACAACATTCTCAGCCAGAGTTTGCCCCTTCAGCATTTATCACCATTCTACAACTTGATAGATAAAAGATACCAAGCATTGATGTCCTCCATAAGACAAAATGAGCGATCAGTTCAAACCAATTTTTGTTTGATTGTGCCATAATTTAAACTTTATCATTTATCGCCTTTAACAATACAGTAATTAAGGCAGCATTACTTACGTAGCAAGGCTCCTGCCCGTCGCTGCCCAGGGCGCACAGGGTTCCGTCGACGACCTGGTCTCCGTAGTCCAACAAGCATGCCATGTTGGAGATAACCGTCATCTCACCGTACTGCAATGTTGGAGAAACTGCGCCGCTATCTGTGGTACCAAAAGATGTAACGCGCCTTAGCCCAAGATTAGTATTCACACTCTCATTTCAGAGCAATCAAAAGAAGAAAATCATTTATTATATTTCAACTGCTATTCATCTGTTTCAATGTTTCTGGTTGTGAAAATGACTGGGTAGAGGTATTTTTAAGTAAAAGAAGATTTACTTAAAACATTTATAACTTGATTACAGCAGTAAAAATTGGTTCCTTTAGAGAGAAGGATCTTAAAGAAGATATGTGGACCTTTATCTGAGTCACATAATGGCAAGTGGAGAAAGAGATCAGCTACAGACGTTAGAAATAAAAACGGAAAAAATTTTAATAACCATATATACATTAAAATGCGGAGAATAGAATGGGTAGAACATGCGTAGAGAGTATCAAATAAAGGAATTATTAAGTGCACAGTATATATCAAACTCAGTAGGATGAAAGAACTCAATATCATAAGAGACAGAACAGTCAAATGGAAATGCGTCAAAAGGGACACCTACAGCATGGCCATATTGACCAATAAGTGAGCGTGCATAAACCACGTAGCTTCATTTTGGCCTCATGTTAACCCCCCCACGTAGCACGTAGCTTTTTTCCCTTTTGATTCCAGAAGACATCATTTTGTACTGTTTTCTCTTGTCAGACGATTGTAAATTACATACGGAGATAATTAACTGAGGGAAATAAATATTTACATGCTGTTGTGAGTTCTGTTCCTCATTTTAACTGTGAAAAATGTTATGAAAGGAAAGCTACGTGGCCTGGCCCTCCCCCCACATAGCCCAGCGTAGCCTTTCAGCCAACTCCTCCCTCCCCTGGACCGAGCCACGTAGTTTGTGGACGCTCCCTAAGTAGCGGAAACGCAGGACTGATTTAGGGAAATTATGAAATACTAGTTAAGTGGCCGCAAAGAACTAACAACAAAACTACATCTACACTGTATAGTTCACAAAGTTGTGAGTAGCTGGTTTAAAATCAGTGTATCCTTATAAGTTCCAAAACCTAAGGGCAGAGAAAATATTTATAAGCATCTAAATACGAACTCTCGTTTCCTATGATCCAATACTATCGGTATTGTGTTCACTATACAGTATACGACCTATGGAAATAAATGATACCGTCTTTCCGTGCGTTTCTTATTACAGTTACCTCCACCATTCACCGTGTGTTGAACATCCTCTGCTCTATAATTTCCTAAGAATTTGCCAAGTTCCTAAAAAATTGTAGAAAGGAAAAAGAAATTAAATCTAGGATTTTAAAAGTGCAATAGGAAAAAAATGTAGAGCAAAAATTCAAGACTGTGAGCTTTTGTATGACATAACCGTTCATTGTTTCCGTTCCAATCTTCGATCGGCAATTTGAAAAAATGCATCTTATAATTTAGCTTATAGTTTATAAATATCAGAACATAAATATATTGTTCAAAAGATCTCCAACAAGTTCAAGGTTTTGATAGCAGGTCTTCTACCATCACAACACCCTTATTCGTCCTCTCCTCAGTTCGCTAGTTAATTTAATCAATGATCAGTAGGCATTTGGCAAAAGTTTCCACGCAGCATGCAAAATTGGGAAGCCAAACGGTTACTATGAGATGTTCTATGGAAAGCACTGTTGTTGAAACACTTACCGCCATTGGTGGAACCCCAGCCGCTGATGTTTGCGACGTTTGTCTCGAAGCTCTCTCCCACCAGTGACGTTGTTGGCAGCCTCAACGGTTGGATGTACTCTGGGAAACAGATGAGCACAGCTTAAGATAACAAAGCTGAAATTTGTCAGGAAAGAAGGAGGTGGGTTTGATGGATGCACTCATGACACAAACGCCACGTAAACAGTCTACAACATATATGGGCAACCCCCGACCCCCGGGCCAGATCCGGCCCTCCACCAGCTTCAATCCGGCCCGCGAGAGATTCAGAAATTTCAAATAAGCTTCAAACTCAAGTCTCTCATTCATTTTCATTTGATTTTTCTATCTGTATAGTTAATTTGCTTTTTGTATGTTTGATTATGCTATTGTAATTCTAATAAATAAAAAAATGTGTGAATTTTTATCGTCTTTTTATTTATTACTACCTACTTATTTCTTACCTAAGGCCCGAAATTACGCCCTCAGCTAAGCAAAGGTTGCCCATACCTGGTATACAATGTTCTTTTAAAAGAGATTCAGGGTGTATAACGAAGTCGTTGTATTAAGAATTATTTTTGAACTTTTGTTAGTAATTAGTGGTTTTCATAATATATCAGTTGGACAAGTGATTAATCAATAATCAGTAACTCTTTACATACTGAAATTATTGTAGGAACTCGAGAAGCTGAAATCTTTAAGTCGTGCTATACATTCCGAATTTTGTCATTAGTTCGAGCAGAGCAGCAATTTTATTGGATGACTTCTTCCTTTTATTTTCTGCACTGACGGGAGGCGACTGAGTCTGCTTGAAGTCTTCATGCAGTGCGCTCCTTCGTTACGTGGTACATACATTATTTATAATCAGAACATGAGCTGTTAAATATGGTGCCAGTATATCGTCTAATACGCACTTCCTAGATAACTTTTTTACCTATATTTGATCGCCTGTCTAGGTAGGGATGGTAGAAGAAAATAAGTCCTTTTATAATGCAGAGTTTCAACTTTGTTGGCATCACTTTCTTACCACCTATGACCTAAGAACTACGGAAAAGAATCTAACAAATCTAAAATAATGTGGTCCTATAGGGATAATGTTTTCTGCTGATAAACAGTCATTTATTGAATGTTCATTATCACATTTAAGTTATACACATCCTTCGATTCATTTTGAAAGATGTAATACTCAACAAATTTTATTATTGTTTAATGTATTTTTAAACCTTCAGTTCACCCTGTTCATATTAGGTCATACGGTATAAAAAGTAAATGATGTATGTTCGTTCTGTTTCCACATACACTATGTATACCAAGCAGCAGTTTCAGAATACACCCCTATTTGAAGTTAAGTTGCTTTGTTGTGATAATCCCGGATATCCTGTGGACTGTGAACCAAGTCTTTGTGTATAATCGGATATATTTCTGGGTAGAGCTTCTTTCTACTTTCTGACACTATTTATAACCTCAGCGGCTAGTTTTAAGGAATGAAAACCGATAGAAAGGAATCACACATACTGTCAGCGCAATTGTAATTTGTTTGATGTTTATTTTATTTATTTATTTATTTATCAATCTTGTTCCATGGATCCCTGCTGAGGAAGTACCTCTGGGATGTGAAACATGTCATTGTTGATACATATACACATAATATGAGTCATATCATAGTAAATATATATACATACATATTTTACAAATACAAGAAATAATAATAAACATACATTTTTGCAACTGAGTTTTGCAAATGTCATGATGAGTACAATTAATTATTTTCTTCAAATTCTTGAATGGAGTAGAAGGAGTTGCCAATAAGATAATCTCTAAGTTTTTGTTTGAATACATCTTTATTATCTGAAAGCTGTTTTATACGATTAGGTAGTTTATTAAACAGATGTATCCCAGAATAATTAACTCCTCTTTGTACTAATGACAGAGATGTTTGTGTTTTATGCAAGTTATTTCTGTTTCTTGTATTGAAACTGTGTACCTGTGAATTAGGTGTAAACAGGTTAAAATTTTCTATGACAAAGCTCATGAGAGAATATATATACTGAGAACACATTGTAAGAATATTGAGTTTCTTAAAGAGTTGTCTGCAAGAAGTTCTTGGTTTTACCCTACACAGAAACCTAATAGCTCTTTTCTGTGCTATGAAAACTTTTTTACTTTGTGAAGAGTTTCCCCCAAAAAATTATGCCATATGACATTACTGAATGAAAATATGAGGAGTACACCTGTTTCATTAATTCTAGATCTGCTGTTAGAGAAAGTGTTCGTATTGCGAAGGTGGCACTACTTAACTTTGTCAGTAGTGTAGTGATATGATCATGCCAACAGAGTTTCTGATCTATTTTAATACCAAGAAATTTTATACTCTCTGTTTCTAAGATTGTGTTGTTTTTATAGTTTATACATATATCTGGCTGTGCATAGTTTTTTTGTTTTAAACCTAATATAATGTGTTTTTTTCAAAATTTAATTTTAATGAATTTGCCTTAAACCAATTTGCTACTACTCTAAGTACTTCATTTACATTAAATTCTATAGTACTGTTTGGTGTTTTACGCACAGTCAGGTTAGTGTCATCTGCAAATAAAACACTCTTAACTTTATCGGATAAATTTCCTGGAAGGTCATTGATGTATAACAGAAAGAGGAGGGGACCTAAGACAGAGCCTTGTGGAATTCCATGTTTTATTTTCTCCCAGTCTGATGAAGCATCTTTTCTTATTTTAGAATCAAAAATTGAAACTTTTTGCATTCGGCTTTCAATTTAGCAGTTATCTCGAACGTACAGAGTAAGGAATGCATTTCGAATCTCTTCTATCAATTAAATTTAACTCAAAATATAATTATATCTAGTTATGAGTTTTATAGCAGTTAATCGTTTATTCAGGATAAATTAGTGATTTAATACGGCGATAGATATTTGTTTAGCGGTATCAGTACCGTTGCTATAAAGGTTAAGCCGCCTTGAATTGGATCAGAAGTTGGAAAGATGACGGCTATCAGTAGGTTCCATCAGTAAAAATAACATATACACAGCTCCACTCAAAAGACTGTAGCCATAATATTAGGATCAGTCAGTCAGTCAACACTGATCATTTAACGAAGGAAGCTTCGTAGGAAAGTAGCGTGAATCACTCAGTTCTCCGTCTCAGCTACAGATTATTACGAACTGTACACTCTTCTATTTTGAAATAATAAACAATTTTACATAAAACCTTGAGTAGCTTATATTTGTTAGTAGGGATATGAGATCACCTGTCATCCAGAAACTTTAATTATTGCACTTTGACGACAGCGTCACCATTTGAGGTCAAGGTAAAGAAATTTCCAGAATGGCATTTTTGTATGTGTTACGTGGCTTTGGGGTTGTATGTCTTACAGGACTGCTTACCAGAAGGAGTCACTGAAGTTCCAAGGCCGATGACAGCGATGTCGTTCCAGTTGAATTGGGAACTGTAATCCTCATGTATGATGATGTTACTCGTGACTATGGTCTCACGGCCATCCTCAAGGACCTCCAGGTCGTTGGCACCCAGGTATATCTCCACAGTGCTGATACTGTTTGCGAGTAACAGAGGAAAATCATCAAAACCACTTGAGCATGACCCAGAGCTGAGCTAAAATACCACTCTCAACTAAAAAGTATACAAGTCGTAACTCCATCCACATGATCAGGAGACTAAAACGCTTCAAATCAAGAATATTTTTATAGTATGGTTTCCTGAAATGCTTGACTGAATGTCCAGAGCACCAGTACTTGTATGTGTATTATCAAAAAGGGTGCTTTGAAAGGAAATATGATTTGACAGATCCAGCGGAATTGATACATTTTTCTCTATCCAATATTTTTGAAATCTCAATCCAATAAAAAACCATATAACAAGTAGTGCTGTACTGGTGAATCTCTCCCTCTTGCTCTCTCTGAGGTGCAGACGATCAAAAACAACTACAGTTGAACGTTTAAATTAACGACACAGTCCCACGGCAATTAGATCGAAGAATCTAAGCGTGACCTATGATTCCAGTATGTATTTCCTGCTAATTTAAAATAAAATAACGTCAATTTTCAGACACCTGATGTTCACTGCGGTCTTGTACCCTGATCTCCCGTATGTATTAACTTATTGCAAACGTTATAATGGGAGAATCACTTGGGGCGTACCTGTTGTTTTGTAACTTTAAACTGTTTAAGACAGAAAAACATCTTCGGTCATGATATGCGATCTGTTATCCATTTTCCTGGAGTAAGGATTGTGAATATAGCAGAGATTTATCCTTCCTCTTTATAACGAACCAAAATGGTGTCGGATCAGTTAGTGATCGAGAGATAAAGCCACATATTAGACCGTTTAATGAAGAACCGATGAGGTGATATAGCAGAAAAACAAGGACAGACGGTTTAAGATTGGATTCTTGCTTGAAAACTTCCAAAACTTTAAGCGAAATGTCTTGTGTTGTATTCTTACAGATCAAGTGAACTATCGGAAGTTACACTCAACCTGGATGCCGAAAATTCTGTTTAAACTGCAAAACAAAGGAGTATTTCACCCAACGTGGTGATCAAAACAGCAGCCCTGGGTAGACATTTAACCGAGCTCTAGATTATGTGCGCCGCTGTTTACGACAAGCAGAAAGAGGGCATCACGGTACAACATCAAACGCTCCACCCACTGGCAAGACGCCGGTTCGAATCCCCGTTCGGGCATCCAGATTTGGGTTTTCCATGGTTTCCCCAAATTCCGGGATGCTTCCTTCAAAAGGTCATTGCCGAATCCCTTCCCGATCCTTGTCCCCAGTCCTACCGTGCCTCTAATGACCTCGACGTCGACGAGGCGTAACGCCATAGGCCAAGTCACGTCCGGTCCTCTGCGAGGTCTTGAATATAGTGCATCGAGCAATTCAAAAATATTCATTCGCAATTTTGAGTTGGTGGGCAACATAAACCAAGTACTCATTACGTCATTTGGTTGGCAAAAAGTAAAAATATTGCCTATAGCTCATAGCGCGAAGGGACGTTCACCTGTACAAGCATTTCAAGCAGTTCGTTGGCGACCAACGCCACAGCAACTAAACAGGCAACCGCTTTTTAAAGGATCCCTATTGCTGACGTTGCCCTGTTTGTCCACCTATCAAAGGCATCAAACACTTAAACGTTAATTTGTTCCAGCTGAACTGCTAGCCTTTAATTATAAAATTTATGTTTCTCAGTACCCAGCATTGGAGTGGAGGTGACAGCTGGATATGGCTGTTTGTGACCTGAACGGAGTAATTGCCAGTGCTGAAGTTCAGACTTCCTACTTGTGAAATTATAAACGTTTTGTCGATGAAGTGAGCTGTTAATTATTTTATGGGCGTTAAATTTCCTGTTTTTGAAGTGGCAACGTGTTTAACAGAAATGTGAAGCCCCCCTAAAAAAATTGTAAGCGTAGAAACTTATATTTATTTGTTTTTATGTTACGTTTTAATTTCCGTTGATTTAGTTATTACTTACTTAAGACTAACTCAGATGTATTTTTTTGTGTTGTTATGAGAAGTAGCTTCGTTGTTTGAAGTACGAGCTGATTCGGGCGAAGTTTCTGTAGTCATCTTAAAGACCAACGCGTTAGTTCTGAACTTTCATATCGGCCAATATCTGCGTTGGGCCTATATACTTTACCTTAACTTGAGGTATATTCTACTTTTACTTTCTGTAATTTTTATAAATATTATTTCTATTATTTTAAACGTTTGAGTAGCGCTATTTAATTTTTTTCTTAGATGGTAGATGTGGCGAAAACCCCATTCGTATGGTTGCCATCAGGAAAAATAATGCATTGCCAATGAGGAGAAACGAGAAGAATTAAAACATTACTGGAGATGAATCATGGTCTGCGGGAAAATAGCTGGCAAGAGTGCTAAAGATGTAAATCGGGCATACATGGCAGCATCTGAAGTAAACAAATGTTTTTAAGAAGTAGAAATAGATATAGTCAGATTTGTATACGCAGCTACAAGTACTATCGCTACAAGTATTTGGTCCTGTAACGTCGTGAGAACCTTTGGGTATTTGTTGGCAATTTGTTTTGCGTACACATTAGAGCTGTAAAAGTAAGGAGAAATTGTGTACCCGTATATATTTGTTACTAAACCAATCAGTACTCGTTACTATCGAATCGTTATTCGTGGCTTTTGGTACAATCGAGCGCGAGCATGAACCATTGTATCGAATCGCACCGCGTACGGGACGACTTCGTTACCATTGTTTCGTTACTTTTGGTACTAGTATGAAGCATTGCATCGAGACGCGCCGCATACGGTTACGGCGATGGCTTCATTCGTATTTTGTAAAGTTTTAGTAAATTGTTCATTTAGTAAAGCAAGTTTAGGGAAAATTTGCACTGTAAAATAAAATAAAAGTTAGAATAGTGCGTTTTACAATAAGCGCATTTCATAAATGTTTGAAATTGATAAAATCTCACTAAGGGATGGCCAAAAAATAGAAATAACCATCTCAAATTATCTATCCAAATTTTCTATTTACAAATTATGCTTGGTAAATTTTAATGTTAAACAAAAGTAAAACTACAAAATAACTCTTTATGTTGTCAAAATTACTCGTACTTACCTCGTTAAACTTAACACTAAATAATATTAATTGTATTAAAATAAAGTACGCGCAACATGTTTGTAATTACACGTTTTCCTTTGTAACGAAACGAATTCAAATTCCCAAAAATACGTGACGAACGATGTTCAAATGTTCATTCATTCAGATTCATTTAGTCACTGGACGAACCATTTCATTTCCCGCATGATGCGTCATATTTGTTCGTTTATCGTTTATCGAATCAAACTAACATCCAGTAACGAAATGAATTTGTGAGTAACGATTTGGTATTTGGTGTCAGGCGATGAATTTGTTACATAGTAACGAATACATGCGGTTTGCTACAGCTCTAGTACACGTACCGTTATGATAGCTATTAGATTAAGCTGTTATTACCCGTCTACGCATTGTGCTGCGGTGAGAACCCACTCTGTGGAGATGAGAGATCCTCCACAATGCAAGCTGTTGTCAGCGAAGATAGCCACCTGATGTGGGAACAGTCCCCGGGTAGCCGTCTGCCCAGATATGATCCGGGGTTCCTTCCCAGTCGGGGTAACGTCACCTTCAAAACACGGAGGTTAAAACTGTGCTTCCAGAAAAGCAAACATTGAATGTATCGTGAAGAACAGGTTCGTACTTACTGAGTGGCTTCACTGTCTTCTTCACCGTCTTAATCTTATGAAGCTCCTCAGCATTGTAGGCCTGTAAATAAAAAATCATTTCATCATTAGTCGTCGCCTTTCGGTGTAATAAGGCAAAGATATTCATGTGAATCTCAGATGGTGGTCTATATGCAAGATAGTTCAGATTAATTGGACAAGGGAGACCAAGTAGGGGCACTAGATCTCTCCAAGTCCTTTGACAGAGTGAGCCATAAATTGGTATTAAATAAACTGAAATCTATTGGATTGGGTGAAAAAGTTACTTGCTGAGTAGAAGAATTCTTAAAAGCCAGAAAGAAAAGTGTGAGAGTAGGAAATACATTATCAAAAGAGGTGGAAGTAAATATGGGAGTGCCACGGGGTAGTGTATTGCGACCGTTGCTGTTCATTATTCTAATAAATGACTCATTTGATGGGTTATGGTCAGAATATAGATGATATAATGGTATACAATAGGATCAAAACTGGTGAAGACTTAACAGCTGCATGGTGACCTTGATAGAATAACTAAATGGGTAGGTCAGTATGGAATGAAGATAAATGCCAAGAAGAGTCAGCTTATTAGGTACACAGATAAAAAATTAAAGGTTATTTATGATTATAGTGTGTGGTCTGAATTGCTTGTTGACAGCTTGAAGTGTAAATATCTTGGTATAACGTTTGATAAACACTCAATTGGCAGAGCACATTGGGCAAGTGGTAGGAAAAGGTTACAAAATCCTTCATTTCCTGGAAAGGGCGATGAGAGGATGTACCAGAGACGTTAAGGAGTTGGGTTACAAAACTTTAGTCATACCATTGGTTGAATGTGATGGTGTAGTTTGGGATCCACATTTTGGTTATTAAATACAGGAGTTGGAAGGTGTGCCAAGAAGAACAGAGAAATTATGTCAGAACCCAGTCAGTAACTGATATGATAAAGGAACTGGATTGGAACTCACTGGAGGAAAGGAGGAGGGTGAAGAGAGTGCTGAGAATGTATGGGCCATATGTTGATGGTGGGGCTTAGAGGGATATTGGTCAATTAGGAATAGTGGAGTGCCTGGAAGGGGAAAGGCGACTATGACCAAAAGCTTGTGCTCGATTTTATGCATAAGGGAGTGGGAAAATTTTCTTTTGTTGGTAAGGGTGTCAGGGATTGGAACAAATTAGTGTAGTGATGAATAATTTACCAAAAAAGCTTACGGAATTTAAAATTAAAATTTGTAAATCTGAAAAGTAAATGGGGGAGGAATTTAACATTCCAATAATAAAAAATTATATATAGAGAGAGAGAGAGGTGGGGGGGGGGGGGGGGTAATTAGATGACTAGGGAAATTGCCACCGGAACGTTAGCTCCATCGCAATTAAATTAATAATGATAATATAATGAGGCAAGTCATTCAATTAATATTCAGGCGACATTTACTGTATGCTGTCATGGTGGAAATCAAGATCAATTGGTGGGTATGTGTAAGTTTTCGCTGTGAGAAAAGCCAGTTGACATTGATGAACTAAACTGTATTATTTGAATACCTCTGCATAGAAAGTTGCAATGTCTCAACTTCAAATTTATGCGGACTAAGGCTATCAGTAAATATTATCAAAAATATTCAATGAACGAAGATTTTCACGCATCCTATAGTCCAACAACAAAGCCTATAAAAAACAGCAAAGATTGTTCAAAATACTGTGTACGTATACTGAAGGTTTTTCCTGATATCACACTGGGATCTCAAAACATACGTCGATAAATTTTCGAGACATTCCAGGTAAAATCATTTCCTGCCCGATTAGGTATACAAACGCTTCAAATTACAGATAATTTTAACTAGGAATTTAGTAATACTAGATGACGCGTGAGAAAATTTCCCGAATAATGTGCGATGAATAGTGAGGTTGAGGACTTGTAATAGAATGAAAAGCAGAACTGCCCAATTTGTAGGAATTGTTTATTTGTATAGTGTAAAAGATACGCATCGAAATACAGTACTTTCAGCATATGACGAAACAATTACAATGTAAAACATACTGTATGTATGACGAACTGTCACTGACCTTAACAGAATACAAACAACTTGAACAAAATACACACAGCATATCCATATCTCTGTGATATGTGTTGCTGACATCATAGAATTTGGGAAATTTTCACGAATAAAATATTTAAATAGGAATTGTATAGCAAAACAGAAATGTTTCCATAAAATAATATATATATATATATATCCATAAAGCTACCTATTGCATATATATATAAAAACAGTTTATTGATATCTCTGTGATATGTGCTGCTGCTATCTAGTTAGTTGGCTCTGAACTTTCTCATACGCGCGACCTTCATAGTTATTACTTTCACCCTTTTAGCGTCAAATTTCGAAAAATTTATTATTTTACCTAACTGGAGACCTAAATCTTTAAAACGATACGTCATTTATCGATTTAGATAAGGTATCGAAGGAGAAAAATGGATCGTAATTAAAAAAAAACACATTGAAGACATAATATTGATACTTTTAACCTTTATGGGTCGAATTCTAAAAACAATCCATTCATACGACATGGTGTAACCAAAGCGAATACCTTGGTCTTTAAAGTGATAAGTCGTTTATCGATTTCGTTTAGGTTTCAAGCGAGCTAAAACAAAACACACACACGTTTCAGAAATGATGATATTTTTTCCCTTTTAGAGTCGAATTCCAAAAAATTCCTTTTATAAAATATAATTTTACCGAATCGGAGAATTCAGTCTTTAAAATGATACCTTATTTATCTATTTCGGTTCGGTATGAAGGAAGATAAATAGCTCGTGACAGAAAAACACGTTGTAGAGGTATTAATACTTTTGTCCTTTTAGGGCTGAATTCCAAAAAATTCCTTTCTTAAAATATGATGTGACTAAACCGAAGACCTTAGTCTTCAAAATCATACCTCGTTTACCGATTTTGTTTAGGTGTCAAGGGAGACTTTAGAAAAAAAAAAATATTTTTGGCGTTTAAAGGTCGAATTCAGAAAAAATCCTTTCTTGAAAAGTAATGTGACCAAAGTGGAGACCATAAACTTTAAAATGATACCTCATTCATAGATTTTGGTTAAGTATGAAGGGAAATAATGGTTTGTGACAAACACATTATGGAAATAATAACACGTTCGATCGTAATCTAAATGCAAAATGATGTATTGAAGTAAACTCAACACGATGTTATTCAAATCTGAAATCACAAATTCAGACTTATTTAAAATTCTTGAAAAATCTTAACTTGCCTAATTTAAATATATCTTTTGGGTTGTATTACCTTCTCAAATATTAATGATACTCTACAAATTGTAATCTTTGGTCTATGCTGTATAGGAACCTGCTTTTTTGGTGGTTACCGCTGTTACTCTCCAATAAGTCATACATGTTTTTCGCATTCTTAACAATGTATTTGATTTATCAATTTCATTGCTCACAATCATTATCTACGCTGTGAAAATATTGGAATACGACAGCTGAATCCGTCATTTTCCCGGACTTTTCGATTCAGAAAGCCTTATCTTCTTTTCTTCTGAAAAACAACTGGTGCTTTATTTTTGCCAAGGAAAGCCTAGTGAGCATATTAGAGACAATTAAGTGGCTAAAGTAATTAAGCGTTTCTTCCAAGTTTATCTTTTTTAAACTTTTTTTAACCACTCGCCATCTTTGCTTTAATTCTATTCGGTGGTATCATCCTTTCAATAGCGCCTTCAGATTTTTTTTTTTTTTTCTCAGCTACTGGCATAATATTCAAAGGATTTTTAGTGCTCACATTTTGACTTCGATAAGGATTAAAAATTGCAGTAAAATACAAAGAAACGGAGATCACAAAAAGCACTGTTAATGGTTGACTGGTTTATTAGAAAGTACAGGTTGTAAACCGAGCGTGGTGGGTGAACGGTTAACGTCCTGACCTCGCATTCGGGAGGACGCGGGTTCGAATCCCCCCACTTGGGCATACAGATTTCGGTTTCCCATTGTTTCCCCAAATCACTTCAGTCGAATGCTAGGATGCTTCCCTCAAAAATGCCGAGGTCAAATTTCTTCCCGTTCCTTGTCTCCAGTCCCATCCCGCCTCTAATGACCTTAGCCGTCGACGAGGCGTAAAGCCGTAAGTAAAAACAAAAATAATAAAATAAATAAATAAACATGTTTCAAACGAGCTGACTAGGAAACAGAAAACGAAGGTTCTAATTTCGAGGAGGACGTGGATTTTCTTTGAAGGTGGAAGTACGGAACATCTCCGAGGGCCACTTTGCCTAATGCACTATAGAGCAAGGGGTGAATGTTTACTTTCGAATGGTGTAACTACATTCACTTGGCAAAGTCGCGAAAAGGAATACGTAATTGTACCTCTTACCAGCTGGCATCAGACATCTGGACAGGAGCGGTATTTATCTTGTCTTCTTGGTAGGTCAGCATTTTGCCATAAAGGGTCTAGTGGAATGTGCACTTTCCACTGCAGCTCAAGTTCTTATTTATTTTCCAGTAAATGCTGCAAGCTGATAACCGCCAAGCTCATGGCGAATTATCTTTGGGATAGTTGACTTCACTTGGCTTTACCCCCGGCGCACGAAAGTTGTAAGGAGAATGCTTTTTTTCTTTTCGATTAGGTTTTTTTCTACTTATGGCTTTACGCCTCGTCGACATATGTCATTAGAGACGGGATGGGACTGGGGACAAGGAAAGGGAAGGAATTCAGCCATGACCTTTTGAAGGAAGCATCCCGGCATTTGCCTGGAGTGATTTGGGAAATCATGTAAAACCTAAATCTGGATGCCCGGACGTGGATTCGAACCGGTGTCCTCCCGAATACGAGGCCAGAGCATTAACCATTCACCCACCACTCTCGGTTGGTATAGGAGCGCATAGAGGACAAACAGACAAACATTATTTTTTTATATATATATAGACTAGCGGAGTTCCCGGCGTTGCCCGGTATAGTTGGTATAGATTTAACCGTACCCTATTTTTATTCGCTTAAAACATTTGTACAAAGTTTCATAAAATACGCGCCAACTTTTTTCGGAATTAAAGCAAACTTATATTCACCCGCCCCCTACCAAGAAACTGGTGGGCTGAAGTTTATTTGCACGTATACTATTTTCATTCGTCCGAAAAGATTCATGTAGGTATATCAAGCTTATAATTTGGTTAAGAAATTTCATTACTACATTACTGAACAACCCTAGATTATGTTAAAAACTCACATTTGATTCAATTGCGAAGTGAATGGATATACTTGTGGCTCGGAACGCCAGATCCTTTAACTCTGCAGATAAAATATCAAAAGTGAATACGGAATAATATTATCGTAAACAGAAGACTAATGCTGAATGCCAGAGATATTGTCCAGAGATCGTGCTTAAAGAAAATCTCTGTTGTTTTTACGGCTATCTATGTCGTTGAAAAATTGATATCCCGAATTAAAGGAAAGAATACTTCAAGCTATGGCTAATAAAAATTGAATATATCGAATTAAAAGAAAAAAATACTTATAGTTTTGTTAGTGTGCAAAATTGTTATTACTATAAGTTATCTTATTGCTTTAATTAAAGGCTATGGTCAGAGACATTGTGTTGTGTGTTTAGTGCGGAGTATGCGGCATCTAGTGATTCCTCCTGTGGAATTTCTCACCATACGTTCAGAATTTCATTTAATGCTCCTACATTATTTAACGTTGAAACATAAGACATGCCAGACAAGTGAATTAAGATTCTAAGCTTTAAAACGAAATCTGCCCCGTAGTTTCAGAGTTTTTATACGACCAATATGTCCGGTTTTCGTTTTATAGATATAGATAGATAGATATAGATAGATAGATAGATAGATAGATAGATAGATAGATAGAAGATATAGTAATCAAATGGCTAAAATAAAAGTAAAAAAATCATGTCGGACATGCCTCAGTTAAACAGAGTGTGAGTCAAGGTTGTAGTCTATTCCCATTTATATTCAACCTGTACGTATGTAGAGGAAGCAATACCGGTAATGGAAGTGAAAGAAAAATTTTATTTTGGCATAAGTGTTCAAGGAGAAAAAAAAAATCAGTATGCTACGATTTTCAGATGACATTGTCCTGTTAGCAGAATAAGATGAGGATATTGAGAAGTTATTGAATGGTATGAACAAAATAATGAAAAATAATTTGGACTAAATGTAAACTGAAGCTACTCAAAAGTGATTAAATGTAGCAGATATTATGGCAATAACAGAAGATTATATATAAATATAGGACCTATAATGTAAAATTACAACTGATGGCCGAAGTAGGAATGATGTTAGAATAGCACGAGCAAAAAGAGCCTTCATGAAAAAGAAATCTTTTAGTTTGAGATATAGATCTAGCATCAGAATGAACTTTTTAAAATTACACAGACGGAAAAAAAAATCCCAACACCAAGAAAAAATTATTGTAGAGTAATGAAATTTGGACAATGCATTTGTCAAGTTAACATGTTTAATTGATTAAATTTTCAAGATCACAGGTTAATTTAAGCTCAAGAAAATGCATTTCAAATGTGAAATACTGTTAAATTAATAGCCGGTGTAACCTCCAGAATTTTGAATGCAAGCCTGCAAACGTGAATGCATTGTGTCATACAGGTTTCGAATGTCACTTTGTGGTATGGAGTTCCATGCTTGTTGTACTTGTGCTGTCAATACTGGGACGGTCAGTGCTGGCTGTGGATGATGCTGGAGTTGTCGTCCAATGATATCCCATACGTGTTCAATTGGAGACAGATCTGGTGATCTCGCAGGCCAAGGTAACATGTCGACACTCTGTAGAGCACGTTGCGAGACAACAGCGGTATGAGGGCGAGCGTTATCCTGTTGAAAAACTCCCCCTTGAATGCTGTTCATGAATGGCAGCACTACAGGTTGAATTACCAGACTGACGTACAAATTTGCAGTCAGTGTGTTTGGTATAACCACAAGAGTGCTCCTGCTGTCATAGGAAATTGCTCCCCAGACCATGACTCCAGGTGTAGGTCCAGTGTGTCTAGGCCGCAGACAGTTTGGTTGCAGGCGTTCCCCTGGCCTCCTTCTGACCAACACTCGGCCATCACTGGCACCAAGGCAGAACCTGCTTTCATCAGAAAACACAACAGATCTCCACTCCGTCCTCCAATGAGCTCTGGCTTGACACCACTGGAGTCGCAAACGGCGATGGCTTGTAGTCAGTGGAATGCACGCTACAGGGCTGGAGTCATGGTCTGGGGAGCAATTTCCTATGACAGCAGGAGCACTCTTGTGGTTATACCAAACACACTGACTGCAAATTTGTACGTCAGTCTGGTAATTCAACCTGTAGTGCTGCCATTCATGAACAGCATTCAAGGGGGAGTTTTTCAACAGGATAACGCTCGCCCTCATACCGCTGTTGTCTCGCAACGTGCTCTACAGAGTGTCGACATGTTACCTTGGCCTGCGAGATCACCAGATCTGTCTCCAATTGAACACATATGGGATATCATTGGACGACAACTCCAGCATCATCCACAGCCAGCACTGACCGTCCCAGTATTGACAGCACAAGTACAACAAGCATGGAACTCCATACCACAAAGTGACATTCGAAACCTGTATGACACAATGCATTCACGTTTGCAGGCTTGCATTCAAAATTCTGGAGGTTACACCGGCTATTAATTTAACAGTATTTCACATTTGAAATGCATTTTCTTGAGCTTAAATTAACCTGTGATCTTGAAAATTTAATCAATTAAACATGTTAACTTGACAAATGCATTGTCCAAATTTCATTACTCTACAATAATTTTTTCTTGGTGTTGGGATTTTTTTTTCCGTCTGTGTATATGTGTCGAGCACAGCACTTTATCGTAGCGAAGGAATACCAGAGAGTAGGTAAACTGAAGCATTTGAAATGTGGCGCTATAGAAGGATGCTAAAAACTATGTGGACAGATAAAGTACGAACTGAGCGTATTTTGGTAATGATGGGTGAGGAAAGCAGTTTGTGAAAGAATCTATTAGAAAGTAGAAACAGGATGGTGGGTCTTATTTTGAGATATGCAGTATTGGTTAATTTGTTAGTTGAGGAAACAGTCGAAGGAAAGAATTGTAGAGGGACACAGAGATTAGAATATATGAAGCGTATAATTGAGGACGTGGGTTGTAAGTGGTATGTTGAGATAAAGAGGTTAACGCAAAATAGGAAGGAATGGATGAGTGCATAAAAAAAACGGTCCTACACCACTCCACTAAATACAAGCAATTGTTCGACTCAAGTTTTGTAACCTAATTCCCTTACTTCCATGGTACATCCTCTCATCACCCTCTCCAATAAATGAAGGTTGAAATCTCTGCCTACCACCTGCACAATTGTCCTGCCCAATTGACTTTACTATAAAATGTTAAGACAAGCACTTCCACCCTACCCTCATAGATTTTTTTTTTATTTTTAATTTTTTTTTTTTTTAAGCCCTGTAGCTTACAAGCTGACCCTTATTGGCATTTATTTTCATACCACGTTTAACTTCTCAGCTCGATGGTGATTCATCCATACGTTAATGTTGATGATACCGTGGTGTTCACCATAAGTTGGCCTGAAACGTCTATCAAGGATTTCAGCCTCTTCCATGCTAGGTTTAATGATACTCATCACAGTCATGTACTTCCATAGAAGAACGATTGTGAAAGAATCGGTCAAACAGAATCATCATGTTACCGATTCGACTGATAAACTTAATGACAAAATATTAAAGGTTTTTCTTTCTGAAAAACATTTCTTGTAACACTAGAATTTTTGAAGTGAAATAGCGAGATTGAGAGCCAACTGGAGAATATACTTAGAATGAGGAACTAAGCGAATAGTTTCCACTAAAAATTCAGTGAATATTGAAACAATTAGCAGTTACGAACGGAGTAAGACTAAGGGTCACAAGTGATGACTTTTAGTTCCCACCTGAGCCACAGCGATGGACGCCACCAGAAACAGGATGATCGCCTTCATGATATTGACTGTCATGGCAACTAACAGAGCAGTATTTATAGGCGATATCAAACTTCCTGGTAATGCGCCCTTCAGCTCTTCTACCTGCGATATCTACCTGATAAGTAGGGAATTTACGCAACTCTGAGCATATGCGAAATACGTCATTGCTTCATATTTTCCGGTAATTACTGTGATTCTCAGGCACATGATTCCTCGTCCATAATTTTAGTTTGATGCTGATGCGTAACATAGCATTAGAACTACTCACTACTAATTCGAAGAGCGTGGTTCGAATACAGATGAACCTAAGGACTTTTCCGGGAAGCTGATAAATGCTTCCTCAGGTCCGATCAGCTTGTTGTTAATAGCCTGTGAATTCCGTTTTCTTAGGGTAGAGTGGCTGCAAATGGTGTTGAAACAGCACCTCCGTTCCAATGTCGAGATTACGAAAAGGAATGCGGATTTCGTCCTATGTTGGAACCAATGCCCCAGATACGGACAACTATTTATCCAGCGCAGTTGCATACAATGAAGCAGATTATAAATGCGTAATACTAAACCACAGTTTGTGACGAGTTCTCACCTTGGTGTGCATGTCATTCTCATTTTGGTTTTTAGATTGTAAACTAGGTGAATGCAGTGGTGATCCATCATTTACGCTTGGAAATTACGTTTTTCGCTAATTGAATGACGGAAAAAAACCTCAATACTAAACTTAAGTGGCCCACAAAGTTCCCTGATTGCGGAATTTGTTACTTTATCATTTAATTTAATTGCAATAGAGCACAGGCTCCGGTGGAAATTTCCCTACACACCCATCTTCTCACTATCCTGCACCCACCTACATTTGCCCTCTACAAATTTTTAACTTTAAATTCTTTCAACGTTTTCGGTAAATTATTCATCATTTCTCTTGGTAACTCATTCCAATCCCTGACACCCTTACCTAAAAAAGAGCATCTTCCCACACCCTTGTGCCTGAAATCGAGTGCCAGCTTGTGGTCATGGTCATATTTTCCCTTCCATGCACTACTTTTCATACCTACTCCAATATCTTTGCATGCCTCATCGCCCGTATATGCCCTTTTCACTCCCATGACCCTCCTCATTCTTCTCCTGTCTTGTAATGAATCCCATTTCAGCTCCATTGTCATATCCGTCACTGATTGGATTCTGCGATAATTTCCAGAAACAAATCTAGCAGCCCTTTTTTGCACCCTCTCCAACTCCTATATTTGATACTTAAAATAGGGTCCCATACTACACTACCATATTCGAGCAATGGTCTGACCAAAGTTTTGTAATCCAACTCCCTCCCTTCTCTCCAACAAGTGCAGAATTTTGAAATCTTTTCCTACCACCTGTTCAATATGTCCTGCCCAGTTAACCTTGTTATGAGAAACCCCTCGTCATGCATAACTACACACAATTGACATACAAAAAGAGTTGTAATAATAAACAACATAACATTTTGTTCATTACAATCGATGGCGCGCATCTTTTGCAACTAGTAACATCACGTCTTCAACCATGCAAAAATCAAAATATTTACAACAAAATTAAAACTTTTTTAAAATAAAAGAATAATTTTACAGAAATGCTCTAAAGATAGAAACGAACTGATTACGTACTCATATCAAATCTGAATTCAGCCGGCATTGTCACGCGAGATATATCTTAGAGAAGAAACCAGATTACTGGTGGGTGTTAATAAAGGTTACAGTTTTCTTGGTGAAATTTGCATATCTTTTCAACACGGTAACCTTCGTCTCCACATGGCTGCCTCGAATATTATTTCGTGTCTTATGGAAGTGGTACCTTCTGTGGCAGTACGTGTCGCTTGCTCACCCACAATTCGAAGTATTAGTACCTATTTATTACAGATTTTTATTAAATTATGGAACAACCTACATGGGTTGTTTCAAATTACCAATAACATCTCTAAGTTCTCCTAGAACCAAACTGTTCTGTTCCCTCAGCGGATTGCCTTCTACATTTGTTGTGTCACTCATCCTCCACCATTTAGACTTCATATTACTCCGTCAGTTTATTTTCTTCATATGTACGAACCATCGTCAACCTATCCTGCATTCTGTATGTATCTGGATTACATATTTTCCTTGAATTTTTACGTTAAATTCTATATCACTGTATATATTTCTTCTAGTTATTCTATGTTTGTACATTGCCTGACTGCTCTTCAGGTTTTTTTTTTTAAAAAAATTGGACTGTTGAGTTCATTAGAGCCGAGAGATGATAGGTATAAGGAATGAGAAGGAATTCGCCCATAAACTATTGAAGGAATCATCTTTGCAGTGATTCCGGGAAACCATGTAAAACCGAAATCTGAATGGCCTGACGGGGACCTGAACTCGGGTCCTCACAAGCTCTAGGCCCGAGCGTTATAGCTCACCCACCACACTCGGTTTGCCCTTCTAACTGATTATTCAGATTTATATACTGCTTTTTATTTCTTTTGAAAAGCCATTTTTCCTTCATATCATTCATGTCTTGCCTGGTTTATTTATTATTTTTCTTGTTTTCTCTTAAATCTTTTTTATGTAAATCTTGTAAAGCATTTAAAATTGTCTGTTGCATGTTAGTAGCAGCGAAATCTTATTGGAGATAATGATCTGCAGGTTGAATCATGCAGAACATGAGCTAATATACAGAGGAGATAGCAGGTAAGACTCCTTCTCGTCCCAGACTACTGTAGAGCTGTAAGTGATTGATTAATAGTACGGTATCGAGAAAATGCAGAGAACAGCTGCGCGTTTCGTGGCGGCATGCCGCGTCCCGTACGAAAGTGACTCAAATATTGTACATACCATACTTTTGTTTAGAACAATTATAGTGACAGGCAACGCGTATATTGCTTATATATGACTTACATACGGTAATCTACTTTCATTTATTTTTCCATGATGCTTTTAGAGTTTGGAGTACACAGAAGAACAAATGAAAAACTCTATTGTGTAACACACATTGTTCGATAATTTAGTGATTCTAAGGCCCTCTTCAAACGAAGCAACTCAAAAGAAACGGAACTGGTTGGTGACTGGATTTACCAACTAGTCACCGTAGTAACTGATTGGTGACGCGTCTCCACACACGAGGAAACTAAAATGAGCATGAAAGCACTGGTTTCTTCTTAAAATCAATAAATAGAAAGCTAATAGAAAAAAAATTGTAGCGGTAATTCTACAGTAATAAAGCTTCCAATTAAAAATACTATAAGTAATATTTGGAATTCTTGCATATTCCCTATTATGCAAGCAGAACCGTTGTTCTTATCTGTGTCCCTCTCTACTACCACCGACAGTGATGGTGCCAGTGCAAATTCCGGCGATGAAACTGTCATACTGCTTTATTAACATCTGTACAGAACGTGAAAGAGGTGGAGAAGATACTGGGTTCATCTGAATCTTACAAACAATTTGCACCACCGATTATTTTTTTGCTGCTAAAGAATTCGAACTTTCAGATGTTAAATTTCTAGCATTCTACCGTATGTATAAAGAAATTGATTTGGATCTGGTGTAAATAATTTGCCCTGCTGTACAGAAAAAAAAACCCGTAATCATAAGGGAATGCGTAGATACTGATTACTCTCGGTTAAAAAATCTTAGCTTTTATTCAAATACAATACACAAAAACAAATAAAAAGACCTTACATTATAAACGTATCATAAAGAAACAGGAGCAGGTAAGTAATTATCTAGATACTGCTTTCTATTAAGTACGTCAACGAAAAGAGATTGGTACATGTCAAGGCTCAAGGCTTGATGAATTGCTTGATAATACGCCGTATGTGATCCATCTACTCCTGAGGGACCGGCGAGAGGTTTGAGAGCGTGGTGGATAAGCGGTTAATGTTCTGGCCTCGCATTCAGGAATACACCGCGCGCCGGTTAGAATCCCCGTCCGGGCATCAAGATTTGGGTTTCCCATCGTTTCCTCAAATCACTACAGGCGAATGCCGCGATGCTTCCTTCAAAATGGCTATGGCCAAATTCTTTCCCGTTCCTTGTCCCCAGTCCCATCCCGCCTCTAATGATTTCGCCGTTAACGAGACGTAAAGCCATAGGTAAAAAAAAAAAGAGCAGTGTATTGCGATGGCCCGTCAGGTGATTGAGAAGAACCAAAATCGTTGAAGGAGTTCTTGATCGAGATGAGACTGGGATATGAGACGACGTGTTCATGCGTGTTAACAAAATGTCGTCAACAGCATCCAAGGCCTACGCTTGAATTTTCGCACCTCTTCATCAGTCATTACATTTTTAGTACCTCGGTTCTTGGATCCTTTAAAGTATTTTTTTTTTTTGCCTGAAGTCCACTGCGATATTGTTATTTCGTTCATAAATCAATATTAAATCAAAAGTATGGAAAAATAAGAAAAGCGTATTTCTTTTGCAAACAGAAAATGTGTTTGAAAAACTATTTCAAATAAAATATAAAATGCTTTTCATTTCACGGTATTTTAAATACATTATGAAGATACGTATTTTGTATTTTCATTTAAATACATCTGTTTCAAATAATGCAATCTCTACATATTTGTGTACCCCAGGAGCAGGAAATTGTATAGAACGGTATGTTTTTCAACTTCTACCACGAATGAAATATTCAGTTGTTGTTCGTTCATACCGCAAAATCACTTGGCAACTAGCAACTGAAATCACCTATTGACTGAAATGCAGAGTTTCCTGGAAGTGATTACCAACTGGTGGATAAATAGTTGCGCCGAATGTCGCGCTCCATGCAATAACATTGGAAGTGACTTGGTGACTCGAGCTACTAATCAGTTTCTTTTGAGTTGCTTCGTGTGAAGACAGACTAAGGGTATAGATGTGGTTTTAAAGAGTCCATTAGCATGGTTTTTGTTTATTCTTCCCAACGCTTCCAGTTTTTACTTCCACATATCATGCACCATATGAACTCTTCAATGTTTAGTGCTTTAAATGGTATCAAATAAAATATTATAGACTAGCGTAAGGCCGTGACCGTTTTTTACGTATCCTCACGGGTCTAGAATAGTTCCAGTTTTAAGAGTCAAAGATTATGATAGGTTGACCTGATATGGCCAAATAAGAACTTAACCTTTCATTCATTCATTTTATTTGGTCCTATACAACATTTACATACAATTAAATTAACTGACAGAACACTGAACTAAAAGTATTCATTGCGTTTAAATCGACATATCAATCATTAGATGCTTATATTTACGTAGTATTCCTTTGATATATAGAAGTATTCCTTAAGTGTCCTATTATGGAAATTATTAAATCGTATGATCGGAAATAGTTGCAGACGGATCGCGATCTGTGCAGCCTACACTGCAATTAAAACAAGTATTATTATTTATTTTAATTTCCTTTGCTTTCACTGAGCAATATTACTGAGGTTATTATTTCAGCAAAATATAACTGTATTAGCCATTCTAACGTTGTAATATCGGTCTGAATCACGGATACGTAACAAATATGAAAGGTCTAAAAACCCTTGACGATTTTTGATCAAACTTATATCGCGATGCACTATTGCCACTAAAATGCGATACAAGTACTGTATTAATAAGCGTGAGAGTGAAGTATTGTTCTTCTGGCGGCAAGTTTAGCGTAGTATGTGGTTCGTTTGAAATGCAACCTGGATCCGAATGGAAACGGAAACCTTGAGCTACAGCGCAAGGCAGGAGGAATTACATTGAATTTTATTTTATAACAATTCTATTTAGTTAAGCAATTGCTAAGACATGAATTGTCTCTGTTTTCTTTTCTTTTTAACTGGGTTCATTATTTCAGCCGCTGTAAACTATCTCAGCCGTTAAAATATCGATCTTCATCACAGGCAATAAGAAATAAAGGTATAAGAACCTGTGAAGAAGATCTGGGCTCAAGTTTACATGCGACACGGGCAATGTATTAATTCACGTGTGATTGAAGCTTTTCTTTTCTAGTGGCAATATTAGCGGAGATTGTGGTTGAGCTGAGGCTTTTTGCTAAAGCACAAGGGACTACAAATTAAAATGAGCTTTATTTTATAACAATTCTACTTAGTTAAACAACTGCAGAGAAATAAATTACCATAACACTCCGTTAAACCCGTCATTTTTGACGGGCTTTGGTGCTATTTGATAATAATTAACAATATCTTACTCGTCTGAATCTGTCATAACAAAAATTCTACACACTCCCCACTGTCTATTGGAAATTGAATGAAACTGATCCACATCCAGACTATCCGTGTGCGGACAAAAGTTTCTTTTTTGTTGCGAACTTGATGCATGCGAGCTCAACTGGTTTGCAACTGTTGTCACAAAACAGTCGCACCGTGTGCGCTGGGCCTTAGGGCGAATGAACTCTCTTGAGCTTAAAGAACTCAGAAGTATTTAATAGACGTAAGTATTAAATATGAATAGGGACGATAGCGTAGTCGTATAATTGTTTCAAGGGTCATAGACTCTAACTTGCTTAAATAAGAACTTGACTTGTATTTGACCCTTAAAGTTCACTCTGCAAAATTTAAAGAATTCTTGTTTGCTTCGAAAACATCACGTTTTATTTTTTAATTTAGACCGGGCAAACACTAGTAATCATTGGTCATAATATCTGTAACGGCCAGAGATCTTAATACACATTCCATATTAAATAGTTGAGCAACTCTGAAGAAATGAATTGCCAAAATAGCCGATTCGGTAACATATTTGGTCTGATGTCCACTTTAAATAAACTAATAACTCACGTACAACGAACATGAACAAAGACCATTAACGAAAGTGGTCAGTAAAATACCTAAAAAGCAAATAAACCGTAATGCATAAACTTTGGTCAAGCAACAACATTAGTGAAAGTTTTAATTAAATTGAAATTTATCCTAAGCTGAAATGACAATTGGCACTCGTGATTACAGTAGAGACCATGAGTAATTTAATGTTTTTAAAGTTTCTTTAAGTTGCTTTCATTAGCAACATGTTACTGAAAAGCAGATCCACGTTTTTCAGCCACGAAATTTAAGTTGTTTTTATTAGCAACATGTTACTGAAAAGCAGATCAACGTTTTTTCAGCGCGAAATTTATCAATATTTTATTAACTATGAAACGCTGTGAAATGCATACTTAATGAATGTATTACAACAATTAATTTGGTAGCAGTTGCTTAGCTATTAAATTGTGGACATAACCACGAATTTCTACTAATGATATCTCTGGTCGCTGTATTGCGAGCGAAGGCTGACACGTGACAACGTTCTCCAGCCAATAGCTATCGAGGTGAGTGAATTAGTGACCTTACGAAATTATATAGTAGATATTGTTGTTTCTAAGCCGAATATAAGGTGAACGCAACCACAAAAAGTAGAATGAGATTTTCTATAAGAAGGGAAAATGTTGAAAATATTGTCAGCATACAAAAATAATTACCAAGTCAATAATTCTTGTGTTTAAAAACGTTTCAGGATTGTGCGGTGCGTTCAATATTGTTAAAAATAGTGCAGTGTCGTACGAATGTATGTAGTTGCAGTAAATAATAATCCTTTATTTTAATTAGACGCAACGTGTTGCCTAAAAAGTTGAATGCACCGTAACATATACTACGGTATGCATTTACAAAATCGTTAGAGTATTTATTTCCAGTTTCACTTAAGTATTTCTACAAGCTCACGTCCCTCAAAAAGTACTCCTAACATTGCTACATGGGTTTCTAAAAATAACTACAAATTCGATGAGGTTCGAACATTTCGTTTGATGCTATGACAGTTCAAAAATAGATGTTTTCCAATAAGGAAAGAATACACCAGGAAGCCCGCAATACTTTTATCTCTTATTCAGATATTTATTTGGAATCTTGATAAGCGGTTCAGAACCCCAAGTGGCGACTTGAAGGCAAATCTTTATCATTTTAAATTACTTCTGTTCTTGTTTATCCATTGGCTGTAGATAATAACGAACGTCCAGATAGTAATTTTCCTGGTATAAACTATCTAACATTTAATTCCATAGCTTTCGTAACTCATAGATAGAAGTATTATTACAGTCTATAATATGAACAATTTTGAAAGAAACTCAGTGTCACGAGGGATTTATCTTCTGGCTTAGAATTCAACACTGCTACTTAATGCAAAGAATGTCTCTTCTTACTATTAACCATGGAGGAAAGAAATATATTCTTCCTCCATGACTATTTACAGCATTAGCTTTCTGTTTCTCCCCTGTGATGCAGAGAAAGAAAATATCTGCTTCAAAAACTTAATGAAATTTCTCGTTTTGAGATTCCCAGAAGCCGTTTCGATTGTTCTAATCATTTGTACATCTAAAATAAGAATTTTGTCAGTACTTTGAAAAGAAAAATATTATTTTTTTAAAGAAATCGTTTATTGGGTGAAGGATGTAAACGGTCTATCAAAAAGAATTTCTCTTTATCTGGGCATCTCGCTTCAACAGTAGGAGATATTTTTTTTTTAGATATTTATTGGATTTACAATTAATACGTCTGTAAGGATTATCGGTTGGAGTAACTATGGCTGCTTTCAGCTATCCAAATGCGTCGTAGTGGTTGGAAAAATCTACCATGAATACAAAGACATAAAAATCATGCTTGCGATGTTGCATAGTCAGACATTTCCAAATGGAAAGCTGTTATCTTTCTTAAAATTATTTGAATGTTTATAAGTCAGATAAATATTTACAAAGACCCAATTCACTTCGACAGAGGCGGAATGCGCGGCAAGTTGAAACACTGTTTACCTGGTCGTTAGGCTACAATAATTAATTTACTTTTACAAATAAGGCTTATCAAGAAAACTGAAACTAAGGTACACCAAGAAAAAACAAATATATTAGATTTTGTAGTTAAAGAAAACCAGTACTGATACAAGCTGCAGGATACTAATTGAATGTTTTTTTTTTTTTTACTTCATAACTAATTTTGTCTCCAAAAAGAATCATACCTGTTATCTTTCTCTCCTATTGACATGTTCATGTTAACCAGGCATCCCTACTGCCATTTCCTCTCTACGCCAGTTACAAACCATTCTGTCAATTTCAGTATCCTCGATAACAATAGTAGAGCTGCGATTGTAGATTCATTCCACAGTACAGTATTTATTTTTTCCTTTGTCTGCAGGAGCTGAACCTGAGTGGCAACGCAGTTCGCCAGCTGACTGCAGACTGCCTAGTGGGGCTGCCTTCGCTGACCTTATTGGTGCTGGAGAACAACCAGCTGGTGTCGGTTCCCAGCGGCGCCTTCCAACAAGTGTCTGCACTACGGCGGCTCTCATTGGCCGGTAACAAACTGCGCACCTTGGCGCCCAGGATCTTCCAAGGGCTCGAGGGGCTGCTCTCGCTCGACCTCAGTCGGAACCCTCTGAGACACCTTGACAAGGATGTCTTCCGGGACGTGCAGGTCAGCAATATAACTGTTTATACCAAAACATTTGGCTCTCAGTCATCATAATCATAAATGTCTTGGTTATAATAGAAGGAAAATATTACTGTTACCGGTAATGCAATAATTTTATGGATAGAGAAGAATATCGTTAACTTCCATAACAGGAGTTAAAAAAACGCATAAATTTCTTGACTTTTCAACATAAGCAGCGCTTTCCAAATATTGCAGAAATTTAATTTCAAAGATGTAACTTTAAGAATCATTTTATCCAGCACCTAGGGAAAGTACGATTTACGCGGGGAAGCAGGATTCGTTGGGGAGAATTAACAAGAAAAAAGTGTAACAATAAATAAAAGAATTTGGGGAAGTAAGTATCTATTGGTAAATTAAGAAAATACGATAATTAAGAACTAATGTTAAAATGGCTTCAAGAATTCATGGCAGAAATTAGTTCAGCATGGGGTTTTGAAGAAGCGAATCTGTCGTTGGCTAACTAACGTCACTTGGCATGACCAAGAGGTTGGATTGTGATGCTGCATGGAACAGATTTTTGGGAACTGATAGCTCACATTGCTCTGGATGGTTAACAGGTAAATTCTTTGATGGTCCAGGCTGCAATCCTGACAGTGGTGTTTGGATCAAAATGTCTAAATAATTGTTTCGCTAACAGTCATCATTTCAAAGTGAAGAACAATTCTGATATTTGTTGATGTAAGCTTAGATATCAATTAATTTTGGGGTAAAAATGACGTGACCTGTATTGTTTGAGTGTGTTGCCATTGTTTAATCTTCTATCTAGAACTTGCAGTTTTAGGATTCATCACGAAAATCTGATTAATTAACATTTGGCTGTGTTGGTAGGAATGTGTTGAACCAATTAAAGAAACTTTTGACTGTACCTTTCACATTTTATTCAGTTTAAAGTTAGAATCCTTGCACCACTGACCAGTGCCGGATCCATGAGGGGAGGCTAGGGGGTTAAAGCCCCTTCCCTTTGGTTTTTTTTTTTTTTTTTTTTTTTTTTTTTTTTTTTTTTTTACGCCATTCTTTGTATAAGGGCGGCAATCTGGAATAATGATATTTCTGTCAGCACCCCTCCTCAGCTGAGCCAAGCCCCCCACTGCCACTGACTTGTTAAGTATTTGTTTAACTATATAGCCATTTATTTTCCCAGTGCTATGTCTCTTAAGTGGCATACAAACAGCAGATTATACAATGTCATGAGTGATAGGCTATGTAATTAATCTTTAAAAATCCAACATTGAATAGCCACACAGATACAGGGAGAAGTGGTTGTTGCAGATTCCCAACTGAGAGTCTTTCTTTTTAGTTTGTGTATCTCTAATAAGTTACTGAAATCTGTTATTTCGTTCATTCTATTCCAAAAGTTCATTAGTAGTAGTCTGACTACTGGCTTTTGTAATTTCTCATCAATACCTTTCTCCCTCATTTCTTCAGTACTCCCTTCATCTGCACTCACTTCATTGGCATTGAAGTTTTCTCCCTACAAGTATCTGTTAGTAGAATCCCTTTGCTAATCTGGTATTATTGAAATCTCATCAGCAGCCTCTATTATAAGAAGGGCATTGTCTTCACCTCAGTCATCACAATTGGAACTGGCTTCTTTATAGTTAGATCTCAGAAGATACCACTTTCCTCCTTCTATTCAGTTATAGCCCCATTTACCACTGCTATTTACAGGGACAACTCCCATGAAAACCATACATCGGTTACAAATAAATCTCATCTGCTGCTACCATCTTAAATCATTCAAAATCTTGCCAAATTGTGCCCTTAATAGCTTTTCTCCTATATTATCATTAATATCAACATATGTCTCATTTTTCACTTCACTTCTGTAATGCTCTTTGTCTCAGAAATATATTGTGGTGCAGTTTGACCATCATCATTTATCCAGTGGTATGTATACCATAGGTGTATTCTGATGACAAACCTGTCAGTCTGTGTTTAAATCTGAGAGGTAATTTATCAGCTGTATGGTAAATGCTTCACTTATTATTTTTCTCGAGAGAAAGTATGCAATTGTCTTCAGATAAGAAGAAATTATGTACTTTAATTTAATTTAATTTAATTGAATTTAATTGCAATGGAGCACAGGCTCCGGTGGCAATTTCCCTACACAGCTATCTTCCCCCTATCCTGCACCCACCTACATTTGCCCTCTACAAATTTTTTCTTTAAATTCCTTCAAAGTTTTCGGTAAATTATTCTTCGTTTCTCTTGGTAACTCATTCCAATCCCTGACACCCTTACCTAAAAAAGAGAATCTTCCTACACCCTTGTGCCTGAAATCGAGTGCCAGCTTGTGGTCAGATACATTAACATCATAATGTGAGTAATGAAACCATTGTTTATCTGAATCAGTTTGCATTTAATTTTGACATTTAATTTCTCAGACTACAATTTTCTTTTTTAAAGACTTATTTTGTTAATTATTCTTCTGGAGAAATATACTGAAAACATCTTTCTTTTTTGATACATGTCATTATTGAGTTTATTTGAAGTAATATTTTCAGTTCACAGATTAAACCTTTTGTTTCTCACAGTAGAGAAATAATTCACTTTAGAACATATTTTGCCTGCATCTACACCAAAAATAAGACCTTAAAAATAAAAAAACTCCAAGCATAAGTTTGATAATAATGAGAAAGAAAATGCTTTTAGGCAGCATGAAAACAGGAAAGCATAAAGATAAGTAAATCCGCCAATTATTGCAGGTGAAAGTAAGAGAGCATTAGTGGGGGAAAAAAATGTGATTCCTGGAAGATTAAGTTGGAGGGAGACTCTCAAACATCTTTCAAATCATGGGAAGCCCAATAACTTTTATTTAACATAATTCACAAGATTTTGGTATGAACCACATTTGGGGAAAGAGATTAGAATTGTGCCAAATGAGATTAAATGTGCATGTAATTAGTCTCACCAAATGACTAAAATAAGAACTGGCCATTGTGGAAAGGGTTTGGCTGCTGGGTTTGGGGGATTACGAAGTAGACAATGGATATTGTGGGAAAGTATTATGATGAGAATGGTGAAACAAATAAATAATAATTATAATAAAACACAAACCCAGCTTTAGAGCTAGCACCTCTTATTCTAATTCCCCCAGCAATGGGACATACTTAACAAACTATTATCATGAACTGTGTGAGTAAAGAAATTCAAAAAGAAAATGACAAAGTTTTGCGTTATTTTTATAGGTCTATCTGCATAAAATAAATAAATAAAAAGACAAAATAATGAATGAATATGTTATACATGCAAAATAATAATTTATTCCACACCAAGAAGGGGTGAAAATATTGATTTAAAAAAATAAAAAAGTTATGGAATTTCCAGTGATGTCTTAGGCTGAATCAAGCGATATGCCTGATCTCAAGGATATAGTAGTAAGCTAGTTCCCATTCATGGAGTTCAGGAGATTTTGTGTGTGTCTGGAAATACTATAAGAGCTTTAACTGGAAAATAGTTGTGTTTGTTGGAGTTGTAGTAACTGGTATGGAATTATCTAGGATACTGGTGAAAATCCATCCTGATGAACACTAGTTGGTGAGATTCCCATACATGGAGGCATATGAATTGATATTTGATGTGAGTTATTGCATGATAGTTGTGTCTAATAATGGGAAAAGTTTCTGTGGTTGTAGGATTGGAATCAGTAATTATTGCTGAAGGCATACTGCAAGTTTTACAAAGATGCCTATTGCACGGACAGGTTTCATGTGGTTATTTGGGAAAATTAGGTTAGTATTTGTGAACCAAGATATGTTTGATGTTGGATAATCTGCTGAACCACTTTCATGAGCAGTGTGGAGGACCTTAGGGAGGTCCACATTTCAGGGAAACATTATCTTGGTTATAGACTTATGGCCAGAAAAGAACTAGGTAATGAATATGGGGCAGTGGTCAGATTTTAAAGGTGTCAGACAGGAGTTGTTGTGCTAGGCATTGGCTTATGACACAAAAGATTCTTTCTTGTACATCTCTTAGTTTAGTCATGTCATGAGGTGCAGGTGTACATATCCTTACCCATCAACATATGCCTCATTTCTTTTCATGAATAACGTTCATATCAAAATTGTTGTGTTTTTGTGTTCAACACTACCCTCCTGCCTTCTTCTGCAATAAGTGACGGGGCTACTTCCATATCTTTCCTTATTCTAAGAACAGATACCGTGGTGCAAATAATCTCTTGCCACAATTAATCATCATCAATATAAGTTAAGTAATTTAGATATAGTGACAGCCTAATTGTAAAACCCTCTAACTCCAAAAATATCACTTTTTTGCCATGGAAACAGTTTATTTGATGCACATTTATGTTTAAAAGCACATGACTCCAAAAAAATAGTCTAACAATAAAAGGGAAGTTTCAAATTACCTAACTTTTAGGGGGGAATATTTGTTTTTGCAAACCTTCTATCTGCAGAGGTTCTGTTATTCCATTGTGTGTGTTTGTTAGAAGCAGCTTGCAGGTGGACTTCTAAAATGCAAAATCATATGCATTACTCAGTAATTTGTGAAAGGAAAGAATATGTTACTGCATGGTTGAAGTGTAGTTTTCATAGGGCTTTTGAAGATTTAAATTTAGCCTTGATTAAGCCCAAAAAAGGACTAATGTGACTCATTCCCATTAAGACATATAGATGAAGATAAATATAAAAACTATCTAAGAATAATATTTTATTTATTTATTTAATTTAATTTAATTGCAATGGAGCACACGCTCTGGTGACAATTTCCCTACACACCGAACTTCATCCAGAAAGAAAAGACAAAACGGAAGAAGAAAATGTTTACACATTAGATCTTCAAGCATTGCTATTATGTCCCAAATCTAATGCATCTGCATTATATTAGAGACAAAAATTGGCAATTCATAACTTTTGTATTTTCAATCTAAGAGCAAAAAATGGATATTGTAATATATAGAATGAAATTGAGGGGAGGCTTACAGCTTGTATGATTTTCTTGAATCAGAGATTGTTTCTACTGGTGTCAAGAAGTTCATACTCTACAGCGATGAATGTAATTACCAAAATCCATCTTGCAGTAAAATATGATGTTGTTATTGAGCAAAAGTTCTTGGAAAAGAGGCACACCAAAGGAGATATTAATGTTCCAGCTGATTACATTACAATTTGTAAAAATGTTAGAATAAATCCTAAGCAATATGAAGTCAAATATTTAGACCACACTTTCTTCAAGGAGTACAGTAAGGCAATGAAATACAAGTCGATAAGACCAGGGGTGAAGATTGGTGATCCCAAAGTGACCGACATTCAGTGTCTTCAGTATTCTTCTAATGCAAAAATCCATTACAGGCTAGACTACCAAGACCCATAGAGAGAGCTTCCTCTCTCTGAAGCTATCAAATAAGAAAAATTTCTAGAATATATATATATATATATTGAATTTACCCCCACCATTTTTCTGACCGGCAGTCTTTCTGTGAGGCAGTCTCCAGCTGTGCCCAGCTCTCATAATGTTCTCCCGTTGACGAAGGGTTTATCCCGAAAATTAATTTATTATTTGTGTTTGTCTTTTCTGTGTGTTCGCGCTCCACATCCATCATCTAAAGGTAAGTGGTGGCTCAATTCCCTATCCTAATTTGATTCCTATACTTATATATATATATATATATAAATGAATCTAAGGCAAACAAGAATGTAGGAAAATTTAATTTCTCACAGGTGTACACAGTTAGATTGAAGATATCACGAGAAAAGTACAACCATCTTCAAGAAATAAAACTAACTATACCAAAAGGCTTCCATTTATTTTATGACAGCTTACTTTTTGAATATTATAAAACAATTTATTTTTAGACCAATATTTCATTAGCTGTTTGGCTTACTGTTGATTACTTTTTGGTCAGTACTAAATTGAATTATTATTATTTTATTTATTATCATAGTATTACTTTTTATTGAGAAATTTTTCCAATAACTGATTTCATGCAGATACTCTCAATGATTGTTTTTGAGATTGCAATAATCTTGAGATGTTTCCAGCATATCGATTAAAATAAATTTCTTTAATACATTTTGTATTTTTATTAATAACCTTAATTTAAGAATTAAAATTATGTGATCATTAATTAAAGCCCAAAATAGCTAACAATATTAAGTTAATAACAAAATTCTTAGTAAACCACATAAGTCCTAATACATTATTGTAATTGAAAATAACATAAATAACTTTGCTCAGACAAAATTCACAACTCCATTACAAATCACTTATCTCCATAAATCTGTGTTAGCATAAATCCTAGCCCATAACTTTAACTGACCCAGTGATATTATTCAGCCTTTTTCTTTAAATAGTTGTTAAAAATGTTCAATTACTTGAAATAAGTGCACAAAAAAATGTATGCAGTATTGAAATTGAAAAAAGTAGATATGTATGCCTCCTGTAAAATTTGGAAAAAGTGAGCTAGATGGTTTTACAATTAGGCTGACAATAGGTATTTAAGAAGTAATCAAAACCTTAACATAGACTACATATTTTATAAACAGGGCCTGCTAGAGCTGCATGTGTCTGGGTGTCGGCTGTCTTCTCTATCTGAACTGCCAAGCTTACTGCAACTTCGACTACTGGATGCCTCAGACAACATGCTGGAGAATCCTGTGTCCGTAGATACAGTCAACCTTTGGCCTGATTTACGCAAGCTCGATTTGTCTGGAAACCTGTTGACTGTATTACCTGTCTCTTCTCTACCCTCACGGCTAGAGGCATTGTCACTGGCTCGTAACAGACTGAGTGATGTTAGAGATCTGCCTCTTCCAGTGTGGCTCAGACAGCTAGACCTTGCAAGTAATCCATTGCATCCATCAGCAGTTTGGTCTCTACTGCAGGTCAGTTCCATAATTTAGTCAATACCTCACAAGCATACAACAGTTATCTGACATTTGAATCATTATTTTATGTATAAAATTGAAAATTGGCACCTAACTTTAGTTGATCAGAAATTTTAATAACATATTGAAAAATATGTTTCATATTTATTTTACTGTTTTTCACATGTGAAAAAGTGGTTACACATTGAGAAGAAGATCTAATAGTAACTTTGCATCCTGGTTTAAATAATGGTTACTATAGATGGCATAATATACCTGAGATTTAATTGTAATAATGTGTGTATTATGATAGTTAAACATGTAGCTTCCAAGTGGACACTGAACCAAGTTGTAATCTATATGGGCATTCCAGCAGATTGTGTTGTATAAATGGGGGTTCATGATATAACAGAGAATAAATAGAAACAAAAGTAAAATCGGACATTATCAGAAAATGCTTAAGTTGGGAGTCAAGAAAGGAGAAGCAGATCAGGATTTTTAGGGGTAAATTGCATACCAGTCATGTAGATAGTGTTGAAAATTATGTGTATTAAGGTAAGTAATATGGTCAGTACTTATGGCCCAATATTTACAACTTGTATGTATTGAAGATATTGCATGATGTGAAACGGGGTGTAGATCTCATAGTAGACATTTTTTTGGTACAATTCGCTTATTAGAAAGCATTCAAACGGAACAAAGTTTAATTTAGGGTGGAGATTAAAAGTATTGCCAAAACTCTGAGTACTGTTTCCCTGAGTTGTTCAAATCTTAAAATATTATTATTGATGGCAGTGTATCTGATGCCTTGTTGATAATCCCATAGCAAACCTGTTCCTTAATAATAAATTATGTACTTAAATTCTTTCACTCTCTGTGATAAATTATTCAGAATCTCTCCCAATAACTTATTCCTTCCCTTGACCCCTTACATGCAACTTAAAATTTCATTAAGCCTTAAATCAAATGCTAATTTGTGGTCGTGGTTCTTTTTTCCCTTCAGCGTGCTACATCTGTGATGACAAGGGCAAAGTTTGCAGGAAATAGCATGGGATGTTTTACAGGACAGCGTAGGAAGCGGGGAAATATTTAATAGCATTTGGACTCTTGCTTATTATAGGTTCTCAACATCCGATAAAGATTTTTTAGCAGAACCTCTATCCTTAGCCAGCTGCTCATTCCAGATACCTATTGTCTCAGCTGGTCTCCTTCATACCACCCTGTAGGACTTCCACGTACCCTCCTTTCATCATCTTCACCAACCCCACTAATGCAGATACGTTTACCTTTCCATTTTGGTGACGTATGCCATATTATTTACTGAGAAACGAGAAATAACTGTCTAGCTTGCTACAATAATGTGGCCACAAATCCATTAACACTCACTGTAAATAGTCATAAAAAACTGCAACCACCAAAATTCCTTACCATCTAGTTGCTTGTGTCACCATATTCATTAGCAATTACTGCTTAACAGAAGTTCCTCTGGCATTAGGTATTTGTAACTATTCTACAAAAACAAACTAGGTGCCAGTAATTCCTCAGTCTGAGATGCTTGATTGGGGCACAGATTATCAGATAAAGTCAGGTAATGCTTATGTAATGGGGATAAACCTAAGAACTATTTGATCCTGGTGTAAGAACAATCTAGTTGCTATGAGGTGAAGAACAGGAATATTAAATGCCATAGTCTCAGTTTCTACAGTGCTTTAATCAGATACTGATGGTAATGTTAACAGACTTCAAAGGAACAATGGCATTAACCTCAGGTGCCAGTTAACTAGTAGATCATCTGAAGTCTTCATTCAGTTCAGCAGCAATAGCAGTAGTCTGAGATGCGGCAACTTTCAAGTCTTCAATGCCAAGCATTATATCAGTATCAGCAGTCACTACATCAGTGATGATCATTGTGGCATCTGAAGTAGCAATGACATTCAGCAACACGCCCTTGCATTTTGGTCATACTGATGCTTTGGCCTGAAGTTGGTTATCAGACCATATTTAGATGGGAAGTGGTTGCATACTGGCTGCAGTTATTTGAGAAGACAGTAGGTGAAGGAGCTAGGGATGTCCCTGTGACACAGCATGCAGGGTGTTTTGGATTGAGCTTCAGGTTTATCTTACTGCAGCAACAGAAATTCATAGACTCCTTTATTCGTATATTGTGTTTTGCCTCCAGGTGTCTCTCACATGATCACCCCATAGACAGTGGCGTAGCTAGGTTAACAAGGGCCCCGGTGCAAAAAAATTATTTTGGGCCCTCAGGCCAGACGGGCGACCTTTTTTTTGGTTTGTGTGCTGGTAGGAGCCCCTTAACTAAGGATGGGGGCCCCTGAGCAGTGGTTGGGGCCCCCCTGAGCAGCGAGGGCCCTTACTGAGGGGCTCCTGTGTTCTCAGGGGCCCCTTAGACGACGGTAGAGCTTTTTTTTTTTTTTAAAAAAAACTCTAAACTGCGCTTGAGGGCCATTGGGCCCCTGGAGGTATGCATGGGGGCCCCCTGAGCGTGAGGGCACCGGTGCACTGCACCGCCTAGCCCCATAGTAGCTACGCCTCTGCCCATAGATGTCTATTTGCTCAAACAGTGTGGTACGCCAGCTGGATTCCGTTCACTCGATCAGTGATGACAAGCCCTTATCCTAAACTCATAATGTTACTGATCCATAAAACAGGGTGACAAATAGGGTAAAAAATCACATGCCAATCAGTCTGATATGCAGCCACATCAGAAATTTCTGTGAAGATAAAAACAGGTTTGCAAACTGGCAACATGAGTTTTGGCATGGATAGCCTTGTTAGTCTCTGTTAGGGGACTATAGGTAGGTAAATCTGATTATGTCTACAGTCAAAATGTTTGATTGTTTGCAGAAGACATGGGGGTATCAAATAAGATCAAAATGAGAAAGGACTTTAAATAGTTGCAGGAGGACCTGGACAGAATATCTAGCTGAGTAGGTAAACATGAATGAAGATAAATGCCAAGAAAAGTCAGCTGATATAATAAAAAAACTACATGATTTTTATGATTATATGTTGGGAAAGGAATTGCTTGTTGAAGACCTGAAGTGTAAATATCTTGGTATAACATAGCAAACTTAATTAGACAGGACACACTGAGCAGGTGGCAGGATGAGCTTTCAGAATACTTCATTTAAAGCAGAGGGTGATGAGAGTTTCTACTAGAAATGTGAAGGAATTGGTTTACAAAATCCTACTCAAACCTTTGCTTGGATACTGTGATGAAGTATAAATTGTTAGCCTCTGCCTAACTGATATGCTTCCCACAAGTGCTATCTTTTATTGGCCTGATAAAAAAATTACATTCTGCTCTTTGGATATGAACTTTTCAAACTATTTATCCTACAGATTTGAACTCATAGCTATAGTTCTTATTTGACTCTGTGCTGTACTATTGCCAGAAGACACTTCAAGTACACAGTTAAGTATAGGTTTTTATTTTACAAATTTCACTCTTCTTTTTCAAATAGTGTATTAAAACTATGTTTTAACCTATTTTCTCTGATATGTAGTTTTTGTAAAGATATAAGCAGAATTAATGAGACTTTGTTTGTTTTTTTTTAACCTTTAATGTATGCTGTTTGTTTTTTTGCCTGCACAGGAGAAGCGTCAGTTGCGGAACTTATCACTAGCATACACCAGTCTACCTGAGATACCAAGTGAGCTGGTCCCTTCTGTACTAAGGTTACGTTCTCTGAACCTTTCAGGGAATGCCTGGATCTGCTCACAATGCCATATTGGCACACTGCTGGAAGCCGTAGGTCTGTTTCTAAGTTAAATCAATTTTCTTTTTATGGTGTTTGCAGTTTCATTCTTTATAAAGTGATTCTAACTCTTATCTATTGTACAAGGATATTGTGATGTCTCAAAAATGTTATTTCTCTTCTCCTGTTATTTTCATCATCAAGAATCATTTTTCTTTTGCAGTTCTTAGCAATATTGGTAATACCTGTAATTCAAAAGTGTATATGTTGATGATCAGATGGCCTGACGAACTGAGTTTTCAAGTGAAATTGTTTTATTTTCATCTGTCACTCAAAATACAAATAAAAGAAAAACATAGTGTAGTCTGTTTCTTATGAGAGTAAACAGAATACATGTGGCAGAAAACATTAAGGCAGCACACACTGAATCGATGAGGTACTGCAGGGCAGGATAGAGTTTTGGTCTCTGTGTATTGTCTGTCATTGTTGTGTATTTTAGGCAGTTTTCCACAATCACCAAGGTACCCAATCTCTACTTAATACACTAATATATATATATACAAACAAAATATACTAAGTGCACACAGAAAATAGTTACACATTTTGCAGACAGATGGCAACACATCTGCTTCACCTATCAAATTATGACAAGCCTAGCAAGTTGATAGTTTCAAAAAGATGCATGCTTAAAAAATATAATAGCAAACCTAACCTATGGTTGGAAACTGCTCTAGGAGAGATATATAGATAGTAAACAAAATAATTTGAGTAATTTCTCTTAGTTACTATTCAATACTAATGAAAGCTTTCCTCTTATGAAGTATATATAAAAGCATATTGTGATCATTGATATTTACTTTCTGTATTTTTATTTATTGATGTATATTAAAATAAAATCATGAATAATTCTATAGTATAATTCAGCAACAATTTAGACTGTTTAAAAACAAAAATTATAATCATTCAGACAAAAAAGTTTGTCGATCCTTAATGTCAACAAGCCAACTAAGCTTTTGCAGGAAAAATTTATGTAAGCATTAATTCTTTACAAAAATGCATAAGATGCTGGGTAAACAGCATATATGGAAAAGATAAAGGTAACAGGTTTCCTACGGCTCCTACCACTTCCCCACAGGATTAACAGAGGTAGAGCTCTGCATTCCAATTATAACCATTGGCACTGGAAGGATGAAACATGTTCAGCACCATGCACCAGCCATTCATTATCTTCCCACAGAGTTTCGCAGTATGCATAGGATAGCAGGCTGTGTGAGCCTGGTAGCTGCTATGGATGTTCAGTTTAGAAAAAAAATCCTTGGCTTCATCGGAGATCAAACCCCAGTTGTCCAGGTTGTAGTCAGAAGCCATGCTGCCTGAGCTGCATGGTAGCCATAAACAGCATATGACTAGTTTAAATTAGTAGTAACATCACAATAAATGACTAAGTGAACTAGTGTACCCTGACTTCAATTTCCACCAGTGCAACTGTCTCAATGGTTAACTGTGTCTCTCATCTTTGATTTAGAATGTATATGTTGAGACACTTCAAATATTTCAGTTCCCTTCCAAATGCATTACTAACAGCCTTAGGGAAAATTAACTTTAATTACTAAGAAGAAGAAAATACTGGTCGTCTTTAGTGACAAATAGGTTACTCTCCTACATTTTGATTTTTCATGTATTATCTGAATACCACATGCCTTGAAACTAACAGGACATTCAAACAGAAAAGTGGAGCATTGTCCTTTGAGCAGTAAAAATCTGATGAATTATTTTGTGACCTGTTGTAAGGCACCCTTTAGTTCACCAAAAGCACTCCCACTAGCTATCCCCAGCAGTAAAATATTCTATAGATCGATTTTGAAGTCGATCATGCTGGACTTCTTTTGTGTAAGGTAATTGTCAACTTGAAGGGATTTTCCTGCATTCATTTCCACAGTGAAAACTCATCGTAAGAATCATTTTATATAAGTGTATTCATTATATCGGTAAAAATTTATTTTAACAGATAATTCGGTTTGTTCACGTTTTGAAACACGCGATTAGAAAAGCAAAAATTTAAGATTCGAGATAATTTTGAATTGATTAAAGCTATAGCTGAACTTTTTATCACCAGCAATAGTCAGCACTGTTCCGTATATTTTGGTATTAAAATTAAACAGTTTGGCAAAGTTTAATTAGCAGTTTTAATTAAGAGAAGAAATAAACTTTTTAACTAAAAGGAATACAATTGGGAAATTTATATCAGTAGATAGCCTAAATTAAGATGATCATGAATATATAAGGGTTTCAGCAAAAAATTGAAGCATTTGTTAGATAATTAAAACTCTAAAGGTAGGGAGTTTGAGAAAGTCTGCCAAGTTGGTCACATGATAGGCTTCAATTTTAAGCTTATAGAAGTACTTTTGAATGTCAAATTAAATTAAAACAGATAGAACATGATCATAGGAAACCCTTATAAAAATTGCAAGTCAAACTATTTAATACTTTTGGAGATATTAATTAAAGAAAAAAGTTACTGACATCATAGTCCTGATAAAGTTTATAAAAGGCCATGCAGCCACCATGAATTGACTCATTCTTTCCCAGGAAAGTGATTGCGTAACTTCATGCTAGTTAGCGGGGCGAACCGCTCCGAGCAGTAGTGGTTGTGGCAAATTCCAACATGCTATAACAATCGGGTACTCACTAATGTTGGGGGACTTAGTGAGTTTGTATTCTTGTATGAATGTGCTTAACCTGTAATCTTTAATTAAACTGTTGTTTGATGTTTTATCCATGTTTCTGGTACTGATATTGTAAAAGTGAACTTAATTTCAAGAATATGAGTATTGTGAAATTTAAAAGTGTGTCAAGTGAACTCATTTAATTATACCCTTTGTATTTGGGGCTTATAATCTGAATACATGGTGGCTAACTTATTTAATATTATAGGTACCAGAAAGGCTACACAGGTCAAGAACTTAATTGTTCACAGTTTAGGCAAAAGTGTTACCCCCCCCCCCATAAACCTTTGGACCTAACACTATGATACGCTGTGTGATGGTTACAAGGACACATTTGGATGCTTCAGTTAGCAACAAGTTCTGCTTCAAGAGCAGTGCCCTCGGAATAGTTTAGACAGTGGTAAAAAAATCTACCAGACAATGTACACACAAAATATAAGATTGCAGAACAAACATATGGTAGAATGTTAGGTGGCACAAATTGAATTTTCCATTCCAAAATTACTTAATGCATTGAATGGAGATAACTTATTAGGAATGTAGGGATGTTATGGTGTGTAGTTTTGAATCATGCTGCAGAATAAGGACATTTTGAATTAAATACTTTGCTTTGACAGAGCACAGTTCATATTTAAAGCATTGAGTTCACAGAAGTGTGCTGGTGTTTTTTTTTCTTTTCTTGGCTTGTTGCTTTACACCTCGTCAAACTCATGGTCATTAGAGGCTGGTAAGGACTGGCGGCAAGAAATTGAAATGGCAAGGAAGTTGGATGTGGCCTTTTAAAGGAGCCATCTTGGAATTCACATTTCAGGAAACCATTCAAATCTGGATGGCTGGATGGAGATTTGAACCTACATCCTCTTGAATGTTGGGCCAGAGCATTGCCGCTCACCCATCAAATTCAGTCAACAGAAAACTCATCTGTAAATGCAAAATAGGAAACAATTCATTGGGAATCAGTATCTAGTCAAAAAGAAACTCCTTGCATATGAGACTAAATTAGACAGGATATGAAACTGGCAGTACCACTTCATATCTAGTACTAAGGCATTAAAAAGAAATACTGATTTCTATTTATATCTGCCCTGCTCTACCCTTCCCACAGCAAAGAATTTCGTGGGGCCACATGACCCAAAAAATGTAAATATCTTTATCTTTTAATGTTAACAGTCATTTAGGAAACACATCTGATGATTCTTTTTTGAAGGTACATTGGTGCCAAGCATGTATAATCATTCTATGTAAATACCTTTCACCTGACTTTGCCACTGAGATCTGTACCCTATCCTGAATAACAACTTGGCAGAGCAAAGAATAAGGCAAAGATATGTAGCTGAGTTATGTTCTGTTGGATTAATAATCCCTACACATCTATCTGTTAGAATCATAAATGATGGAATGTTGTAGAACACCAGTTACAACTGTGCTTCGGAAAGAATTTGAAATTCAATTCACAGCCGTCACAGTGAACTCTTTCACCAACACTGCTTAAGCATTAACTGTAACTTATCTGGAGGATTTTGGAAATAACTTTCTACACATGAAATTGTGATCATCTTTTGATAGCAAAACATATTTAATATCATAACGTCAATAAAGTATTTTTCTGAAGCATGTATAATTTTTTTTTGACATCACCTGTGTTTTAGAAGAACTGCCATAAATCAGCAAAATATATGTTTAACTTTTAAGTGATCTTTACATTTTCATCTTTGTCAACATGAAAACTAAAAGCATAAAATGTTATTTGAATGCATATCATTATTATTATTAGGCTTTTAAACTCTAAAGCCATTTTATTCAACTCAATTTCTTCATTTGATACGTAATTAATAACTTTTCTTATTGCTATTTTTGCAGAGGACTACAGCAACCAACTTATTGTGGAAATACAGTGGCCTACATGTAGATGGCCTTCTACCTTTCAGGGAATTAAGCTGTCTCAGCTCAAAGCAAAAGATCTTCCTGACTGCAGCTTTCCCTGGGCCTATGAAGGAGCATTTGGTGTTTACAACAGCAATAATACCATAGCTGCACTAGTTGGTGTATCCATTCTAATGTTTGCTGCAGGTTGTACTTGTAACTATTCTAATGCTTCATTTTAACATGTAACGTGCATGATCTTTTACTTAATTACATTTATAACTGCAGAAAAAAATTATGTTACTGTGTAATTCAATTATATTATCAAATACAAAATAATGTTATAAATTGCCTCCCTGACAAAAAACAATAATAATAATAATAATAATATTCTACAAGAAACTAGTGAAAATTTTTAGTGTAGTTTGAAATAATGGAGATCCCAATCATTTAAAAAATCATAGGAATTATGCACTGGCATTTCATTAGAACAAACAGTTTTGAACAAAATGAACTTAAAACTAGAAAAATGTTTTGAAATCATGGGAAATGAAGATCTAAATAATATATCCATGATCCTTTAAGTTTTTAAGCAAAGATGGTTTCAGTATAATATAGAAGTAAAATGTGTACAGTTAATTATATTACTGTTGCTTAATTTTAAAATAAATACCAGGAAGGGTCCACATTCTCAGTAAAATATTTGTGCAGTACTGTGAAGCTCTGTTAAAAGAGAAAAGTATGATGTTCTTTAGTTTTACATTTATCAGATATTATTGAAGACTTCACTAAAAAGAGAGAGAGAGAAACTGACAATGGCTAGATGGGTACTCTCTTTAAAATAATATTGAAAAAGATTTTCCAGAAATGATCACAGTGTACTTTAAATCAAGTTTCACAGAGAGGATGTAAGCTACCTTAGAATTTGTTAAATTCAAACTTTTTGCTACGAGACATGGGGAACGGGTGTATTATAGAAGCCAATACTGCAGTTTATAGCCACATACAGGCGATTTAAAATATAAAAACTAACTACATGCATAATAACAGCTTTAAATAGACCTTCATGATAAAAAGTAGCCTTCAAACTTACCTAAATCACTGCAATCATTAATAATCCAGCTTGTTAAGCACTAAACATTGTTACACTACGATGTCACCATTTTACAACACTTTTCGACATGGTAAAGAGCATTTATAATAATAATCAACCATGAGAAACTAAATTTTGCAAGAAACAACACATGATTAATAGTCTCAGGCAATTTAAAATAAGAAAACAAAAGTTTTACATCCAGTCAAACAAACCGGCAGTTTCAAACAGTGATAACAACACAGTTAACACAGTTTCTGATATCAGCAGATATTGTAGTCAAAACTTAATTTCTTCCTGTACCTTGTGTTGAAGTTTCAGGCAGTTCTGTACCATTAATCAAGTCTGAGAGGACTTTATAAATTAATTGCATCTAATTTGGCACACTGCTGGCTTACATTAATTATAACAGCCAAAGTAAATAAAGTCGGGGGATAAAATTACTTTTGAAATGTACAATAGCGATCACAGTATACAATGCCAAAAACCATTTTTCAAGATAGGCCCTACTTTCAGAGGAATTCAGTGTAAACTTTGAAAATTAGAAATTTGAAGATTGCTTTTAGACAAGAATTAACTGGTATTTAGGAAAATATATTTCTGCACAAATACACCAGCAAAAGACAAGACTGGCACACCATTGTGAAGCTGAGAAATAGGAGAATCAAATGGCAATAGTTTTAAAACTCAAAATAGAGTATTCCCGCAAAGTAGAGGGGGCAGTGGAAATACAAAGGACGCCTACGTCACAGCAATGAAAACAGTGTCACTCCACAACAACACATTTTTATTTATTACAGATAAACCATTGAGATTATGATAAAAAGCAGAAGAGAGAAAGTTGTTTCTTTTTCATTTCCCTAAACAGTAAAAAATTCTTAGTGCTCTAGGTTTCTTTATTTCTACAAGCTTTTTTTTAGAGGCACTAGAAGACAGTTGTCATTTGCCCAGGGCTGTATAGGACCCGTGAGGTCATGAGGTCTTCAGTTGTCAGTGGTCAGTCAAGTGGTGAGGTCTGTTGTTCGGCAGAGCGAGCATCTCCGTCTCGGTTCGTAAAAATAGTTCCAGGCACATGCTCTCGGGGTGACCATCATGGAAATTTTGAAATTGTGCAACCCAGTTCAAGCCGTGAACATGTAACTTAAAATTTTCTTAGGGGTTTGTTCGGTCTGTCTTCTTCGTTACATAACTTGCAAGTTTCTCGAGATAAATATTCGATTGCTGATCAACTGTAATAGTGAACCTTTTTTTTTCTTTTCATTCTGAAATATAGTGATGGTGAAACTTTTGTCAGTGATTTTATTTCCATGGTTTAGAACTGCACCAAGGTTAAATAGTGGGAAGTAGCGACCATTGTAGTTTACAGTTGATTTTATCCAAGGTGTTTTCATGGTTCAATAATTTTGTACAGTTTGAATTTTTTTTAAAACTTCGTCCAAGACGCAATTTTTTAGTTAAGGTGACTATTGATACTACTACCCCATTATTGGTTTTGACCAGCGGTCGGCAACCTTTTAACAGGCAAGGGCCACAAAGTGGCACAACAAAGTAAAGGCGGGGCCACACGTACACAGTAAAAATACGAAAACTCAGTTTTAAAATTTTATTAATACAAATGAAGAAAAGTTACAAAATTGATCTTACATACTAAATTCAGTGTGACGTTTGAGGTTGCATTTGACTGGCTATTTTTTGTATGTCAGCTTTCATTTTAGAAGTTGAAATACGTAATACATCTCTCTAATGCTCATCTGTGAGACGAGAAGCATATTTATTTTTTGCGATAATTCAGTAGTTTATTTCAATTTTTGTAAGCTCTTATTTATGCGAGCAAACTTTTTCAATTTGACAAAATCAGACGGCAAGCTACCATAAAATTTGACCAAATCATTCATCTCATAAAAGTCGTTTTTTGACACTCTCATTGGATTGAAGTTCAGTCACATTCATTTGTAAATTACTGGGTAGATCCTTAACATCGCATGAAAAAGGGTTAGCAAAAATCTTTTGTTCGAAACCTTCTCGAAATCACCAAATCTGTCACTGAATTGACCTTGTAAATACACTAAAACGTCTTTCATTTTCTCACCATCCCAATTAAAATAAATGCCAGCTTCCTCGACAGTCTTTAAACAATTCGGGAAGTGATCTAATTCTTTTTCATTAATATGTTTTATGAAGAGCCCCTTTTTAGTTTAGAATGCCTTTATGTCTGTATGCATATCAGATATTAGTTTGTTTTTCCCTTGAAGCTTGACATTCGGCGTATTTAATTCATGAGTTAAATCTGTCAAAAATCCAAAATCTATTAACCATTGAGGGTCCGTTTTGATTCATAAAAGTGTTGATTTCTTTTCTGAGATCGAAAAATCTTTTGAGTACTGCACCTCTACTTAACCATCTTACTTCTGAATAATAAAGGACATCTTGATGATCTGCTTCCATTTCGGATAGAAACTCTCAGAATTAACGATTGTGTTAACCCATTATTTCTGATATACGAGGCATATTTTTAAAGTAAGAACCGGTTGGCAATAAATTTTTAACAACGAAAAATATTTTGGTAATTTATTCAACATGACATTCTACAACCTTTCGCCTACTTTTCCACATAGTTTATTGTTCAAGCATTTGTCATACCATGAGATGAGTTTTTGTATACCATCATCATAGAAGTCTGCCACCTGAGTGGAAAACCATTGCTGAACTGCAAGTTTCACTTCATCATCACTGTTGAAACGCTTGCTGCCGAGGAACCTCTTAAGGTGCAAAAAGAGATGGGACACCCAAGTCTCATCTCCTGTGATGATGTGGTCCAAAAATCCATCACCTTCTTCTTGATATCGGGTCATAAACGTCAATGCTTTTCGTTTTGTGTTCCTCAGAGAGCATCTTTGGAACCCATCGGGAGGACAACTTCCTGTAATCCAATTTCTCCGACACAATGTTGTAGAGGACGGATCTTGAAACTTGTGGAAAGTGCAAGGACAACGTGGAAATTGTGAAACGCCTGTTTTAACGAATTTTGTTGTCTACCGCCCGCACAAGATCGTCGTTGATTACGGATGGCCGGCCCGAGAGCGGTTCATTGTGCACATTCTCCCGACCTTCCTTGAATAATCTTACCCACTTACGAAAGTTACCTTCATTCATTGCATTGGGGCCATACACTTGACAGATCTGGTGATGAATTTCCGCCGGTGTCACATTTCTTGCTGACAAGAATCTGATGACTGACCTTATTTCACATTCGGCGGGATTCTGGATCGTCTTAATCACTTCCTTCGCTCACCACAAAGTGTAGGTAAACTCCATTGACTTGGCAATAACTGCGTCTATGCGTGCTCATAGGATGCCAGAATAGTATGCGCATGCACTCAATTTCGTTCGTGGGTGATTTAAGAGGATATCGCCGACCGGTTCTTACTTAAAAAATACCCCTCATAGTTTACAGTGGATATCATGATGTCCATTACTTTTCTCCATGAAACGACTTTGGAACATAACGCATCTCGGTGGATAATGCAATGAAAAAATTATGGGATTTCACATCCTATCTCTGCCAATTTTGTTTTAATTCTACCCACCAGGTCCTTGTTTTGCCCACTCATGCAATTTTTCCCACGCTAAATGCATTGACGTTATTGCCTGTTCTAAGTTACAAAACAAATCTTCCTCAGTCCCTTCAAACTACATAACTGTAAAATTTCTTCACACACGTTGAAGTACTTATCAATTCCACGAACACATATTAGAAGCTGGGCAGTATCTGACACATCATTACTTTCATCAGTAGCTAAGGAAAACCATTGAAATTATTGTGCTTTTCCCCAAAGATTTTCGCATAAATTAGCGCCCAAATCTTCAGTGCGCCGGGTACAAGTTCTGGCAGATAAGCTTTTATTTTCAAATTTCTTTTCTTGATCTGGGCATACCTCTTTAGCCATAGATAAGACACATTGTTTTATTAATTCACTGTCAGTAAATGGTCACCCAGACTTGGTAAGTATTTCTGCCACCCTTAAACTCGCACGTATATTTGACTAGTTATTTTGAATTTGCACCTTAAAACACTTTGTTGGTTCTTGAATGAAGAATTGAGTGAGTTAATTTTGTTTTTCCGGGAATCACCAACTAGGCAGGCAAATTTTGTTTTATGCTCGGTATCATAGTGACGTTTGATGTTATATTCTTTTTGTATAGCAAGAGTATTTTTTGGCATATTAAGCATAGCAGCTTTCCATTGCAATTAATAAAAAAGTATAAATCTGTCCATGCATCGTTAAGCACTCTATTTCCTTCAATTAACTTCCTCTTTTTTTATAGCCATCAGTAAAACTTATAACCAACAATGCCAAATACACGCTGTAAGAATAAAAGCCGTGTTTAAAACATGTCACTTAATTTCGCTATCAATATCTCACACTTACCGAACTGTAAACAAAATAGTAGGTACTCATAGGTAACAGAACAATAACTAAATCGTAGGTACAGAGCCACGGCGGCTGCATGCACAAATGAAATAACTTGTTTCACTCAATGACACAGCCAGTGCGGACGTATGGCGGGCGAGCGAGAGAAAATTATTCTCAACGCTGACCTATTGTGGCAATCATAGGAGAAAGTGGGGAAATCGTTCCAGCTCGCAATTGTCCTGCTCTGTTCGCGTAGTTCATTCGCTGCGCTGTTAGATCACATTCACTCTTTTATGCATTTATATTTTATTATTTTATAATATGGGCTTTCGATATGATTTTTATAAGACGGACACGGGCCGCAAATAGAGAGGTCAGGGGCCGTATGCGGCCCATGCGTTGCCGACCGCTGGTTTAGACCCTTACAAGGAAGTAGATAAACTTTACTTCATAATTTTACATATACTTTGCTTCTGTTGATATTAAACAGAAACCAAACATTAAATTATCAAGTCTTCCAGTTAGATCTCTTGATAAGAACATCTTTGGTATACAATCGTTTCTCTTACCGATAAACTAGAGTTTTTCAGCTAATGAAGTAAATACTGAGAGAAAATCAGTGTTCACAACAAAACTAAGGATTTTGGAATCACATATTTGCTCTTCAGCCAAAAATTGGAGTGAAAACTAGCAGCAAACTGTCATACAGCTCTGGAGTGTAAATGATCTGAAGAGAAAGAAAATTTTCAGATTGTGCGTGACAGAAAATAAAAATTATGTACCACAGAAAAAATAAAGAATTAGAAAAAATCTAAATATTGTACTGAGATTATTATAAATATAATTATTATAAATATTATACTGAGATTATTGGTTTCTGAACAAAATGAAAATTCTGATCTGACCTTACTTTTACATAAAAATAATAATAGACTGTATATATTCAATGATCAGATCATAATACTGAAATATAAGAAAATATTCCAATTTTTTATAAAATTACTAGCTAAACCCGGCCAGCTTCCTGTGGCTCAGTCTTATATGAAATGAATAAGGAAGTAAATGGTTGTGATCCTGTTTCAACATTGGATCTATGGCCACCTCTACAAACTATGGCCAACGGAGTTTCCTTAGCAATCACCCGCTAGTAGTATGGTCACCATAGTGATCTAACCCCGAAAGACGTGCCTTGCTAATGTTCCAAGGCTAGAAACTTGTAGGTTACCATAGACCCGAGCGGTTTTAGGATGATGGGTGGATAGATCAGATTGGCTTACTATAATATTGTTACTCGAGAGGGTTTAGCACTTCTGTGGGACTTATGCTAGAACTAGTAATGAAACAGGGTTAGGTGTAAGAAAGTATATTTACAACTGCTTTTACAGAGAGTAATAGGACATTAATAGAAAGTTTACTTGATAAGTCCTCGCAATAGATTACAGCCCATTAGAGTTGGATGGTATGCTTACATTTAGTGGCAACAGAGGGAGCAGAGGCTGGCCGGTCTTTAGGCTTGAACCCAGCCTGCCAGGCCGGGTCGAGAGGACTCGTCGTCTGACTGACTAACTAACTCACTGACTGACCAACTGGTTAACTGATCCTCTGATTCACTGATCCCTCCCTGAAAACTTGGTCAGCCCATATACTCATCTGGCTCCTGTGGGTATGGCTCCATTTGGTAACGAGCTTCAAGCGTTACCTAAAAAGGTCGGTGCGGCTGCTGCTTAACCTGAAATGGTTCCCTCCATCTGATGGGGCACCGATTACTGTATAAAGTACAGTTACTTGCTCAGACCCAGAAATCGTATTAATTCTCAAAAATCTATTAGTCCACAAATACTCACCTTGTATTTCCCCCAAACTATGACAGAGATCATTCACATGTAACAGACCCCACTGTAAAACTTGCAGCATGCACCCAGCTACCATTACCTACTCCAATCCGACTGCAGCTGAAACATTCCCCCTCATTGGACATGTGACTTGTGCCACAACACACCTCATATATCAAATCACAAGCCTCCATTGCAACAGCTCATATATAGGCCTCACTACGAACCCACTTACCATCAGAATAAATGGCCACAGACAAACAGTTTACAATAGCAATGTAGACCATCCAGTGGCAAAACATGCCAGTTTCCATAATCTCAACAACTGTTTCTCAGTTACTGCAATCAGAGTTTTCCCTGACACCACAATCTCCTCTGAACTGCGTATATGGCAACTAGCCTACCAGAATATCCTAGACACCTGACATCCTCCAGGCCTCAATCTCCAATAAGTCCCTCCCACTAGGCCCAGACAGTCTTCAGTGTGTACATATCTTGCCATGCCTGGAGTCTTACTCCTGGCAAGAATAAGGCTAACCGTTAAATATTGTGTTTCCTGTGTTCATCTCTTTTATATTCATCATTCCCCACCGCCTTCATCTGTGGTAAAGTGTTGGGTTGTGTTTCCCTATCCTTCCTTAGTTTTAGTGCCTTAAAACATTTTTGTGCTAATTGTTATTATTGTAACAATACTAGATATTCATTTTCAGGTAGTATTCAGGTTTCACTGCTACTGTTTAAATTTTTTTTTAATAATGTATTTTATTTTTATTTTCAGCATTTGCCATCATAACATGGATGGTATACAGAAAACACCATGTTGCACATTATTACACACATGAGGAACTTCTGCCTCCTAACCAGAATGGAGGATTTGAGCCTGCCAGTGACAGTACCTGGGATATCCGATCGCCCTTAATGTCGGGTGAAAGAATCAATACCATTGAAAGGTTATCTGTGTTAAGTGGAAGTAAAAACTTTGTTGACATTACATGAAAGTTATTTAATGATACAACTGTGTAATATGCTGTACTTAATTTTCTGTTATCAACGAAATATTTATTTTCAGATTTAAATAATGATAACATTTCAACTATCACTTATCATAGGTCCTATATAATGGTTTAGACACACAAAACATGGAAATGCATAAAACTATACACGTGTATACTGTTCATTGGCAGAAGAACTAATGCAGTCATTCTTGAACCTGGCTTGTAAATCCATGAATACAGTACCTGTCATAATTCTACAATACATATATATATTTAATTTTGCTATTCAGCACCTCTTGTTCCCAGTCAATTCCAAAAATACATTCATTTGTCTTTTATTTATGTAATTTGACAGATTTTTAGATTAATAATCATTGTTTCAAAACTTAACTAATGTATGGTTGTTTCCTATTTGTAATATTTAAAATGTATTATATAATTTTATAATAAAGCCTAATAATATAACATAAACCAATTGCAGTTGTGAAATGTCAATCATGGAATATTGAAAAATCTGAAGCAGTTGTTTTGTATGCAAATAGAATCAAGTAGTCGATGTCCATGCATGCATTTACCTTATTAAATGAGGATGTATCATCAGACAGGATCTCAATGTTACGAAGCATTGGCTACACATTATACTTTTAAAATATATGATGGAATTCTGTCGACTCACATATCAACAAGTAAGAAAGTTCCTGACTGCTGGTGATAAACACAATTTTTATTGATCATATATTATATCGATCATTCTGCCCATGAGCCTAAACATTCAACTTTGTCTGGTAGAGAGCAAGGGTAGAAGTTGTTCAAAGAAAGTACAGATTGTTATGAAATTTCAAAAGTTTGAAGTTGGTGTCAGGCTCTCAGTTTCCATGCTATGGCCAGCATGAGCTTGAAAAGCACATTGAAGTCTCAGTTGTTGGAAAACATGTTCTTCAGGAATCAAGTCACCTGTCCTCAATACTCTTGGGAAAAGGTAAAGATCAGCCTGTATTTACGGCAACGATTGTCAGTGCCGGATCTAGGGGGGGTCAAACCGGGGCGCTTGCCCCGGGCGACAATTTCAGGGGGGCGGCAAATTCATGTTTGAAGGAGCGGTAAATGGCAAATTCGTGTGACGGTGACCTTTTTTTTAGCGCTACTGTCCCAAGCGGAAACCATCAGGGGGCGGCAAAATCAAAGAATAGCTCTGTACCGCCCCGGCCGGCAAATTCATGTTTGAAGGGGCGGCAATCTCAAGTTTTTTCCCCGACTCGGAAAATTTGTAGATCCGTCACTGACGATTGTTAGGTAGCTATCTGAATTATATATGTAACAGATTACAATATAGTAATCAATGATGGTTACATGTTCAGGTGGTTTCCATACACACAGTACATAATAATATTTTATTTATATAAATTCAACTTAATTTTAATGGTAAGATTATTTAATATTAAGACATCCAAGAGATTCTAAATGGAAAAAAATATCTTTTATATCACTCTTAAAATGTGACAACTTGATTAGAAAATAAAAAATTAAATGTCTCAGGTATACCTGATAGTATCATGAAAAAACTTCCGATGTCATATCACTCCACTTCACTAACATTTCAACCAGAGTTTTCAGGTAGGAAAAAATTATTACTTTAATCCCGTCATGTTTTCAGCACTAAAACCCAGATTTTATTAATATTAATTCCAAGGGGGCACCAAACCATACTCACAAACTCAGACATCTGACAAAAAAATAAAAATCTTTGACAATGACAGAAATTTTTTTTGATGTGGTGTAGTTAAGTGAGGAATAATGTCTTTACACCTTTTTGACAACAAGATTATTAGAACTGTGTTGTTTTATGTATGTTAATGACTTTTGTTATGTGCTGTGGTTCTATAAGAAGGTGAAAGATGAAACCTGGTGCTGTTGTAATCAGGTATACTCTTCCAAAAGGCACCAGGTTTGCCACCGAGCTTTATGTCTACATATGATGCACTAATCATCATCAACAGTGTCGTTTGCCCTCACTTCATATGATCAATGGAGGAATTTAACCCAGACATCTGGAACACAGTCTGATGATTAGGAATATGTGTGCCATCATCTCTCCTACCTTTACAGCAAGTCCTGATGAACAAAATTCCCAACTACCAGTAAGGCATCAGACACAATGCTGATACTACTACGACCTGAACCGTCATGGTGGACGGGGTGTACACAAGAATATTAATCATTGCCTGTGACATATCTGCCACAAACTTGATCAAATTAAGATTTTACCTCCACAAATAGCTTATCACATCAACCTATCACATCACCATAACTTGCAGTATTCTGGGCTTCACGATATTACATTAGAATAAAAAGATGACTAGTTAATATAATGGAGCATGAAAACTGACTTTTTACACATGTCTACCTGAGTCTCAGGTCAGGAAAGTAACTTTTCTGTTTCTGAAAATATGTCAAACTAACAGTACATACATCTGGAGAATGTAGTACATATTTGTGCTCATTTGTTGATGTTTGGTTGTGACTGTCTTAGTTTGCATGTGCCTAATTGAGCTTAGTGCGTGCGGATAATAGTGACTGTGATTTATCTGTGTGTGGGTCTATAGGCATCAAAATTTGCATGTGTGTTTAATGGCCTTTATCCATCCGCCTAGTTCAGTCATTACATTTAGGGTCACTTTTTCAGTTCTGTCAATATTGATGATAGATTAATGGTATCCATTTTCATTTTCAAGAAAAATGTTCAAAGACTTCATTTTTTACACTAAAGAAATAGATTATAAATTACGTTTTAGTTGGCAACATAAGTCTGGCTAATACAGAATAAAACACAAAATATAAGACAGCTAAGGTAAAAACACCTGTTTATTGTCAGAAATCGTATCAACAAGCCGATTCTATATTTTCAGATCCACTCTCTAGATTTCATCAGGTAGCTGCTACTACTTTTGACCCTTTTTCTGACATATTGCATTTTTATGATACAGCCACAATCTGCTAAACAAAGGGAAGGCTCACATATAATTGACATTACACCATTTTTGGAAAAATAAATTCTTGGCCTGCAGACCATGAAGGGTATTTTAACTGCCAAATGATAAAGTTTCAATTTGCCATGTATGCCACCTCTGCCATGTCTAGAGCTATGGCTTAACCTGGAATCCAAACAATGAATGTCTGGCATACTAATATGATCAACGTATAATTTGTGATAACTCTTGTCCCCATCAGAATTTGAACCCACAACTCTCAGTTTTGTACACAAGCTTTTTAACAATTGAGCTATCAATTTATGCACTTTTTTAATACCGTAACACCTTGAAACCTATCAAAGATTTCCTTAAATTCCAAAAGTTATTTTCAACATGAAAATTTTTGACCACTGAAATGGAGACCTTCATCGTAGAAACTCAGTAATGTGGCCATATATCTATATCAAATATCTCACAATAAAAACCCTGGGTTCAGGTGATGGTCCACAACATACTAACATGCAGACTTTCACCATGCAGAAATACAGAGGAAATGGCACAACAGCATACTGCTAAAGTCATGAACTGGTAAGTTCACATTTATTCTCATCATGTAATATTTAGATTTTTACAAAGATATTCAACGTGTGTGTTCTAATTTATAGTTTCTTTTATCCATATAGCTGGAAATTTTATGTTTCCTATGTTTTCAAGTGGTTTATCACAGAGTTTTACTGTAGATACTGGGGTATCTAAATTAGTTTTTGTCCTGAAGTGCATGGTCTGTGTTTATTATTAGCTTGTTTTGAGAAAACCAATTCACAATGTTTTTAGAACAGTGTTCAGTGTATTTAGTTAATTATTCTTTAGTAAATTCTTTCAATAATATGCTGGTGTCATCTGCAAATTTATTATACTTTTGGCAGCTGTTAGTTGTTTCTAGCTCATTTATACCTGTATATACTAAGAATAGTACAGACCCAAGAATTGATCGTGGTGGCACTTCATATTTCATGTGTTTGCAATCTAAGTGCACATAGTTTACACTGTTGACAGTCTTAAAACTACATTCAACAATCAGTTACCTATCATGCAAGTATGATATTATCCAATTATTAGCTACTCCTCTAACTCCTATTTGTTCTAATTTTGAAAGCAAGATGTTATGGTCAATTACATCAAATGCCTTTAAGAGATCCAAGTATATTCCAGACATAAATTACAACACAATACATTCATTTTCCATTCATCCGAATATAAGAGACTGGCTCTGTGGGAAGTTGTCAGTATACAGATAAACAATTGCATAACAAAATAATACATATACCAGAAGATGTACAGTCACAGCATACATGGTACATTAATGATGTCAATTACATTTACACAAACTACTGGCAGTTTATTTTGTAGATACCCTAGAAATAAATTCTTCGACAGAGTAGGAGTTGTCAATTAAAAATTATTTCAATTTTTTCCTGAATTTATTCTTATCATCTGCTACACATTTAATATGTGTTCAGAGCATATTGAAGATATGTATCCCTGAATACTGGACCTCTTTTTGAACAAATGACGACTTGTAATCCTTGTGAAGATCGTTTTTACTTCTAGTGCCATAATTGTGTATTTTACTATTTGTTTCAAACAAAGTATAATTTGTGACTACAAAGTACATTAATGTGTAGGCCTACATTCAACCACCAGTGTTAAAATACCTAACGTCTTGAACATGAAGTTCTATTGCTACTCGCTTTTAGGCTTTGAACACTTTGTCTCTATGAGTAGAATTTCCCTATAATATTATTCCATATGACATTAATGAGTGAAAATAAACAAAATAAACTAGCTGCCTCATACGGAGATCACCCATAGCTGAAATTGTACAATTGCAAATGTGGCTGCACCCAATCGCTTTAGTAAATCGGATACATGTACCTTCCAATTTAAATTATGATCAGTATGCAAACCTAAAAATTTCATGCACTCTACCTCTCGAATGGACTGGACTGCAAATTTTATAATAATAATAAAAAATTGCGATGGAACGCCCGCTCTGGTGGCAATCTCCCTACACCCCCTCCCTTTCCCCTTCCAATCTACTTTTCCCCTCTACTAATTTTTACTTTAAATTCTTTCAGTGTTTCCAGTAAATTATTCATCACTTCTCTTGGCAATTTATTCCAGTTCCTCACTCCCTTTCCTACAAAAGAAAATTTTCCCACACCCTTATGCCTGAAATCAAGATCCAGCTTGTCGTCATTGTCAACCTTACCCTTCCAAGCACCTCTCTTAATTTTCCTACCAATATCTTTCCATGCTTCATCACCAGTATAGGCTTTGTACACTCCCATGACTCTCTTCACCCTCCTTCTATCCTCCAATGAATCCCACTCTAGCTTCTTTATCATATTAGTTACCGATTGTGTTCTGCGGTAATTTCTAACGAACAAACCTGGTAGCCCTCCTCTGCACCCCCCCTCCAACCCCTGTATTTGATACTCAATATGTGAATCCCAAACTACAACTACACCACCGTATTCCAGCAGTGGTCTGACCAAAGTTTTGTACCCAAATTCCCTTACTTCTCTAGTGCATCCCCTCATCACTCTTTCCAACAGGTGAATGATTTTGAACTTTTTCCCTGCCACCTGTCCAATGTGTTCTGCCCAGTTAAGTTTGCTATTAAATGTAATGCCAAGGTATTTACATTTTGAGTCTTCAATAAGTAGCTCCTCCATCACTTTATGATCGTAATCAACCTTTAGCTTTTTATCTGTATACCTAAGAAGCTGACTCTTCTTTGCATTTATCTTCATCCCATGTTGACTCACACAGCTAGTTATCTTATCTAGATCACCCTGAAGCTGTTTACAGTCTTATATTGTTTTGATCCTTTTATATAACATTATCTCATCTGCAAACAATCTAACTTCTGACAGTAAATCATTAACACAATCATTCCTTAGAATAACGAATAACAATGGTCCCAATACACTAGCCTGTGGGACTCCCATGTTCACTTTTACTTCTTTTGATATTGAATTTCGTACGCTAACTTTTTGCTTTCTACCTTTTAGGAATTCTTCCACCCAGCAAGCACTCCTATCAGCTCCAATAGTTTTTACCTTATTTAGCACCATTTTATGGCTCACTCTGTCAAAGGCCTTTGAAAGATCCAGTGCCACATTCAGGGGCAGATCCAGGAATTTGGTTTGGGAGGGGCTTGAGCAGACTTTGGTTTGGGGGGGGGGGCTTGAGCCGGGCAAAAGGTAATATTTATAGTCTCCTCGGGCCTCAAATCCTTAGAGCTAAAAAAAAAAAAGGTCTCCAAAATTAGGTACAATGTCACATTGCAGATGGACCTAGATAATTTTGTGGGGGCTTGAGCCCCCTATCCCACCCCCCCTGGATCCGCCCCTTGCCACATTTTATGTCTATATCTGGTGTTAATCTGTGTAACGTACTGAGTGATATACTCAGTTTTATCAAAGTTTAAAGACAAGCCATTAGATGTAAACCATTTATTAATAATGTCAAAGACATAATTTGAAATACTTACTGCAGATGAATCTGGAGTATTTTTAATTTCTATGTTTGTGTCATCTGCAACTTGGACATTTGAGTTTTTAGATTCAACACAGGGTAGATCATTTATATACATATTAAAAACAAAAGTGGTCCCAATATAAAACCCTGAGGCATGGGCGCCGGGAGGGGGGTGCAAGGGGGTGCACTTGCACCCCCCTGACATCCCGGGTCGCCGTCTGGGCAGTAGTAGAGCTAAAAAAAAAAAGCTCGCCCAGCCCGGAAATTTTTGGGCCGATTGGGGGGGGGGGCACCAATGCAGCCCTGGTGCACCCCCCTACATCCCGGGTCGCCGTCTGGGCAGTAGTAGAGCTAAAAAAAAAGGTCTCCCAGCCCGGAAATTTTTGGGCCGATAGGGGGGGGGGGCACCAATGCTACTCTGGTGCACCCCCCTAGAAGCAATCCTGCCGGCGCCCATGCCCTGAGGTACTCCATATCTGATTAATTCCCACTCAGAAAACAGTGGACCACTTAAGGCACACATGTCCTTTCCCATCAAGCGTCTGTGTAAAACGAAAAAAATTGTTTTAGTTGATTTATTATTCCAAATCCATTTTGAATATCTGAGAATAATTTATTATTTTCTAAACAGTTGACTAGTCTTTTGTGAAATAGTTTTTTCAAGATTTTAGCGAAACATGAGAGGATTGACACCAGATGGTAGTTTTATACCAACACTGATAGGAAGTTAAGCATATTGGACATTACTTTTACATTTACGTACAATTATAATTCAGTGAAATACATGGACCTGTGTTTGTATTCCTTTCAGGTAGTTAAAACTTATGTTTCTGTGAAATCAGCTAAAGGCTGCATATATCACAACTCCTATTCTTTTCAAAAATTCTAGCTTTGTTTCTAAAATCATATTTGCCTACGCCGAGATCTGTTATGCTTCAGTAAATGTCTCACACAAGCTGTACAGTTGGGAGGAACACAAGCTAAACATACTTCCCACCTACCTATCGGCTACAAAAACAATGAATGAGTCCTGACTAAAAAATAGGATTTCAGATTCACGATCTTCGATTAACGGATTGGCAAAACCATGATGAGAAGCAAATGCTGACTACTACAGACCTAAATAAGCAGAGAACATAATCTAAACAGCGATCTGTCTGAAAGTCTGAATTGTATTTCATTTCTATTCTAACCACACAATTTGGTTTGGAGGATATTTTCAGACAAAAAAAAAGCTACTTTAATGCCATCAAGTTTTCAGCGCACATTTATTGGTTGCAGTGGCGGCCGAAGTAATTTGCTCAGGTAGTGACAACACTGAATGTTTTGATGGTTTACTGATTTTCATTGTTGAAGTGAAAGGTGCCTGGAAGAACAGCTCAGAGTTGGCTAAGAATCAACTTAAAAATCTGTAACGTGTGAAAGTGTCATTACCTGCGTGTCCTGCCGGATTAAATATATGATTTTGAAATTAATCAATGATAAATGCTTTAAGATTGATCAGAAAGTAAACAAACAATGACTGATTAGTGAAAAACCGACGAATTGACCTACAGGCAACACTGGGTTACCCAATAGGCACGACTTAGCAGTAGCTAACGTCGAGCATCCTGTGAATTAACTTTTTTCATTAAGTAAAAATATTTAAAAATACATATAAACATCCAAAATAATTAAAGTAATATGAAAAGCATGAAAATTTTTTTTTTGGTTTGACTGTGTTTTTAAAATATCATAAATTGTAAAATTTGTTTATTTAGTTGGATGAAAAATATAATCGATTCAGTTAATCATCTACGAAACCTTTTCTTTGTACTTATAAAATTCAGATAGCTTTTTCAAAAACAGTGGGACACAAAAAAAAATTGAGTGCCTATGGTCCCATAGTCCATAATTTCTTAATTCGGCACAGCCTTCGATGACCACGACGACAATGGCACACCGTTTCCGACAGTGCAACACATTCCGCTTGAGAGTAGTTTTCTGTTACGTGCATTAATAAACTTGAGTAATTCTCCTTCAAAGGAACTAAGACATAGAAACAATATTGCCTCCTCACATTAATAAAGATTCAAGGCTAGTGTTTCTCAATCTTTTTCAATCAGAGTACCAGTAAATTGTCAAAAATAATACTGCGGGCCACTAACTTATATCGTAATAATTTTTTTTATCTATGTGTAGGCTATATTATGCATGTAGACATTTTTACAGTACCATTATTACATAATAAATCTAAAATCGTGTTTTAAATTTCTGCGAAAACACAGTTATGGAACTGGAAGTGAACTATTAAAAGTTAATTACTTGTTGGCCAGATTCTTAATACTTAGCAAACCATACAAATAATAATGTTAATACAGACAGGAGGCTACGTTATACCACCAGCCTTCATGAACAAAAATAAAGTAAAAGACTCTAGATTCTCACCACTTCTATGTTGTGAACTCTACAACGTACCGCAGTCCCTCAGACCTATTGCAAGACACTCAGAAAACGGTCATTTAGTTAATGCCTAGACGAACGGCACTCTTTTCGATGCCATCTGGAAATGAAGCAGACCACCTGAATCACCTTCGCGGACCACAGGTTGAGAAACACAGGAGATGTGTTTGAATCTGACAAATAAAAACAAAAACAAAAAAGGTGGCTTCTGCTGCGCTCTACCGACATTGTTACTGACTTTTTCGAGCTCTGTAATGTTCCAGCGACCGCATGGGCAGCTTGAGACAGAACAAACTTGACACCAACGGCCACTAGCAAAGCTCCCCCCCCCCCCCCCCCGCCCTCCTCACCTTTGAATGTTTCAGCGAAAACACCACAGCGCATGCATGACTGGTGACAACTCAAAGTTGCCTCCACGACAGCGAAATAGTTCACTGATGGTGTTCAATAGTTTCCCTAGCTTTCTTAAGTAATAGTATATTAGAGAATATGGCATTTATAAATATTTATTTTCCTTTCACTACATTTACTTTTTAATTTATTTATTCTTGATTCATAGGTGGTGACATGTCTCAGTGTCACTACGTCTAGAGCCGCCACTGATTGATTACAAGACCAAGCGATACACCAAACCATACTCATAAACAGACATCCATGAAAAATAAAAAGTTTTTGTATGGACATTGTGAATTTGGGTATGGCGCATCTGAGAATGTCCAGTTGTCTTACAGATTGTGGTTTGAGGAGTTGGGCGAGGAGGTGATGGGAATAGAATTTTGTTAATATGGGTATCAATGGTCATAAATTTACTGAGCGTGGTGAGTGAGGTAATGGTCTGGCCTAGCATTCGTTAGGACGCCAGTTCGAATCACCGTCCGGCCATCCAGTTTTGGTTTTTTTTCTAGTTTCTGTAAATAACTCCGGGCGAATGCCAGGATGGTTCCTTCAAAACTTATGGCTGAATTCCTTCCCGTTCCATGTCCCCAGTCTTTTCCCGCCTCTAATGACATCAACGTCAGCTATAGTGGCAGTCACGAAATTAGTCCTGTGAAGGTCACGGAGTATCCGAACAGTGTTGCAAATCAGCAAATAAATCAACTTTCAGTAATGAGTACGAAAAAATTTCTAAAACATAATACTTAACATGCGGAACAATGTGATGTGCTTTATAATTCCAAAAATTTGTGTGACTGTTTTTAAAAAAAATTGTAATGTGTTTCCATGAAAATTAGAAATCAAAATACTTTTTCACTTCAACTGACAGAAAAAGCAATAAAAATAATAAGAAATAACTAAAAAAAAATTATGCGCCTTCCTGAAAGTTAACAGACTCATACCGAATACATTCTATTCATTAAATAGGGAAGCATGTGAATAAAAAAAAAAAAATGTTACACGAAGCGCTTATTTGTTTCGACTGTGTAATGTAAAATGTTGTCGCTGACTAACTTCCGTTTTATTTGTTTACATAAAAACTTCCAGCGAGAAAGTTTCTAAGAAAATACTGAAATGAATTCTGGTAGCAGGCAAAGCCTCTTCAGGCAACCCCTTTTGGATTGTTTCACAGTTTATATTTGCGCGAATGATTGCGCGCAGCGCATGCTCCAGTGCCGGCTGGTCGGTCGATTCGTTTACGACTGAGAAACATATTTCCTGTCCTCCACAGAAAAGCTATTTTCAGCTTCTGTAAGAATTATTATTGTCATTGTACACAATGGACCATACATGACAAATTTCGCGAGAAACCTTCAAAAGCAAAGACAAAACGAAAATTAATTTATCAAATATAAGGGACCGATTATACATAGAAATGACTGCCACAAATACGTCCATGTCAGTGTTTGTAATTTATCGAAGTATTTTTTTTTTTTTTTTGCGTATTAGTTATTGGTAATATTCCTTAAAAAATACTTTAAAATATCTGCTACAATGATTTTAATTAGGTTTCCAATGCCCAGGCGACCTGCAGGTTCGCGAATATTACTTCTGTCTGTTAATACACTAATTGCATGATTATGTTCCTGAACATCACCACCATTAACATTACTCGAAAAGGCCTTAAACTAAGGAAATAAAGCGACCGCGTGTAAAGATACGCATGGACGACCGGCAAAAGCTAATGTGGCAATGTCGCCGGCCCAACCAAGGGACAGAGGGTTGGTGCGGGCAGGGGAGGCAGGTCTAATTTCATGACGCCGACTATAGGTATAAAGCATTAACAAAAAGAATGTCTGAAGTTTGACTACATGCTAGAAGAATTTAAATTCAGGCGTCGTCAGAGAGCAAAGACTGCACATTTGTAGTGGTGATTCGTTAGACTGACTCGTTGGACGTGGCGATTGCCGTGTGGAAAAAAAGTTTGGAGGTTTCATGAAACATCCAGTTTTTCCACAAACCTGTCTCTTACAACTTTTTACGATAATTTTGTGTACGTGTGCGCAATCTTCCTGGAGAAATTTAACAAAAGCCCAATAAATCTGTAATGGGGAGAGTGGGAGATGTAGCTGATTTGATAATGGTTGTGCTAGAACCGGCGCGGTATTTTCTCTCTTTGTCAGGTCCTGCTAACTCACACTACTCCCTTCCATTTTCTAATTCTTCTACCAATATCCATCAGACTGTTGAAAAATGGCACCTCGATACTGTCGCATGAGAGGTAACACTTGAGGACGCAGGAGGTTCGTGACGTACCGTTGTGCCGTCGGAGTTGTCTCAGTCGCTACCAGCCATAACCTGAAATCATACCCACTGGCTCACCAAACCATGACACACCACGTGTAAAATCGTTGCGTCCCGCCTAAACACTGGAAGAATGGGACCTGTCCTCAGGTCGTCGCCATACCGAATATGGTAATCCAAGTTATTGCAGAACCGCGATTCGTCGCTGAACTCAACGCTGTTCATGAGCAGGCCATGTTTCCTGGTCACGACATCACTCCAAACATGGGGCTGTAATTCCCTAGTCCGTCTGCTGCTCGCCTCCAACAAATGGTGTAGGGTGACACAAAGTGTTGGAGGGAATCCATTACTTGTTATCAAATGGCAGTCGCTGATATGAGGGTTTTTACGATGTGATTGGTACATAATACGGAGATCCTCCCTTGCGGTTGTCGGTTATGGTCGATTGGAACTTTAACGACGAGTATGCCTGCACTCACATTCCCATGCGGTGCAAGACTATTCTGTCGGTAGGTGAATAGTGCAAAGCTAAATTAAACAGCATAAAGTATCCAAATCCAAATAACTCCATTAACCCACTATTTCAATTAAATTTGTAAACTTTGGGCAACTAATTTCGTAGCAGTTTGCAGCAGTATTAACTGGGAGTAATGAATGATCACAGAAATTATTCTCCTGTTCAAAAAGGTGGTAAAGGCTCGTGTGGTCGTCATGATCTAGTGGCAGGATTGTTATTGGTTACCCAATCCGCTTCTATCGTAGTCGCCTTAACCTAACCCGCTAATCCTACCGGGTATAGGAGACCTCCAGTTAACGAGGAATTCGAACTCTGAAGTGTTCTAGCGTACTTCACATTACACAGCAAGTGTGCCAGAGATGAAGGTCGGGTTAACGACCTTTCAAATCATAGCTGAGACCGAGATTCGTACCGTGAACCTTTCGATCTCCAGTCAGACACCTTAACCACTGAGCCACCAAACCGCTAAAAGGAAGATGAAGTTGATATACTCCATCGAACAGCTTGTGACTGAAACCGATTAACTGAACGGTGGTTTACTGTAAAATATCAATATTTATCTGTTTTACATTCCAACATGTATCCCCATTGAATATTTTTATTACTGTTTCTTTACACTACTTGCCTTTTAATGAGCTCCCAAAAAACATCATAAATCATTTTAAAGTTAATATAATCACGACCATTTGAGGTAAGCTGTTGCCGCAACTGCTAAATATTGTAGTAGCATGTGGAAGCCACATCAAAGGAGGTCTGGCAGGGAATATTGGACGCGTTCAGAAGTGGAAGGCACGACTTGGTCTTGGGATGTTGCAGATTCATGGGGAAAGTGAATGAAAGCCTCAAGAAGAATTTAAGTAAGATTTAAGTTGATTGGTAGGTAAATATCAAACACTGTTTGGGACCTAAACGAGAAGAGAAAAATTGAGCAGAAGAAATAATTTTGTGGTATGGGTGGTTTCAATGCAAATGGACTTTAAAACCATATATATAGGTTGAATCAGAAAGATAAAAACCGAAACCAACCCTTGAATGGAAGTCCCACCAATTGAAAGAATGGAGCATAAACATTCAATTAATTACAGTCAGATGAATCTTACTTCTATCGAATAGCGCCCTTCTCTTTGAACATGATGAGACCAGGGGAAAAGACTTTGCAGTTCAGTAAGAATGTATTTGGAATTGCGGTGCAGCTTACATTTCAACGGTGTTTTGGTTGTCATGAGGAATAGCCACAGAGGAAGATCAGTTTGTGAAACGGAAAGGACACTGAGAAAATATGCTGCTTAACTGTTTCTTCTCAAAAATGAATATTTCAGCTGTGATGTGTTCCGCTAAATCGACTCCTGTTGGTTCTGCGTTTTATTAATGAAATCCATCTTAAGTTTGAATAGGCCGCATAGATCTCCAAACCTAACGGCTACACTCTTCAACACAAAGTTTTCTCGTGATTTAGTTCAGTGACAGCTATTTTGTCGGAGAGGTAGGAAGGGTGATGAGGTGAGGAGTGGGTCCGGGAGAACATGACCTTGAACCGCTAATTCGGAATGAACTGGGTATAACTTGGATGATGATGTAAACATAATCGTTTTTCAGCTAAACATGAAAGAAGAAAATCCTGCGCGGTTCGTTGGTAGTTGATAATTGCATCTGAGACACTTATTGGAATGTGATGTGAACTTATTCTTAAGGCTCAAATTAATAATCCTAAACTTAATGTTTTTGCTAATTGCTAGAATCAGCATGTACTGTACTGTACATGCTGATCATAGTTCACAGTTGCTCTTCCGCTGAAGCGCGCGGCAGTACACAGATGAATTGAAAGTTCTGTAAAAGTGTTTGCTGCGAACGTCAAATAGAAAGAGCGACCTTATGCCTCTACTAATTTTGTATTATTTACTATACCTCATCCTGTTACTGTCCGTGTAATATGAAATGGTGACCCTGAATGTAATGTCATATTTGAAGGAAAATATTCTGCTCCATTTGTTCACATATTATGTTCAGCGACCTGTTTACCAAAACCTAATCAGCCTTTTTTCTTCCACAAATTTTTTAAAACCTTTCTTGCTTTCGACTTTACTATTAAAAACAGCTTTAGTTTAGTCATCTGCATTCTTTTCCAGTTTCCTTTCTATATCATGTACTTAATTTAACCCTGGATTCACCCCGAAATTCCCGTTAAAAAAAGATTGAAAGTTCCATTGTTGAAACTGAGCTGTTGATGGGTTTGATATATATGTATGAAATGGAAACAAAACCATCTCTTTATAGACTAAAAAATTCAATGTGTTTGACTAAAGTGTGATTACGATGCGTATATGATGTCTTTTATGGAATAGACTAGTTAAAAACATGTAAAGTAAACTAATAAAATATCGAGAAGCGATTATTAATCTTTGGAGTCTAACACATACAGATCTTGACATTTCACACTGAAGGACCCTATGGGAAGTATATCAGACATCCTCAGCTTTAATATACAACATTGAAACTTTTCGTTTAGCGGTCCAAGAAAAGGGTAATTTATATGTCTTCTTGCTTTTAGAAGGGTCTCCTTTAGAAATCGCAGGGAAATTTTACATTGAGAGAACTCATTAAGTAATTGACGGAAAACAGAATATCTTCCTGTGTTCATCATGAAGAAGAAAGGCTAATCGTTACTAATGAATGATATCATTTATCAGTTTGGAATGTTGTTGATATTTTAATAATATTATTAATTGAGCAAGTAATAATTTTCTTTAACTTTTTCAATCTGTAAATTATTATTATTACTATTGGTTACGTTCTATGGCCTTACGAGCCCTATTCACAAAGCCATTGAAGGCTGAACACGTCACACACTGAAACACAGTGACGTCAGACTCTCTCTACACGGAAGTGTTTACATCGCGAGGCGGTAAGTGGTTGCAGCGGTGCATCTAGATATTACCCGGTTAATTATACATATTTTTCTGAAATGAGACACAGCATACCAAACTTTCATTTGAGGATCTAGATTCACTGTATTGATAGCAGTTCCCAGGTTTTTGTTTAGTTTCTCGTACTTATTGTTCCCGCGAAAAGTGTTTTAGTCTAAAAATGTTCCTTTGCGATTTGTGGAAGTGAAACACATTTTAACATTTGAGAAGAATTGCTCGTCACTTCTGAATTAAGGTTCTAAAATTACATAATTATATCACGGTGCCACACGGGTGGCTTTTAGAATCAGAAGTGCAGTTTTACTATTTTCAAACTGTTTATGTAGTTTAATTACTAAGAAGAAAAAAATAAAAATCACATTTACTTGACGGATTTTGGTATACCTACTTGCAGAAGTTTGGTATATGAGTGTTGCGCCCGAACGGTTGAATGCCACAAAACTTTCAGCTCGTTTCAGATCTATCACTCCCTAGTTAGTTTTACCAGAGGTATGTGATCGTGTGATAAAAAATAACACGTTCTTACTTATAGCTAGTAATAAGCAGGAAATCAGTGACAACAATTGAAATAGTAGTGGAAAGATTAAGTGACTTTAATAAATTCACTGAATATAATTTCATGGACAGACATATCAAATAACTTGAAATAATGCATGGAAAATAGCACTTATGAAACTCAATAACATTATACTACTAATAAAATCTCGTCATTCGTTTATCTTTCCTGAGCCAGCCGAGGGGTCAATAATGCTTTAGCCTGCACCTCTGAATTCTGCATGAAGTCTTGAGAACCTTTCCGTCATGTCGTCGAAGCAGGACTCCCTTAAGCTTGACTTCAGGATTGAGCTCCCGGTCTGTAAGTAGGGAGTGTCTCCCAATAAATGGTGCATTAAACCTTACTAAGTGCTTTAGACGTGGTAGAATGGAAGACTGGTTTCATATGGGAAGAACTTCTGCTAGTCTTGAAACTTTGCTGTGTCTAAAATAATCGAGTTACCTGCCTGCAAGGCCTGAGAAAAAATACTCCGATTGAACATACTATGTTTTTGAAGCTTAAAATCCCTCAGGATAAAACATCTCTCCTCTTTGGGAATAGTCTTCAGTGAGACTCTTACCTGGTGGTCTGCAAAATCTTCACTCAGGTCAACTTAAACAAAATGTAAACAAATCAGTGACATATGGAATCTACTGAATACACTATTGACTGCTACTCGACTATTGAATATATAGAATTTCTTTTAAAATTGATTGATTTCTTGAACTTATCATATTGATCCTATATTCCTAATTCTACTGGTTCCAAAGTTTAGCTATTATTATGCAATTCCTACAACTACTACATTCAATTCAACACTACTTTTCTAAATACACATTTGAAAGCAATTCATATATGAAATCATCAAAATATTTATCTCCGATCAAAACTAGAGATAATCGACAGCTGGTCGGGATCAATAGAATGACTCTGTGCTGTGGATGGATGAGGTCTTTCGAACACTACAATATCCTCATCGTTAAGATCATTGTTTATATCACTATTGCTATGAATTTTCACACAAATTTGATTGCAACATTCACCTGCAGTGTTACACCAAAAATGTTTAAAACAACTTTGTAAACAGCTACAATGTCTACATATACAAAATATTATGATGCAAAAGATTAGATTACATAAATATACGATAAGATCGAATAGTGTGACAGCAAATAATTTGTAAAGACATTTCTCTCTTGTTGTTCAATTTTATTTTGAAGTTGATCAATTTTGAATCCTGAATCTCGTAAATCACCAAGATTTTGACAATATTTCCCGTTGGTAAATTTAACTTTAATTCTGAAATATTCCGTTTTTCTTTGTTTATGATACAACAATCAACTTCTAAATTCAGATCAGGTACAATATCAGAACTTGAAGCATTCGTTCTTATCGTTTGCTGTGATTCGATTAAGATATCTGACCCATATCCTCTGCATCTCTGAAAAAATCTTAATTTAGCCTTTCCTAAGAAAACTGCATCAGTTGGCTGATTTTCACCACATAAAATTGACATGCCCTCCTCTTTAGGAGCGACGAATAACTATTAATTATTATTTAGCTTATTAAACATTTACGAAACTATCAGCCTGATCAATGTGCTACTATAACGTTACTACAAACTTATTCTTTGGTGCACAGTCTTTATTAAAATTATATACAAATACGAGTTTACCTCATTGAAATTACAATCTAAGACATAAATTCTTTAATATAATTTTGAATTTTTAGAAACTGGATATGCAAGAAGAGTTGGCAGCAATGGTTTCTGGCGCTCGCAGGTCCGAACCGCGATAGCACATGTCATCATTGTGGACTTTGAGAGTAAGGCGCACAAGTATTTATTGCCAGATTGTGCACCAAAACGCCTCAGGTGAATTTTGAAACAGTTCGTAGCGCTAATGAAGTGAGGGCATACGACACTGTTGGTGGTGATTTGTTAATTTATCGGAATGTTAAACCTGTGGGCTAGCTGATGTCAGGAACAGTACATTTGAGGGGCCGGCACCAAGTTTCATCCTCTCCATTCTTGCATATTCATATTCACGACACGTAACAACATTCATCACAGTCATCTAGACACAAACAAGGTCACATCGATACAAGTAGCAAACAAGTAGAAAACGTAACCCTCCACCTCTACATCCAGATAGAGAAAGATTCCAGTTAGCAGTATCATAAAACCAGAACCGGGTGACCATCTTAATTTTAGAATTCATATGGCCTTTTTCAGCTCAGTATCATTGTTTGTAGTCCAGTTTTCACGTCATCGGTGACTAAACCCCGAATGCAATATGTGGCTTGATTTAAATTCACCACATAAAGAAAAAGAAGTTCGTTTCAAACAAGCTTGAGATGATGCAGAAGAACATTGTTGCATTCTAAAAGGTGTTACATAGTTAAATTTTTTATTGGTAGAATGATAACACACATCTTGCAGGAAATTCGCCTTCTGCATAACGTCAATAACCAGCCCGTTGGTTCCGTTCGTTGCAGCAGTACGCTGGTGTTTGGCGCAAAGACTCTCGGGGCCCCGGTAAACATTCTTAGAAGTGACGTAGCCAGTTGGGGCCCCGTGGTAAAATGGGCGACTTTTTTAACAATGGGCGGGATTTTTGGGCCGGTGGGGGGGGGGGGTCCCTCCCATCCTGGTCATTGGGGCTCCCCTCGGTCGGCGGGCCGGTGATACATTTGCTCCGCTTACCTCCCCTCCCCCGGCTCTGCTGGTGTCTGACACGTGGTTACCTGGTTTGGTGGTCAAATAAAGGCGGTAGTGCACGAATCCTAATCAGCAGTTTGTGTACCACAGTGCTGGATTACATTACAAATCTCTGGGCAGTGCGTATGTCACGAGAGCATACGACATGTTTCACGGTGATTTATCCGCGGATGAGGACGTAAAACTCAGTGGTTCTACTGGACTCTATATGAAGAGTAGGCCTGAAACGACTGGCACCTGTCTTCACATTCTCCCTTCTTTCATCTGTCATTCATAACATCAACAACACCTTACACTGAGCACTAGTGCCATTACAATCATTCAAACATACATTATTCCTTCAAGTACTTTAACATTGGGTATGGCAACGGGAAGCCATCCCAGTTACATCTTTTTCCGGAACGATACTTCGGAAATGTAACACCCTCTATAGTAGTTACCTATGTCCTGAAGCTAGCTATGATACAAACTTTGCAGAAGTGGTCAAATGTCGTTACCCATCGCATCATAACACTCCTAAAAACAGAAAATGAGGGGTCTGAGGAAATCAATAACCAAACTGTGAGCAATAAAGCAATATTGTTAATACCTTTAAATAAGGTAGTTCTAGAAATCTGTTCTTGTTTTTCTATATATATTTTTGTACACTTCACCTACGAGGATGGATTGCTAGCCAACAAAGTTGGAGCACTATGGGTTATTTATTACAAGAAGGGGGAGTTTTTTTTCAGAAAAGAGGGCGGTGAGTAATGTTTTTTCGAAATGGACGGAGCGAGTATTTTCTAAAAGGTGGTGGTATGCCAAAAAAGGCTGGGAACCTATGCTATAGCCCATTACGTCGGTAGATACCTATTGGAATCCATGCCAAGATGTCTCTTTAGTTATGTAAGGGCTAAATGAATTAACACTACATATTGAAAGATACCAGTTGTTGGTTTAAAGCTCAATAAAATACTGTGATAAATTAATCTTTTATTGTGAGTAACAACTTCTTACATTGTTTCACGTTCCGGGACTTCTTCTGAGTACAACTATCGTCGTATCTTCTTAACGTTTACATGTAGAAGAGGAATTAACAGGTAAATGAAATCATTTGTACACTCATTTAGATGATTTTGAAATAATTTTCTTCGATCATTGGGCAGAGACCAAGCCGTCAAGAACGATGCCGGTTTTAGCGGAGATCCAGCTGAGGTGTTCGGTGACTCTGGTGAAACCGTGGGGTTGACTCGTGCCGCAGCCACTAGTTGAGAGAAAGCTGTAGATGCCGATCTGGGTGTAGCTACCAGGAGAACCCAGCACCAAAGCACCGCCACCGTCTCCCTATCAAAAACACAATCAAGCTTCAGTTTCACACTGATAGAAATACTGTGGATGAAACCTCGGTAGGATATTGTTCGCTATAAAATCAAGACACTATAACAATGCTTTTAATTGAGGTTGAAAAAGAATAAAAGAGGCGCAAGACAGTGAGAATCGGTTAGGAAGGAAGAAAACCAAATCCTATCAAAGTTGTTGGAAACTACACGATTTACATAAAGAGTGGCACAGGCGTTATAATGACAGGACTGGCATTGGGTGGAGCAAAAGTGGTTGGCTATAGTGAAATGTTTCTAAGGAGAAATCCGATAATGAATTATGTGAGTCGGGAGAATCTTTGGTACCGATGATGTGCTAACATGGTCGTTCCCACAAGAGCAGTTCGAAGGGAACAATGTTTCCAGGCAGGACCTGACTGTCGGAACCGTGAAACATGTGATGTTATATGTGATATGCGAACTGACTATTTGGTGATCTGCATTCTTGTTAGTAAACAGTGCATTTCTATGATCATTCATATCTATCGATAGCCGTTTAGGAAGCACGATGGTGGAAGATGCGAGATAATTCACTTCAATGGAGAAGAAAAGATTTCTTAGGGGAAGAACTGGAGAAAATTGGGATAGTGACATTTGCAGGGTAGCCTCTTATAGTGGATGGACTTATTATAAGGTTTCAGGGAGACTGCGGATCGATATTTTTGGGCAACATTTTTGCATAAAATAATAAGTGAAGCAAATTCGATGGGAAGATTATGTGCCGGAAAAGTCTCAATTCAGGATTGGAAATTGAGAATTAAGCATCGTTGCGAAGAGTGAGGTTGATGGAATTAGCACTTATTGTGACAGAGTAATAAATATTGTGTCATGGTGTTAGTTCCCGTTTGTGAGGGCTTGATTTCCTTGTATAGGTTATGGGACTAGTGATATAATGTTCATAACAACTTTAAATTTCACGATATCATCCAATCTGTAGCGTAAGGCAAATTACATACTTTTCAGTGGTTCTTTCATCAATTCTAACATTTTGTAACTTGTGATATTAATATGTTAAACTTACTAAAATTTAATTTACGGAATAGCTTAGCTTAGCTGGAGTTGATAAGGTACAACTAAGCTTCTTTTGGTTTTTATCTAAGAGAATGAAGAAATGATACTCTAATGTAAATCTTATTCAAAAACAGAAGAAAGGGACTCTGTTATCAATGGCGGATAAACACTATGCAGAATGAAAATTGTCGGCATCTTTTATCTATCAAGGTTGAAGAAAGGTGTTAACAGCGATGTTGGCCTCATGGATGGATAGTTTTAACTATTTTGTCTATTCTGTGATGCTATGTGCAGTAATTAAAGATATTATTGAGAAAATAACCTGCAGATGTTGCTGTTGCAAGGGTCAAACAAGCAAAAGTGAATATGATGATTATTTCAATGGAGCGTTTCTTATTCATACAACGACCTTCGTGGACGCCTTGACTAATGTCTGACACTTTATTCTAGTCTTCTGCTCGTAAAAAAAGTTAAAGTGGGTCATAAATATGTGGTAAACTATTTGTATGCTATATTCTGTACTGTCTGCTGATCTGGTTCGTTCAAATGTTTCGGAGAGAAGCAGTATATTTTCGCACTTCCGTCTTGAAGCTGGCTTCCAAATTGCTTCAGAATCTCATCTGTAATTGAAAGGTATTTCGCTGCCTGAACTGGTTAACTGGTCAAACTTAACCTCGTCTACAGTTGTGACGAATGCTAAGTACTCTCTTATAGTTGTGTTTCTACGCTTTTATATTAAAATTACCCTGTCACCAAGCTCTAAGGGCACACTAAATTAAACGCATATAAAACTGTTTTTATGAAACTGCCAAAGAAAGAAAATCATTGCTGTGTACATTACGCACCACATAGATGCTGCGGATTATGAAAACTAACACCATTAACAAAAATTGATGAGCTGATGATCAAAGTTTTATAACTAAAGTAGCAGAGTTTCCGGCGTTGCCCGGTCTAATTGGCGTCGAATTAACCATACACCATTTTTATTCACGCAATGAGTGCCGTGTACCAAGTTTCATGCAATTCGTGCCATCCATTTCCGGAATTAAAGCAAACCTAGATTCACCCACACCCTGCCAAGTGGGTTGAAGTTGATTTACCCATACACTATTTTTATTAATGCGTATCAAGCTTAATTGATTTCCGGTTCTAAACTAAACGGCGATTTAAGAGTACAGATCTAAGAATGAGGTGGTTTGGATACATTGAGAATAATTTTTTGATATCTCGCTTAGTTCTCGAGATATCGTATCTCAAATTTGACGTGGTTAGGATGAAATGCGGCCTGGACTAGAAGAAAGGTCACCAAAAGCACAAGGAACTATACATATAACTGATTTTTGACACGCTATATCTCGAAAACTAAGGCGATATAAAAAAAATATATATATATTATTTATTTTCGATTGGTTTTTTCGAGTTCTATAAGAATTAATCATCAGATTGTCGCACCACGGTGATGATAGAACTGCCCGGAATGTCAGTTTTCATTTTAGTCCAGTTTCAGGGCCGGCGTTAGGGGGGGGGGGGGGGGTAAGCGGGTCATAAGTACCCGGGCCCACCGGCTGATGGGGGACCCCGAATACCGATCGTAGGGGCCCTCAGGCCATGAAGCTAAGAATCCACCCATTGTCGTCCGGCCAGTTTGTAGAGCTAAAAAAAAAAAAAACGTTTCGCCCATTTTACCCCGGACCCGAAATTCCTAGCGCCGGCCCTGTCCAGTTTATATTTCAACGTAATTACATCTGCTAATGTTGCTGCTCGAAAATTGAAACATTGACCACATTAATACATACCACATATATAAAAATTTGTCTGGAATGTCTCTGTTTATTCATGCATCGCGCAGAAATTACAGATTTTGAATGGATTTTCAGAATTTGAAAGCTTGGGATCAACGTTAAAAGTTATGTATGTCTTAACACATTACGACACATTTATTTTACAAATAATATAGCATTACCTGAAAACTGCTGAATCGATTTAGCCTGAGTTTTCACAGTATCAAACATTGATGTGTCTCATTCTGCTGACTCATCTGCCCCCGGCAGCAAATATTTTATTATGTTAGTTCAAATGACACTGTAGCACATAATAAGATATATTCTGTACCTGTACAGTTGAGCATCAGGTATTCAGAATTGTATATCAAGTATTCAGAACTAAGCGAGATATATATATATATATTAATTTCGATTTGTTTAAGGGAGCTACAAACTGCGGCACCATTTCATTGTGAACAGAACGCCAAAATGATAGCCAGAGACATTGTAGTTGTGCTGTCAGAGCATATGATTAATACAAATATCTGTTGTTTTTTCGTTATTAGTTTCTCGAATTCATTACGGCCATCTATGGCATTTAAAAACTGAATATCCCGGATTAAAGGAACTAATTTTTCAAGTTTTGTATAGTGTGCAAAATAGTTATTATTTTAAACTCATTTTATTACTTTCATTAAAGGCTATGGTCAGAGACATTCTAGTTGTCTGTTTATTGCAGATTATGCAACATATAGTCGTTCCATCTTTGGTATTTGTCACTATACTTTCAGAATTTTATTTAATGTTCCAGCGTTATTTAATATTGTAACATAAGATATACCAAACAATTCAATTGAGATTCTAAGCTTTAAAACAGTGAAAACCCCATCCAAATCTGTTCAGTAGTTCAAATTTATCCAGTTTTCTTTAAATAGATAGATAGATCTGTGATATTTGTTAATAGTTATTGTCGATTTAACTAGTGGTTCGAAATACCCCTAAAACAGTCCTCCTTTTCCATTATTTATTTGGTCAATATGGCCAGAACGTGTCCCTTTCAACGCAAGTCCAATTAACTGTTTTCTGCAATCCCATCCCTAATACCTACAATACTCTCAGCCCGAGTTTACCCCTTCAGTTTTTATCACCATTCTACACCTGGATAGATAAAAGATACCAACCACTGATGTCATCTGCTAGACAAAATGAGCGATCAGTTCAAATCAGTTTTGGTTTGCTTGTGCCTTAAGTTTTAAACTTGATCATTTTTTGCCTTTGACAGTACAGTAAAAAGCAGTATTACTTACATAGCAAGGCTGCTGGCCTTCGCTGCCCAGGGCGCACAGGGTTCCGTCAACGACCTGGTCTCCGTAGTCCAACAAGCACGCCATGTTGGAGATAACCGTCATCTCGGCGTACTGCAACGTTGGAGAAACTGCACCACTATCTGTGGGTAACAAAAGATGTAACGCGCCTTAGCCACAAGATTAGTATTCACACTCTCATTTCAGAGCAATCAAAAGAAGAAAATCATTTATTAGGTTTTAACCGCTATTCATCTGTTTCAATGTTATAGACTGGAAAGCTCTAATATTTCTAGTAACATATTTCACTTGCAAAAATGACTGTTTAGAGGTATTTTTAAATGGACGAAGACATACTTAAAAAAAAAACTTATAACTTGATTAGAGCAGCAGAATTTGGTGTCATTTGAGAGTAAGCTCTGAAAGAAGATACATGGGCCTTTATCCGAGTTACATAATGGTAAGTTGGGAAAGAGAACAGCTGCAGAAGTAGGAAATGAAAACAGAAAATAAATTACAACCAGTTATTCATTAAGTTAGTGAGAATAGAATGGGTAGGAAATGCGAAGAGAGTGCCCAATAAAAGGATTGTTAAGCTAAGTTCACAGTATATAGCAAACCCAGTGGGGCGAAGGAACTCATTATCGTAAGAGACAGAGCAGTCAAATGGAAATGCGTCGAAAGGGACACCCGCAGCATGGCCATATTGATTTATTTAGGGAAATTACGAAACACTATTTAAGTGGCCGCAAAGAACTAACAACAAAACTAAATCTACACTCTGCAGTTCACAAAGTTGTGAGTAGATGGTTTGAAGTCAGTGTATCCCTGTAAGTTCCAGAACCTAAGGATAGAAAAAATTACTATAAGTAGCTAAATACGAATTCTCGTTTCCTATGAACCAATAATATCGGTATTGTGTTCACTATACAATATACGACCTATGTATATAAATGATACCTTCTTTCAACGCGTTTCTTATTACAGTTACCTCCACTATTCAGTTGTTGAACAAACTCTGCTCCATAATTTCGTAAGCATTTGTCGAATTCCTAACAAATTGTAGAACAGAAAAAAAAAAATCAAATCCAGGATTTTAAAAGTGCAGTAGTAAAAAAGTATAAATAAAAAATTCAAGAATGAGAGCTTTTGTATGACATAACCATTCACTGTTTCAGTTCAAATCTCCGATCAGAAATTTGTACGAATGAATCGTATATTTTACCCTATCGTTTATAAATATCAGAACATAAAGATATTGTTCAAAAGATCTCCAATAAGTACAAGGTTTTGATAGCAAGTCTTCTACCATCACAACACCCTTATTCGTCCTCTCGGTTGTTCACTTACCTCAATTCGCTGGTAAATTATTTCAATGATCAGTTTAAATTTGGTAGCAGTTTTCACGTAGCATGCAGTATTGGGAAACCATACGGCTGGTATGGGATGTTGAAACACTTACCGCCAGTGGTGGAACCCCAGCCGCTGATGTTGGCGACGTTTGCCTCGAAGCTCTCTCCCACCATTGACGTTGTTGGCAGGGTCAACGGCTGTATGTACTCTGTCAAACAGATGAGCACACCTAAGAAAACAAAGCTGAAATTTGTCAGGAAAGAGGGAGGTGGGGTTGATGAATGCACTCATGACATAACACCTCATAAATGGTCTACAATGTTCGTTTAAAAGATATCTTGGTGTGTAATGAAATCAATCTATTTCTCTTGTATTAAGAATTATTTTTGAACTTTTTTTCTAAGTTGTTTTCACATACCAGTTGGACAAGTGATCAATCAGTAATTATTTACGTATTGGATTTACTGTATGAATTCGAAAAAATAAAATCTATTAGTCTTATGCTCTACATTCCGAATTTTTTTATTAGGTCGAGCAGAGCACCAATTTTATTGGACGACTTCTTCCTATTATTTTATACACTGACAGGAGGCTTGAAGTCTACATTCAGTGCACTCATTCGTTACGTTATATATAATTTGCAATCAGAACAAGAGCTGTTAAAAATGTTATTAGTTTATCTTCTCATATGCTCTTCCCGGATAACTTTTGTACCTGTATTTGACTGTCCATCTATGGATGGTAGAAGAAAATAAGTCCTTTTATAAAGCAGTGTGTCAACTTTTTCGGCATCAGCTCTTACCAGCCATTAAATAGCTAAGAACTACTGAAAAGAATCTCACAAATCTAAAATAATGTGGTTCTATTGGAAGATAGTTTCATGATGATAAATAGTCATTTATTGAATATTCATTATACATTTAAGTTTGGCATATCCTTTGATTCCTTTTGACAGCTGTAGTACTCAAGAAATTTTATTATTTAACGTATTTTGAAACCTCCGTTACAGAAGTATTTCCATTCACTCTTTTATTTCGCGTTTGACAGAGTGTTCATGGAACAATATCTTTTCAATAAACATTATTCTTAGTAACCCACAGTACCGCAAGTATGCGCTAATTGCGGTGGTTACAGATTTTTTTTTTTTTAACTTGTGGGCGATTATTGATAACTCGGTCCACCCCATTCATATTAAGTCGCACGGTATAAAAAGTAAATAATGTGTGTCTGTTCCGTTTCCACTTAAATTTTCGGAAAAAAACACGTAATTCATGTTAAGTTGCTTTAGTGTGATAATCCCGGACAATCTGTGGGCTATGAACCAAGTCTTTGGTTGTATGTTGAGATATATTTCTGCCTGGCACTTCTTTCTACTTTCATTCGATTCTGTCACTATTTATAACCTCAGCGATTAATGATAAGGAATGACATGATAGACACGAAAACCGATAGTAAGAAAATATATTATTTGATTATTTAGCAGTTATCTCGAAACGTACACAGTAATGAATGAATTTTGAACCACTTCCGCCAATGGTAAAATTAAATATAACTGAAAATATAACTATAACTCAGTTCTGAATTTTATATCAGCCTAACGGTTAATCATTTATACAGGACAAATTAATAATTTAATACGCAAATAGTTAATTGTTTAGCGGCATCAATACCTTGGCTACGTAGGTTGAGCCACCTCTAATTGGGTCAGAAGTTGGAGAGACGACGGCTGTCAGTAGTTTTCACAAGTTAAATTACATATAAACAGAGTCACTTGTTCTGCCTTTCAAAAAACACAAAATACTGTAGCCATAATACTAGAGTCAGTCAACACTTATAATTTAACGAAGGAAGCTTCGTAGGAGAATAACGCGAAATGCAAATCACTCAATTCTCTGTCTCATCTACAGATTATTACGAACTGTATACTATTCTATGTTAAAATAATAAACAATTTTACACAATACCTTGAGTAGCTTATATTTGTTAGTAGGAGTATGAGATCACCGCTCATCCAGAAATTTTAATTATTACGTTTAACGACAGCGTCACCATTTGAAGTCAATGCAAAGAAATTTTCAGAATGGCAGTTTTGTATATGTTACGTGGCTTTGGGATTGTATGCCTCACAGGATTGCTTACCAGTAGGAGTCACAGAAGTTCCAAGGCCGATGACAGCTATGTCATTCCAGAAGAACTGGGAACTGTAATCCTCATGCATGATGATGTTACTCGTGACGATGGTCTGACGGCCATCTTCAAGGATCTCCAGGTCGTTGGCACCCAGGTATATCTCCACAGTGCTGATCCTGTTCGCGGGCGACAGAGGAAAATCATCACAACCACTTGAGCAAGGTGTAAAGTCATAAGTAAAATAAATAAATAAAATGTTAACGTGAGTGTTCAGATCGCTAGGATAAGTATGTTTGGTTTCAAGAAGGATGTTATGGAAGGAAATAGGGTGTAACAGTCCTCAAACCTAAAATTAAATGGAATTGTATTTTATAAAGCAATTGTAGTAAGCTAGAGTTTGGTTGAATATGGTCTTGTAGGTTTGTTTTCCAATTTCCTGTAAATCAATGTATATAGACTTTGTTTTATGAAAAGAAATTATTTAAAGACCATTTAATATGTTTAAGAACAGATTTGTGCAAGATAATTGCTTAAATGTTGGTAATTCGAAGTATTAATGCAAGTTACGATGTCTAAAGGACAATTTACTACAGTTTAAAATGATTTCTGTGAATAACTTTGTGTTTAACTATCTTTAATTTCAATTTCTGACCATTTTGTATTGATTGTAAATGATTATGTATTAATTCTGAATGATTTTAATATGTTTCAATTGTTTAAGCATTGTTAATGTTCGAAAAATAGCTTGCGGAAGCTTTTGAAGTATTCTAGAAATTTCGGTAAAGTTTATATAAAGCGATCATCCAAGACAGAGAAACAGTTAGTTTCGGCAAAGTTTTATACAGATTCAATTTACGACGGCCAAGAACTGTATTGTCTGTGGATGAAGTGTTGTATACATTCGCTGGGTTGTGTGCATTCATGTAAACAGTATCGTTGACGTCGTGTTTTATGTAAATAAATAAGTTTAGATACAAACGTATCGTGGACTGATTATTTATCGTATTAATTAAAACCCCGAAAGATCTTATAGAAATGGATACATTTTTGTCTATCCGATACTTTTTTTAGAATCCCAATCCAATAAAAATTACGTAACAATTAGTGCCGTACTAATGGATCTATCCATCTAGCACTCTGTCCGGTGTAGACGATTAAAAACATCTACTGTCGAACGTAAAAATTAACAACAAAGTCCCACAGCATTTAGATCAAAGATTTTAATCATGACCGATGAATCCAGATATTATTTCCTGCTTTTTTAAAAGAAAATATCAGATGTGTTGATAAAATTACCACCGTTCACTGCGCTCCTTTAACCTGATCTCCTTCATGTATTAACTTATTGCAAATGCTATTAAGGGAGAATCACTTGCTTTGTAACTTTAAAATATTTAAGACAGAAAAGCACCCACCGGCCATGATATACGATCTCTTATCCACTTTCTTTGAGCAAGGAATGTGAAACCAGCAGAGATTTATCCTTCATCTTGATAATGAACCTAGATGGTGTCGGATCAGTTAGTGATCGAAAGGTAAGGCCACATATTAGACCTTTTAATGAAGGACTGGACCGATGATATGATATAGCAGAGAAACATTGTTAAGGACAGACGGTTTAAGATTGGATTCTTCTTTGAAAATCTCCAAAACTTTAAGCGAAATGTCCTGTATTGAATTCTTACAGATCATGTAAATTATCGGAAGTTATGCTCAACCTGGATGCCGAATATACAGTTTGTGATTCAAAAGAAAATAGTATTTCACTTAACTCGGTGATCAAAACAGCAGCCCTTGGTAGACATTCACCTAAGCGCAAGATTATGTGCACCGCTGATTAGGACAAGCAAAGAGAGGGTGTCACCCGTTTATGTGATGCAAATGCTTCGGCTCACTGCGAGGTCCTGAATAAAGTGAATCGAGCAACGCAAAAATATTCATTCGGAGAGTTGATGGTTGTCATAAACCAAAGAGTCATAACGTCTTTTTTCTGAAAAAATAAAGATTTTGACTATAACTGATAGCGCGAAGTGACGTTCACCTGTACCAGCATTTCAATCCGTTCGTTCCCGACCAACGCTACAGCACAAGTCGCCATTTTTAAAAGAAACCTTATTACTGACGTTCCAGTGTTTGTAGATCTGTCGTAGGCATCAAGCACTTAGACGCTTTGTTATGTCTTTAGTTGATCCAAAACCGAATACTGCATTTAAAAAAACTGAAAAAATATACTTTGTACTTCCCATAGAAATCAGTAAAATCAAATAATATTTATTACTTTCTCCCTTATCTTGTTAGGTATAGATGTTTAGAGCTTGTTAAGTAGAGATATTTTATCTTTTTTTTTTTGCTCGAAAATAAAGACGTGAGTGACCTCTCGACCGAAATTGTCAACGTGTACAATTGAACTACTCGCACACGATTAGTATTAGGACTGATGAATTCAACAATACGAATATACTGAAGACCTGGATACGAACAGCTAACTACAGTATTATAAAAATACAGGTTGGCGGAAAAAACAGATTGTAAAATTTTAAGAGAATGGCGAAGAAGAACACAAATAAAGAAGGAATTAAACCGAATTAGATTATAAACTAATTAATTTGTTCCAGCTGAACTGCTAGCCTTTAATTATAAAATTTGTGTTTCTCAGTACCCGACATTGGAGTGGAGATGACAGCTGGATATGGCTGTTTGTGACATTAACGGAGTAATTACCAGAGCTGAAGGTCCTACTTATGAAATTATAAAAATTTTGTCGATAAACTGAGTTGTTAATATTTTATTGGCGTAAAGTTTCCTGTTTCTAAAGTGAAAACGTGTTTAATAGAATCGTGAAGGCCCCGTAAAAAAAATGTAAGCATAGAAACTTGTATCTGTTTGGATATATTTTATGTTTTAATTTCCGTTGATTTACTTATTAGTTACTTAAGACTAACTCAAATGTATTCGTTTGTGTTATTATGAAATAGCTTCTTTGTTCGAGTCACTGAAGTACGAGTTGATTTGGACGATGTTTCTGGAATATTCTTAAAGATTTAATTCTGAACCTTCATATCAGCCATATCTACTAAGGGCCTTCAAACTTTGTCCTCACTTGAGATAATTTTTTTCCTTTTACTTTCTGTAATTTTAAAAATAATATATTTATGTTACTTTAAATGTTTGAGTAGCAAGTAGCACTATTTAAATTTTGTCTGAGATGGAAGACTGGCGGAAACCTCTATATGTATGATTGTCATCAGGGAAAATAAAACATGGCCAATTAGGAGAAACGAGAAGAATTAAAAATTACTGGAGATGAATAGTGGTCCGCGGGAAAATAACTGGCAAGATTGCAAAAGATGTAAATCGGGGGTACATGGTAACATCTGCAGAAAACAAATGCTTTTAAAAAGTAGAAATAGATATAGTCAGATTTGTGGACGCTACAGGTATTCGATCCTGTAACGTTGCGAGAACGTTTAGGCATTTGCTGGCCATTTGTTTCGCGTACATGTACCGTTGTGACAGCTATTACATTACGCTCTCCTTACCCGTCTACGCATTGTGCTGCGGTGAGGACCCACTCTGTGGAGATGAGAGATCCTCCACAATACAAGATGTTGTTAACGATGATAGCCACCTGATGTGGGAACAGTCCCCGCGTAGCCGTCTGCCCAGAAATGATCCGGGGTTCCTTCCCAGTCGGGGTAACGCCACCTTCAAAACTCAGACATTAAAACTGTGCTGACAGCAAAGTAAATATTGAATGTCTCGTCATTAACAGGTTCGTACTTACTGAGTGGCTTCACTGTCTTCTTCACCGTCTTAATCTTATGAAGCTCCTCAGCATTGTAGGCCTGTACATAAAATCCATTTCATTATGAGGCAAGTAATTCAATTAATATTTAGTCCACATTTACCGTATTATGTCATGATGGAAATCAAGAATCAATTGGTGGGTATGTGCAGATTTTTGGCTGTGAGAAAAGCCACTTGAAGCTGATAACTAAACTTTATTATCTGAATATCTCTGCATAGAAAGTTGTAATGTCTCAACTTCGTATTTATGCAGACCAAAAGCGGTTTAACCCCGCCAACCTGGACCCACAATCAGGAATACGGGCTCTACATGTCACAAGCCAGGACCAAGGTGGAGTCAAAGGAGTAAACCTTCTTTAAAAAAACTTTGGCCCAGATGGGCCGGCTGGCAGCACCAGCACCTTTTGAGGGCCCCTTACCAGGGTTACAGAGAAGACCTGAACGAATCACTTGGCGGAGAAGGCCTTCGGTACTGCAAGGGATGCGGAAGAGGCAGTCCAGCACTCAGGGATTGGTATGAGCGCATTCATCGTAGCGTCTGTCTCAAGATGAGCGGCTACACTCAGCGTCTGACCCAAAGTGGATGGCTGTTCAAGAAGCAAGCGTGGCGATTATACTTCACCCCTCTAAGCAACTATGATGTGCGACATTCGGTTCTCCGGGTACGGGATACTTTAATTGCAGCAGTCAAAGTTCCTGAAGAGCAAACCAGACCATCGATAGAAAGACAACAATTAATTAATATATGCACTTACAACTGCAGGTCACTTAAAGGAGAAGCCCGACTTACAGAGTTGGAAGACGTGCTCCAAAAAATCAAATATAGTGGCCCTCAGTGAGGTTAGACGTCCAGAGGAAGAACGTATCGAACTTAAATCAGGCCACTTCCTGTACCATTATGGAAACTCCCTGGGAAAACTAAATGGAGTGGGCTTCCTGATAAACCGTAGTGTGAAAAAACACAGTAAAACTTACAGAAGGCATTTCAGATCGAGCAGCAAGAGTAGTGTTACAACTATCAAATCGCTACAAAATACAAGTACTGCTAGTATAAGCTCCAACATCCTCGCACTCAGATGATGAAGTAGAGTCTTTCTACGTAGATGTCACGAGCTATTCCCATCAGTTGGCAATGTCAAAAATCCAATGGATAAATAGAGGGTTGAGAATAAGTGGAAGAAGTTTCAATAACTTAAGATTCGCTGATGATATAGTTTTACTCTCAAACAGTCAGAACGAGCTTAAAGAACTGTTAGACTAAATGAACAAGAGGCAGCTTGCAGAGGATAAACCTGTCAAAAATTAAAATCATGCAAAACAAATAGATAGAAAAAGACAAAGATAAGGCAGACAAGAAAGAAGTGGGTATTGAATTAGTATAACAGTACATCTATCTTGGCAAACTGATCAGCATGAATGTCGACTCAAACTCTGAGATCTACAGACGCATAAAGCTGTGCTGGAGAGCATATGGAAGAAATTCCATAGTTTTTAAATCAAAGATGCCAGTACATCGTAAAAAAACAGGTATTTGAAGAATGTGTATTAACGGACCTCACATATGCACGCCAGACTTGGACCCTCAACAGTCACATGAAGCAAAAACTTAGAACTGCCCAGCCAAGTATGGAAAGAGCAATACTAGGGTTTACAAGAAGAGAGAGGAATAGGGCCGTCTACATTCGTCTACATCTTAGAAAGATTCACGACCCAAAAATGCCAATTGGCTGGTCATATTGCTCCAAAAAGAAACGACAGATTGACTACAGCAGTTCTGGATTGGACACCAACGAACCTGAAAAGAACAAGAGGAAATCCCTAGGATCGTTGGGATAAGGACATACGACGAGTAACAGGCTTGAACTGGAAGAGAGTTGCTCAAGATCGATCAGCGTGGAAGGAATTACAACAAAATTATGTAGCATTAAATTGTAAAATATAGCTCATCTGGCTTAAAGAGGCTGCATCCTGTAAAAAGGATTGATAAAGCTGTAATAATAATAATAATGATAATTAAAAGGCAGTTTAGGCTATCGGTAGATATTATCAAAATATTCATAGAATGAAGATTTTCACGCACCCTGTAGTCCAACAACAAAGCCTATAACGACAGCATATACTGTTCAGAATACTATGAACGGATATTGAAGGCTTTTCCAGATTTCACACTAGGGTCTCAAAATTTACAGTCAATAAATTTTCGAAACATTGAAGATTAAATCATATCCTGTCCGATTAGGTGTACAAAAGCTTCCAATTACACTTAATTTAAATTAGGAATTTAGCAATATGAAAATTTCGCGAATAAAATGCGATGAATAGTCAGGTTGGTCAGTACCGGATAAGCCACGTAGCAAGAGTTAGCAAATGCTTCAATGAGTATATAAAATCATTTACTTGGAGTATTAATTTCTCTACTGTTATCTCTAAATCTGCCTACATTAAATCACGGAAGGTAGTTTTGTAAATATGCTGCTTCAATTTACGTCCTAAACTTTAATACCTAAAGCAAACCAATGGCCTCTTGTTCGCCTTTGCTACTTGCCCCGCGCTGTCTTAATACGGTTCTGAGGTTAGTTGCTTGTAGAACTGCCTCATTTGTAGCAGTTTTTTTACTTTTTTAGTGTAATAGTTACGCATCGAAGTACTTACAACATATTACGAAACAATTAGGAAAATGTAAAACATAATGTATGACGAACTATCACTGACCTTAACAGAATACAACCAACTTGAACAAAATACACACAGCATATCCATATCTCTGTAATGCCAGCATAGACTTTGGGAAAATTACACGAACAAAATGTTTAAATAGGAATTGTATAGAAAAACAGAAAAAATATTCGAAAAGCTACTTATTGTATGAAAAAGAAAAAAACAATTTTTGACATCTCTGTGATAAGTGCTGCTGCTATCAGGGACTTGGTTCCAAACTGTCACATACGCGCCACATTCATAGTTATTACTTTAACCATTTAAGCGTCAAATTCCGAAAAAAATTGATTATACCTGATTTGAAACCTTAATTTTTAAAACGATACGTCATTTATCGATTTCGACTAGGTGTCGAAGGAGATAAATAGCTCGTAATAATAATAATAATAATAAAAACATGTTGAGAAATAATATTGATACTTTTGCCCTTTAAGAATCGAATTCTAAAAAGATCCATTCATAAAATATGGTGCAACCAAAGGGATACCATTGTCTTTAAAGTGATGTCATTTATCGATAGCGAGGTTAAAAAATGAACACGTTTCAAAAATGATGATATCTTTTCCCTTTTAGGATAGAATTATGAAAAAATTATTTCTTATTGTATGATGTGACCATAGTGGACACTTAAATCTTTAAAATTATACCTCATTTCTCGATTTTCATTAGGCATCAAGAGATATAAATAGCTCGTGACAAAAAAATTAAAAAAAAACCATGTAATTGAAACAGTGATACTTGTGCCGTGTAAAATTCGAATTCCAAAATATTCCTTTTTTAAAATATAATTTTACCAAATCGGAGACTTTATTCTTTAAAATGATACCTCGTTTATCGATTTCGGTTTGGTATGAAGGGAGATAAATGGCTCAAGACGGAAAAACGCGTTGTAGAAATATTAATACTTTTGCCCTTTAAGGGTCGAATTCAGAAAAATTCATTTCTTAAAATATGATATGACCAAACCGAAGACCTTAGCCTGTAAAACGATACCTCGTTTGTCGACTTTGTTTAGGTATCAAGGGAGATAAATGGTTCGCGTAAAAAATATATTTTTGCCCTTTAAGGGTCGAATCACGAAAAATTCCTTTATTAAAATATGATGTGACAAACTGGAGACCATAAGCTTTAAAATGATACCTCATTCATAGATTTTGGTTAAGTATGAAGGAAGATAATGGCTAGCGATAAAAAAAACACCGTATACGATGGACTTTATAACATCAATCGTAATCAAAATGCAAAAAGATGTATTGAAGTAGACTTCAGCACAGATATTATTGAAATCTGAAATCACAAATACAGGCCTATTCAAAGCATCTTGAAAAATCTTAACTTGCTTAATTTAAATATAACTTTTGGGTAGTATTTATTACCTTTTCAAATTTTCATGATACTATACAAATTTAATATTTGGTCTATGCAGAATAAGAACCTGCTTCTTTGGTGGTTCCATGTGTTACTCTCCAGTAAGACATACATAATTTTCTATATTGTTCAGATTTTAACAATGTATTTGATTTATCAATTTCATTGCACACAATCTATACTAATATTATAAATGCGAAAGTAACTCTGTCTGTTTGTTACGTTTCTTGGGCTAAACGGCTACTCCAATCCAGATGAAATTTTACAAGGAGATGCTATTTGACATTAGGGTGTATATGGGATACCATATTCTGCATAGATAAGAACATATTGTCATTAAATTATGAAAACTATCTGAACTGTGAAAGACAAACGCATAATACCTATATGTCTTTGTAATGCATAACGTTAGTGAACAATGGCAGCGTAGCGCAGTACATATAAAATGTGGAAAAGTGATACACCTGGGTTCTGCGGAAAGATTATGGCAGCCACAGAACCTTGCAGCATTGAAGCTCCAATTGACATCAGTCATTTAAACTCACATCTAGTTCATATTCGACAATTCTACGTAGAATACAGTTATATAAACAAAGAGATCAAGAACAACAACCCTACAGCAAAAACGCTTTATAACTTAATGACATTCAACAAATACACCAACAGCATGGAAAAAATGTATAGCAGAATGGACTGCAAGACCATATGGGAGAACGTACAGAACAAATTACTGCTCTCAAATGTTCGGGCAGTATGGTACAGAGTAGTAAATAGAGCAATAAACACGAACAGCAAGCTGTATAAAATCCACCTCTGTGCCTCACCGCTGTGCGTAAAATGTAATTTACAGGATACGATAGAACATCGACTTCTGTGTTGTGAAGAACCAAAAATTTGTAATTGGAGGAGGGAAAAGCTAACTTTAATAAACAGATCAGCGCCAAACATGTACACACCCTATAGCATCTTGCTACCAGATCAGAGGCAAATTCCACCAAGTAAAAGAAACGCCCATGTTTGGCTTCTAGGAAATTATACTTATTACATTGTAACAAATCGAGGAAGGGCAAAACTGGAAGACTATTGGCATTACCTAATAGTAGAACATCATAGAACACTGAGACTAAACACGTATAAGGACAATTTTTCTAGATTCCTGCAGGTAATAATGCCATATTGACAACCAACTTGATTAAATAAAAAAATGTTTTTGTAAAATAAAAAAAAGTGTTAGAATGTACGCTGGGCTACAGCAGGCAATATTCAGCAGATATGCGCTTCATCCAGCAGCCAAGAGAAGAACTGAGCCGAGAGCGGTTCCGGGAATCAGTGAACCTGAGCTACAGTAAGACTCAAATGTTCAAAGTTTATCAAGTAAGATACATTAATGTAAATATGTAATATTTATTCTCTCAATAAAGATTAAAAAAAGTGGTAACGTTCTTACTTGGTAAGAAAACTCTCGTGTGGCTTCGGGTTCAAACCCCATACGGATAAATGTTTTTATGAATTGTTTTTCATAGTTTGAGACAAGCCTAGGATTTTTTAGTATGGATACCATGTTCTGGCAAATCTTTGGCGATAGAATAGTGCCCTAAGCGTTTACTTTTTTCAGGGTATACTGGTTCCACAGGCTGTTTTTGTGTGATCTAAACTAATAATATTATATATGCGAAAGTAAGTCTCCGTATTTTTTTTTATTTATTTTTTTACGTTTTGACGACTATATGTGTATACCGATATACCGAAATACTTTGTATCATTAGGAACGAAATAGGATACTTTTTTCCAATATGATTAAATGAGACAGGTTCGACTGTAGAATGGTATATAGCGTTCCCGCCATATTATGCCGACATATTTTAGGTAACTTTCAGCTTTGTGTATCCAATTCTAGCAATCATATTCTAAATCCAAGAGTACGAAGTCGCGGGTAACAGCTAGTCATTATATAAGCCGTGAAAATATTGGAATACGACAGCTGAAATCTATCATTTTCACGGACTTTTAAAAATTGGAAGCCCTATCTCCTTAAGCGGAATGGAAATCACCTTTTATAAAACAGCTGGCGCTTTATTTTTGCCAATCAACAAGCACGTTACATACAGAGAAAATAAGTTGGTCTCCCATGTTTCACCTTTTATTAACAATTTTTTTAATCACCCTCCATCTTTGCTCTTATCCTATTCGGTGGTATCTACATTTCTGTAGCAGCTTCAGATTTTTTTTTCAGTGTTTTTCTCAGCTTTTGTTATAATGTTCAAAGGATATATATTTTTAGTGCACAGATTTTGAGTTCGATAAAAAATGCAAAGAACCCGAGATCATAAAAAGCACTATTAAATTGTTAACTGGTTTATTAGAAGGTACGGGTGGCAAAAGAGCTGACTAGGAAACAGAAAACCAAGGTTCAAATCTCGAGGAGGACGTGGATTTTCGTTGACGCTGGAGCTATGGAACAGCTCCCGAGGGTCCCTTTGTCTGCTGCTCTGCTAGGGGTGAATGTTTACTTTCGAATGGTGAAGGGACCAAGAGCATTTGACTGACCGTATAACTACATTCACTTGCCAAAGTCACGAAAGCGAATGCGTAATTTTACCTCTTACCAGTTCGCATCAGAGATCTAGACAGGAGCAATATTTATCATGCCTTCTTGGGGTCAGCATTTTGCCATGAAGGACATAGTGGAAGATGCACTTTTCACGGCGGCTCAAGTAGTCATTTATTTTTCAGAAATTTTGCAAACTGATAAAGTCCAAGCTTATGGCGAATGTTCTATGGGATAGATGACTCCTCTTGGCTTTACCACCGGTATACGAAAGTGGTAAGGAGAATGATTTGTTTTTCGACTAGGGCTTTACGACTTTTCGACGCCAAGGTCATGGCACCAAGAAGGGTTGGGATCAAGGAATGGCAAGAGCCATATCAGCATTCGCCTGGAGTCATTTTGAGAAATCTGGATGAAAGTACCGAGATCTAACTGAATGACAAAGCTCACGCGAGAGGCTCAGTAAAGAGGATAGTTCGGTTTAAAAAAAAAATAGGAATGCCATCTTCTTTACTACACTCTAAAGATAAAGACTTCGTCCAATAAGATCATCTCGCACCTAAGAGAGTTTCCTGTCAATCAGCCGTTACTGTCTGAAGCAGTAGCCTCTCTGGCATCTTCTAAGCTCCCAGCATTCCTACTCTTCCACTAGTGCTCTATCACACTTTTTCTCGTACTCGCTTGATCAGTCTGACCCTTGGTTGCCTTTGGGTATGTTACTTTCAAATTACGCTTTTCCTTGGCACTCTTTCTTCATTTATTCACTTCTCGGGTCCATATTATTAGTCTCATGTTGGAATTCTACCCATTACATTTTCGTAATTTAATATTTTCCTCATATGCTAACTCGTATTTTCGCACATCTCTTACTGTGAAGTTTCGTTTGTATTGCTTAGCACCGAATTATGTATTCTATAACCATGTACACTGATCAGCCAGAACATTATGACCACCTAACTGCTATCGATATAAACCCTTCCAGGCGATAGCAGCGTCACCTGATGAGGAATGACTTCTAGTCAGACACACGCATGGTGCATGTAGTATCAGTGAGCGTGCTATCCGTGTTTATAATGGGGAAGGCGCGCGTTCTATCTGAGTTTGAGCGAGGGCAGATTCGCAACTGTACGACTTGTCGGGCGTTCGGGGAATGCTATGGTGAGTGTCTTTAACAAGTGGCAAAACCAAGGTGAAACCACGCCCAAACGTCGAGGGGTTAGGGGGCCACCCCTCTTTAAAGATGTCGGACGTCGTAGGCTGGGCAGATTGGTAAAACAGGACAGGCGGCGAACTGTGGCGTAGCTAACATCAGACTTTAATGCTGGGTACAAGTGTGTCTGAAACAGTGCACCGAACACTCCAAACGATGGGCCTTTGCAGCCGACGACCCATGCATGTGCCAATGTTAACACCATGACATCGGCAGCTAAGACTGAAATGGGCATGTGACGAACGAGACCACTGGATGTTGGCGCAGTGGCAAAGCGCTGAAAGGTCTGATGAATCCCGATACATTCTTCTTCATGCCAATGGGAGGGTGCGAATCCGTCGTTTTCCAGGGAAACAGCTTCTTGACACCTATACTGCGGGACGGAGACAAGCTGGCGGGGGCTCAATTATGTTCTGGAGAACATTCAAGTGTGGGTCAGTGAGTCCAGTGGCGCTCGTGCAAGGCACCATCACGTACAATAAGTATCGTACACTGGTTGGAGACCACGTAAACCGCTTCATGACGACTATGTTTCCCAATGGCAGTGGTATTTTTCAACAAGCTAATACGCCATGTCACAAGGCCAGGAGTGTGATTGAGTGGTTCGAATAACTCAGTGGTGAGTTGCAATTGATGTGGTGGACCCCTAACTCGCCAGATCTGAACCCGATCGAACACATGTGATTGAACGTCGCGTCAGAGCTCATCGCCTCTCTCTCCGGAATTTACGGGAATTAGGTGACCTGTGAGAGCAGAAGTGATGCCAACCCCCTCCAGCGCCCTACCATGGGCTCGTTGCTTCCATGCCAAGACGCATCGCCGTTGTTATCCGTGCTAAAGGTGGACATACCGACAATTAGGTAGGTGGTGATAATGTTCTAGCTGATCAGTGTAATAGGTATAAATTACTTTAATCTTCCTTGTTTATTTCGATAGAATTTGCTTCGGAAATACAAGGGTGAGTCAAATGAAAACCTTAAATATTTTTTAAAAATATTATTTATTGTGCAGAAGTGGTACAAAGCTGTATCGCTTTTCAACATAATCTCCCCCACGCTCAATGCAAGTCCTCCAGCGCTTACAAAGTGCATAAATTCCTTTAGAAAAAAATTCTTTTGGTAGTCCGCGCAACCACTCATGCACCGCGTGGCGTACCTCTTCATCAGAACGGAACTTCTTTCCTCCCATTGCTTCTTTGAGTGGTCCAAACATATGGAAATCACTTGGGGCAAGGTCTGGTGAGTATGGTGGATGAGGAAGACACTCAAAATGCAGGTATGTGATTGTTGCAACTGTTGTACGGGCAGTGTGGGGCCTTGCATTATCATGTTGCAAAAGGATACCTGATGACAGCAATCCACGTCACTTTGATTTGATTGCAGGCCGAAGATGATGTTTTAGGAGATCTGTGTATGATGCACTGGTGACAGTGGTCCCTCTAGGCATGTAATGCTCCAGAATGACGCCTTTTTCGTCCCAAAAGAGAGTCAGCATAACCTTTCCTGCTGATGGTTTTGTTCGAAACTTCTTTGGTTTTGGTGATGAGGAATGGTGCCATTACTTGCTCGCTCTCTTCGTTTCCGGTTGGTGGAAGTGAACCCAGATTTCGTCCCCAGTAACAATTCTTGTAAGGAATCCATCACCATCTCGTTCAAGGCGCCGAAGAAGTTCTTCACAAGCATCAACACGTCGTTCTCTCATTTCAGGAGTCAGCTGCCGTGGCACCCATCTTGCAGACCCTTTGTGAAACTGGAGCATATCATGCACAATGTGGTTTGCTGAACCATGACTAATCTTTAAACATGCTGCAATGTCATTCAGTGTCACTCGGCGGTTTTCCATCACTATGGCTTCAACTGCTGCAATGTTCTGTGGAGTCACAACTCGTTGTGCCTGACCTGGACGAGGAGCATCTTCCACTGAAGTCACACCATTTGCGAACTTCCTACTCCATTCGTAGACTTGCTGCTGTGACAAACATGCATCACCGTACTGAACCTTCATTCTTCGATGAATTTCAATAGGTTTCACTACTCAAAAACCGAAAAACAGAACGCTGTTCTTCTCTGGTGCAAGTCTCAAGTGGGGCAGCCATCTTTATACTGATACTGCGACGGTATTTGTGGATCTGCACTATGCTGCCACCTACAGGTCATTCTGCGCGCTGCTTGTAGCACGCTTACCAACTTACAGGATAACGGTGCGAAATTTTGATTTTTTATTACAAATTTAAGGTTTTTGTTTGACTCACCTTCCTATTTAAACATGCACATATCGAAGCATGCATCGATTAATGTCGAAACTAGTTGGGAGGGGATAGCAAACCGTAAATCAACACAAAAAAATCCCACTTAAACATACGTCCGACACTAAACCATTTCCACTTCATTATCTTTCAAACGCACTCATAATCCCAACTTTATTAATGCAACTCACTGTACTGAATCTAGTTTTGTTTTTCGTCGTGCAGTGTAATCATGGTTGTTTTTAACAGTAGTGATATTGCGTACATACATCTAACGGGGTCGGACTTGGTCAATGCAATTACAATGAGACGCCATTTGTCGGAAAGATTTCCAAATCGTCAGGTAAATAAGAAGGTGAGGACTAAAAAAACATCAACTAAAAGGCGAGATCGAAAGCCAGTTTTGGATGTGGAGGATATTTACCTTATAATCTCAATTAACACATCAGTTGATTGTGCAAGATAGCATAAATCAACATCAGTATTTAAGGAAGCACTCTGAAGGCAACTCACTCCCACAGTTGAATTGGAAGTAGAACCAACAGAAACGAAACGATGTTTCATTTAATTTTTTTCTGTAAGAAGAAATTTTCATCAGTAGGAACTAGGCCTATTTGTTAGGATAGTACCTTGTACCTAACCACAAAATTGTGTACTAAATGCCTGGTTTTAAACTCAAATCTGTTGGGGTGAGAGCATTCGATACTGTTGATTTAATTTCAATGGCGCTCCGGTGTCAATGTCCCTACAGCCCCAACTTCTCATGTCATGATTTTTTACCAACTACCTACCACTACCAATTACGAATTCCAACTTAAAACTCCTTGAGTGTTTTTGGTAAACTATTTCCCTTGGTAATTTATTCCAGTCCATGACTTCCTTACGGAGCATCCATAAACCACGTAGCTCCATTTTGGCCTCATGTGAACCTCCTCCCCTCCCCTCCACGTAGCCCGACGTGGCTTTTATCTCTCCCTCCTCCCCCCCCCCCCCCACACGTAGCACGTAGCTTTTCTCTCTTTTGATTCCAGAAGACATTTTGTACTGTTTTCTCCAATAATTACATACGGGGATAATTAAATGAAGGAAATAAATATTCACATGCTGTTGTATGCTCTGTACCTCATGTAAGTGTGAAAATTTATAAGAATGGAAAGCTACGTGTCATTGTTCGGATCCCCTCCCCCCCGCCCCTTGTAGCGCAGCGTAGCCTTCCAGCCAACCCCCCCTTTTTTTGTTTGTTTGTTTGTTTTACACCGAACCACGTAGTTTGTGGACGCTCCCTTACCTACAAATCAAAATTTTGACACTCCCCTTCGCCTGAATGATAAAGACCATCTCTTTCCTTTTATATACAACTCCTGATCCTAATACTAATCCTGATACTAATATCCATCCATTCACTATCGCGATTGTAAGCCTTAAAAAATCCATACTCTGTCTTCGGTCTTCAATCATTCCTAGGCAAGCTCCTTCATCAAATCATCTACTGATTGCATTTTGCGGTAATTTCCGCAAACAAATCTATTTGCTCTCCTTTGTACCTTCTGCAACTCCTAAATGTTTGAAGCCTGAATAGGGCAGGTACAGTAGATTAGAACTCTTAAAAAAGGATATAGAACGACTTAAGTTAGATGTCGTTGGGGTTAGTGATATTAAATGGAAGAATGCACAAAACATTGGGTCTGGGGAACACAGAATAATTAATAAGCTGTTGGTGGAATTACTGGTGTAGGATTTATAATGAACAAGAAAGTAGAAAAACGAATGCGTTATTATGAACAATTTAGTGATATGACTATTTTGATTAGGTTAGAAACAAAGACCTTTCCAAACCACGTGCAACTGTATAATCCAACGTCACAAGAAGATGATGAAGAAATAGATACAATATACTCTGAAATTGAAGAATAAATCCAATATGTGAAATGGGGAGGCGAAATATAATAATCATGGGTGATGGTAGTAGAAGCAAATACTGATGGAAGTTTTGATCTTGGAGAAAGAAATGAGCGAGGACGAAGGTGGTTGGAATTCTGAGAAAAATATAAACTCGTCGTGGCGAACAGAATGTTAAAGAACCATGGACGGAGGATATACCCCTGGAAACGTCCAGGGGAAATATGTTGACATCAGCTAGATTATATCATTATCAAACGGAAACCGAACGTGGTGGTAATAAATAACACCTTGGCCTCGTGTTCGGGAGCACGCTGTTCGAATCCTCTTCCGGGTATCCAGATTTGAGTTTTCCATGGTTTCCCCAAATTCCTCCAGGTGAATGCTGGGATGCTTCCTTCAACAGGCGAGGCCGAATTCCTTCCCCTACCTTGCCCCCAGTTCTTTCCCGTCTCTAAAGACATAGACAACAACAAGGCGTAAAACCAAAAGCAGAGATTCAGGAATCAAATTCTATACTGCAAAGCATATCTAGGATTGGGCATAGACCCTGACTATAGTCCGATAGTTATGAAGTGCAGACTGTAATTAAAGAGAATAGAGGCTATACAAGCAGAACAGACTGGAAGCGAACGAATTTAAACAATCTAACATGAGACAAAAATTTGCAGTGATGGTAGACGTGGTTCTAAGGAATAAATATGAAAGGAGTTCAACCGAAGACGAATGAAACGCTTTGAAGAGAGAAATAATCATAGCTGGTAAAGAAACGTTAGGATTTAGGCAACAAGATGCCAGAAAACCTTGGACCACTGAAGAAATTTTGGAGTTGAAGGATCAGAAGTGAAGGCAAAAAAAAAAAAAAATGCCCAGGATTAAGCAGGAGGAGAGTTTAGAATTCAAATAAGCAGTAAATGCAAAAAGCAAAAGAAAAATGGCTGCAAGAAAAGTGAGAAGTAGAAAATGAAATGATTATAGGAAAAGTAGGTGTGGCATATAGGAAAATCAAACAGAATTTCGTAGAACTGAAGAAAAGGTTTTTAAACAGCAAAGCTGCTGATGATCAGAAGATAGAGCTAACAGATGGAAAGAATACAGAGAGGAACTATATGATGGGGTTGATCTGAACAACAGGACTTAGAAGAACACAATTTCATCACGCTTTGAATGATTTGAAATGAAATAAGTCAGTTGGAAGTGATGAGATTCCTACAGAACTTCTGAAATCCCTCGGAGAAAAAGACGCATTAAGATTATTCAAACTGATTAATAAAAGTATCATATTCACACTTCTGAAGAAAATACAAACTGACAAATGTGAGAATTACTGCACTGTAAGTCTAATATCACATGCTTCAAAATTACTGACCTGAATAATGTACCAAAGAATGAATGGGTAGCAGAAGAGATAGTAGAAGATGAGTTTGGGTTTAGGAAAAACCGCGGCACAAGATAAGCGATTCTGGCCTTAAGATTAATTCTTGAAGGGTGGATCAAGAAAAACAAAGATACGTTTATGGCGTTCAGTGATTTAGAAAAAGGTTTAATAGTGTTGGTTGGGAGAAGATGTTGAAAATTTTATAGAAGTTAGGTCTAAAATACCGAAATAAAAGAATAATTTATAAACTATATAAGAATCAAGTGGCTATAATAAAAGTAGAAAATCATGAGAGACATGCAACAGTTAAAAAGGGCGTGAGACAACAGAATTGGCTAAGGATATTGAGAAGTTCTTGAATGGCATGAAGAAAACACTGAAGAAGATTTGGGACGAAATATAAACCAAAGCAAGACAAAAGTTATGAAATGTATTAAACAATAACACTAGATTAAATACAAAAATGGGATCGGATATGATAGAAGAAGTAAATGAATTCTCCTATCTAGGATGTAAAATTACAACTGATGGCCGAAGTAGGAGTGATGTTAGAATAACACTAGCAAAAAGAGCCTTCATGGAAAAGAGAAATCAGATATAGATCTAGGATCCAGAAAGAACTTTTTAAAATTCCATGTCTGAAGCACAGCAGTTTCGGGTAGTGGAGCATGTACTTTGGGAATACCAGAGAGAAAGAAAACTGAAGCTTTTGAAATGTTGTGCTTTAGAAGGATACTGAAAATAAAGTGGTTGGATAGAGTACGAACAAGTTTTTGAAATTATGGGTGCGGAAAGAAGTTTATGGAAGAGTCTAACAGAAAGACGTGACAGGATGGTGGGTCGTATTTTGAGACGTGCGGGATTGGTTAACTGTTAGTGGAGGGAACAGTTGAAGGAAAGAATTGACAGAAATATTTGAAACTTATAATTGAGGACATTGGTTGTAAGGGATATGATGAGATGAAGAGGTTAGCGCAAGATTGGAAGGGATGGAGATTGAATCAAACGAGAGACTGATAGCAGCAAAAAAAAAAAAAAATATGTGTGACCCACATCACTATATTCAAGCAGTGGTCTGACCAAAGTTTTGTAACTCAATCCCCTTACTTTCCTGGTACTTCTCCTCATTACCCTCATCAATAAATGAAGGATTTGAAACATCTTCCTACCACCTGCCCAATGTTAAGACAATTACTTCCATTCCTACTCATAGAAAATCTTTAGTTTTTATTCATGTACCTAACAAGCTGACAATTCTTGGCATTTATTTACATACCACGTTTAACTTCTCAGCTCGATGGTGATTCATCCATCCGATGGGTACGTTAATGTTGATGATACTGTGAGATCATAAGAAGTTGGCCTGATAAGTCTATCAAGGGTTTCACGCTCTTCCTTCATTTAACATTCGTTTACAACACTAAACAACACAACAGACTTAATACACTGAAGAGCCAATGAAACAGTACACCTGCCCAATATCGTGTAGGGCCCCCGCGAGCACGCATAAGTGCCGCAACACGACGTTGCATGGACTCGACTAATGTCTGAAGTAGTGCTTGAGGGAATTGACACCATGCATCCGGCAGGGCTGTCCATAAATCCTTCTGAACGGCACGTTGGAAGGCATCTCGGATATGCTCAATAATGTTCACGTCTGGAGAGTTTGGTGGTCATCGGGGGCGTTTAGACTCAGAAGAGTGTTCCTGGAACCACTCTGTAGCATTTCTGGACCTGTGGGGTGTCATATTGTCCTGCTGGAATTGCCCAAGTCCGTCGGAATGAACAATGGACATGAATGGATGCAGGTGATCAGCCAGGATGCGTACGTCCGTGTCACTTGTCAGAGTCGTATCTAGATGTATCAGGGGTCCCATGTCACTCAAACTGCACACGCCCCACACCTTACAGAGCCTCCACCAGCTTGAACAGTCTCCTGCTGACATGCAGTGTCCATGAATTCATGAGGTTGTATCCATACCCGTACACGTCCGTCCGCTACATACAATTGGAAACGAGACTCGTCAGACCAGGCAAAATGTTTCCAATCAACAGTCCAATGTCGGTGTTGGCGGGCCCAGGCGAGGCGTAAAGCTTTGTGTAGTGCACTCAGCAAGGATACACGAGTGGACCTTCAGCTCCGTAAGCCCATATCGCTGATATTTCGTTGAATGGTTCGCACGCTGACACTTGTTGATGGTTCAGCGTTGAAATCCGCAGCCATTTGCGAAAGGGTTGCACTTCTGTCACGCGCGACGATTCTCTTCGGTCGTCGTTGGTCCCGTTCTTGCAGGATCTTTTTTCCGGCCGCATCGATGTCGGAGATTCGATGTTTTACCGGATTCCCGATATGCACAGTGCACTCGTGAAATGGTCGTACGGGAAAATCCCCACCTCATCGCTAACTCGGAGATAATGTGTCCCGTCTCTCGTGCGCCTACTATATCACCACGTTCAAACTCACTTAAATCGTGATAACTTGTCATTATAGCAGCAGTAGCCGATCTAACGCCTGTGCCAGACAGCTGTTGTCTGATATAGGCGACGGCAGCGCCGTACTCTAGGTGTTTAAAAACGTCTGTATTTTCATACACATACCCATACCACTTTCATTGGCTCTTCAGTGTAATACTGATCACAGTTACGTACTTCCATAGAAGAACGAGGGCGCAAGCAACTGGCCAAATAGAAGTATCATGATGCCAGAACGACTGATAGACTAAATGTCAAAACAATATAGGTTTTTCTTTCTGAAAAATATTTCTCGTGACACTAAACTATTTGCCGGAAAATGGTGAGAAGGAGAGCTCAAACCAGTCAACGGAGGGACACATTTAGAATGAGGATTTAGCGAATTATTTCCACTAACAATTCAGTGAATATTGAAGCAATTAGCAGTCAAGAATGGAGTAAGTCTAAGGGCCATAATCATTGACTGCTTTGCAATGTTGACTGTTAGTTCTCACCTGAGCTACAGCGATGGACGCCACCAGAACCAGGATGATCGCCTTCATGATAGTGACTGTCATGGCAACTACCAGAGCAGTATTTATAGGCGATATCAGACTTCCTGATAACGCGCCCTTCGGCTGTTCTAATCCGAGATATCTACCTGACAAGTAGAGATTTTACGCAACTTTGAGCAGTCTCATAGTTTCCAGTAATAATTGTGATTCTCAGGCACTTGATTGGCTACGCAATAATACTGTTCTGTTGCGATATATTCATTCTTCCTCATCCATAATTTTGGTTTGATGGTGATGCGTAACATAGTATTAGAACTACTGACTACTTATTCGACAAGCGTGGTTCGAATACCGAAGGAATTTTCCGGGAATCTGAGCGTTAGCAAATGCTTCCTCAGGCCAGGTCAGGTTGTTGTTGATAGCCAGTGCATTCCTTTTCGTTGGGGTAGACAGCCTGCAAATGGTGTTGAACACAGCACCTCCATCCCAATTTCGATATTTCGAAAAGGAATACGGATTTTCTGTCTGATAGCGTGATTATATTTCACGCCTTGACACCAGTTAACTGGTGCCTGGTTTCGAGTGGTCTATACTTTGTCGGTGGTTGACGTGTTGACTGACCTTTGGGATTTGCTAACCCCCTTGTCATCCGTCTTGCGCTATCTTATTGCTTCAAGTGATGTCTTCTGCACTTGTTCCGCTATCTTGAAGCTACTAATAAGAGGTTATATAACGTCAAGATTGACACCAGCTTGTTTACGTCCAGCAACGATTATACGAAGACTAGCACTTGTGAAATGTCTATCTGATAATCTACCTTTTTTTATATAAATGACACGAGGCTAACTGCTGAACAACCTGTTTATTGTACATGATTTATAGCTTTACGGGCTATGCCGCGTCGTTTATTAGATTATCTAAGCTTTTGGCTGTTATACTCCAGCCTTCTTCAGAGATACTGTTTATATTTATGTTCACATAACAACAGTCGCCAAGCATCGCAGAGGAAAAGGCCTCTATCTTCGTTGCCGGGTGATGGTGCGACATGGCATGCAGATATCTATTGGTGTGGGTCGCCTTGCGGTACACCGTATGACCCAAACGTCCATCACCTCTCTTTTGAACCAGGACATCGAGGAATGGCGTATTAACATCTCTGAATTTAAGAGCGAGGACAGTATGCGACTCGGAAAGTGTGAAGGAAGAAATGGAGACTCTTACAAAAATATTCCGAGCCAACGCCTATAGTGAATCAGACATCAGAAGGGTTTTCAGACCTAAAAAACCTATGGAAGACGTCAACTTATCTCATGGTACCAATGTGTCAAGAAAATTCGCCTGTCTTCCATAAATACTTGGCATCGCTGATCGGATAGGGAAACTGCTTAAGCGGGTGGAGGTGCGTGCGAATCGTCTATAAAGTTCATTGTAAACTTGGGCAGTCATTATCCAGGGTAAAAGAGAGAGTACACCCACACCAGCTTATGGGTGTTTACGAAATCCCCTGCAGCTGTGGCAGTGTATACATCGGCGAGACAGGTCGCACAGTGGCGGAGAGACTTAAAGAACATATCCGCCACTACAAATATAACAACAGCGACAAATATGCCGTCGTTCGCCATACTATTAACACCGGGCATGAAATAAAATTTCAAGACACGAGGCTACTGTGGAGAGAAGACCAGTGGTGGCCTCGACGTGTGAAAGAGGCAGCAGAAATCTTAAGGAATTCCAACAACATCAACGAAGATAGCGGCCTTTTCCTCTGCGATGCTTGGCGACTGTTATTATGTGAACATAAATATAAAAAGTATCTCTGAAGAAGGCTGGAGTATAACAGCCGAAAGCTTAGATAATCTAATAAACGATGCGGCATAGATCGTAAAGCTATAAATCATGTTCAAAGACTGCCGCGGAAGTCTTAAGAATCATTTAACCTGTTTATTGTAGCACTTGACTGTACATATTACGATCGTTGGCGCGCTACTGCAAGGTTATTTCCGACTCGCGTCTATGAATGATGGCTAATGCCTCTCTTTGAATAAATGACATAGCTGATGACTGATTGAATGGCAGACTGAACTTAGCGAAATGTATTGTTGGCTAGACTATGCTAACGAGAGACGGCTTAGCTACAAGTTAGCCCATCTTGTCAACTAAACAACTCCTGATGAACTGCGAGTGAATAAACTGTTCCATGGCCACACGCCACCTCGTGTTTGACGTCAATGGTTCCAGTTCGATCCACTTGAAGGTGACTCCTGTTGGCATGTAGGCCGCGTATTCACTTGAGCATTTGCCCTCGAATGAGCATACCTTCGCCCTGTTTTGTTCAGATGTATACAGGGCGAGCCGAATGGATCCGCATGGCTCAGCCCGATTCAATAGTAGTCTGTACTTCAAAGTGAGCACGTGCTCGTTCGTGCTCTGTGAGTACGCGCTTCATGTCTGTTGTCGAACCGAATAATATGATCCGACTGCCCCTTCTCCTTTCAGTCAATCAGCTTCTGTCGACACACGTGTCTCGTGCTTAATTTGTATAAATTGTTATTATTATTTTGCTTTTATGGAAAGGTTTCAGTATAATTCTCTTGCTCTTATCGGGTATTACCAAAACTCCGTGCTGTGGAACCCCAAGGATGAATTTTACTATAATAATTTAAAAAAGAAAGATGCACGGAATGAAATTTCTGACCTTATGAAAATTTCTAAAGATGATTGTCGCAAGAAAATTGAAAACCTCAAGGGGGAAAAAAAATACACCACTGGATGGGTAAGTTCTTGTTTAATTACATTTTTTTGTTGCAACTATATTGAACAGTAAATATAAACAAATGACCCGACCATTTGAGCCAATTGTTTCAGGAACAGTTGAAGCATATAAATCAAAATGGTTTGCGTTTAATGCGCTGACATTTCTCGATGAAAAAATTGACCGTCGTGAAACAGTAAGCGAAAGTTTTCAAATTTATCCTTAATTTGTGCTTCACAATTGTTTAATTTTACATTGAAAGTTAATGAGAAATTTGAAATTGAAGAAAATTCATATTTTATGTCCTTTATTTACAATATGGTACATTATGCTTAATTAATTAGTGCTTTCACAATTATTCCTATGGTAAGTGGTAATTATAAACTGTAATCAAATTAAAATTAGGCATATTTCTCTTTCCAGTTTAACCTTCGAGATGAAGTAAAATATTTTGCCAAATGCTGTCTTACATTTTCTGCGCCCGTTTTACTTTTGCATGGGACAGTTTTAATGGGTAGGAGTGAACCACCCTTGTGTCTATCATTTCTCCAATCTCCAGGCTGAATTTCTCCTTCTTTTTCACTATCAAAACTTGTGGAGAGGGTATAATAATTTCGTGAAGTAGCACTTTTTCTTAAAAAAAAAAAAATATGTAGACAAACTGTCGCTAGTGCAATGATCTGCGCTTTCTCAGGTTCCACTAGCATAGGTTTCCGCAAAACGCAAAAATCGCTTGATAATATCCGAAAAGCATTTTCCACTACTCTGCGCGCTCTACTTAATTTAAAATTAAAAATTCTCTGCGTTGTTTCCTTTGGATTAATCAAATGGCTTCATTAAATTGTCATTTAAAGAAAAAGTAAGGAAGAGTCATATTTAAACTTTCAAATATGGATGGCCCTGGAAGATTCAGGTCCCCATTTTCTATTTACTTATAAAAGTCACAATTTTTTTAAAAACACCACCGTCTGAAGTTCTGCCTTGACAACCCACATTGACGTACAGAAAATTGTAGTCAGCATCCACCAAAGCAAGCAACACGATGCTAAATTGTGATTTGTAGTTGTAAAAGTCACTTCCACTTTTAATCGGTAGTAGATGGCAACTAAATAAAATAAATCCATTTAATTTAGTCACTACATTATAAATTTTATTATTTTTGGAATTTACTAAACTAAATAAACTAAAAATTTTAAATTATTTCTAGAGGTTTAAAAAATAGATTTTTTTTTTTCAGTAACTGAGAATTGAAAAATGTTTCAAACAAATTTATTGTTTTCAATTTTTAGAGTCATGTTCTGAGGGAATAGAAACAATAGTAGAGGAGCTGAAAGTGCTGCGAGTGCCTGCACATCCGAAACGTTCAAGGCACCACCAACAGGTGCCCAAATTCGTAAAAGAAAAAAATACGATCGGATGGATGAAGCTTTTCACTATTTACAGAAAGCAGCTGAAGCAGACACTCCACAAGACGAGTGCACATCCTTCGGAACACATGTGGCAACTAAATTTAAAACAAAAAATACAACGAACAAGAGCGTACTATAGCACAACATCGAATATCTAATGTATTCTTCGACACTGGTATGGCAAAATGCACACATAGCACTCCCATGTTCCAAAACCTTCAAAATCAAAATGATTCCCAGTTTCCGTCCGTAAATTACTCTTCCCCACGTCAGCAATGCTCGAATTTTAGTTTTCAACAATGTTCTCCAACCCAATCAACCAATAACGCGAAAGTTTTAACAAATTTGCAAAATCCATCTCCGTCTTTACAAAATTCCGATTCCGCCCAATCTTATTTTCAAAATTTCTCAGACAGTAATAATTAATATTATAATTGTGATTTCATATATTAGTTTTTAATCCTTAACTTCAGCTTTATTTTTAATGTTTGTTTTATGTAATAAAATTTACTTAATTTAATTTATTTAATTGATTTCCTCACCTTCACTAAATCCTTTAAGCAGATAAATAAAAATAAAAAATAAATTGCAAAGTATCGTCTTATACAGGTAGAATTATTTTTCGGTTTTCATTGAAGCTTGTGCACTAAAACGGGAAATTAACGTCTTATCGACTTCATCTGCTGTGTTATAAAGTAATGCAAACACTTTAGTGAGAGAACGAAGGTTTACAACATTTATAAAGGGATTTCAAAAACCCCACAGAAAGCTATGTGCAAAAAGTCAGTAAACAGAATTAATTTGGAATGCAACCTGGTTTAATGCGTATTTGTGATACTGAGCCCATCATATTATGATGCTGCATATAATTTTACTTATCGTTTGCAACTGTATCAATAAAAAGTTTTCACACATTTGCAACGAACTGCGTTTTAACATCTGAAGTCGTAATTTATTTATTTATAAAAATTAAAGTTTTTAATATAACAAAATATTGAGGTACATGGTTTTTTTAAAACATAATAAAATATACAGTCAAAATTTAAGTCAAAGTGTTTGTAACGCTTATATGCCATGTAAATGTTTTATGGCTGTTAGCGTGTATTTTGATAAATAAATTAATAAGTCTGTTCAGATTGATTTACTAAACAAACAGTTGCATTCAGTTCTGAGCAGCTCTAAAACTACTGCAGATTCGGTATTGACCACAGTCGTCACGGGTAAATTACCCGAAATAAAGTCATTCAACGGAGCTACTAGTATGCAAATAAAACATCACTCCGGAATACAGTTCACACTTATTTATTACGTAAATGTTCTCAAACTACTACAAACCGTAGAAACCACCAAATGAATAATGCTAATCGGAATTCGTAAATCTGAAGATTGTCAGGTTCGTTTAAGCAATGAACAAGACATTAATTATCGCCACAACTAACACATGCAACGGCAACACACTCTACTGCTCACAGTTCCTACTTATTACCACTTTGCACTGAAATTATCACTGCCATTAAGTCTGTAGTCACTCTTAATAAGTAGCTGACTTACAGTTTATTAGTTCATCGAACAACCAGTTATTAGTCCGCGCGCTTACACGATAATATAATCTCACGCCATCTTCCCTTCCACTACTGAGTACTGACCCTCCGCTCTACGGTAAGGATCGATATATCGATCTATCGATTGTACCGTTACATGGTCTTCACAAAAATACTTTCAAGACTTTGCAGACAAATATGTTGTGTCGCATCGTGCAAGCTTTAGATACTTTTTCCGCATATTTTGTTCGGCGTTTAAAATTTGTTCGGTATTTAAAGTATTTGTTTACATACTGTAGCACTACACGCCACTTGTAAACAGTAGAAATCATTTTATCCACAAAATAAGCAAATCGCCCACTTGCTTACACCGGCACGAGCAGAGATGTGACGTCACAGGAAACGGCATGACAGCTGCGAGCGTTTTGGTGCCAATATTCATATCAACACACAAAAATGTATAATTTTTCATTTTCCCGTTTGCTTTTTTAAGAACTTTTTTTATATATGTATAGCAGACGCTCAGCTACAATTTTGACTGCTTTCCCAAAATCAGTCAAGTACCTCATTTAGTGATTCTAAGAGTATAGAAGTGGATTTAAAGAATCCATTGGAGTAGTTTTTGTTTATTTTTCCAAGCGCTTCCGGTTTTACTTCCACATATCATGTACCATATGAACTCTTCAATGTTTAGTGCTTTAAATGGTATTACATAAAATATTGAAGATTTTGTTGTTTCCAAACTGGAAATAAGGTGAACGCAACCACAAAACGTAAAATGTGCTTTTCTATAAGAATGGAAAATGTTGAAAATATTGTCAGCATACAAAAATAATCACCAGGTTAAATAATTCTAGTGTTTAAAAACATTTCAGGATTGTACGGTGCGTTCAATATTGTTAAAAATAATGCAGTGATGTATGAATGTATGTAATTGCAGCTAATAATAACCATTTATTTTTACTGGGCACTACGTGTTCCCTAAACAGGGAATTCACTGTAACATACTCTACACTAGCTGCATCCGCGATTTCGTCCACGCAGAATTTGATATTTGTGTTATTAATTCACAGACAAACTATCAAAGAAATATTGGCCGCATAGGCTAAGGAAGAAGAGCAGCACTGCATTTTTCCCCCCCGTTTTCTTGGTTCTCTTTCTGAATTTATATAGTTAGCAGTGCTTTAATCTCCCTTGAAACTACTACTAATTAGAAAAGCTTTTATGTTTTTCGATTACCCACAGATAACCTTCAATTTGTTACCATCGCTTCTCTGCAAGCAATATTTAAAGTGATGCAGCCTGGCGTGTGTATAAACAGATTTCTTTATTTGCATGTATATATAAACTGTGATATAAAACCCGTATAGAATCGCAAAATTTAAAACATCACTTGTGGTATACATTTCAACTTCCAGAAAGCTCAGCATCCTCTTAAACAAAATGCGTTGTCTGAGACTACGCGTTCCTCGACAGCTATTGGCTAGAGAATTGTTACGTGCCATCCGTCACTGGCGAATTAACAGTGACAGTAAAGTTACAATCGTATGTTCATTTAAATTTACACGTTGCTTTTTGTTTATTTACAACTAGATGCAGAAATTCATTTAAGGAGAAGGGTATTCGATGTTGACGCTGTATTATCTGTATCAGTCATAAGAACTAGATTAAAGCATAACTTAAGATTTTTATGGCAGAAGGTAAGAAACAATGAAGTTTTTCAAAATTCAGAGAAAGTTTACACGAAACGTACTGTGGTAGTAGAGGGGGTTTCGCTGGATAATTATATTTAATTAAATTCCATTTATTATTTTATTAATTTTTACCAGAAGTTAAGAAACAATGAAGTTTATTAAAAACTCAGAGAAAGTTTGCACGAAATGTACGAATCGCGAAATATATCATTCAAATAAATGACAGTTATCCATTTTTGATATTATACTTTCCGTCATTTAAAGTAAGATAAAGTAAAGTAAATAAATCGGGATTACTGGAGATCGCGATTCCACTAGGACTTGCCGTGGTAAAACGCAAGAATCCACTAGAAATATTTTCCCAAGTACATTTAACTGTATTATGCCAGTCCATGATGTATTACGACCTAATTTCTACTTGAAAATAGTGGTAGTCTACAGGCTGTATTACAACGGAATTACTGCTTGACAAATATGTCTTGCGATTGACTACAGCAGTATAATGACGTCATTACTGAATGTTATTTTGGCGGAATCACGTACTCCAGTAGACCTGATCGTTATTCGTTTTTCCTTACAAGCTTTTCTTGAAACAATTCCTACTACCACCACAGGTTGTTATTCATATGAGGGTAATAGAGCTATGATTTTCGAAAGCAATATTAGTGGAGGTTGTGGTTAAGTTGACCAGAATCCCCACTGACACATTTTGTTATGGCATAATTCACTCTGAAATGAATTTTACAAACCAATTAAACTGCTTTCATAAGCGCCATGTTACTGAAGGTATTAATTAATGCGGATGAAAGTAGTTGCATACGCATCGTGCTGAATTGCCTGGACCAGGAATAAAACTGATATTACATGGATAGCAAAATTTTTCGGGATTCCTAATTTGTTTTTAATTTTATTGGTTCTATACTTCCGTCGTCATTAATTCAGTAGAAATTACTACTGTATTGCTATGTGAACAGCAAATCAAATATGTAGAACATTACCAAATCAAAGCAACTAGCATTATGTAATAACAATTTCGTGAAAATAACCAAATGCCAAAAAAAAAAAAAAATGTACTGCCAGAATATGGCGTTCAAACCGTCATTTTTGACGGACTCCAAGCTAGTATACATAATATCCATTGTGCATTAGTAAACAGCAACATCTATGATGAGCTGCTGAACCTATTGATGTTAATGATTTCTCGCAGTCGAAACGTCTGACAGACTCCAGCGCCGCCTATCGGAATGATTTATATACACTAACCTTTCGCGCCACGTCAATAACATTTCTTGTGAATATGGCATTAGTTGGTCCCGTGGTTTATCCGTGATGATGCGGTTTAAGCACGCCTAGAATTTTAATTATAAAGGCTAACTGTACCCGCGACTTCGTACACGCGGAATGTGATATTTGTGCTGTTAATTTACAGATAAACTGTCAAAGAAATCTTGAATATTGTTAGCAACTTTGCTCACGCAGGGTGTTAAAGTAACGACCTGCCCCCTAAAACCAATTATGTCACAATTAACACAACACCAGAGGGGCAAAGAAACTAATACGATGCATTAATAGTGTTCAACGAAAAGTCTTAACTAATTTGGATAATTTTTTTAAATTTCTCAACTTGCCAACTTCACATCAAAATGAGACATACTCTATTTTTTTCTACCGTATGCTAAGGATAGTAAAACAATTTCTAGTCGACCAACAAACAATGGACTGATTTTACTCATTCTTGTAGAAATCTATTTGTACCCGCGACTTCTTCACGCGAGATTTCTGTTAGTTCACGGATAAATTATCAAAGAAATATTGGCTGGAATACGCAGAGCAGCGCTGTTTTTTTTTTTTTTTTTTTCCTGCTCATATTCTGATTTTGTATTGTACGAGGACAGCGGTTCGAATCCCCGTCCGGGCATCCAGATTTCGGTTTTCCATGGTTTCCCAAATCACTTGAAAAGGTCATGGCTGAATTCCTTCCCATTCCTTGCCCCCCATTCTTTCCCGTCTCTAAAAGACCTCACTGTTAGGGAGACGTTAAGCAGATAAAAAAATTAAAAAATAATAATAATTGCGTTTGAAAGTATCATGTATCATTTGTTTCTACCGCTTCTTGAAACTACAACTAATTTAGAAAGTTTACGTCGAGCACATAATTCATGATAGACATTTCGATTTGGAACCGTTCGTTTCCCGTATCATCACTAACAAATCATCGGATGTATCAATTGCTGTATTCGCGCAGTACGTTAGGTTTCTGGTTTCATTCTGAAAGGTGGCGCAGGTGTCTATCTCATTAATTTGTGTGCCAACGTTATTCATACTTGTAATGATCCGTTTACTATGGGAGCGTGCACAAACTACGTGGCTCGTTCCCGGGGGGGGGGGGTTTCCGAGCAGGGCCATATAGCTTTCCTTTCATAACATTTGTCGCAATTAAACTGAGGAACAGAACTCACAACTGCTTATGAATATTTATTTCCCTCAGTCAATTATCTCCGTATGTAATTTACAATAGTCTGACATGAGAAAACAGTACAAAATGTCTTCTGGAATCAAAAGAGAAAAAAACTACGTGCTACGTGGAGGGGGGGGGGGGCGGGGGGGTTCAAAGGGGGCCAAGATGTAGCTACGTGGTTTATGCACGCTCACTATTGCCTGGCGGAGCTTTCTCGCAGTCGAAATGTATGCCACACTCCAGTTCTACATATCGGAATGAATCTTATATATCTTATATATATATAAAAATAGACGTGTTTTTTCCTATATTTCACTTTTCAGCCACCACTACCTAGCACAGATCACTGATGTTTCTGGGTGGAAGTAGCATGGAGTTTCCTGTCATGCAACAACGTTGGCCGAATGCCGATAGCTGTGGGGATGTGGGAGATATAATGATTAAAGTTGGTCAGTGCAGGGCATTTTCATATTTCGACCAAAAATTCGTATCTCCGTATACTCCTCTTTCCTGCCACAACTACATAACATAGACTTTTGGTGTTTGTGTGTGGTAGTAGAATCGTCTTTCCTGTCGTGCACTGTGGTTGTTAGATGTCGGTAGCTATGGGGATGTGGGAGATATGGGGGTTGAAAGTGGTCGACCTGTGGTAATTTCATACTTCTGCCAAAGACAAAAGTGTCATGGTGTATCACTTTTCAGCGAAAACTATAGATCACAGATAACTGGCGTTTGTGTGTAGTAGTAGGACACAGTCACCTTTCGATCACAACAGCGGCCGAATTTCAGAAACTGTGGTACTGTGGTAGATATGGTGGTTGTAGGTGGCCGACCAAGGATATTTTCGTATTTCGACTGTCTCCGCATATGTCACTTTTCTCCCACAACTACATAGCATAGAGCGTTGGTGTTTGTGTTTGGTAGTAGAATCGTATCTCATGTAGTGCACTATGGTTGTTAGATGTCGGTAGCTATGGGGGTGTGGGAGAAATGGGGGTTGAAAGTGGTCTACCTGTGGCAGTTTCATACTTCTGCCAAAGACAAAAGTGTCATGGTGTATCACTTTTCAGCGAAAACTATAGATCACAGATAACTGGCGTTTGTGTGTAGTAGTAGCACAGAGTCACCTGCGATCACAACAGCGGCCGAATTTCAGAAACTGTGGTACTGTGGTAGATATGGTGGTTGTAGGTGGCCGACCAAGGATATTTTCGTATTTCGTCTGTCTCCGCATATGTCACTTTTCTGCCACAACTACATAGCATAGAGCATTGGTGTTTGTGTTTGGTAGTAGAATCGTATCTCATGTAGTGCACTATGGTTGTTAGATGTCGGTAGCTATGGGGGTGTGGGAGAAATGGGGGTTGTAAGTGGTCGACCTGTGGCAGTTTCATACTTCTGCCAAAGACAAAAGTGTTATGGTGTATCACTTTTCAGCGAAAACTATAGATCACAGATAACTGGCGTTTGTGTGTAGTAGTAGCACAGAGTCACCTTTCGATCACAACAGCGGCCGAATTTCAGAAACTGTGGTACTGTGGTGGATATTGTGGTTGTAAGTGGCCGACCAAGGATATTTTCGTATTTCGACGAAAGGCATGTGTCTCCGCAGATTTTACTTTTCTACCACGACTACATAGCATAGAGCATTGGCGTTTATGTGTGGTAGTAGAATCGTGTCTGTTGTCGTGCACTATAGTTGTTAGATGTCTGTAGCTATGCGGGTGTGGAAGATATGGGGGATGAAAATGGTCGACCTGCGGTAATTTCATATTTCTGCCAAAGACGCATGTGTCACGGTGTATCACTTTTAAGTGAAAACTATCAATCGCAGATCACTGGCGTTTGTGTGTGGTAGTAACACAGACTCTCCCATCGATCACAACGTTGGCCGAAATTCAGTAACTGTGGGAGTGTGTGAGATATGGTGTTCGTAATTGGTCGATCATGAATATTTTCGTGTTTCATCCAAAGACTTGTGTGTATCCGGAAATTTTACCTTGCTGCCGGAACTACATAGCGCAGAATAATGGTACTTGTGTGTGGTAATAGTATCGAGTCTCCCATCGTGCACTAGGGTGGTTAGATGTCTATAGCTGTCAATATGAATTCTTTACAATCACGAACGAAGTCGTGGGTACCAGCTAGTTATAAATAAAAACCTTTCAAGCCACCCCAATAGCACCTCCTGTGAAAATGGCCTTAATTGGTGCAGTGGTTTGTCCGTTATGATTAGTGTTGCAAAAAAACGATTTTTTCTGATTAAAAACAAAACATGAAAAAACTATGAAAAATTTTTTTTTTCTGGGACACGTTTTTTTTCATAACTACTAAATCTCAAATTTGTAAGGTATTTATCGTTTAATATGACTTGTAGAGTTTATAGTAAGTACTTATCTTAATTTTTAAAACTAATATATTTTTCAGGTTCAGTAGAAAAAAATTACTAAAATATTGGCAGCATTAACTGAAGTTTTCTTTTATGAACGGGGATTTCCCGAAGAGGCTTTTTTTTTTTTTTTTTTTTTTTTTTTTTTTTTTTTTTTTTTTTTTTTTTTGCTGTTCTTTAGACTTGTTTGATGCAATCTTCCATCCCTTTCTATCCTGTGCTAACCTTTTCGTTTCTACATACCCCTTACAACCCACGTCCTCATATATCTGCTTCATATATTCTAATCTCTGTCTACCTCTACAGTTCTTACCTTCGACTGTTCCCTCCACGAACAAATTAACCAATCCAGCATGTCTCAAAATATGACCTACCAGCCTGTCTCTTCTTTCTGTATGCTTGTTCCATAAACTTCTTTTCTCACCCATCATTTCCAAAACTCGTTCATTTCTTACTTTGTCTGTCCACCTAATTTTTAGCATTCTTCTTTAGCACCACATTTCAAATGCTTCAAGTTTCTTTCTTTCCGGTATTCCTAAAGTCCATGTTTCGCTACCGTAAAGTGCTGTGCTCGACACATAGAGTTTTAAAAAGTTCTTTCTAATTCCTAGATCAATATTTGAAACTAAAAGGTTTCTCTTTTTCATGAAGGCTCTTTTTGCTAGTGCTATTCTGCTTTTAACATCCTTCCTACTTCGGCCATCGGTTGTAATTTTGCTTCCCAAGTAACAGAACTCACTCACTTCTCCTATAGCATCCGATCCTATTTTTATCTTTAATCTGCTACTATCTTTTCAAAAAATTAGGAATTTTAAATTCATCTACGGTTTTTTGCCTCTTTTTATTACTTACGTGGTGTGTCCAGAAAATAACGGGAATTTTTAAATTTCGCGGGTTTGGAGAGTCCAATTGTCAAAAAAAATTTATTATGTTGGTATATATGCCCTGGAAATATGATAAAATTTTCAGCTGTATTCATTGCTTACTTTGTCTGTGGCAGCCGCTAAGGTTAGACGTGTTTTTATGAGCTCGGCGATTTTCGTTTGTTAAAAGAAATGGATCAAAGAATTTGTATCAAATTTTGCGTAAAAAATGAAATAAAGTGTAACAAAGTGTGTGATATGTTAACAAAGGCCTATGGTGAGTCTGTTATGAGTAAAACAAGAGTTTACGAGTGGTATAAGCGTTTCCAAGATGGCCGTGAAGACGTTGAAGATGACGAACGCCCCGGACGCCCCAGCACATCAACAACCGATGAAAACGTGGAAAAAGTGAAAGCAATGGTTATGAATGATCGCCGAATCACAATCAGAGAAGTTGCTGATGATGTTGGCATATCGATTGGCTAATGCCATGAAATTTTTTCAAATGTTTTGGGTATGAAACGCGTGGCAGCAAAATTTGTTCCAAAATTGTTGAATTTTGAACAAAAACAGCGGCGAATGGAAGTTGCTCAGGAGTCACTAAATGAAGTCAGCGACGATACAGAATTACTGAAACGTGTTATAACAGGTGACGAAACATGGGTTTACGGATATGACGTCGAAACTAAGGCTCAATCGTCTTAGTGGAAGCATCCTGGCTCGCCAAGACCGAAAAAGACTCGATAAGTGCGGTCGAACGTGAAGGTTATGCTTACGGTGTTCTTCGATTTTAATGGCATAGTGCATAGTGAATTATTGCCACAAGGTCAAACGGTAAATAAGGAGTACTACCTACAAATTCAATTCTAATAAAAAAAATTAGAAAAAAAACAAGGGTGCTAGGTTTTTTCGTGTTTTTTTTTTCACAAAGCTGAAATTTTATTCTTTTTTCAGTTAGCAACACTAGTTATGATGCAGTTTAGGCACGCCTAGGATTTTGTATATAAAGATTATGTATTTACAAAATCGTTACGATATTTATTTCTAGTTTCAGTTAGGCCTAAGTATTTCCACACGCTCATGAGGCTCAAAAAATCCTAATTTTGTTACGCGGGTTTCAGAAAATCACAACCAGAGTTTTGAACACAGGTGCTCGTTTTTCTGTTCGAACATTTCATTCGATGCTATGACACTTAAAAAGTACAAGAAGTGAACAGTACACCAGGAAGCCCACAATACTTATCACTTTTCAATACTACTCCACTAATTAAAATACTGGCCTGCATATCGCTTATCTGTTATTCAGATATTTATTTGTAATCTTGATAAGCTATTCAGAAACGCCAAGTGGCGTCTTGAAGGTAAATCTTTATCATTTATCATCCCAAATTACTTCTGTTCTTTTAAATCCATTGGCTGTAGATAATAACGAACGTCCAGATAGCAGTTTTCCTCGTACAAACTATCTAACATTTACGAGTACTTCCATGGACCTCGCAACAGTTTATACATGAACAGTCTTTAACATGAACAGTTTTGAAAGAAAGTCGATGTCACGAGAGTTTTATCTTCTGCCTTGTTAGAATTCGACATCGCTGCTTAAGACAAAAAATGTTACTTCTTAATATTAACAGCATTAGCTTTCTTTTCTGTGATGGAAAGAAAGAAAATCTCTAATTCAAAACCTTAATGGAACTTCTCGTTTTGAGAGCCCCTGAAGACATTTCGATTATTCTAATCATCTGTACATTTAAAATAAGATACTTTTCAGAAAAAAATAATATTATTTCATATAAAGAAATCCGTTTATTGGTTTAAGGATGGAAACGGTTTATCAAAAAGAATTTCATTGTTTTTCTATCTAGGCATTTCGCTTTAACATTTTTTTTAGATATTTATTGGATTTACGTTTAATATATTCGGACTTAAAATAAAGCTATTAGGATTGTTGTTTGGAATAACTATGGCTGCCTTCAGCTAGCCAAATCTATCGTAGTGGTGGTAAAGATCTATCATGAATACAAAGACATAAAAATCATGCTTGGG
>JARYHS010008074.1:134608932-134662086 GCA_031002005.1 Vandiemenella viatica
ACTAAATTCTGCTTGAAAACTCTTTCCACGATGTGTGTGCACTATTCTAATGTACTGTAGTCTGCTTTCACTAAATTCTGCTTGAAAACTCTTTCCACGATGTCTGTGCACTATTCTAATGTACTGTAGTCTGCTTTCACTAAATTCTTCTTGAAAACTCTTTCCATGTCATCTAAGCGCTATTCTAATATATTAGAGTCTACTTTCACTTCGGTCCAGCCTGCAGTCTAACAGCTAACTGCATCGACACCGAGCGTGATGGGTGAACGGTTAACGTTCTGGCTTCGCATTCGGGAGGACGCGGGTTCGAATCTCCGTCCGGGCATCCAGATTTGGGTTTTCCATGGTTTCCCCAAATCACTCCAGGCGAATGTCGGGATACTTCCTTCAGAAAGGCCATGGCCGAATTCCTTCCCGTTCCTAGTCCCCAATTCCATCCCGCCTCTAATGACCTTAGCCGTCGACGAGGCGTAAAGCAATTAGTACACATCCAAGTAGACACGATAAAAAGCACGCCTCATCTATTAGCCATAAGAAATACTTTCGACGTGTAGTCACGCCTGTCGTCAAAGATAACGATAACAATATTCCAGTATACCCTTCACTCCAACACACAAACTATAAAATAGGAAATCTCGCGCAAAACTAATATCTGCTGCTAATGACGTAGTCAATAGTGAATTTAATCACATAACTAGCTGACGCGACATACTGTCGAAATTTCAATAAATATGTTTGCGATCATTTAGTGAATTTGTGAAGAGTTATTGGAAATGTGTAACAAAGTGAAAATGATTAAAAAGAAATAATGTACTTCTGTGTGAACAGTTTATTTAATAACGATTGTGCTCATGGATATTCAATTTGAGGAGTACATTCAGAAGTACGCCAATGGGAAATTTTGCATGCGAGATGAATTCTATTGGCAGTACATCGCTGGAAATGTGTGATGTGCCTGGAATGTGATCTACTTGGAACCATGAAGTTTTGTTCCAAAATTTAAGTCACATTTGAATTAATTCGGAAATTCATGTCAACCAAATGATTTATTTTATTCCATTAAAGTTCAAATCTTAATGAATCTCAGGGTGTTTTATTTACATTTCAATTTCGCTGATCGTAGTACTAAACTGGTATTGATGGTTTCACAGATTTTGCATCGTTCGCTCTAATGCCATCGTAAATTCATCCCAAACGATCAATTTACATTGTTATATAACTTTGGCCATCGCACGGTTCTTCCAAATGTTGGGCGTTGCAGTTTTATTGATTTGAATATGTAACGGCAACTTGAGTGCTGAATGAGCTGTTTGACCACATTCCAACAACGTAGATGTAATTAATTCCTGATGAGGAAAGTGCAAATACAATTTCATTTTGTGAGCGAATCGTTTCCAAAATCAATGCGATCGAAAAAGTTTTTCCAGCTCCACCGAGAGCGCCCAAGAAGAAAATCCATAAAGTTCCATCGTTCACAACTTTCATGAGAGTGTCGCAGGCATATATTTGCTGCCGATTCAACAGCGAAACGTGCGTTCGAACTGATGTTCCAGTGCCTTGCAACTATATTGGTTTTTACATTTCAAGTCTTGATTAAACAGATTGGGCACTGTCGTCATAATTGAGGTAATACTTTGTTCTATATCATCAAGCAGATGTCCTCTATTAATAACAAGGCAATAGAAATAAAGTAACTACATTTTTTGGTCAGATCAGGAACAGCACAAAAATAAAAGCAAAGAAAATTTTACTTTAGGCTGGAATACAATTTTCAATTTTTTCTACAGATCTTCCCTTTTTTTCAGTAGAAAACATTCAATTGAATTATTTCCATTCTGGGAGCATAAGGAGCAAAACCAAAAAAGAGAGAAGAATTACGCATATCCACCGTTCGAATCGGGAGTTATGGTCTTAAGTTCATAGAAAAATCCCCGAAAAAAAAGGACTTTCAGTTTTTCTTGAATTTTCCAATTTTCCGGGCAACCTTCCCAATTTTTTCTTTAAAAACCTTATTCGGACCATTACAATCATTTTAAAAAATTAGCCGAATTGGTCCATGGAAAAAAAGTATTTTCAGTTTTTCCCGAATTTTTCGGCCAAAATTCCCAATGTTTCTTTCTCTAAATACATTATTCGGACTGTTATCAAAATTTTTTTAAAAAAAGTCGGTGCATATAAAAGTACTTTCATTTTTTTTCCAATTTTGTGGACAACTTTTCCAATTTTCCTTTCTCCTAACACCTTATTTGGACTATTACGAATATTTTTTTAAAAAATAGACAAATGGTCCATAGAAGAAAGCACTTTCAGTTTCCTCAATTTTCCGGGCATCTTTTCCAATTTTTCTTTCTCTAAAAATCTTATTCGGACAATTACGAAGATATTAAAAAAATAGACAAAATAGTTCATAAAAAGGATGCTTTCAGTTTTCCCGAATTTTCATTTTTCTGGACAACTTTTCCAATTTTTCTTTCTCTAAAAACCTTTTTCGAACCATCACGAACATTTAAAATAAAAAAATTAGGAATATCGGACCAGTCGTTCTCAAGTTATGCGATTATCAACAAAGAGAATTTTTTATTTATTTATATTACATAGGCCTATTACATGTTGGCTGCTATGTGCAATATATTCGCTAACGTCGCTGGCAAAACCCATATATACAAATAAGTGCAATATGTCGGTTTTACACAAATAAATCTTACTTATACAAATTTTCTATTACTGGTTAATTACGTCCGATATGACCGCGGGAAATAGTTTTCCATACAGCATTGAAGACTAAGAAACAATTAGAATAGACTTCAAGAAGAAATAAGGGGTACATATCTTACGTAATAAGTTGTATGCATCTACCCACTTTTCGATTAATTTTACTTAATTTCTACATACTTGCAAGCTTTTTTATTCGTTTATTTAAATATTATCTCCTAAGGAACATGTGTGTCAAATTTCAGACCGACAGGATAATTATTGTAACTTCCGACGTATTAACGTGGAGCCCATAATTTAAGTCCAGAAAATTAACTCTTAAAAATATGAAGAGAGGTAGTAATATATAAGCGAGCAATGACGAACTAGAGCCATTTGTCAGTTATCAGCGTGATACCTTTTTCTACTTGAGCAGAGATTATTTGAAGCAACATTAGAACAGTTATTTTTAATGGAACTTCTTAATAGAACATTTACCATACTAATGAACGATAAATAACCATGTATGATTGGAGTGAAAGTAGGAGCCTCGCAACCTTAACTGGCCAGCTTGTAAATCTGAGCGAAGGTGTAATCCCAAAACTGTTCCGTTACAAGACAAGATTAGAAATATATTCTGCGATTTTTCAGACCAAATATGCCGGAAAACCAGAAGAAAATATTTTACGATCAGTATGTTCTGTTATTTATTTATCGTATGGCAATTCAGACACTTTTAAGAACATTGATAAAACATATACACTGCAAAGCTAGTTCGTCTCCTTGTGGTGCACCCTGGGTAACGCTAAATGAACTAGCACATACTGGCAGTCAGACAATCCTGAAGGATCTCCTGACTAAGACACTAATTCATCTCAACTGTCACCTGCGATAGTATGTTCTGCATTTCGCAGAAGCAAAAGCAAGATAAACTTCCGACTAAAAGCGTATAAAAATCACACCCATAATAGGGTTCAAACGAAGAACATTCGAGGGTGTTACCGTTCCATCCAACTTTCTTGAGAAATCTAAATGGGATTCTTCAGCGTACCTTCCTCAGTATGACTGGCGTTATTCAGAGATTCTATACGTTTTGATGGCGGTGATAGATGTTTAATACACTGTTGAGTCAGAACATTATGACCACTGCCCACCGAGAGACTGAATGCCGTCTGATGAGGTTGCAAATGGGAAAATCGACTGACATAAGTGACTGACAAAGGGCAGATTGTTATACCCGGCGGCTGGGAACGAGCATCTCGGAAACGGCGAAGCTGGATGGCTGTTCGCGTGCTTCTGTTATGAGCATCTACGGAAAGTGATTGAAGGACGATGAAACCACGAATAGGCGACAAGGTGGTGGACGTCTACGCCTCATCACAGAACGTCGAGGTCAGAGGCTTGCCCGCTCTGTAAAGCAGGATTTTGGGGGGGGGGGGTGGATGTATGGCAGATCTGACGGCAGAGCACAATGTTGGTGCAGGCACAAGTGTTTCGGAGCACACCATTCAGCGCACATTGTTGAACATGAGATTCCGTAGCAGACGGCTTCTATGAGCTCCGATGATCACCCAACGACATCGTCAATTACGATTGCAGTGGGCACGAGATCATCGAAATTGGATCTTGGATCAATGGAAACGTGCCGTCTGGTCGGATGAATCACATTTCTTGATACACCAGGTTGATCGTCGTGTCCGGATACGCCGTCGTCCAGGCGAACGGCTGACCGAAACATGCCTCACCTCTTGGATGCAGGCCTGTGGGGGCAGTATTATGCTATGGAGGACATTCACCTGGGCTTCCCTGGGACGTGGGGCAGCGATCGGAGACACCATGAGTTCTGTGATCAATTAGATTTCTTCGTTCTTCATGTTTTCAGCTACTGCAATGGCATCTTCCAGCTAGATAATTGCCCGTATCACATTGCCAGAATCGTGCTACATTGGTTCTAGGAGCGTGTTCATGAACTCACGGTGATGTCTTGGTCACCAAATTCGCCTGGCCTCGACCCTATAGAACACATCTGGGACGCTATGGGAAGCCAACTTCATCTTCAAAAACCACCGGCCCGTAATTTAAGGGAATTGCGTGATCTTTGCGTAGACATCTGGTGCCAGATATCTCCGGAAACCTACCAAGGACTTGTCGAATCCTTTCCACACCAAACCGCTTCAGTATTCCGTTCCAAAGGTCGACCAAACTCCATTAAGCAGCTGGTCATAATGTTTAACTCATCAGTGTATGTTGTGCTGGTCAAAAAATTGTGTTGAAAGATGCAAATATAACGTTGCTAAAATAAGTTTGTTTACTAGTGAGCTACAAGATTCAACTACATACAGTTCTGATATCACGTTTTTGTGACTTGAAGACTTGGATACTTTCCTTACAGATGGTAGCAGATTTCATAAAGAAAACAATATATGCAAAGTTTATCAGAATTATTGTTATCTAATCGATTAGTCCAGATGATATTCTTCACGATAATGTTGCAGGACGAAGGTTTTTTTTTTATTTTTTATATTTTTTTAATTACAAATACTTTATTTCTTCGCTGTTTGATATATTATTAATAACTGTAGTAATGTTTATAGTGCAAAGTTTATTTTATGGAAAAGGCTACATTAGCATAATTCAAAACCACGGATGTCCAGACGGGAATTCGAACACATGCCTCCCTAGTGTCAGACACAAATTTGACCGCTCTCTATTTTTCTCATAGCCTTCCGCCTCGCCTATTTCGAGATCATTAGAGGCAGGAAAGGACGGGACAAAGAGCGTCAAGAAATTCGGCCACGGACTTTTGAAGGAACCATCTTGACATTTCCCTGGAATGATTCCGGGAAACCATGGAAAACAAAAAACTGGATAACCGGGCGGGGATTCGAACTGCATCCATCCGAATGCGAGGCCAGAGCATAACTTCTAACCGGCCACACTCAGTGTCCAACAGACAGTAGCTTCTTGTGAGCTGTTGATACCACTACTATTTTCGAATTGTAAATGGCGAAAATAAAACAGAATACGTTAGCAGGAAACATTCATATTCTGAATGTGGTTATGGAAATGACACATTTAACGCATCAGCTACTACCATAAGGGGAATAGGAAGAAACTTTTAAAGCTTCAATGATTTATATCTCCGCAATCTCAGTGCAAGAGTCTTCTTACATGATTTATTCGAATAAGAGGCCCAACTTCAGAGTTTCTCATCGCCCTTTTGCATGCATAACACATCAGGTTACTCAAAGCATCAGCGATACACATTTACGAACCATAATAAGATGGATGACAAGTCGAGCTCATACACTGTGAGGCAACAGAACTGCGTGTCTCATGTGGCCAAGAGTGACGATAGTACAATTCATGTTTTGCTATATTCTGAAGACGGTTTTGCATATTTTAGAACCATGTCAGATGCTCTTGGTGTATAAAATATTTCAGTGTTATATCCTGATAATTGTCACTGTGTAGCCGTATAAAATAAGATTGGTATATGTCAGTTGTTTAGAGGACCACATATTCCACATCTCTTGGTCTGCAGAAGGCTGGATGATGCGTGTGTAATAGACGATCTGTTTGTTTAATTTAATGGCGATGGAGTGCACGCTCTGGTGGCAATTTCGCTTTACACCCATTTTTCCTTTCTTGTACCCGCCCACTTTTTCATAGGCCATCCACGCTGCTGAATTCGTCACCTCACATTCAATATAAACGTATTTTATATTATCGTTTATTTGTTAGTTAATAAGCTTATTAGCTTTTACCATTAACAATTTTTAGTTTATTTTCTTTATAACCTTTTAATTTCATGTTTTGGATACGTAAAGTTAGTAAATCAGTTAGAAATTTAGCTGTGTTGTTTTTGATTTCTCGAACTATCATCTGATACTTATGTTTCTCTTATAAAGTCATATGCACTTTTTCTAGTGTTTCTGCTGAACAGAGACGAATATTCGTCTCATTTTATAGTAACAAATGGTTGTGACAATAAACTAGCAGTAGTTTCATAACAATTTGGCTTAAATAAGAAATAGTTTGGTGTTTATTTCTTGATTTATTGTTCCACTTAATTTTTAACATGCTTGAATCATTTGTAACGTGCTTTTTCAGAAGCACGTATAAGATTAAACTGATTGATATAATACGAAACAAACACATTCTAGAAATAATGGCTGTAGAAAATACTCGATAGAAAACATTCAAAAATAAGAAAAGAGAGGATGGTAGACTAGATTTTGATACTAAGGATTTAGTTTAAACTTGATTACAGAGATTTTTGGAGGAATCAAGAGGCTGACATGATAGCCTAACTGCAAGTAAGATTAGTGTTTTGCTAAAGTCATAAGTTGCATAAAATAATGCGATGTTTATCAATTTTATCTCGTGTTTCCAATTAATAACTTAGGTCTGTTTCAAGTATTACAATTCCTTGTGTTCTTTTTTTGGTCCGCTAATACTATTCGTAGTTACCGTATGATTAACACCAATGTTTCTCTCTTTTCAATCTATTTGAGAGTATAGCATCCAGTGGGGAGCTAATGTCAACATATCTTTTAAAGCTGCGGTATAAAACGGAATGTCATTACATATTCGATTACTGTAAAAGTTTTGAAGAGTTAAAAGTTGTGTTATAACTTTAATCACTGAGTTAGGTACAACAAACCAAGGTTCAAACATGGCGGGTCTGACGTATTGACATTTTTAATTACATGTTTGTCAAAAGTATTCCGCAATCATCTGGGTGATTTGCTGGGACGGCTTTAATTTCCACCTCAAAAACCACACAGACAAATTGTCACTAAGCATACAAAAAATAACTTCCGCGGTTCACAGATAGATAGCGACCCACTTACAATAAATTACAGAATCTGCGGTGGCACAATCAGTGGAAACTCTTTCACCAAACAGGTTGGGGAACCCTAAGAATTATTATAAGATGGTAAGAATAATATACATACAAGCAATATGGAAGTTACAAATGGCATTAATGTGGTTAACTTGAACAACCAAATATGGAAGTGCAGGTAATGCCATAATATAATCCTAAGTTCCTTTAATTCACTTCTCACAGACGTACCTTCAATGAAGACGGTTTGGAAAATATTAAATATTTTCCAAACCGAGAATTACCTTCGGTCGCATGGACGACTCATATACATAAGTTTTAACAGAAAAGAAAACACCAAGAAAACTAAATCGGAATGAAAAAGGGTGATGAAAACAACAACGCAGAATGTCGAGTGGTACAGATTGTATCAGAAACAAAGACATTAAAACAAGGCAGACAAAAAAGACGGTTTGGTGCGAGTTAAATCATTGAAATGTAAGCTGACAGGATTTTTCTTTAACAGATCAGATGGCAGAAAGAACAAGTTACCGACAGAAATTGATTGGGATCAACGCGCAGAAAATATTATTAAGATGCAGTTCTTTTTAAACATATCTGATATCAGAATGCAATAATGCGGCTTTTACCTACCAAACATTCAGTTTCTAAGAAAAGCTAATCTGTCTGGCTATCAATAGGTCAGGCTACACACAGTTACGAAATACAGTCGAAACTTGATTAAACTTAAAATGATTATACCGTTTCCATTGTGGCAACAGTGATTTAAACAATGAAATAGCTGCTGTCTACAGCATATTTTCCATCCATTGCCCGTATATAGTATTTTGCTTTAATCGCCTACCTCAAAGCTTCCACCAACTGCCTTCTTAAAGCTGAAGGCATGCCTAATTGTTGGCGTTCTTCTCTAATTGAACCTGAATTGCTGCGGTAGTCCGCAGCCATCACGACTGCTTCGAAATGAGAATGCATGTATCTGTAAGTGGCAGAGCACTCAGAAAGCAGAGTATTATTTATAGCAACTAGTTTAAAACTAATAGAAGGCAGCGCAAACACGATGATTATCGATGAGTTCCTTTTATTTATCCCCACAACTATAGGTGGTGCACTTCAGCAGACATGGTTTAGAAAATTATAAACATCTCCAATCATTTTAATTTAAGATCAGGGCGCACTGTGGTACTGAACTACTATACGGAAGTATTCGGACAAAGGATATGTGGAAACCCATTGTGCACAAATGACCGCCGTTTGTTCATGGGCAAAAGTTTCGTTTGTTGCAGAGGTCTGATACAGTTTACTCAGCTTATTGTCATTTAAATGAAAAGCTACCATCCTGAAATGTCATTTCTCATCAATGTTTGGTAATAATTTGATTATACTGCCGAAACTACTTAAAGAAAATAGATTACGATCAGTGCATTCTTCCTGTGCTGATATACTTCAGTGAGACCTGGATACCTACGAAGGGTAAACTTCGGACGGCCCAGAGAGCTATAGAAATGTCGGTGCTAGGCTTAACTAGAAAAGACAAGAAAAGAGCAACCGACATTAGGTCAGTTACAGGGGTCACAGATATCTTGGAGAAGACAGCATCCTTGAAGTGCCAGTGCTATGAGAAAGATCAAAGATGGACAAGAACAGTATTAGAGCCCAAGAGATCATCAGAGAACAAGAAGAAGACCACCAGACCGATGGGACAAGGACATATGCAGGGTTGTTGGAGTTAATTGGCAGAGGAACGCCCACGGACGACTTGGAGAAGACTGCTAAAGTTCTACCTGAACTCATGACTCTAAGACGACACATCATTGAATGATTGAACTGTCTGATAATGGATGGTGGATAAAATTAACTACCTCTTCCTAGTATTTCTCCCATATCAATCGCAGTGGTATATTGTTTCATTTTTTGAAAGGAAGTGATAGTTTTGTGTGCCATGCTACTTTTTAAGATCCTTGACGCCAATCTTTCCGCATAAAAGGGAGTTGAAAGTAACTTAGAGTCATCATCTAGCTACTCGCTCTGCAACCTTTGACCCTTTTTTTTTATGGCTTTACGTCTAGTCGATGTCGAGGTGAGAAAAGACCAGGGTCAAGGTATGGGAAAGATTTGGAATTTCTCACCACTCATGGTAACCTTTGTCCTGTTTATTTCGTGCTAAACCGTTCTCTGTTGAAGAAGTTGTGGCTCATTCCTAGTCACCTGAAAAGGTCACAAGGCTAATTGCAGGGAGATATACACTACAAGAAGCACCGATCGACAGCAACATCAAAAAAAAAATATTGCCACGCGATGAAGTTAATTCCTCAAGCAGCATATCTGCAGTAGAAATAGTAAATTTGCAAAGTCGTCTCATAATCGCTTTCAGTTGCTACAATGTACGCAAATTGCTGTTCATTCGAAGAGTATGCATTTCGTTATTTTAAACAGGTGAGTCTTCCAATTTCCATTTCACAGTTTTCACTTGATCATTCTTATCATCCGCAATTCAGTGTTTCTCCTTGATCATTCAATCAATTTTCATTTTAGTGCTTTAGCTCTTTTATGCTTACAGTACTGTATTTTGTTACAAATGATTGATGTTATAGTTATTAATGGATGTATTGATCGGTTTTAATATAAAGAATTTAACCAAACATATTTAATTTCCTTACCTGCTTCTCTGTGATAGAGATTTACTATCTTGTAAATTAAAATCATAAATCGCTCTAAATAAAGTAAAAAATTAGATTAAAAAATCCTAACTCTAATAACGGCAGCCCAACAATGGCTGATTACCTTTATTAATATATTAAATGGACTATTTATATCTTAATCTGTGCGATTATCTGAAGAATTTACTCACGTGACGGGCGGTCTTTGAGCAGCAGCCTTGGCAGATCCCAGCAGCATCACAGACAGCATCAACACTAATGGAGCGAACCTCCTCATGACTGCTTGCTGCAACATCACAAATCACACATGGGTCACAGTCTACTCCTTAGAAGTGTGCCGCCGATGTACAGACGCCGCTGTTACCATCTGAACTCATCTAAAGGGAGCTGTTAAGCTTAACGTCCTCATCTGAGGGAAGAACTAACATCAACAGTCTCCTGTTTAATTTAATTTCATTGCGATTGAGCACATGCACTGGTGGCAATATTCCTACACACTCATTTTCCCCTTTATCTTACATTCTTTCAGCAACACGGCGATCGTTGACCACCTCATGCATACTCGCGGCCACTGCCCACTGTCATAGTTGATCACCTGGATCAAGCGTCCCATACCTCGCTATGTGTATTTTTTTTATTTTTTTTTTTACTTATAGCTTTACGCCTCATCGACGTCGAGGTTAGAGGCGGGATGAGACTGGGGACAAGGAACGGGAGGGAATTAGGCCATGGCTTTTTGAAGGAAGCATCGTGGCATTCGCCTGGAGTGATTTGGGGAAACCATGTAAAACCCAAATCTGGATGCCCGGACGGGGATTCGAACCGGCGTCCTCCCGAATGCGAGGCCAGAGCGTTAACCATCGCTATTTGTAATTCGTGCAGCCACTGTCTTCGTCAGTTCAACCGTCTCCAATTGCTTCTGATATAGTAACGCCAATCGTGACGCCAAAGCGTAGCTCCACCGTTCATTGAACTGTCTGAACCACATATACGTTTTCCTGCAATGAACAATTGTACGCCCAATAAATAACATGTGAAAGAATCCCATGTGACTGTTGTTATTAGGGCAGTAACAGTTTAATTGTTAAACTGCTAATGTGTTTAATTGAAGCATCCAATGTTAAATAAAGTGATTCTCAGATCCAATGATATTCTTGTAATAAAGTAATATTAACCACCCTTTTACTATTTCATTTTGTACCTTAAATCTCCAATGATAATTTAAAAAATTCCATTTATTAATTATGATAACTCCAAAAACGATATTTCATAGCTATTCAAGAATGGTTGCTTTTGCACTAAAGAATTTTTTTTTTCTGAGGCTGTGTGTAACTATTGGAAACTCGCCAGTGTGACTCAGATGGCTGAGGCGGTACATACTGAAGGTACATGAGGACTGGGCATGAGTCCAGGCCCCCGCGTAACGACCGTCCTGAGTTTGTAGGCGGTATTCCGCAGCCACCAAGGCGAATTCCGCGTCTGTCCCCATTCCCCGCCTCATAAACTACAAATTTAACAAACAAAAAATACACTTATCACACACAGAACAAAGCTATACATCCCGCAGACAGATGGCAATACTTCACTTCCTCCGCTAGTATCTAGAACGACCGGGCAGTAGGTTCGGAGTCAGCAAGGATATGCAACCGTAAAATCAAATATCCAAACTCCACCATGCCATTGATGAGTAAAACTCATAAAAGGCAGCCTAATTGTTGGGAAAAGGTGGTAAAGAAAAAAAAGAATGAGTGTGTAATTTAATTTAATTTAATTCCAATGGGAGCACACGCTCCAGTGGCAATTTCCCTACACACCCATCTTCCCCATTTCCTGCACCCACCTACATTTGCCCTCTACAAATTTTAACTGTAAATGTAAATTATTTGTTTAGAGTACTTTTTGAATAAGAAATAAATTATAACCCAAATTTGAACACCCGTCACAAAAATTGTTGTTGCTAGCGGAGATGCTTTTTAATGCTGCAGACTTTACTCCACGCACCGATTTCATTGTATCAATATTGTAGAAAAAAATTGTCAAAAATTCCAGAACAGGACACATAGCAGCAGTAGAAAAGGCCGATATCAAAGCATGACCTTTGAAAAGGTTCCTTGCTTTCTGGTGAGACCTAGCCAGGGTTTCTTGCCGAGGACTGAACTTTGTTTTAAAATCTGTTCACGAGATAAAAGAAAATTCACTAACGGAAATGCGTAACATCACTAACCAGTCGCTGCTAATTAATAATCTTTATTCGTAAACGTTGAGGATGCGGTCCTTTGCAACCTGCCCCGTGTATTATATATCACACATTGCACCGAATATCGAAGCAGCGGTGCACTGGCGTGCTATACAGAGTGAGAGCAACAGGTTGTTGTGATCCTAGGCTGACAGGCAGATATCTGCTGGCGGTCTCCCTTGCTGTCAAGAGGAGAAGGCGGGGTGTCAGGCGTTCCCCACACTAGCTGTCACAAATCTGACAGTTAATAAAACCATGACCTGACACTTAAAGCGCGGAACAAATAAAGATGTAGAAAATTCTGTTTGACACGGAATATAGACACATATAGCACATCAACCCTATGTTAAACGAAAAAGAAAAAAATAATCATTTTGTGACGCTATCTTCTTCTTCTTTTTTTTCATTGTGAACGTAGTTTGGCGTTGTTAAGTAAAGAATCGGTAAGAACCTGGATGATGGGAAACTACTGGGTGGAAAGTGACAACTTACCCAGAAAGAAATTTACTCTTTTCAGGTCTACTGTGGTAAGGCAATAAGAGAAAACAGCGCCAATTTTGAAACAGTGAGGACTGTCATTTGGGCTATATTCTCTCACATCATTTCAACAGATTAACAACCAATCCACAATTTGTCTCTCAAAGAAGGATGGTGCAAGTACAACAAAGACAGTCAGACCTACCAGCATAAGCATTTTCTTCCAAGAGGCTGTGCTGCTAGCCTTCTTTCTGGTCCCTAGCTTTTAAAACGTTGCTTGCATGGTAAAACACTGAACAATAATGAAAATTTCAATAATCTGGTATGACTGAGATGTCCAAAAACCACATTATGTGGTTTTAATGTACTGAATATTACAGTATATGATGCCGTTTTGTGTTTCAATGAAGGCAGCAAAGCTAGGACTGCAGTTCTTAAAAAGGCTGGTACTGACACTGGTGTTTTCACACTACATTCTCTGCCAGAAATTGATCAGCGAAGGAGTGCAAAGCCTGAGTTATCCCTTACTTAGCTTGGGAAACAGGCCAGGAAGGACAAGAGATTCAGAAGGAGAGAAAAATAAGATGAATAAGAAGTCCTGGCATATGACTGTGGAACTTACTGAAAGACCAAGTACAGCAAATACAAGTAAAGAATCTTCCTAAACTATTTTCTCAGATGTCTGTATTTTATTATGTAGGAACAATTTTCTCAACATTTATAGGTAATATAGAGATCAAATTTTCAGGGAGGATTTATAATTTGCAGAGACAAATATTTATGAAGAATTGTGCATCCTGTTGGAGGTTTTAGGGATATTTATATTGAAATTTTTACAACAGTTTAGTGCTACCAAAATTAAAACTAATGTATAAATTCTATTTGTACTTGTATTTTATCCATTCTTCATTTAGTTAGAGATGTTTATATATATTAATGATTGAAAAGAATGAGAACAATATCTCTTACAATTTTGCAGAAACATGTACCTCCTCTATAGGGAGAAGTAAATAAATGTTGGAAGTGACTGTTCTCAGATAGGTGATCAGTGTACTTTGTCGTAGAAGGGAGTTAACATAAGACAGTCTTTTATACTATACTGTATATGGTGGCCTCACCGATGTTTTAAAGCTAGCTGTGCTTTAGCGGCTTCTTCCCCACTTTTTAAGCACGGTACACTGAACTTAGTTTTCTGCAACCATATGATCTGCAGAACAAGCAGTGTTTCTAGACCTTTCATAAATCATCAGTATGGAAATCCCATGTTTGCCTGAAGAACGACTGTTCGCTTATGGAACGAAATTATTTTTGTCAAATCATCGATCCCTTGGTGGCTTTTTCATCTGAGGTAAAGGATGGCTATGTTAAAGGGGATGGGACAAAACTTCATAACCACCCATAGAAGATTCTCGGAGTGGTCGTACTATCTTTGTTTCTAGTTTGAAGAAGTTTGCTCTTTGCTGGTGTTAGTCCTCTTCTGAGATCATCTCTGCTTTGGCCATCGGTTGTAAACTTACTTTCTAAACAACTGTTATCTTACTTCTCACACTCCATCTGTGTATTATTGTTTATTACTTTTAGTTAGCGTCAATATAGTTTTTATTCTGACCAAAAATGTAAATTCGCATTCAGCCGAATAGTTGTTGATAAGTTTCGCGAGGGTGTAATAGAGACTGATTACCATCTTTTCTTTCAAGACATTATTCTACAGTTTCGCTTGTAGCTTTAGTTACTAAATTGATACCGGAAGCAATTCTTAATTGTCTCATGGAAATCATAACAACTGTATCGATTACATCATCACGTCATCATTACTTCTATGCAGGTAGTTTAAAGATATCAATGTAACAGTATAAAAAGAACAAATACTCGACTTTCTTAATACGAGTATATAAAGGAAATGAGATGTAAATAGTAAATGAAATAAAGCTAGACTTCATGCAGCGATTTAATTTGTATGAAGTAATTTCTACATATGTAGGAAATCTGGCTATCAAATGTGTACGTCAGTAAATTCAGTGAACATCAAAGGGACTTAAGGAACCCAGTCCCTTTCTAACGCCCTCGTTTCGTTCAAGCCTGTTCTTATGGAACTATGATGTGTCTTCTCCTGTAGACTTCGCATAGTTATGATCTTTGTCTCAACACGACAACTTTAGCGAGACCAAGTCGTGTATTCATGTGTTTTAAATGTTCGAATAATCGGTTCACCGCAACTAAATGATCTGAATTATTTTAAAGTGTACGCGGACACAATGCACATTGCTCCATTGTAACAAAAAGTCTCTTGTGATTCGCTGACATAGCCTCAACTCAATCAGCCTCCCAGCTCCTCTTTCTAGCGTCACCTCAACACAACAGACGTTGTATCATGCTTGCCAACGTCCGCAGAAGAAGACTCCTCCATCTCCAACTGGTAGTCTCTCTATTTTATTGGCCAGTATTATCCAGCAAGAATATACTCTGCAACAACTGGCACAAACAGAATCAAATTGTAACCTCTGGATAACATTAGGCTAGCACACCGCACCAGGGCACAACGTTTGGTCCAGAAAGTCCCCCTGTTATGCTATTTCCCTCGCCGACTGTCTATGTGGGCTACACGTCCAACTTCTCGCAAATGTATTAAATTTTATAATGGAGTGTGTCTACACATGCGATACACAACAGGCCTAAACCATTTTCGATCACTGCAAATCAATTTCAATTACAAAATAACGCTTGAAATTATTGGAATACATCTAATAAATCTGCTTGAACAACTATAAAATAGCTACATCATACAAACTGCTGCGTTGTCGGTTGCAATAAGAATCAATTGGCTAGAACGGGAATTTATGAGAAAATGTGATCACTACTGTTCAGTTCAAAGCTGGACGGTTATATTATACGTGATTTTCAATTGAAAATTTCGGTAGTCAAGCTACAAACAGGGCACTGTTCGTTTCTTCCAGCTGCCTTTACTCAGCGATAGTTTCATTTTAATATCTCGGCAGCGGTCTTCTTAATGGAATGTCCTATCTCCGGCACAGTGTCAAAGGAAGCGCCAGCAAGGAGCAAATGCCGACAGATAACTGTCTCGGAGAAATTTCACAGTAACTGAGACTCTGCTAACCCATAACACAACGGAATGATCATAACATGCACAGACTGAAATGTTTCCAAGAGTTCTAAAACAATAACTGTATATAAATACGAATATACATTATATTTTATTCAAAAGTAATGTGAAACAAGTAATTTAGAGACCGAACTACTATTTTTCGATAATTTACCTTTCGGGCGCTATTTTTTCTTGACTTACGTACATTGAGAAAGAAAGTTATTTTTGCTGTTGAATTGTTTACAGGACGAGGATGAGGTACACACTTTATCATTATTCTTGGCAGCCGATGAAAAATTCTATCACTCTTATCTTGCACAATCCTACATCAATGTCATCCTAAGAAACAGTAACCCAATACTGGCTCGTCAGTATTGCGTTACTGTTTCCTGGGATGACATTGATGTGCGATTGTGTAAGATAAGAGTGATAGAATTTTTCAGCGGTGGCCAAGAATAATGATAAAGTGTGTACACAGACGCCTCAGTACTACAAAAGTTCCTCCTCAAACTGTCTTTCAAATCTTTCAGACATTTTCACATATCTCTACAGTTGTAAAGTATTTATATTATTTCTAAAAGGTGTTTCTTCTGTGATGAGCCATCTTTCTCGAATGATACTTAACCAAAATCGATAAATCAGTTATCATTTTAGAGTTCTCCACTTTGTTAACATCATTAATCAAAAAAGGAATTTTTCGAAACGAAACCCGTAAATGGCAGGGTTATGAACAAACAAGGTCACAGGTATGCGATAGTTCAGGGTGAAGCTGCTAGGCTGCGCTGGCTTCGATAAGGGAGTGTGCACAAACTACGTGGTCCTGTCTAGGGGAGGGGGGGGGGGGGGGAGGGGTTGGCTGGAAGGCTACGCTGGGCTACGTGGGGGGAGTGGGATTCCGAGCCAGGCCACGTAGCCTTCTTTTCATAACATTTTTCACAGTTAAAATGAGAAACAAAACTCACAACAACATGTGAATATTTATTTCCCTCAGTTACTTATCGCCTTATGTAATTTACAATCGTCTGACAAGAGAAAACAGTACAAAATGTCTTCTGGAATCAAAAGGGAATAAAAGCTACGTGCTACGTGGGGGAGAGGGGGTAGAGGCAAAAGCCACGGAGGGTTACGTGAGGGGGAGGGGGGGTTCACAGGGGGCCAAAATGAAGCTACGTGGTTTATGCACGCTCCCTAAGGAGTGATCACATTACCGCTAAATAGCAGCACTACATATCACAGAGTATTGACAAACTATGTGAGTTTTTTAGAGTAAAGAGCTGTTCAGATATTTCTGTTTCTGTTAGGAAAACATTCCATCATTTCTAATTGTTTCGTAAGAAGTAAGTGTGTTGTTACGTACCTGTTTCAGTTTACAAATAAGCAGTTGCTACCGATGAGCCGGGTCTTCTTCCATCCTACTACAAACCCCCAACCTCGCGGTTCATCGTATGTCATTCGCGATTTTTTTTTAGCCACCAGTCCATGTGCATTGTTTTATTTTTTATATTGTTATAATTCCTGTCTCGCTGGCCATTTCAGAGCCAATGAGATATGTAGTGTTTTTAATTCGTTTGTAAACCTGTTTGGCCCCTTTACAGCCATTCAGATGTTGTAAAGTCTTAGGTCCTGATGGCCCCTTTACAGTCACGTCTTTTTATTTTATTTTACTGTATGTATGGCCGACCCCTTTACAGTCGACCATTTAGACAGTATTTTAGTATATTCTTAAGCTACAGAATTGTTCTGGTTATTGTTAGAGCGCTAATGACCTAGCTGTCGACGCACTCTAAAGCCACAAAAACAACAACAAAATTTTCACATGTGCCACCTATTGTAATAAAATAGTATAAAATTCGAGACCGTATATGAAATAAATTTTAAAAAGAGTGATTGCAATGTACTCTACTAATGATAGAGAAGCCGAAACAGTAGGCCCTAAATTTCAAATTTTTGTATGTTTGTCTGTTCGTGCATCACGCATAAACTAATGACATGATTTTAAACGAAACAGCACGTGGTTATAGCTTATGTCATCTGTTAACATACGAAATACTTTCTTTCCCTATACTATAAATCGTTTTCTATTACACAGAAGCCAAAACCGTAAATTGTGCTTGCATTAAGCAAAAATTACACAACAGAGTTCAACTAAACTACACATACTGATAGCTTATGTCATCAGTCAACTTTATGTGTTAATTTATATACATACTAATAAAAGAATCTTTTCGCACACTTTTTAAATATTGTTTACAGAGAAGTTATGTGAACAATACTGAAGTTTGTGATTCATCCACAACCACACAATCTTCCTAAGTAGTGGCTGCTTCAACTGGTGATAGAATCAAATGACGTGCAAAAGACGTTTAAAACATTTATATTCAACACACATTCAGAAAGAAAAAAAGAGAACCAAGGAAGAGGAAAAAGTGTGTTGCTCCTCTGATTTTCGCTATCTAGCCAATGTTTCTTTGCTAGTTAATCACTGAATTAACAGCACAAATTTTACGTGGATGAAGGCGCGATCACAGTTAGTTTAATAATCCGTTGTTCCATGGTTGGGTACCTTTCAAAAAACGCTACACTTGACTGTTGACTTACTGAAGCACATGAATATACGCTGAAGTACCAGAAGTCTTGGGATAAGAAGATGCAAATATCCAGATGGCGGTAGCGCCGCGTAAGAAACGTATAAATGAGACCTACAGTGTCGGGGCTAGCACCTGTACTCTGGTGAGTCGTATGAAAGGTTTTTTGACGTGATTATGGCTGCTCGACATTAATTAACAGACTTTGAAAAGGTGAATGGTAGTTGATGCTGGAGGCACGGGACATTCCATTTCGGGTATTGTTCGTGAATTCAACATTCTTCGATCCACAGTGTCATCAGTTCGCCGCGAATATGTAATTCCCCTCATTACCATCTGTCATGGACAACACAGTGGTCAACCTCATCCACTTGATGACCGAGATCAGCAACGTCTGTGTTGAGGAGTCAGGTTAAGGCCGGGCGCACATTGACGCGCAGTTGACGCAGGCGGCGCAGCACAGTTTCTGTGTGTCTATCTTTTGGGGCGGAACAGCGCATATTGAGACGCAGGGCAGGGCAGCGCAGTACTGCGCCGCACGTGCACTGCGCCACGTTGTGATCACGACACAGAAACTGTGCCAAGCAGCTCACTCGTGTCGGTTTTTGCCGTAACATTTCTTGTGTTATTTATAATCTTGCTTTACTTATAATCATTTTCAACTATGGAATAAGAAAAATTGATTAAACTGATGCGTAACCATCCTGCGATTCACACAGTCGTAATAAATACATAAAAATTAAATTTAAACAAGAAATTTGGACAATGAGCCCAACAAGTGGTGAGTAAAGACAGCTTTTTTTTTTTTTCACGAATAATTTGTTGAACACTGCTTTTTTAGTTTCAAGTGTTTCTTATGTTCTGTTATGTAGTTTTCTTAAAAATATATGAAATAAAAGAGAAATACATCCTTATAAATATCATGTACCGTCAAACGCTAAATAATTAAATAAATAACCAGTTCTAATAGGTATTTGAGCGTTGTCGAGAAAATAACAGGTTAGATTATGCCGTGAATCTCCGCTTGAGTCATCCGGAAATAATCTTTTGAGAATTCTCTTGTCACTGAAAAAGCCAGATGAGAGTTTGTTCTTTTCATATACTCACTTTTGCATAGTTTTATCTAACTCAGCTTCTTTTAAAGTAATAACAATTTTCCAAGCTCAGCATCGCAGTCTGATTCAGAAATCGAGTTTTTGCATCGACATGTTTTTGGTTACACTTTTTTGTCAGTTTCTCGCACAACATAAAAATGCTTTGTAAACTGCCGCACGAAACTGCGCTCTAATATGTGCGGGCAACTGCTCGACACAGTTTCTGTTTTCATGCTGTCCTGCTCTGCGCTGCCCCTACTGCGCCAAGCAGCTCAATGTGCGCCCCGGGTAATACATGGGCTACACTGCGTCAACGATATACGTGCCCATGCACGAAATTTGGCGTTGATGGGATACGGCAGTAGAAGACCGGCGCGAGTGCCTCTTCTAACAAAACGCTATCTGCTGCAGCGCCTCTCCTTAGCTCATGGGAATATCGGTTGGACCCTAGATGACGAGAAAGGTTGTGCGTTCAGATGAGTCACGGTTCTCGGTGGTAAGAGCTGTTGGCAGGGTTAGAGTGTGGCCCAGACCCCATGAGGCTATAGACCCAGGTTGTCAGGACGACACCGTATAAACTTGTGGTGGCTCCATCACGATATGGGCTGTTTGCATGGCATGTCTGGGACCTCTGGTTACATTGAACCGACCATTGATTGGTCAGCTTCTTGGAGACGATATGCAGTCATTCATGGCATTCATGTTTCCAAAAAAAGATGGACTTCTCCAAGAGGACAATGCACCATGTCACCGGGACAAAATCGTTCACGATTGTTTTGAGTAACATTCTGGACAATTACAGCAATTGAACCAATTGTTTAAGTCACCTAAATCACCAGACATGAATCCAATCGAATATATCTGTGACATGATCGAAGGGTCAGTTGGTGCGCGACGTATTGTACCGGCAAGAATCTAGGATGGCTGTAGCTGAAGCAAGACTGAATATTTCTTCAGGAGACTTCCAACAACTTGCTAAATCAATCCCATGCTGCACTTCCGCGGGCAAAAGAGAGTCCCACATGATATTAGGAAATATCCCATGATTTTTGGCACTACAATGTATATTCCAATACAGCAGGTTGAATTATCAAGCGCTAAGTTTAAATTATATTTTAAATTTGAAAGATCGCTGTACATTAATACATTTCGTGTGGGCTTAAGAATCTGGTGACAAGGGTTCAAATTACTGCGCTCACACCCTTTCTTGTACCTTCATCTCTTGATTGTAAGGAACCCATAGATAATTATGGAATCGAAAGCTAGTAGCATGAAGGCGTTCTGTACAAAACTAAATCAAATTTAGTGAAAAGCAGCAATTCCACGAACGTTGAGTCTCCAACCAGTGGCTTGTTTACCATCCATTACAATGGATCATAGTATTGTTTTTGGTAATAACAATTGACTGAGAAATATCACTGAAATATACTATAACCTTTGACGTTAACAGTAGGTTTACACTGTAAAATGATAACTAGTATCCGATATTTCTCATTTAAACTGTATTCGTTACGGCTGGGCATGTTAATTTCAAGTGTCTATATTGTAACATGATGCGCTGTCGCCACGTTTCAAGGTTTATTTTTATTATATATGTCATAATGTTGGAGTAATTTACATAAATCTTGGGCGACCACCTAAATAGATTTTTGTTGTAATTTTATAAAGTACGCAAGATGCCAAGTGACGACTGTAATGAAATGGTGAACATACAGTGTATCTTGGTAAAGCGAATATTAAAGAATTATTGAGCTATGTAGGCTTGAAGCTAATCTGGTCTTCCCGAACTATGGCGACAAGAAGTCGCGGATTTGGGGTTTGCCGGACCACACACTCTGCTCCCTGGGGATGGGTGGTCAACAGTCACTCACCTGGCGGGAAATGCCTGCCGCCCGACACCCGAATGTGCTCTCACCCCGGCGAACTTAGCCGAATATGTCCGACCTCTGTGATATGAGCGGGGCAAATCACATATCGGGGATATCACGTGACATTAGGTGCCGACCTGAAGATCCAATCCAAATGAGCGTATAACTTAAAATCCTGGGAATTTCTGTTATATGTGAGCTTCGAGACTACAAGGGGCGGAACGAGAAGTTTCCTCGCGGAGAGAAGAGCGACGAGCTTGAATTCGATCTTTGAGTCCATGCTATGCGAGTCTAGTCTGAGGTTGACTGGGAAAGTTGGCTTCTCTCGCCAACTGACGTTGTACGATTTCTGGCTGCCAGCTTGCTGGAGCAAGATTATTTTCGAATGATATATTGTTCATTCGTGGCGCCCATGATTGTCTTTTTAACTTTAAAGTCACAGTATTATGATGCCTTTGTCTGAGGTCGTCATAACTTGTATTTTTCATTGTTTCCAGTTGTCATTATTTCTTGCATTTTGATTCTGAGATATATTTAAAAGTAAATATACAATTGTTTGCTTGCTCATGACGGCTAATTGTACCTCTGAGCGTTGCTTTTATGATTTTGCCAATTTGTGTTAATGTTAACGGTAAATTCGCTCAGACTTGTAATCGCCAGTGATAAGAAAATAAATGTCATATTGTGACAATTTTTCCTAAATTCCAACTAACGTCGAGATTCTTGCAGAATTAATAAATTTTCACTCCTTCATAAAAATTAAAAATCCACAATTATTCATCATAAAGGTATGAAAGATAATTGTAACGTAGTTTGCCCGCTAAGGCACCCACTACAATATGAATATGTTCATCACGCAGCGCAGTTTCTATACACAACGAATAGTACAAGAAATGCACAATACTTATTTAAAAACGCCAATGTCGTAGTGGCGAGTCTAAGAGGTGATTTTTGCAATATTAGAGTAGCCCACTAACCTCAAAGCTGCTAAGGCTTGTATCATTATGAATCTTTGCATTTTACAGCCAATTTAAATGTTTTGAGACAGTTAAAGTGATTTTTTAAATTTATTACTAGTACGTATTTCATTATTTTTTAAGTAATTTTCTTCTAAAGCTTATTTTAAGTAAACCTCTGCATTTAGTCTCTTCGTTAGCAAATAAAAAAAAAGTTACCTACATATTATCATCATACTTTGCTATCAGCATACTGAGTTGAATGGATACGTTAAGGGACTGGGGTTCAACGAATAAACTGTCAATATTTTGTATCTGTCAGCCCAGAGGAATTGTTTTCTTTCTATGTTGCCATGTTTTTGTTTGAGTGGTGTGCGTGTTCCTTGAAGTTCAAGGAATAGTAATTGAGAGTACTTATATTAATCAATACTTATATCAGTACTTATATTAATTAATGACGGGACGGTCTGATTCTAATTTTTAGGCAAATAAAGAACATTATTCGGAGAAGTTCGTGGCCCGACGCCAGTTTGTAAAGATAGCCATTGACTGTTGTGTGGTGTTTATGACTGAGCGGCTGTTGCCCCACAGTCTCGACCTCGCCGGCAGCTGTTTCTCGTAGATGTCAGAAATATATCTCTGACCTTGATGCACTCCGCTTCCTACTCATGCGGGGGGAGGCTGGAGTCCTAATGGCCGCACGTGGTGTGTGTTTTTGTGGGCAGTTGGCGGCTGGTTCTGTTTGCATTGAGTGCAGCCCTGCTTCGTGAGCTAACACTCAAACACCAGAGCAGAAGGGGGAGTTCCACTCGGTCTTGTTCGTATACGTTTCCACAAGCACGAGCGCTGTATAAGGAACTATCTGCAGTCAAATGGGAAGGAACCAACGTTACTGGCTGTAAAATAGTTCAATACTTGAGGCCAAAGTGGATTCCTGTATCTCGCGAGTCGCTTTACCATTCCCCAGAACAAAACGTTTTTAGGCGGCAGAGATCAAATAATTATATGTTTTTAAATAGATAATGATATTAATAACAAGTGATTAATTATATCACTAAACGATATAGTCATTTAGTTCGAACTCGCATAATTATTAGAATTATTATCTGCATTATGTACAAGTATCTTTTCTTTTCATTCTTCCCACGGAAACGAGTTTAATTATTTTTCTCACTTCCACGAGCATCCCATCAAAATATAGCAGTGATATGAAAAGCATCAAGTAATATCTCAAGTGTCATCGCTCGGAAACACGTAATCTCTTTCGCTTCATCATTCAAAATGTCACTGCCCTTTCGACGATAGCAACGGCTGTAATTCATCAACAAAAATAAACTTTCGCTTACTGTTCCTTATCATGAGATAATGCATTCTTGCAGTGCACCAATGACATGAAGACCGTAGGCTTAATTACTTCCGAAAAGCAGTTTGCAGCAACTACCAGACATCGTCCACCTGATCTTTGTAGGAGTCCGTGGCTTAGCTCACTTGCAGCAAGTACTTAGTTGTCATCTGAATTATCCATATGTTACATTATATCTTTACATAATTTCTGCTGAGTTGTTGAAGTTATTTCAAGTGTTTTGTTACCGTTCAATAGCTAGGTATAACGAGTATCGATATTTTCTCCGTGGAACTAACACAGTAAAATACTGAAAATGACAAAGGTAAATGATTTGTTCATTCTATCTGCGAAACTTCAGAGTGCGATATCGAATCTGTAGTAAAAAGATTCAGTAAAGCTCGGAACGGAGAATCTGAAAAGCAGACGTAACTATCACAGCTTACTTCTTGGAATGTCAAATCATTTACTTGATGACAGCATCACGTATACAGTCTACAGGTAAAAAAATAACGGAACGATCTGATACTGTTGCATACAGTGTAATGAAAACTAACTGTAAGCTTAGGATTGATGTCACTTACTAAAGGCAGTTGTAATGCTCAAATGGCGGACAGCGTGGGAGTGACACTATTACATTGTTCCTTGGCACACAAAACACTTTATGCCTTATAGCGACCTTGGTGTTGCAATGATGCCTCGCACAAGGCTTACTATACTAAAAATGCAAGGCAAGTGATGCGTCGTTAACTGCCAATGAATGTCCTTTACTGCCAAAACGCTTCAGCAGGACGAAGATCGACACAGCAGTAGTAACAGCAAGGCAAGGAAGACAGCAAAAAAGATTAAAAATATAGAGAATTGTCCTTGGATTGTTTGGATATTGTGGTAAGAAAAAGAAAGGATTAAATGAAAATCTTGAACGAGTTCAAAGAGATGCTGAGTTACTGTGGGAGTCTCCAGTTGTTAAGAAAATGTTTCGGACGGGATTAACAGATTTTGATGGGAAGCGTCCTGGGGGCCATTAGTAAGATACTGAAATGCACTGGAGGTCTCCTTTACTGTTAATACAGCGAATATTACTTTCACTCAGATACATCAATCGGATTTGTTCTGTATATGAAATCAAAGAAATCTAACGCTCATTAGTAGATTACTCTTTCTTTCTACTGGCGATCATGACTCGAATGGACGAACCAAAACTGCTGTAATTTCGCTCTCTATTATTTAATTAAATATGAATGGGATGCTAAATTGGAGCAATTGTAAAAGACTAACCAAAATCACTGATTAGGGACCGTGCACAAACAAGGTGGCTCGGTCCAGGGGGGGGGGGGTTGGATGGAAGGTTACGCTGGGCTACGTGGGGGGAGGGGAGGTTCCGAGCCAGGTCACGTAACTTTCCTTTCATAACATTTTTAACAGTTAAAATGAGGAACAGAACTCACTACAGCATGTGAATATTTATTTCCCTCAGGTAATTATCTCCGTATGTTATTTACAATAGTCAGACAAGTAAAAACAGTACAAAATGTCTTCTGGAATCAAAAGGGAAAAAAGCTACGTGCTATGGCGGGGGGGGGGGGGGGAAAAGCGACGTAGGGCTACCTGGGGATGAGGGGGGTTCACACGAGGCCAAAATGGAGCTACGTGGTTTATGCACGCTCCCTTATTGCCTTCACACTTTCGCCGTATCGCAGCGATAGAAAAGTGAGAAGCTGACGTTAAATTGGGCATAGAAAAAAGGAGTGCAAACTACAAAAAGCAAACTTCAAAGAATAATACAATCTTCTTCTTGGAAGAAATGTTTATATCGCTAAGTGATCATTTAGACTTACCGTTGCGGGACGTTTCAAGTTTCTTCAGAAGTTGAGAGAAGACAGGCACGTCACCAGTTATCAGGGGAGAATTGTCGAAACTATTCGCCCTGAAAAAATAATAAAAGAGCCATTTAGTTAGTGTAACGTGGCTATCTCAAAATAATAATCGACGTTAGGTGAATTCATTAGTTGCGACTAGCGCCTTTAGTTTGTTTTCACATCTCACAAAAACATGCTTTGTATGAGTGTGTTAGAACGTTTGCTGCTGCGAAATCCCCGTAGGTCAACTCTATCCAGCAGGTTTACCTTCTCTTTCTCTCTCTCTTTTTAGTAAACATTTTCGGCAATTAGAAAAGGTTTGCTTTGTATTTTTGTGTTTGCGTGCATTTATATAATTTTTGTTGACGCAACCGTGCATACGCACTCTTAGTAACATTTCAAGATTTTTATTATTATTATCAACCGACAACTTATAATAAGCGGGTTGGAGCTTAAATTAACTGTGACACATTCACAATATTATCATTATAATAACAACCGAGACATGTTGCTTTATTGAAGCTGTGTTTGTGACTTCGTCCACGTGTAATAAGAGGTTGGTAATGTTAATTCAATGATTAGCTATCAAAGCTAGGCTGGCTGGGTGTTAAAAGCAAAGGAGCTGTACTGTTTTTTCTTTTTTTTTTTTAATCTCCTCCTTTTCTTCTGAATTTAGGTAGTATGTTAGTGTTTTAAACACGTTCGTGCACATAATTTTTTTCTCCCAACCTTTGAAACTGGCTTTAATTCGGAAGATTTTATGGTTGTGGATGATCCCCAGGCAAACTTCAGCGTTTCTCATAAAACTTCTCTGAAAGCGATACTCCAAGTTGTCAAGCCTGGCGCTTGTAGGAATTAAATGCTATATTACCGAGCGAGGAGAGTGAGCGGTTACGCTCTGGCCTTGCATTCGGGAGGACGCGGGTTCAAATACCTGTTCGGGCATCCAGATTTGGGTTTTCCATGCTTTCCCCAAATCACTCCAGGTGAATGCCGGGATGCCTCCTTCCTATTCCTTATCTCCGGTACTATTCTGCCTCTAATGATCTCAATGTCGAGGAGGTGTAAAGCCATTAGCAAAAATAAATTGCTTTATTTATGAGTGTATTAATTATGATATAAAATTTCTGATTGAATTACAGAGACGATCTATTGTAGTTTGTACGATTTGAACTCAACGTTAACATCCATTAAGGACAAATGTTATTATCTGTTGGCAAATAATTGATTTATTTTCGTATATATTAGAGTAACTATACATATCAGTACAAAGGTCAAAACAAACTCTACGTTATTCTTTACTGCTTAGACTTTATTATTATTATCACGCGACGCTTTTAACATCTATGTGTTTACAGTTCATTGAAGCACATGCGAGGTATCTATTTTATCACGTTTCCTAACGCAGCTATGTAATTTATTGAAATAGCAAGTATACTGTATCTTAACCCTTGAGATAAGGTATTACTATGTGTAGTTTCGTTAAAATCCATCTATTAGTTGGGTTGTGTGTTGACAGAGAATCAAAAATTCCAAACATAACGGTTTTTGCCATCTATGTTATCAGAAGTATACAACTTTTCTACAACTTTTTTATGTGGTATAGATATGCCAGCTCACTCCATGGTTTAAATTCAACGGTAAACGGAAGGCCTAACCAAGGCAAATGTTGATTGCTTAACAGCTTGAAACTGTGTTTCCAGAACTTAAGACAGTGGAAATTTACTTTATTACGTAGATAGTTTATTTGTTACAGGAACGAGCCACTATTTACTCATTGGTCTTGCACTTGCTCGTATTCAAAGCAAACACAAGTAGTGACCTGATTTACTGTTAACTTTCTACGTTTTCTCGTTAAGCAGAAAAAATATTGTTGATTTTAATGAAGTATAGTAGTCTTATTTCATGTTCAAATATGGCTATAACATGGCTGTACTAAAGTTTTAGTAGCATACAAGTATTATCAACAAAGAAACAATAAAATTTTTATTGCACTTCTAAAATCTATGAGGGAAACCAGGCTCGAAGAAAATCATTTCTCATTGCCGACAACGTTTTCCGACATATATTTTAAAAGATATACGTAAAAATGCATAGTAATTAGGAAGACGCATCACCCACATTACCACGTTGTATGAATTATCTAAGTACATTTTTTATATCAACACTGAGAATAACTATGAAAATTCAGACTGAATTAGACACTCCCGCTATAATAATAATTTTGGTGGCCTTAATGACTTGTTTACTGAGTTTCACGTTGCAGAACCTTAATCTACTTTCGTGTCTTTACTTAACACACAGAGTAATCCTACAAAGCAAAAAGTAAAGTGTTTAAGGTAGAATCTCGCAGACCGTTCGTGGCGTATTTCAATTACACAAAACAATGATTTATAGAAGAAAAGAGCTGTTGAGGTTATTTATGTTACAAGTGTATCACGGAAATAGTAAACAAAATATACATTCATCTCACATACGTTTTTAAGAAATTTCTAAGTCCCAAATTTCAATTCTGTTTATTAAGATCTACTGCAGATCAGTTACATTGATTAATCTAATGTTAATTGGAATAAATTACCAAGTGAAGTGATGAATAATTTACCAAAGACGATGAAAGAAGTTAAAATTCGGTGAGTTGGAAAGTAGGCGTGTACAAGAAAGAGAAAAAATGTGTTTCTAGAGATATTGCCACAGGAGCGTGCGCTCCATCGTAATCTAATTTAATAACTGTATTTCGCCTCACTTGCATAAAGAACATCACATTGCTTTTTAGGGGAGTTCTTAGAAAATATCCACGCAATAGTGTGCCCGCTTTCTGCGTAAACATTTAGAAGTAAGAAACGTTATAAACTTCACACGGTTCACAGACAGCTAGCAAAATACACTTCCTTCCCTGAGCATGAACGAACTTAGACCTCGACATGATTCTGAATCCTCCCCCCCCTCCCCCTAAAAAATCTTCTTCCGTTCAGATAACTTAAGTGGTAAGTTCTGCCTTTAAGTGTACTTAAAAACACAAAATTCCAATTTTCTGTAAGATTACAGTAATATCAGTTGCGAACAATCTGGTGGCTCAATGCTATGGGTACGGCTGTTGCTAATGTAACTGGCGCTGGAATGAGTGTGATTCGTTTCCCGATAGTATCGGAACTTCCACGGTCCTTTAACCATTTGGCAAAGTTTTCTTTGCAAATGTAAAGTACTCCAAGGACGATATCGGCTCTGCAACGGTAGCTGTAGGTTTTCTTTCCTAGGAGGTATCACTCTGTTTTACTAAGCAAGGAGAAAAGCTCAGTACGCTGCATTTTCATACTGCAGACTACTACTACCTGGCTAGCGTGAAACTGAATCATTTCCACTAGCTATCGCTAAGCAACAACATCAAACTATTTTGGACTGTTTATAATAAGATTCAGATCATGATTTAATTCTTTTAGTTCACAGCATAGATTAGCTACAGATCCGAATATATTAAAAACATTATCTCTTACCGTCCATCATTTCTACTGTTTTTTGTACTGAAAGAGGCATCTATTATTTCCAATTACAACAAAATTGTTCATTCAAAGTGCATACCGTTAAAATCAAATTATTGAAACCTATTGTAATTCAGTACGAGGAATCATAATTTGTTACCTTGTGATTTTTTCTTTCATAAAAGCATTCTTATTGTTTGATTATCATGTTTATGATACTGTATCACTGACCGGCTGTAACAAATTACAACGAAAATGGTCTAATCGTCACGAGGGGATCTCGAAACGTGAACCGATTGAAGTTTTGTGGAATTAACTACATCATTTTGACTAGAAGTAGCAAAAAGCTGCTGCTTAAATCTGGTCTCGGATGTATGCTTCGGCTTAGCGATTTACAGAGAGTTGGTTTTGCACTTTTGCGTCAGCAATAAACACCCTCTCACAACGCGTATAAACAGATTATTATAGCCTGTTCCTTCATCGTCTGCAGTCGACAAAAAAGTCAATCCACACGGGAAGTACCAACACATAAAAATACTGTCCCAATTAAGATGCTGCACCAATTGCTATAGCCGTCTAAAGGTTACGAGTTTCTGCGAAGCCTGATTCACTTATTTCTGTCGAGGCCATTTACTGTCTTCGCTTTTTTCCGTTCAGTATCGCGGGTACTGTATTATTTCGTGTCTTGTACAGGAATAAACAGAACAATAAGTTTATACCTGGAACTCGCTTTGGTGTCGAGAAAAATATGGTGCCTTATATGAAGGCCACTGTAAGGGGCCGGGAGCATTGTTTCGCACCAAGAGTTAAGGAGGGAGGCAGTAAAATATCGACAGAGATCCTGAATGCAATATATAGTTGGATAGCAACAGATAGCCTTAATTTTCGTATTGAAAGAAACCGTGATGAAATTACTCTGCTACAAATTGATAGCAATGGAAAAAGTTGTACAAAAATTATAAATACAGATCGTAACTAACCGCTACATTATAATCTGTTTTTTTAGATCGACCGATAAACGACGACAGTTATACAGATAACATAGAAAAATTTTATATTCATGCATAACTTCAACTTTCTTCTGTTTTGAGTATTTTTCCATGATGACACCACGTTTCTTTTATACAGGGTGTTACAAAAAAGTACGGCCAAACTTTCAGGAAACATTCCTCACACACAAACAAAGAAAATATGTTATGTGGACATGTGTCCGGAAACGCTTACTTTCCATGTTAGAGCTCATTTTAGTTTCGTTAGTATGTACTGTACTTCCTCGATTCACCGCCACCCTCTTGACTTCCATTTATGGGGTCATTTGAAAGCCCTTGTCTACGCAACCCCGGTACCAAATGTAGAGACTCTTCGTGCTCGTATTGTGGACGGCTGTGATACAATACGCCATTCTCCAGGGCTGCATCAGCGCATCAGGGATTCTATGCGACGGAGGGTGGATGCATGTATCCTCGCTAACGGAGGACATTTTGAACATTTCCTGTAACAAAGTGTTTGAAGTCACGCTGGTACGTTCTGTTGCTGTGTGTTTCCATTCCATGTTTAATGTGATTTGAAGAGAAGTAATAAAATGAGCTCTAACATGGAAAGTAAGCGTTTCCGGACACATGTCCACATAACATATTTTCTTTGTTTGTGTGTGAGGAATGTTTCCTGAAAGTTTGGCCGTACGTTTTTGTAACACCCTGTATATTTACTAGCTCGTACCCGCGACTTCGTACGCGTGGATTAAGAATTTTTTTGCCAGAATTAAATATAGAAAGTTGTTGGAAACGAAGGATTGGTCCCAAACAATATAGAGTCGGCATAATATGACAGGAAAGCTAACACTATATCATTGTACCGTCGAACCTGCCTCTTGAAGAGAATCAATTTCCAACATATTTCTCTCACCATTCGATAAGGTCTCAAAATTTCGTGACTACAACTGTTAATTATACTGGAAAAAAATATCCTGTGCCCTTCATACAGATTTCCTTATAAAATTCCATCACAACGATATAGCCATTTAGTCGTCAAAACGTAACAAAAATACGGAGACTTACTTCCGTAGTTATAATAATATTACTGTGGTTCACACTCACACACTGACTGCGAACAACACCTGAGGTATCATTATAATGTAAAAAAGTGTACACCTACAACATTGCAAGACTACCTACGATTTGCCTCGCATTGCACCTCTAACTTTCTAATATCTATAGTTTAACATTCAATCCGAATAACCTACGGCCCAGCCTGACTCTTATGATGAAAAATAATTTTTAAAAATCGTAGCCTCCACGGAAATTTGAACCGGAGACCACGACATTCGTAAGCATGTGCTTTAACCACTGAGCTGCCAGTCCACAACACGGAAACACGGTACGGAGACGTCCATATCCAACGTGTTTGTCTATCGCCGTATTTCGAAGCTATGAGACAACATGTGTTCTTTATACAGATAATTTTTCAACCAAATGTAGACAGTATTTTTCTCCTTGTTTCAAAGGATAAGTGTGCAAAGTTTCATCGAGACCGGATGAAAACTGTGGATTTCTATGAAGAACAAACAAACATACATTCATCTTTATATATAAAGATTTATCCCTTGGCCATAGCACATAATAAATAATACAATTATAAATAATTTATTCACACTAATAAAAATGTATATTAAGTTATAGTTAAAATTCAAAATTGACATAACGCGGCCAGTGTAATGCATTTGAAATGTCTAGGAAGTCTTTTGATGACCCCCTGAAGGCACGAAGTGGGCTATCAAAGATCACGTGACGGATGGTTTGTTCTTCCTCACCACAGTCGAAATTCGGCGAATCTCTCATTTCCGATGTGTAAAGAGATGAAGCACTGTGTTGAGAGCTACCCACGTCTTGCGGAGGAGGTCGGGTCCTTTTAGTGCCTGTTGATTGCCAAACAGGGAGTGCCATTCTGATGGAGCTGAGGTTATCCACTCCGATCTCCACGTTTCTCTCCTGTTAAAATTGTTGGATTTAAGTTGTTTTGCGGTTTTTACGCTTGGAATTCTCGATTTAAGTCTCTGATTTTGGGTTGTCATGTTGTCGTGAATGGGGAAGTTCAAGTTATGACAGATCTTACTGTAATGGGTAATTAGGCCATTGCGTCGTCTTATCATAGGCTGTTCGATGTTACTCAAAACGGGCAGCCAGTACAGTGGAGTGGACATGATACATCCACTAATTGTCCGCATTGTCTGGTTCAAAACTATGTCGATCCTTTTGGTGTGGGTGCTATTCATCTATACAGATGAGCAGTACTCAGTTGCAGAATACACAAGGCTCAGTGCTGAAGTACGAAGTATGAAGGCGGTGCTAGTTAGCTTCTGCAGAATGTTATTTCTAATTCTTAGTTTTGCTGCAAGGTTGGTCAGAGTTTATTGTACGACAAAGTGCGATCCATTACGACTCCCAAATACTTCGGAAAGGGGTTATGTTGGAGGGGAGTGCCATCAAGAAAAACTTGAAGTGAGAGATTCTCCGCCCGACTGTTAAGATGGAAGATACTAGTTTCCGTCTTGCTGGAACTTCGTACTAGACGCCATTTCTTAAAATAGTTGCTCAGAGTTTTGAAATCTGCTGTTAAACTTTTTCCAATTTGCTGAATTTTATGGGATTGTTGTACTGGTACCAGATCGTCAACATAGGAGAATTGTCTGGATTCTGTTTGAGGAATGTCGGATACATATACATTAAAAAGAAGTGGGACAAGAACTAAGCTTTGGGACAGACCTTAATCCACTCTTCTTACTTTGCTAATTTTACTATCTGAGACAACCTGGAAAGTTCGGTATTAATAAGACAAGAATTTTTTTTGTACTTCAGGATGTTAAGCAGTTTGTAAACCACGCCCTCTCACCACACCGTATGGTTGGCTGCGGTAAGGGCAACAAATACTGCACCACTCTTCAGATGTCCCTCGAATCTTGCTTCTATGTTTTTTGCCAGGAACAAGACCTGATCCTCACTGTATATTGCAGGTCTAAAACCTGCCTGTTCAAAAGGAAGGTTTTCGAAAATAATTGGGTTGATTCTATTGTAGATGATCCTCTCAAGTAACTTGTAAGAATGTAAGTGATACTTAAAGAGTGAAGTAGGTCTAAAATTCTCTGGAGCATAAGGGCTTTCCCAGGCTTCAGAATGGCTATTATCTTTGTCCGTCTAAATTCCGGAAGGATGACGCTTGTCTGTAGTATGTTACTAAAGAAGCGGGCCAACCATTTTTTGGTGCTTTTTCCACAGTAGGTGAGGAAATCCTGGATGAACTTCTTCAAAACCCGGAGCCTTCATTTGTTTGATGGCTCTTGCCACCTCCATATCAGTGACACGGGATGAGAGGTTTGTAGGGGCAGAGTACATTCATTTTATATGGCACACTTATTTTTTCACTTACCGAGTATGGTCTTTACTGGAACTGACTCTAGACAGTTTGCCAAGTTGGCTTGCTATTTGGTCTGGAGTGACCTGATGCTTTGCTTGAGGGTTATGTGGGGTTCCACCTCGCTTTTTAAGTCGGCTCTATGCTTTCCGGGTGGACTTCTTGAAATTCAAGGTTTGCACTGTGTCATTCCATTGGAATTTACGGGCGTTGTCTATGTTCTGCAGCAGTTCGTCAGCTACTTCTGTAAGCCCGTTCTGTTGGAAATCCTCATACAGCATTTTGTATGTTTCGTTCCAGCCCGGGATATACTCTTTTCTAAAGCATCTGGGAATAGAATTTTTAGCTGTCGCTGTGGTTACTCTGACGAATCTATTGTAATTGTTTGCTAATGGAGGTATCCGTATTAGGTTTTTGTCAAAGTTATCGGCAAATTCTTCCCACTTTGCTTTCCCAAAGTTCCATCTAGGTAGAGCGACGATCTAACTGTGGGAATTGTTAGACCAACTTCTAACAAGACTGGTCGGTGTTGACTATGTGGAAAGGCTTGTAGGACTCGTCTTGTAGTTGATATTGGGAGGCTTTGTTCATCACGTGAGATGAAACATAGATCCGGGTTGGTTTTGCGTTCCATCTTCCTGATTTAAAAGTACGTGTGTCTTTCGTGTTAAAAACTAAGTTAATGTTACTTGCTGCCGCCAATTCCTATAGGCCTGATTTCATCCTGTTTGTTGTCTGTGTACTTGCAATCTGTGTGCTGGTTGTTGAAGTCGCCAACATACATAAAATCCCGTTTCTTTTGTGATCCCTTAACTCACGTAATGTAGAGCCCTCTACAGTTTTAAACTAAGGTTTGCATACACAAATTTTCTATCCAGTTGGGTTTTACTTTAACATTTGCCTGATGTTCCAGAAAATTTCTCTTAAATTACCTCACATATGTATGAAGATTTGTACTGAAATTAGTAGACATAAATTAAGGTACTATGTTGTTACCAGACTTCCGAATGGAACTAATGGTTATTTCGCTTGATGCAAGCTGCCAAAAAAAGAATGTAAACATAAATATAGCATTGTAATAATAGATCTGTTTTAACGTTTATGAATGATATTTTCACTCTAATTATTCCCTGTTTATTATTACAAACTTTAGTATCAGTACCCGAATCGTCACCAACCTATAAAAAACAAACAAAAAAATCCGAATATTTAACGCAATTTTTATGTAATCAACAACTTCAATCCATAATCTTAAAACATCGTGGAACAGCTGCCAAGACTTGACGGTGTATGAAACAATGAATCTCTGTCATAGCGACAAGTCTCTTTTTTTTTCCCTCGGACTAATTGCACAAATCCTGAACGAGAAACAAGTATTGACAGCTTGCGTCTGTGCATACGCCTATCGATTTTTCACATGAAAGTTCATATTTGTGTGAGAAATCTAAGATTGTTTTCATCACATCAACAGCCTTTGTGATTGTCGTTAATGGTATAGAATACAATAGCTCATCTTTGACTGTTTTGTTTTCAATATACGGAACTTAAGATAATAATTGTGAACAGTTTGTAATATATGTGCTCTCGTCGAACTTTATTGCATGTTTTACCTGATTTTTTAATATCTTCGTCCATGTCACCAATGCGACGCTTTGTAGTGCTGTCAGCAAGAGGTATTTGTGATAATTGTTGTCTACTCTCTGTTTCAAGAACAATATCACCTGATTTCAATAGCAACTCTTTAACTATAGTCTCACCAATAGCATGGCTTTTCTCGCCCTTGCCAATAAGAAGTTGTAATTCATATGCAGATTCAAGCACTTTTTCAGCAAAAGCTAAATTATCAGATTTTCAAGTAAAAATCCCTTTCGGTTTATCCTTTACAGAGCTTTGTTTAGTTGACACATGTCGCTCCGGACGAGTAGGTAACATGCCATCCTTGATGAGACTTCATAACAAATAACTCGGAGAATGTTAAACGCAATCCTGATGCAGACAAAAAGAGGCATTTACTATAATTATCGAAATAATCAAAAGGATACACTTATTACGCTTCGACGGTAGCGCCTTACTGAAATGTGGGTCAGTACCGGACTAACCACGTAGCAGGAGGTAGCAAATGCTACGGGCCTCGCGCCTTCTAGGGGCCCAGCTACCTTGTGCACCATTTGACATCATGTTTCCCACTTTGGGACAATTTCTCTCTTTGGGAATCAATGACTTAAAGGCCAGCGTAATAAAAGTATGAGTTTTGGCACCAAGTTTCACTCTCTCCTGTCTTTAACGTTTAACGCGAGACGAATATTACTTTGAACTAACACGGACCGCATAGAATTATCTGCAAAGATAGTCACCACATTACATAGAAGAAACCAGCTGGTCTCTTTGATCATTGCAGGAGTGGCAGTGTCAACATTTCATTCAGAATATTTATAATTATAGAATAGTACACAACGCTCATTAGATACGCAATAATTTCAACGATAGTTTGTTTTCTAAAACAGTACAAAATGTCTTCCGACATTGATATGGAAAAAAGCTACGTGCCACACGCCAGAGAGAGAGGGGGGGGGTTGTCGAAATAAAAGCCAAGTCAGGTTACGTTAAGGGGGAGGGGTGGGGGTAGGTGGGTTCATGGGATGCCAAAATGGAGCCACGTAATTAATTGACTCTCCCTAAATTCAGCCGAAAACTACGTCGTCTTTCCGCCAAACAATGCCAACCCGACCCCTGTAAAAGTCAGTAAACGCTGTGGCAAACGGACACAAAACAAGCGGATATATTCTGTACTTTCTCGATACTAGTAATCATTTCTTTGCGACGTAGATACAACACAGCACAACAATAGATGAAGACGTACGATACTTTAATTCGCTATCTCATTTGTTCATACATTACAATTCTCAAAAATCATAATCTACAATTTATTAGTCTCGCCCTTCATCTTGACCACAATTCATGATGTTTTACGCCGTAACGTAAAAATATTCCACAAACTCAACCTCACCAAGGATTGTAAAGCTTACTTTTTAATCAATATATTTTTTTAACTGCTTTACGTCTCTCAACAGCGAGGTCTTTAGAGACGGGAAAGGATGGGGGCAATGAATGGGAAGGAAGCATCCCGGCATTTGCCTGGAGTGATTTGGAAAACCATGGAAACCCAAATCTGGATGCCCGGACGGGGATTCGAACCGCCGTCCTCCCGAATGCGAGGCCAGAACGCTATCCGTTACACCACCACGCTCGGTTTTTTTAATCAAGAACGGAGGGTATCTTTTTGTTCCTAATGGGAATTACAACGCAGTTTGGTTTAAGCAGACATTCGTCCGACAATGCCCAAATAGTATCAATCAGCAAAACTCCTTACTCCTTGTAAATAATTGCATCAGCAAACAAAAAATAAAAAAATAAAAAAAACATAAAACGTTACTATTAGTTAGTCCAAATATATTCCTTTTAATGTTAGTATAATTAATATCCTGACTTAGTACTTTGGAGGACGTAAATTTATCTGAGCAAACATTGCCTTGTTTTATTTTTGCTTGGGAGTTACCGTATAAAGTTTTTACCGTTTAATGAAATTTATATTGAAGTTTGACTGCTATAGTGTTACCAAGGCATCATTTTGTATCACTGTTGTATGCCTCCTTTGAATCTATCTTTGACGCATTAAATTCTTGGTTTACTGCTGTCTTTTTTCCATTATTTGAATGACGAAATATTGTTAAGCCATTTCTTTTCTTCCATGTTTTTGCATTTCTTCTCAGTGCAATCTATTGACTAAGAGTTTGACTGTGATTCACGACAGCGTTTTTCTTTGTAGATAATCGGTATAAAAAGGGATCAACGACGTTGCAATGTGAGGTCCATTAAGCCTGCTTCACACAGCCAGCAGTCAATCTCATGAGCCCTATTCGACTGCCACGCTACGTGTCTCCCGAAGTAACAAGGACCACATAAGGGTCTGTAACATTAGTCAGCACAGGCCTGCTGTCACGTACAAGAAAGAGCTAACTGACAAGTCGTTCCTATAAATAGCAGTGTGCTGGATTCATTGGATAATGTGTACCACGACTTTATGTCCATTGTGAAGAAGCGGAGAGGGAGGGTAATTTTCGGTTCTTTATTATTCTCACCTTTCCAATCCCATAATAACACCAAATATTATAGTTGGAAAGGGCTCACTCATTGAGGGGAGAATCTTACTTCATGAAGAATTGCCAAGTATTCCTGTTCACTATTAAAAGAACCAACGCAAGGCATTGATGCTGAACGTGCACATGAAAATGTCAATTTACATTTATTCACATCCATTCTTCCGAAACCAAATATTGTTGAGGAAAGCCGTTAATTTAGAAGCCAGGCACACTACTAATCCGGTCGCGTTATTCAGGAAACAGAGTTATAATTTTAACAAAACAAATTCACTATCAAGTAATGACGGCGGGAAATTTCCAAAAGAATACAGAGAGAAAAGGTTTGTTTTATACCTGTAGTATGACTTTTTCCACTGCATGACAACAGCCCCGATTTTGCTATATGGTGCCATATTTTTCAGTTATATGTGATAAAATTGTCATTAAAAATGTCGCTGATAATTTGCGGATATCACAAAAGACTCATCGAAGATACTACATCTGCATATATACTCTGCAATTCATAAAATTGTGGGTGGCAGAGGGTGCTCAGCACCAAAGCTAATCTCTTTGTTGTGCATTCCAATCCCTAGTGGTACGAGGGAAAAAGAATTCAGATAAGAATCAGTGTGGCACCTTATTTCTCTAATATTATCTTTCCTGTCATTCCGACTCAAATAGGTTGGTGGAAGAAGTATTTCACTACACTCGTAAGTGAAAGTGGGAGTACACATGTTTACCAATAAGTTTAAACGAAACGTGCGTCGTCTATCTACCAGAGACTCCCAGCCTAGTCTACTAATCAGTTCTGTGACGCTTTCATAAGGACTTTAGCAAGCAGTCACGAATCTAGCGGCTCTTCTCTGTACTTTCTCTATACTTTCGATCAACGGATCCCATATGGCACAACAATAGTCCAAATGTGGTCGCACAAGAGATTTGATACTACTACAATATTATATATGAGACATTTCGTATTTCATTGACTTAATTAATCATACTTTCCTTCATGCGTTTGTTGTTACTCATGTCTATCTGCCACACATTATTTTAATTTTTTAAAAGATTAGTCAAATTGCTGATGACTTACGAAACAAATATAGAAGAAATGGCAACAATGTAATGAGTTAAAACAAAATTTAATGAAATCGTTATCTAGCATTTATAAATCTCTGTTAGAAATTTCATAATTATCTATGCGATGCTCTTTCAGTTATTGTCTTCAGTGTAAGAGAGGGTCCATAAACTTGTACAGCAGTTGGTCTCCTGTGAACAGCCCCTCCCTCCCACGTAGCCTGACGTGGTTTTAGCCTCTAACCCAAATTACATATGGAGGTAATTAAATGACGGAAATAAATATTTACATTCTGTTGTGTGTTATGTGCTTTTTTAAGTGTGACAATTAATATAAATAGAAAGCTACGTGGCTTGGTTCGGACCCTTCCCCCCTTCTCCCATGTATCTTCTACCCAACCCCCCCCTCCCCTAGAATAGCCACGTGTTTTATGGACGCTCCCTAAATACAACCCCGGGAGAATTGATGCCTAAATTAGTCGAGAGAGACCCAATGCGTGAGTTTCCTGTGCAGTCGCGAAGCACAAATTTTGAACGAATAAAAGTGTTCTATTAGGAGGAAGTAAGATATAGTATGACTTTTTTACTATTTAATAAGCACTCAGGTCTAATAAAAATATTTGAAACGCATTGTTTGGTCCAAGAGACAGACACAGGAAAATAATTAGCTGATGAAATAATCCAAAGAAGTTGCATGTTCATAGATAATAGATTTATTTACTTATTTATTACCGCAACATTATTTTTTATCAGTGATTTGGCGCTTACGTAGCAATACTGTGTAGTTTCTTGTGTAATCAACTGTATCAGAAGTGTATGGTACGGTACACTTTCTACACTTTATTTATGAACCCTTATGCCAGAATTTCCTCACTATTCACTAATGTGCCGGTAGACGAAGCCGTTGCTGTAATACGTGCTAAACTTCTTGCACAAGGAAAGTCTACTGAGTGGGCTGACCTGACAGAGTTCTGCCTTAAGTCAACTGTGTTCCAGTACGGTGGTCAACTTTATGCTCAAGTTGAAGGTGCGGCAATGGGCTCGCCACTTTTACCTGTAGCCGCCAACATTTTCATGGAATCATTCGAGATGAAGGTGCTTAACAACGCGCGCCTAAAACCTACAAAGTGGATCCGTTACGTTGATGACACTTTTGTCATCTGGCCTCACGGTAAGGAGAGTTTGCAAGAGTTCTTAAACCGCCTGAATAGTGCCCACCCAAGAATTCAGTTCACTATGGTTGTGGAAGAAAATGGACAACTGCCATTTCTCGATGTCCTTGTTCACAAGCGAGGCGATGGAAGTTTGGGTCACACTGTGTATCGCAAGGCGACCCACACTAATAGGTATCTGCACGCCATGTCGCACCATCATCCGGCAACGAAGAGAGGCGTATTGACATCACTCAACTTAAGAGCTAAGACAGTATGTGACTCGGAAAGTCTGAATGAAGAAATGGAGACACTTACAAAAATATTCCAAGCCAACGGCTATAGTGAATCTGAGATCAGGAAGGTTTTAAGACCCAAAAAACCTATGGGAGACGTCAACTTATCCCATGATATTAATGTGCCAACAAAATTCGCCTGTCTCCCATACATACAGGGTATCACAGACCGGATTGGGAAATTGTTAAAGCGGGTGGAGGTGCGAATAGTATATAAGGCTAACTGCAAACTTGGTCAGTCACTGACAAAGGTAAAAGACAAATTACACCCACACCAGCTTATGGGTGTTTACGAAATCCCCTGCAGTTGTGGCAGTGTTTATTTCGGCGAGACAGGTCGCACTGTGGCGGAGAGACTTAAAGAACATATCCGCCACTACAAATATAACAACAGTGACAAATCCGCCGTAGTCCGCCATGCTATTAATACCGGGCATGAAGTAAAATTTCAAGAAACGAGGCTACTGTGGAGAGAAGACCAGTGGTGGCCCCGACGGGTGAAAGAGGCAGCAGAAATTTTAAAAAACACCAACAACATCAACGAAGATAGCGGCCTCTTACTCTGCGATGCTTGGCGCTTGTTGCTTTGTCAACATAAACAGTATCTCTGACGAAGGCTGGAGGATAGCAGCCGAAAGCTTAGGTAATGAAATAAACAACGCGGCAAAACCCGAAAGTCAATTAATCATGAACAAAGATGGCCGTGGAAGTCTGAGGAGTCTTTTACGTGTTTCACAAATTGCTGACTATTTCTCTATTAATTTTGCAAGGACTTTAATAGCAATTTATTGTTCCACTTTTGTATTCATTTCTTCTTTGCTCATACCTATCAAACAATAACACTGTCCCATCGCTGCTGAAAGACGTAAGTGCTTCGGTACTTGTTCGAGCATCAGTAATTGCAACAAACGTTGCAGTTTGTTCTTTCATTAGGTAGATTAATTAATTCTTGTTATAAGATAAGTTTTAATGACCGTCGTCTACAGAAGAAACATTGCAACGAACAGAACATGCCTCAGATAACAGTGCTTCACCAATAAAGCGGGCATGCAGAAAGTATTATGTCTGGTTCTTGTTACAGGTTGAAACTTCTCTGTATGTAGTGATGACCCGATACAAGTAAATACGAATAAGTACTCGATACTTTGTTTCGATACTGAGTACTTTGCAAATTCGAATTACATCATTCGATACTTACTCGGTATCGGAAGAATACTTGTATCGAATCGAAAGTATCGAAACGCACCCGGTGTTACATTCAAAACGCATCAACCCTGCTCCGCCACTCAGCCGCACCTGCCAAATTAAAGCCTTGGATACACTAGGGGACAAATGGAGCGACATGCCGCGTGACATGCCGCGCGGCATGGCGCTGGACAACACCTGGGGACACTGCCGCGGAACATTTAGCAGACACACTAGTCAGTTGTTGCAGAAATGTTGCCCGAGGAGGTTGCGTTGGTTAGTGCTGCGTACATACTTATATCAAGTAGTTCAGTTTCGTAGGACGCGTGTTCGATACGCATATAACAGAATTATTAATATTAAAAAATCAAGTATGTTAAGACGTAGAAAACAGAAAGAGGCTCGAATGAGAAATTTTGTATCTGATTAAAAACAAATTAAATAAATTTATATTTTAAATATTTAAAGATTGCGCCTTATTATAAATGTGCCTATTTTTCTCGACAAACTAAAAACACGGATTTTGATGATAGTTCTTGAGGTTTAAATCTTAAAATTATTTAATTTCTTTAATTTTATTCAATATTTTTTTATGACAAAACTACGCGAGCCACCACAAAACCGTGCTTTTAACTAGTTTTAAATTGCCAGTCGCCTACTGTCCGCCCCTCGCGAGGGTGTCCCGGCCTCTCACCCTGTCACACCTAGGCGTTACTTCCTGCCGCCTCACAGCTGCGATCCTAGACAGCTGATAGGCGCCTACAAAATCAATATATATCATTGCGCAGAGCAAGGAAACTTAAAATTTATGTTTCCTTACAAACTATTATGTTAATTATTATTTATGCTATATAGGTGAATAACACGCCAATGCAATTGAATTTTGTTTTTATTTTGGTGTCGTACGCGTTTCGCTCTATTTCAAGAGCATCATCAGCGACATCTGTTTGGTATTTATTCATTTATTTAGTTACATTTGGTTTACAAAACAATATATAAAGTTGAGGTGAAATTAAATTTACTTACATGTTACTTTTTTCTCATGATCAGGGTTAGCTTCTCTGTGTATGTTTTCAATAATTTGCTGAAGGTTTGAAGCACTACACTGAACTGACTAAATTTCATATTAACACTATTATTTACAGTTTTTGAAACATGAAACAGTAAACACTACGCCATGTTTTCCACAGGTCCATAGAGTGTGTGTTTGTTTATATTTCTGGTTTCATTGTGGTTTGAGGTCCTTGGTTTTTACAGACTGCTTTGTGTTATCTTTGATGGTAGGCGGGGATTTGAAATGGTTGTCTTTTTGTGAATATTTATTTCTTTTTTAATATTGCATATAGTGTTTGGTTAGTCAAGTTTGTATAATCATTTATGAGCTGCTTTCCTTCAACTAGTGCTTTTTGGATGTAATAATTTTCTAGAACACAATCAACAACCGACAGATATCCACAGAGACATGCAAATACTCACTATAAACAATAACAAACCACAGACATTAACATTTCAGGAAAATTATTACATCCAAAAAGCACTAGTTGAAGGAAAGCAGCTCATAAATGATTATACAAACTTGACTAACCAAACACTATATGCAATATTAAAAAAGAAATAAATATGCAGAACACCTTCTAGAACACAATCACCAACCGACAGATATCCACAGAGACATGCAAATACTCACTATAAACAATAACAAACCACAGACATTAACATTTCAGGAAAATTATTACATCCAAAAAGCACTAGTTGAAGGAAAGCAGCTCATAAATGATTATACAAACTTGACTAACCAAACACTATATGCAATATTAAAAAAGAAATAAATATTCACAAAAAGACAACCATTTCAAATCCCCGCCTACCATCAAAGATAACACAAAGCAGTCTGTAAAAACCAAGGACCTCAAACCACAATGAAACCAGAAATATAAACAAACACACACTCTATGGACCTGTGGAAAACATGGCGTAGTGTTTACTGTTTCATGTTTCAAAAACTGTAAATAATAGTGTTAATATGAAATTTAGTCAGTTCAGTGTAGTGCTTCAAACCTTCAGCAAATTATTGAAAACATACACAGAGAAGCTAACCCTGATCATGAGAAAAAAGTAACATGTAAGTAAATTTAATTTCACCTCAACTTTATATATTGTTTTGTAAACCAAATGTAACTAAATAAATGAATAAATACCAAACAGATGTCGCTGATGATGCTCTTGAAATAGAGCGAAACGCGTACGACACCAAAATAAAAACAAAATTCAATTGCATTGGCGTGTTATTCACCTATATAGAAAATTGATTAACCTGCAATTGAGGAAATGGCCCACAATATCCAGTCATTATTTATGCTGTTTCAGGATCCAGCTACTGCAAATGAATGGAAGGGAATGGTGACTATGAAATATTTTGGAAATTCCACACATTGCCTTCTATCTATTGATGGCAAACACGTTTTGATTCAGGCTCCTTCCAATTCCGGCAGCGACTATTATAACTAAAACGAACAATTTAGTATTGTCTTATTGGCTATTGTGTATGCCGGTTATAATTTTATTTATGCAAATTGCGGTGCAAAAGGAAAATATTCTGAAAGTGGAGTGTTCCAAGAAAATGCTTTTTAACATAGCTCTGACTGCTAATCAACTTACGTGGCCAGATCCAGAGCCAGTACGATAAGCTGGACCAAATATGACTTTCGTGTTGGTAGGAGACAGTGCTTTTGCATTGACCGAACATATGATGATGTAATCACGATGTGGGTACTACAAAGCGGATTTTCAACTACAGACTATCAAGAGCAAGAAGAGTTGTAGAAAATGCGTTTGTAATCTTATATGTCGTATTTCGTATATTCCGTACACCAAAAGCCCTCCAGCCTGCAAATGCTGAAGTACTTGTAATGGTGTGTGTAAACCTACATAATTTTTTAAGGCGCACTAGTCAGTCCAGATCACTGTACACCCCACATGAAACCTTTGATTCTGAAAATATGGATCACGAAATTGTGGAAGGATCATGGTGCGGAGAAATTGGATGTCATAATATGTTGATGCTAGAGGAAGATGTTATTCTGAATCTGTTATGGAAATAAGAAACAATTTTTCTGAATATTTTGTAAATGAACACGGAAGTGTTTCCTGGCAGAATAATTTTTAAACATAATTATGTGATAGAAAAAAAAAAGATCCACTGTACCAGTAGAATCAGATAATCACGGTTTGAAGTGTCCCACAACAACCCATAATTCTAGTACTGCTCGATTAGGTGAAGCACCATTTAGTTTTCCCACAGCACTGACATGGCAAGCTGCGCACACGACTACACTCTACAAATGTCGCGGGACTGACGCAATGTTTTCGCTCTTGAAGCGGCAACACACAACATGCCCCGCGGCACGTAAATGTCGCGCAAATTGTTGCACACAACATTGTGGGACAGCGGGGGACGTTGCAGCGGCACCCAGACTCAGTGTTGCGCGCCAGATTTGTCCCCTAGTGTATCCGGGCCTTAATTTCCCGCGACGTCAAGTTGGTAGCATTGAAAATCAAACAAAATCAGTCTTAGAATAGGCAATCTAATCTCAAAGAGTTTGTTTTAGGTCCGTATTTCATTGTAAGTCGTACTTGGCGCGCATTTCGCTATACCTGGCCAATGGTCGCTCCCGCGCAGATATGGTTCATAAGCAACTAGGTAGTCCATGTAAATCGGAACTAGCGTTTCACAGGAATATCATTTCTGGAAACATCACAAAAAGAAACCCGCACGGTAGTGACAATCTTTCTCTTCTTGTCAAACACTGTAATGTCTTCAAAATGCAATCCATTTACAGAATGGGAAGAAATGAAACTTATAAATACGCACAACAGTGTCTCATTGTTGTACCAACGCCAGTATTGAGTGAATGTTTGTTTTCTAATGTGGGTGAAACAATGACAAACAAAAGAAACAAGCTGTCCCCAAAATATTTGGAACAATTGCTTTTTTGGGAAACCTTCCAAAAGCGGACTTTTATTGTTTAAAAGTGTTAAAACTATAATAAATAAATATTTAAAGATAAGACAAAACCTTCATAGTTTGCTTACAATGTGAGCTTTATTATAATTTTAATAAAGAAATCAAAATGTTTACTGAGTGTTATTTGATTTTATTACACTAGGCAAATAAAATAAATAATTTAGCAACATGTCAGGTATATTCTTACATTTCGACATTAATTTTAAAAAAGTATCGATACTTTTGCAGTACTCATATGAGTAAGTATCGTAAGACAATTTGAGTACTACTCATTTGAGTAGGTATCGATACTTTGATGATATCGGAACATCACTATCTGTATGTAGAAGAGAAGAACTCAAAGATTGCAAACGGTAGTGGTTAATGTAATTTGTTAAGAATTTGTTTTGTTTCAGACACTCGGTACAATTTGAGAGTTGCAAAAGAGATTGTGTAAGCGCCTGTTGGTATCATTAATCACTAGCAATTGAGTTTATGTGGCTGTGGCAATTTCCCTACTTGTATTAGTTACAATATACGTGCATTTTTTTTTAGTTTTTAGTGTATTGTTCAACACTTGACTTCCTTCCTACAAATAAAAACTTTCTAAATTCCTTATACCTTAAATTAATAGGCCCTCTCCGTTCTTCCCAAGTTAATCCTTCATCCAATATCCATTCAGACAGCCACCACACTCATTGCCCGGATCAGGGAAATGAACCACAGCCGAATGAACCACAGTCAAAATATTCATTATATCAGTTACCCAATGTTTTATGCTGTAATTTCTGTAGACAAATTACATACCTTACTATGTACCCCCTCCAACTCCTATATTTGATACCGTCGATATAGGTACCATACTATTTCACCGTAGTGAACCAAGTGTTAGCCCATTACCGTCCTGCACGTTATCTTATCCTTATATTCCAAGTTATTTACGTTTAATACTTTTCCCTCCACCGTACAAAACCTTTATTTTCCTATATGTGAACCATTAAACCAAATCAAGACAAAAGTAGCAGAGAGATGGCAATAACAACAGCAGATTAAATATAAAAATAGGGTCAAATATAAGAAGAGAAGTAAGTGAATTCTGTAACTTAGGAAGAAAAATTACAACTGATGACCGAAGCAGTAATGATGTTAAAAGCAGAACAGTATTAGCGAAAAGAACGTCGTTGAATTAGTTTCAAACATTGAAAGAACTTTATAAAACTGTATGCATGGAGCAAAGCACTGTATAGTAATGAAGAATTTGAAATGTGGTAGTGGAAAAGAATGTTGATAATCAAGTACGAAATAAATGTGTTTAAGAAATAATGGTCGAGGAAATAATTGCGTGGAAGAGTCACACAGAAGTAAGAAACAAGATGATGGATCACATTTTAAGAGATGGCGTATTGGTCAATTTGTTAGTGAAGAGAACAGATGAAGTGAAAAAACTGTAGAAGAAGATAGAAGAAAAAGTTGTGTACTATGTTATTTCCTGACTTGGAATCGCACTGGAACGTCAAACCATCCAACAAGGGCGTAACTTTACTCGTCTCAGGTCAGGAATCCTCTGCTCGTTACTTGTGAAACTGTATACTCTCATAAACGTGTATGTCATAGATTACCATCGAATGCAATATTAACCTGAATCTGTCAGAGTATCCTTGAGAGTAGTTTTTGTTTGTTGACTTCTTCGGCGACGGTGCTTACAACAAGGTAGCGACTGGGAGCCATAAATACCCAACAAGGCATCAAGGGCGGTAATTAGAGTGAGTAAAGCTGTACGGAGGCGGCAGTTACCGGTCAGCGAAGGTCACGGCGGCGCGGCGAGACAGAGAGATGGCTGAGGCGCCAGACGCACAGTAGTTTCGGAACTGGCGCCTCGCTGAGCGACTCCAGATGCCTTCTGTTTGAGAGGGCCCGCGGCCGCGGTGGTGCTGTTTACACACACGCACCAGAGTGCTTCGTGGCGCGTGCAGATGTCTGCGCTGACGTACGTAGAATTGAAAAAGAGCATACTCTACGACTGCTAGCACTTACTGTCACTTTGAGAGCATATTACGTTCACAGAAATGAGATAAGATTCTGGGATGTCGTAGACGGCAGTTCATAGCCAGGCGCTAGGCAGCATACCACAATTTGACTCATTCCGCTAAATAGTCTTGGTAGAAGACCATTCTGTCTCGATCTTCGAACCAATTGTTTTGAACAGAGTATTTTTTGTGGCTCTCTATTGCTTCCTTAAAATTCGACAGCAGACAGGCAGAGTTAATTACCATACTAGCGGAGTTCATTACCATACTAGCGGAGTTCCCGGCGTTGCCCGGTATAGTTGGCGTAGATTTAACCGTACCCTATTTTTATTCCCGCAAAACATTTGTACAAAGTTTCATAAAATACGCGCCAACTTTTTCGGAATTAAAGCATACTTATATTCACCCGCCTCCTACCAAGAAACTGGTGCGCTGAAGTTTATTTACAAGTATACTATTTTCATTCGTCAGAAAAGATTCATGTATATCAAGCTTCGATAATTTGGTTAAGAAATTTCATTACTACATTACTGAACAACCCGAGATTATGTTAAAAACTCACGTTTGATTCAATTGCGAAGTGAATGGATATACTTGTGGCTCGAAACGCCAGATACTTTAACTCTGCAGATAAAATATCAAAAGTGAATCCGGAATAATATTGTCGTAAACAGAAGACTAATGCTGAAGGCCAGAGATTTGTCCAGAGAACGTGCTTAAAGAAAATCTCTGTTGTTTTTACGGCTATCTATGTCGTTTAAAATTTGATATCCCGAATTAAAGGAAAGAATACTTCAAGCTATGGCTTTTAAAAATTGAATATATCGAATTAAAAGAAAGAATACTTAAAGTTTTGTTTAGTGTGCAAAATAGTTATTACTAGTAGTTTTCTTATTGCTTTAACTAAAGGCTATGGTCAGAGACATTGTGTTGTGTGTTTAGTGCGGAGTATGCGGCATCTAGTGATTCCTCCTGTGGAATTTCTCACCATACGTTCAGAATTTCATTTAATGCTCCTACATTATTTAACGTTGAAACATAAGAGATGCCAGACAAGTGAATTAAGATTCTAAGCTTTAAAACGGTGAAAACTCCATCGAAATCTGCCCCGTAGTTTCCGAGTTTTTATACGACCAATATGTCCAGTTTTCGTTTTATAGATATAGATAATCCACCTCTATTGTGTGTGACAAATGCATTACATAAGATATAGGAGACAAGTAGGAACTGTAAGATTTAGAGTTAAGTAGTTAATAGGAAATTAATTGTGGAATCTATTTTGTTGTGGCGAGAGTAAGGGCGAGCATATTTGAGCAATAAGAAATGACGGCATGATTTTTTTTTGTCAACATCGAGGTCATTAGAGGCAGGAAAGGACGGGGGCAAGAAACGGGAAGGAATTCGGTCATGGGCTTTTGAAGAAATCATCGCGGCATTCGCCTGGAGTGGGGAAACCATGGAAAACCCTAATCTGGATGGCCGGACAGGAATTCAAACCCAAGTCCTCACGAATTCGAGGCCAAAAGGTTAAACGTTCAACCACCACGCTCGGTCGGAATGATGACAGCACTGCAGACTGGAAAGAGGACGCTTAGGAGCTATTCAACTTAGTTTCCAGCACCTGGCTGGAGTCAAGGTTAGATGTCTCGAAAGCCAATATCGTAGAAACAAAATTCTCTACAAGCTAGATATGTTGGTAGCAGCGGTATGAAGTCAAAATGGTATGGTTTGCAGCACCACACGTATGAAGACAGAACACAGTCCAAGATCCCGTTTTGCAAAAAGCTGTTTATTCCCAACCATACACAATAGAAGCTATCAGTGCTAGATCATCGTTCTTGTGATATTCTCTTTAATAAATGCGTTGCCTGAGACTGCGCTCACCTCGATAGATCGGCAACCTACGGCAAGTCTCGATAAAGCCCGAAGCATTAGTTACACTGATTGTCAGAGCGCTGCTTGGCTAACCAGCAAAATTCAAATGAATGACTGTATTGATTTTATTTGCATTTATACTGTTCAAAGGAAGTGTAAATTTCAAATAAATGATTAAATTTAATTTTATTTGCAATTATAGTGTTAAAATGAAGTATAAATAATAGTTATTCGTTTTTGAAATTATAATTTCCGTCATTTAAAGTAATATGCATTTAAAAAAAAATATTAGCCAAATATTCCGAGAATCTAACCAGAGTTAGGAACTCGTACCACGAAAAATATCAACAAAAATGATCGTTATTCGTTTTTTCTTACAAGCGTTTCCAGAATAAATTCCTGCTATCACTATAGGTGATACCCGTCGTTTCTGACGGGCGTTAAATCTAGGGTGTTTCTAATATTTCGGCGAAGCTATGTGTCGTGATGGAAGTCAGTTTCCTCTCTCTATGCTTCTCAGTGTCTCTCTAAAGCCATGCCGTCGGCTCAATCTTGCTACGGTATTATGTGAATCGTGAATCTGAAAGGTCTACAAGATAATTTATCAATGTTTATAACTGCTGTGTCGGATGGTTGCTGTGTTAAAGGAAATTCTGAGGTGCATGAACAATTATGGTGTAGATTTGAGAGATCAGAATGCGCAGCTTGTTAAAAAACAATAAATAATTTTTATTGTAAAACTATCTACCAATTAATAAGTGGTTTATGAATAAATTGTCAAACTTGAATGCACGCAATCTTTAGTTATGAGGTCTGATAAACGATAATTACTAAAAATTAAAAAGCAGTGAGAAGGGCACATCACACGTGGTAGTTTCACTTACTGGACCAACTAAATTTTCGGTGTTTTGTATGTTTAGAGTCAGTTTGCTTGTGTGAAATATAATAATTTTTGAAAGTAATCGGGGGAATGAGCCAAGATTCGGTTAAAAGATTACGAAGAACCGCCTGTGTAGTCAGGATGGCAAAACACCTGATCCGAGACTAGAGGCTGGAACCAATCTCTTTCCTCATCTCGAGTATGTTGCAGGTAAATCGCGAGATAGTTCCTCATTTAAGCACCGAAAATGCACGTTTCAATAAAACTATGATAACACATAGTACATTACTGTGAGGCCTACGCGGTTTACACATTAATGGTGATATTGTCTACAATGGGAAAACAAGGAATTGCTCTTTCACTCTGTACAAAGTCTTAATTTTTCCATCTGCTTTACTAATAAGTATTTATATTCATTACTTGTTGACCTTCCCGATCCATCTGAAGTTGTTGACCATCGTTATCTAAGCCAGCAAATTGCAGCACATAATAGAAATTGATAGATCAGCTCATGATGGATTAATGAATGTAATGATCTAATATAAGCTACGACCTAAAAAGTTGTCCCAATAGTTTATCAGCCTGTCACTAGGTAAGCTATTGCTCCACATGTATCACATCATCTCTAGCAGTCATTTGTATTTACATGCTTGAAATGTTTTGTGTACCCTCTTCTTGCGTCAGTGAATTGTGAGCAACATGTCTGTTTCTAATGCCTGTAACAGCTCTTCATTTAGTTGTTTCATCTGTGATTTTTCTACTTTATATTTAAATTACAACAGAGAGAATGTATGGTAATACGGTAATGGAAATGTGACATATTGAGATTGCAAGACATCATTGCATTAACTGTTCTGTGCATTTCACCTGTCTGGCTGTGAGAGATTTAGGCAACAAAAATCCTCGGGAAATATTATCAATATTGTAATTGTTAGGTCCAATAAAGTTTATTAAGCGACAACAGTACGTGATAATTCCAGTTTAAATGACTTTAATTGAAATGTGAACTGTGATACATGTCTATTGACATTGAAACAAAAATACACAGGCATCAACTTAAATCCGATCGTCATACATGTGTTCAATTCATTTCGAAGTTAAATTCAACTTTCCCCAATATCCTACTCCATCCACTGGCCCCCAGAGTTCCCCAAGCAACTTCACGGCACCTGCTTGAAGTAGGGTTTTAACGGAGGTCATCTTCGCAGATGCGGATGTTCAGTGTTTAACATCCGCGAACGCAGATGTTTTGCGGAAACGGATTCGGAGGAAAAAAAATAAATTTATAATTATTTAGGTTTTATCAATTTGTCAAAAATAAACTCTAAATCAAAATAAGTATATTTTTATCACAAATTATAAATTTTACGTAAGCATTGTCTACTTCCACATAATACTGCCATACTGATTTATTTTTTGCCTTATCTTTCAACAACAAAAAGGTGGAGTCATTTCACAAGTAAATGAAATTATTTACATAACTACGCAATCGTCAACAAAACAATCTTTGTCATATGAATTTTGTGGATTTCGCAGCTCGACTAATTCGAGCTACAAACATAAGGCCACATCTCCGCGTCCGTCATCCGCTCATGCCTTTCTACCGTTCTGGTCCAAATTGTAAGTCCTATAATTATCCTGTTTTCCTATATAGGACTCTTGTTGGACCGTGAAATGGGTAGCAGGACTACATGTAGGACGTGTTGGATATTGAATGTTGTTGGCCACCCAGTCAGCCAAAACTGGTCGCTGCCGTCCATTAAGCTATGGCGATTGGAGAAAACATCCTAGAAATTTGCGATAAGGACATTTGTGTGCTGTTAGAAAGTACTACTGACAAAGACTGCTTGGAACATCTTATTGAACCCCTTTTAGTAGCGTAAATGCGTGAGAGCATCCTACAAGTTCAAACTTGTAAATTCGTCGCTTAGTATCAACGCTGTTCGGTTTATTGTTATTTTTATTCTAAGATCAAGTCTCTTGTGCGAGCACAGCAGCCACTTCCTACTAGCATTACAGTACTACTCGCTACAAATAACAACAGACTCAATTGTATCATCAAGGGTTATATTAAGGACAGTGACCTACATATTTCATGTATCTAGAGTAAATATATGTATATTTTTTCATACTATTAATATTATTACCTTGTAACTTAACCAGGCTGACTGTATGGTCTATTCAAGACCTAAGGTCAAATAAATAAATAATAAAAAAATATAAAGGGGAAAAAACTACGTTATTGTCAGATAAGCGACGATGGGCCGAATTTCGATTAAAGATATATATATATATGTAACCTCCGCATTAGAAGTTTCAGATGCGGAGGTAGGATTTCTCGGAAGTTCCATACTTGCGGATGCGGAGCTCCGTTATATCTCTACTTCTAAGCCGATGTTAAAGACATGGAGAACTGTTAGTAGATGGGAGAAACCAATCAAAGCGGCTGTTGTGTGTGTAGCGGACAGAGAGGCTCTGTGCCGTGGCGCCTGATCTAGATGTAGGTGCGGTCTAGGCGGCGCACTGGCAAGTGTTTTTGCGCGCTCTGAGGAGGGTAATGAACCGCGGAAGACTGGTCCTCTGTGTTGCCCCGTGAACTCTCAGAGGTCACGTCCAACTGCAGTCTGACCTCCAGCGTCTTTCAACTGTGAAATTGATTGTCGTCCTTAGATATAACGATTTAAATTTGATTTTAGTGAATATCGGGGTACACAGTAACGCACAACCTCATTACCGAGTGTTGTTGGCGAGCCGTAACGCTCTGGTCTCGCATTCTGGAGGACCCGATTTCGAATCCATGTCCGGCCATCAACATTTGGATTTTCCATTGTTTCCCCAAATCACTCCAGATGAATGCCGAGATGTTTCCTTCATAAAAAAAAGCTATGTCAAATTTTTTCTCGATCCTTGCCCCCAGTCCTTTC
>JARYHS010008074.1:134663086-134690945 GCA_031002005.1 Vandiemenella viatica
CGGCATGAACGACCCAAAGCGACTAGGAAGTGAAGTTGTACTTACGCTGTAGGTCTCTGAAGAGGCTTCGTTGCGGGCGTGCAGCTAAGTGCCCCTATATATGAATGACACGACGCTAACTGCTGAACAAAACTGTTTATTGTAGCACTCGACTATAATCGTTGGCGCGCTACTACAATTCTATTTCGACCCGCGTCTTTGAATGATAGTTATTGAATGTACTGAATAAATGGCGTAGCTGCGTAATATCTCATGACTATTACTTCGCTCCTGATTAACTGAGAGCGAATAATCTGTCCCATGCCTCCACACCAACTCGTGTTTTACGTCATGGGTTCCAGTTCGATCCACACGAAGATCCTTTATCAGCAAGTAAGCATTCTGTGTGGAATAAACAACTTTAATTCGTATCAGCAAAGCCTGGTCTAACTTGTGTCAACTCTAGAAAATATTACATTAACTGAAATTTCGTATTTTTCTTTAATGTAGTCCTACCGTTAAAAAGGACCCTGACATTAGGACAAAAATGTTCACAAATTAGCATATAATTTTAGTGGAACGTGATACACGAAAGACTACCCCGTCGTATTTTAATTATGTTTAAAATATTTGCATCCTGTGGCCCAGCGCCTCTAATGACCTCTCTACGTCGACGAGGAATAAAACATAATTAAACAAAGAGTGATATAGGGTACGTTTCATTTTGATGTAACCCCGAAAATCTAATAAACTTAATATAATTTTTCGTTGTACAAGATTCACGCAAAACTACTGGTAGGATTTTTATGAAGTTTTGATTACTGTACTTCCGGTGGTACTGTGAGTAAAATAGGATATATTTAACTTAGATATCACTTCGAAAGGCTAATATATTTAAAACACATTTTCGTTAAACCTGAAATTGGTGGAATTTTAATGAGTTTTTGGTTAATGTACAGTGCAAGGTACATCCGGTAAAAAGGTCATTTTAATACGGCTTTGGAAAGATCAGAAATCTATTAATATGATCAGGCTGTAAATTGTAAAATTCTGTATATTTCGTTTTTTGGTTTTTGAATGAATTTGAGGTTCTCTTCATAAGCTACAAAGAATAAATAAACTATTTTTAAAATTTGTATCGTTCTCTCTGTTAGATGAATGAGTTTCATGCAAAAATGAACATTTGGTTTTTGGTGGAATTCTGAATAATACACAGCCTCTTATCACGCGGTAAATCGGAAATCATGAATTTTGAGATACAATTTCCTCTGAATTTTTATCCTTTTTTCGTTGGATCTGTCGGATTTTGATGAGGTTTTAAATTTTGGTCCCATCAATAAAATAAGGTAGGTTTTATTTTAATGAGACGTCGAAATGCGAAGAAACTGAGATAAATGCGTGAGAAATTTGTAACTATGTGAATGTGATTCACGCAGAAACGACTTGCAGTATTTTGATGGGGTTTCAAACAATGTACAGACAGCCCATGACACATTGGGTAGGGTATGGTTTATTTTGATGTGAGGTCGAATAGCTGGGGAATTAAGATAAAAATGACCATAAATTAATATGTAGTTTTAAGATAATTTACTTTTAGCAGTCGAAAAATGACGAATACCGTCATGATCATCACCAATGGAGATAAAAGGTATTTGTAACAATGGAATGGCCTACAGCCGAAGGAAGAAAGATACACCGAGCTACAACGGGCTACCTGATTGTCGTCTGAAAACTGCATGGAAGCTGGCAATCACAGAAACCGCAATCCAAGCCAGCTGTCGTGAACAACTTTGGAAGACCGCAGCTGCACCTAGCGAAACCAGCAGCATGACTACGTGCATGTCGAAGTCATGCAAACCCGCTAGCCCGAAAGCACGCAGCCCAAGAAACGTAGTTATTCAAGTTACCCAGGTAGCTGGTGAGCTACAGTATCCCAAAGCAATCTTTCGTCAAACAAATCAAAGCCATCAGGTTTAAACAAGTGAACAAGAAGAAGTAACTACGCAACCAAGCTCCCTGTCTCCGGCAGTGATCTGGAATGCACTGCTCTCTCCTGCGGCGAACACTCACTTATAATGCCAACGCCATCTGAATCATTGGCACAATCAAGAACAGAAGAACTAGCCATTGAGGAGGGACATGTACCACTAATCATTACAAGTTACTCCTGCAACTGTGGCAACCTTCAAGTTTATCTGCTGCCCATGTTCTGCTGCCCGACAAAAGACGGCCTCCAGGTCATCCTGTCTTGCCCTACGGGCTTCGCTGCAGTCGCTAATAAGCGACAAGGGTATTCATTACGTCACCAAGATACCGCGCCTTGACAACAAGAAGATGACTACAGTCCCGGTTCGGAAGTCTGCATCAAGAACATGCAATCCGGTTCAGTGTTTCAATTACCAATATTTCGCGCACTTCGCATCTGTGTCGGGATGACCGCAAGATGGCAGACTGTAAACTGCAACACCACCAAGCCTCCTGCTGTAGCTGCGGATCATGTCGCATCATATGGTGATTACAGTTCATGTAAGCAGCGGCACCTGCAGAAACATCTTGTGAAGAGACGTGAGTCTGCGACAAACCAAAAACCCAACAGTGCTCACCATTCAGCATCTACCCAGCAACTGGGTCCCAGAAAACAGCAACGCAGCACAATATCAATAACATCAAGAGCACTGCGCGACGCAACACGCGGCCTCTGCACCTGACCGTGACATTAACGCCAACGCCGACGGACGCAGTGTTTCCGGCCGTAACCAAGACATCCAGCCCTGTAGTCGAGGCGACACAATCATTGAACTGCTTAAGCAAATTGTCAACCAGCTGACATCTCAACGCAGGGGCACATATTGCACAATGAAATAAGTGTCAAGATGACTTTACAGCGGCGATGACATATTCTGAGAATCTGAAAACCTCAAATTCACGATGACCGGTCTGATTGAAGATAATAGTTGACATCAAATGACGATATGATATTCAACAGGACAATGATAAGTCCAATAATTCCAATTACCATTGGAGATAAGAGGTATTTTTTTAAGATGGAATAGCTTACAGCTCTGAAGCCATTACCAGCATTATTACGGTGCGGATAGGGGTTGGTAGTGAGGTGCTGAGGAAGGAGTAGGAAAAGTGTTAAGTATTAAACAGAAATGTATTTGAATGAATGAAGGCATTCCTGGTGTGTTAACTGTATACAAATTTCTCGGGCCTCCCAGCGGGGGAGATGGAGTCGGAGAATGGTCCTGAAATGTCGCATCTGGATGACGCGCTTCCCCGGCGCTAGGCCCGAGAAGTTTATATATAGAAAAGGTTTTATTTGTCTTGTCGTAAGTATAACTATTACACAACCGCAACTAGCGACGAAGACCGTATAGGATTCCAAAACACCCAGGCAATGATCGCTGGGTAGAACGCTGACATACCAAAAAGGCACTCAGCAAGGTGGAACATATAGACTCTCCGCGAGACATCAATCATGGATCGTTGATGCGTCTACAGCTGTCGCCGAGCATGGGCAGTGCAGCGTAGAAGCGTAGGAAGAACGACACAGTGCGGAGCTATGGAGGACGTCACCTAAGCTGCAAGAAGGGAGATAGAAATTGATTGGTACGGGGATGGCATACTTTCAATAACCCCTTCAGATTGCTATAGAGATTGCGCTCGCTTATTTCGCAGAGCGCTTAATAATACAGCTCCTTCAATGTTGTAGAGGAGCCGCAGTTACGGGATTATCTGTAACCTCTGAAAAATAAATTCTGTTCAGATGCTACTAGAAAGTCTGATTATTAATAAGCTTGCAGCAGGACACCTAAATCCTAGAACCATCGTAGTAATTGACACACGACCTGCTCACGGTTCCCTCAGCCTTTTTGTGTAGCTCAGTACTCGGCTTACTACATTCTCAAAAAGTTTTAATATCAGATAATTATTATTTTTCATATGCTATTGCCACTAAAAAAAAAACACTTTTATAACATATTTATTTTGTTTCAAGATTGTTAACTTCTAGATTCTCGGGGTATTTGGATAGGATATTTCTCGCGGTTGGAACTTTGTAAAGAAGCTTGACGTACATCATGACCAAACTGGCCTTTTATTAGTATCGATTGGGGGGGGGGAATTCAAATTGCCATAAAATAAATAAGTTAATGCAGAAGTCTTATAGAGGTTTCCTTTCTAATACCAAGGGTTCTGTTTTATTTTTTTCGGGTGGCATTATTGATAATATATCCATCGATAAGAAACTTAATACCAGTCCCATTCAAAGGAAAACGTCCCTACTGTGGTGCTGATGACCCAATTTTCCCTCCATCTTGCTACTGCTAATTCTTTGCTAAATTTCCATTAAGGTTTCGAAATTCGCTGGAGCATAGGGGAAAAAAACACACATATCAGGCATATTAAATCCTCCATTTAGCAAAAAATTTATATATATATATATATATGGCCATCATCAATATAGAAGTATTGTACATACTAGGAATAGATGTACATGTTAACAAAAACTACAAAAATGAGGAAGGGGACTGAATCCTTAGAAAAGTCCCAAAAAAGTGGTATTTTGACTTGGCTGCAAGATCAAGACTATTTATTATTACTAGTGATCGCCCAGCGGTCGAAAATCGACCGTAATTCATTAAGTTGTTTAGTTTATTACATGAAAGAGTAATAATCATGATTTGAATTTGTGCTAATGCGTTTGGTGCGAGCATGTATATATTATATACTGTATACCCTGACGTTGTTAGCTGCGAGCATGTACCAATACGTTATTAGCATGTGTTGTTCGGCTTAATTCTCTGCATTACCTATAAAATTAAAACGATGCGCTACACGCGTGACTGTATGCTAAGTTTGAGCTTCTGAACTAACCATAGCAAATGATGAAATGTATTTATCGATGGTTCATTTGGATTTAAAATATTCATTTTGACTTAAGGCCGGAAAACTGCTTTAGCTTTATGAAACATGAAGTAAATGCAGTCCTTTCACCTGAAGTGACTTCTGAATCGAAATGTTTTCCATTGTGAAAACTGCATTGTAAATTCTAAACTGTAAAAATTTCGTGGAATGACATCCAGTGCGCATTTAAATGTATCTATCAAAATAATTTCGTCATTTTGTGTGTTCGCTATTTAAATTTGGTCTGTTATCATTCTGAATTTCACGCAAATAAGTATTCCTTATTTCTTGTCTCTCTCTCTCTAGTGAAATTGTTGAAATTAAAAAATCAAAAGACACTTAACCAAAGTTTAACATTTTAAATAATCAAATGACCATATAGTATCTGGCAAAATCACTACATTCCTTTCGAAGTATTCCTTTTATAACTTCAGAGATTAATCTCTACTTTATGCGAGTCTTTCGTTTTACCAAAGACCACAGAGTGTCTCAATGCTGTGAATTCACGTCAGAACGTTGGCTCCGATCCTATTTCACACACGTTCGTAAATTAATTTTTGATTTGAATAATTTGTTTGTAACATGTATTAACTATACTTATTATATTATTTTCTTTACTGCTGACTAAGATCACAGACATCGGCAAATTCGCATACCACTTAAAAATTATGTAAACAACGAATTTTTTATTTAATTTAATTTGATGTATCTGTAACACATATTATACACAGATTTTAGCATTCTGCACTTCTTCTCCATATAAACATTAACTATGCCAAATCTCACACTTGTGCGCACAATATTCTTAAAAATGGATCTGTCAGCTCAAGCAGCACCAGAACTCAGCAACAGGTAGAGTGCTCTGTCGGCAGGTAGACTGCTCTGGCGGCACTTATTCTAAAAATGGATCCGAAAGTTTCGCTTAGTATATTAATATTTAGGTTTGTAAGATATATTATATATAATTTTAGCTTTCTGTATTTCTTTAAGTTCCTCCGTTTGCCCAATATTCTGGCCGCTAGGTGCGCTATCTACCAGCCGTCAAGTGAAGCAGCGCCAGAACTGGCAGCATCTGAGCGAAATATGTAGGGGAGCGAGTGTTTTATTTTATTTAATTTAATGTATTTGTAACGCATATTATATACAGATTTTAACTTCCTGCACTTCTTCTCCATATAAACTTTAACTACGCCAAATCTCACACTTCTCCGTGAGCGCAATATTCTTAAAAATGGATCTTACGTTTTAACTTAGTATATTAACATATAGATTAAGTTTAATACGATGAAGCTAACGCTCCAGTGGCAGTTCCCAGTCATCTAACTACCCCTTTTTATTTTTTTTAGATTTTATTTTATAATTGGAGTGTTCAATTCCTCATCTATTTACTTTCCCGATTTAGCAGAATAGTTTTATGGTCGACTACCAAAAACTTTAGGAATGTTGCAGTGTAATATTCACTAAGTAAAATTACACAACTAATAAAAAAAATCATTTTTATGACCTACCGTTCTTTATGTTATTACATATTAAGTTGCATTTCTTCTCTTCTTAAAAGTGGTTGTCGTAATCATTGGAAGTTTGGCTTTTTAATGGACTTCTTTTATGATAACTGATATGTATTTAAGCTACTTTTTTTTGGAGATTATTATAGTTGTATGTTTGTTTGATTAAACTTAAACAGCGAAAGAATTATTATTATTATTATTTTTCTAAACTCGCGTAAGTCAAAGTTTGATGTGTGCTACTAGGAGAGCTTATGCTCGGTTGCAATTATTTTACTTTGATTAGACCGTTGCTTTTATATTGTGTTGTTGTTTGGGACCAACATTTTGGATACCAAGTATGGGAGTTGGAAAGGTGTGCAAAGGCAAGCAGCTAGATTTGTTTGTGGAAATTGCGGCAGTACCCAGTCAGTAACTGATAAGATAAAGGAGTTGGATTGGGAGTCATTGAAAGACAGGAGAGGGATGAAGAGAGTGCTGAAAGTATACAAAATGTGTACTGGAGATGAGGCTTGGAAAGATATTGGTCGAAGAATTAGGAGTAGCACCAGTAACGGATTAACCACGTTGCAGGAGGTAGCAAATGCTACTGGCCTCGCGCCCTTCTGGGGGGCCTCGCGCCTTCTAGGGGGGCCCGTGTAGCATAACAGATAGTATAATAACATCTTTGAAGTATAAGTTCCATGGCACGGGTATATCAATACTCTCTTTTAAAAAGGGTTTCCATAACAACGAGATATAAAGAGATTAACTAGGAGATTGTCTAGACCAGAGCTAAGGAGAACTTGCATATTGAAGAAGTCCGATAATGTATTTAAGAAAGATGTATTTAAATAATAAAAGAGTGATTTAAATTGTGCAGAATAACGGTTAACAGATTAATTATTTGCTATTGCTGCACAAAAGAGCATATTACGATAAATCAATATAAAGAGAAAGCATAAAATATAATCACATCGTAAATGCAACACGGCACATTTCTTAATGAGTAAACAGCCACTTTTTTAAGAAATGCGACACCCGGAACCTTGGCACCTTTTTTTTTTTTTTTTTAGTTCTACAATTTTCCCCCGGATGGCAAAATCAAGGGCCTCTTAATCCGGCCCTGAGTAGCGCATGGAAGGGAAAAAAACGATCTCGAGCACAAGCTGTCACTCTGTGGTGGACAAACGAACTTTTTTTCTTTTCGCCTTGCCACCTCCCGAGAGGAATACATATATATGTGGGTAACCACTATGTCATGTGAGTCTTAGCACTATAAATAATACTCCCAGTATAGATATCTACATATTTACATTTTAATACAAAATTTATGTACATCCAGACTTCCCCTTTGCTCCTATGATTATCTTCGTACTCTCACTCACCTTCTCTGACTTTACGCATTGCTGCCTACATTTCGTAGAAAACCATTGGCTATCCCCCACCTGGATCTGATGGTGAAGATTCCTGGCTGCATCAGTTGTAGTCTCCGACTCGCTTCATCGCTGACGACCCTGCCAACACTGCAAGCTCCTAGCTGACCTGCAAGCTTGATCAAAATGATGATGATGATCCTTCCTCCGCTCAGCAGCAGAACAGCCATTCACTGCCAACTTCATGGCAGAGTAATGCGGAGTTTCTTGTCGTTAGACATTTACTCCAATGTCAGTAAGATTTGGTATGTCTTCGCGGATGATGTTTCTTCTCAGGTGGCATCTTGTTTTCTGCAGGAGCAGTCGGCAGCTAGTGTTTAGCGGCCGCGCTCGTGGTCGTACATGTGACGAGTTGTGCGAGCAGCTCGACGATTTTTAGTAGCTGCGGCCCCCCTTGGTTCTCATCCGCGCCGTGTGCACAGCTTCCCTGGCAGCGGACGGGTGAGAAGTTAGGTGGGGGTCGCATCGGGCAGGTCCTATCTCGAGGTTGGTCGGGGTTTCTGGCCCTGTAATTCCCACTGGACATTGCAGCGGGCCTGGTAGTCTGCCGACACTTTGCAGTTTAGTTTTTCGGCGGGCTCTCCCTAGTGGCGGTATTCCCCTGGGCTCTGAGGGTCTGCTGACTCGTCTTCTTCTTTTGTTGCAGTTTTCTGCGGCTTGGACACGAGCGATGGCACGCCGCGTGTGGTCTCCCGCAGTTGCAGCAAATTGGGTGATCCCTCGGCCTGGGACACGCCGAAGGCGGGTGCTCTTCCTCACACCGGACGCACCTCTGTCTTGTAGTGCACTGCTTGGCATAGTGATTGAAGCACTGACAGTTGAAGCACTGTGCTATTTCAGGCGTCCGCGGCTTCCATTCAGGTGTCGTGGTCTGGCTGGAAGTGGACGTTGTTGCCGTCCGCAGCGTCCAGTCAGGTGTCGTGGTCTGGCTGGAAGTGAACGTTGTTGTTGCCTCGATAACTAGAGCCTTGGGAGGCTCAAGTATAGTAGTGGAGGTTAGGAGGAAGGTTATGTTCTCCTCACGCAGCTTCGTGAGGATAGCCTCCCAATCTTGTATGCAGTTTGCATAGACACACAGTCCAGTCGTTAGTGGCTGTGCGAACAGCGGCAGAATCGCGCAGCGCTGCAGGCAGCCGACTAATCTGACACAGTCTTTGGTGAGAATGAGGATGGGTTTGGTAGGCCCCTCCTCCATGGGAGGGTCGGAGGTGTCCATTTTGTTGGATTCATCTTCTGTGGCGGAGACTTCGGCATTTGCCACTGGTGGTTCGCCCTGGTCTGGATGGCCGGCAATCATCTGTTGGGGTGATTCCGGCTCTCCTGCGGGCTCAAGCGCTGGCAGTTGCCAGCTGACTACTTTGTGATGGACGTAGGCGATCTTCTTGGCGAGAGCATCCATGTGCTCATCTTGGGAGAGTGGTGTAGCTGGCGGGCTGGTTGTCGCCTGGCTAGATGCTCGTTTCTTCCCATTGTGAAAATGGCCTCAATAAGAGGCACGGCAACAGTCAGGCGTCCTCTCTGGCTGCTGGCAGCCGACTTTTCCTCCGCTCCTGCAGCCCGGTTTTGTATCGTTTTCCCCTCCTTGACACTCGTAAGACTCGTAAGAGGAGTGCTCCCCAGCCAATCAAAAACTTTCTTATCCTTCCATCTCCTCCACCTGACGTAGTGCTCACTCCTAGTTTCCGCTGACACTCTGTTCCACTTTGGAGTCGCACCCTGGTTTCGACTCTGCTACAGACAATCACTTTCACCTGCCCTTATTAAATTTTCATAGAATTATCCTAGAATTCGTTGTCCAGCGACAACAACTCGCTTTCATGGATAAGGGAGTGGAAATATTTTCTTTTTTTGGATAACGATGTTAGTAATTGGAATAATTTACAATGGGAAGTGATGAATAATTCATAAATATGCTGAAGGAACCAAAACAGCTGAAGGAATTTAAAATTTTTAAATGGTAAAAAATTAGATGAGTGGGAGAATTTACACTCAAAGTATATAATATAATAATAAAAATGATGATGACGATAATAATAATAAGAAAGGAGTAAATAGGTGATAAGGGAAATTTAAGCCTCAAAGAACGTGCTCCATTGCAATTCAATTAACTTTCAGAACATTGTCTCTTTAACGTTGACGTTTACTTACTAATGGAATATGCAATTTATGCTACTTAACTACTGAATAAATGCGCTAATTACTACATAACTGATTAGTTTCGTTAGGCATTTGTCTCATAAAACACAGTTTGACAGAGAAGTTATGTACCTACGACGAAACAATTGACTTCTGACTGATTTAGTTCTTTGTCTCTGGTTCTTTGGGATTTCATTCAAATTGATAATAATGTAAACAAACATGTATCACTTTTTAGAGGGAAGAAGGAATTATGTTTACTAAAGTGTATTAAATTTTTTTTGAATTGGATATTTAATGTTTTTAAGCTTAGTAGTGAATCATGGCTTCAGATGAATTCGATTACATGTCTGATGACATTTTAGCTCAATGGTAAACATAATCACTTTATAGTTTATCATATTGCTTATTGGTAAAGTTCTGAGTCAGTTAGGGCAGCGTGTGATTACGTTATAAAAATGTATAGGGACAAAAGTGGTTTGTAAGACAGTAAGATCTATTTGGAGTAAATGACAGTTATTGAACTATAACATCCCTTTGTGAGATTTAGCTATCATGTCACATCCTCATATAGTCAGTATGAATTTAAATAATAATGGAAGTTATGTTCCTCCATTCTTGTTCATGTTAATACTGCTGTGTAGTCACATTAAACAAAACTGAAGGCAGGATTGTTGAAGCCATGCAAAATAATAACACTTGTTAGAGTATTCCTGCTCACTTCTTAATCATATGACAGAGCTAATTAAATATATGGGTAATTTAATGCAGACACCTGCAGTGAATCATATCGCGATTTACTATACTTTATTGAAAATGAAAGACCTTGAAATAGCCAGTATCTTTGGGTTACTTAGAGATCGTGATTGTGCTGTAACTCCACACGCACCAGTACTATAGTCAATTATAATATTATTATTTTCGAGGTATAATTAGGTAGTAATACAATGTGAACTGGAATGATATATTAATTAGTTTGTTATCCACCCTGGACCAATCAAAAAGTCTTAAGTAGGCTACTACTAGAAAATAATACATGTTGTAAGACTGGAGGCTTTCTCGGTGTAGGATATGAATAAAATCTCCTCTGGTAGCTAGCTGAGAGGATTTGGCACTTGACAATGGCGGCATAGATTATGACCACCAAAACTTCGTGTTTTATCCATGGACCTGAGAGGATTTTATTAATAATACATGTTGCTATTGACCACTACAGTACTAGTCCCATGGAGAAATGTAGTTACAGCGGAATCACGATCTCTAGTTAACTCGTATCCTTCACAGTTTGGAATAATTGATAGGCCTATGTTTAAATTTTTAAACAGAGATGAAAGCCTGTGCTGGTTATCTTGTCCTGTGTCATTCACTATAGCTGTGACAGCTTCCAAAATTAATCTCATGGTATTTTTTTTTTTTAATTGTAACAAAATTGCAGTACTTTCATCTCCTTGCCATTTAGCATACTAGTTAATTTTATTTCCAAGAATTTTTGGGTAATATCTAAATCGCGATACCGCTGCATTCAGTTACCGCCTCGCAATGTAAACACTTCCCGATGGAGAGAGTGACGTCACTGTTTCCTGGTGTGACGTGTTCAGCCTTCGATCGATTGAGAATACAAATTAGGCCATAGAACATAACCAATAGTAATAATAATAAAAAATTAACGGATTGAAAAAGTTAAAGAAAATTATTACTTGCACAACTGATAATATTATTAAAATATGTACAACATTCCAAACTGATAATTGATATCGTTCATTAGCATTAACGTTATTAGTCACAATTCCATTGATTTTTATTTGATTCTGTTCTTCTATATTTCCTCGCGTGGCTGAAATTGCTATTGAAATCATTCAGCGAAAAAAAACAAGATTTCGTCAATAACAGTTTTGTTTAGGTTGAAATACAACCTGGACCATACTTACAGTAATAGATGCAATTTGTAAATTGGGTTTCGGCAATATCGTGTGGGACGGTTACCTTTTACTATGGTCCAGGCTGCATTAAGACGTAAATGATATTAACAGTGATGGATGGATACGACAGAAATTAGGTGTTCGATAGTTAAGTTTCAGGGTGGTCCAGGCTGCATCAAATCCTCATCGCAAATGAATTTATTCTTGTACTACTGGTGCAAAATTAATGATTTCTCGATATGAGACATTTTAGTGATGGACTACTTTCCGTGGAAGGCCTTATTAGTGACATTTAAAGCTACGAGTGGAACGTATACGTCACATTCAGCAAGGTAGTGACGTCATACCTCTCTCCATACGGAAGTGTTTACACCGCGAGGCGGTAAGTGGTTGCAGCGGTATCGCGATCTAGATATTACCCGAATTTTTATTATTTTTACCGAATTTTGCGACTCCCATCAAACTCTGTGCCCCCCCTCATCCCCAACCTATACATGTATCCCCCATATGTGTACCGTACTTATCTATAGGCCTAACATTGTCTATGATAAAAATATCATTACTGTGCTTGTATTGTTTTAAATAATTCGTGTACAGTTATTTTAATTTTTTCTTAAATGTTTTAGTGAAAAACAAGATGTAAGACCTGGACTGATACATAACAGAACTCAAAAGAGAACTCATGATATATATAAAAAGAAAAAGATAACAGATGAAGAAAACAAGAAACTATTTCCAAATAAGTCAGTTTTGGAAGTTGAAAGGAGAGATGAAGGGCTCAAAGAAGCAATTCCTCAAACTAACAAGGGATTTGCATTGTTGCAGAAAATGGGTTACAAGCCAGGATCAGCTATTGGAAAATCGGGTATTTCTTTTTTAAATTTAAATCATTACTGTAGGGCCTATTTGAAACTCGAGAAATGGTTTTATACATAATAGTATATTTCAAGACAGTTCCACTGATAGTTGCAAAATGTGACATAAATTTGAAACAGGATCAGTAAATTACAGGAAACAAACAAGGTTCGTATATGAGCTTGAACACATTTAGGGTCTACTGGAGATCATGATTGCACTACAAAAACATGTGCTATTGATATCTTAATACTGCTGTAGTCAATCACAAGAAGTTTTATTTTTCCCCCATAATTCCATTGTAATACAGTCTGGACCATTATTTTCAAGCAGAATTTAGGTTGTAATACACCCTGAACTAACATGATACTGTTAAATGTTCTTCAGAAATTATTTCTAGTGATGTGCTGCATTTGACTACAGCAGGATTGTGAAATACGATATCCGGTAAGCCCTTCATTTGTTTCCAATAATTTTCCAATCATTTAAGTTTTATGCTGAGTTTTCCATAACTAAAATGTTGAATAATTGAAGACTTGGGAGAAACAAATAGGTAAGTCAATTTTTACAAATGTTGAGAAAAAGCAACTTTAATGTTTAAAATGTCATGGTATTAATGTATCTGCATATACAATAAATTTGATTTCTAAAATAAAATGTCTTAGGTTCAGGAAAGGTGAAATCACAGCTTTTCCCATCCAGTTTATCCTTAAAATGAAGAAATTCTCCAAAATTTGATTAAATGGCCTTCTGTAAGTAAATCATATCACTGAAATTTAGTCGTGGGGCAACTGACAGAAGGACTTTACAACACCAGGATGCAAAACTTCAACAGGCTTTGGAAATCTCTAAATTTTATCCTGGAAAGAAGCATGAGACCTAGAATAAAAAAGGGAAATGATCAAAGTGTGTTATGATAAATGGAATATCACTAAACCATTGTGCAGTATACACATTTTCTGAAGTTTAGCATAGCTGGAGGAGAAGTTCAAACAGGCTATCCTCCGATGGTTGACCATGTTGAGGCGCCCTTATGATCCCCATTTGCATTTCTCTGGTGTACGTTGCGTGATAATGCAGCAATCTTCTGTTGCTGGATTCAGCAGATATTAATTTAATAGGCTGTGTTTTCAGAGGACATCTTGAGATGTTCTTTCAGTCCAATATCAATTTTCAGTCTAATTCCATTTCTTGGGTAGTGCTGACCATAGTGAAAGGGGATCGTTTACACCTGGATACTTTGACCATTTTTTTAAAAAAAATCTTCAGGTGTTTGCATCATTGTGTTTACGTTCCATAATCCAACATTTTGTATCGCACTCTAAGTATGAGTGAAAATGTTATTTTGATTTTCTTAAAGACACCCAATTTGATTGAAAGTTACATAATGAATGAGGCAGAAGATGTTGCAGACTTTATTTTGCCCACCAGCTGAATCACAAAATATTGTCCTTCAGTGTCTTTTTCCAAGACATGAGTGATGAAGTTAAACAGTAATTTGGGCCCTTTTTTTGCAATGCATTCTGTTTAAACATAAAAAATGATTCACCTGCTGCAAGACTATGGTTATTGAATGAATACATTACATTTTTTGCAAAGTCTACGCAGATAGCCACCTCCTTCTTATTTTTCCTTGCCTCCAGTTTAGATTTTCTTTTCAGGTCGTAAAATCTTTGAACTTTTTTTTATGAAGAATGTTCATTATGGTTAAATGATCAATCTGTGTCTTGTCTTTCTCTATTAATGAAGTTTTAACTTTTGATGTGAATGCTTCACACTTAGCACAAGTGTCCAAATGAAGTATTGAATTTTTTATTGAAAGTCATTCGATATGTGTTATAAGGGCGGCCGCATAACTCAGGTGTTAGAGCGTTTGACTGTGGGCCTGATGACCGGGGTTTAATCCCTGACGAAGCAGAGGATTTTTCCTTGAAGCTGAACACCTGGAATGGCTTCCCAGGACCACTAAGCCTGCTATAAAATGAGTACTGCGAGGAAACTCTGCGCGAAGGTAAGGAAAAAGGGACAGACCGTGTCGCTGACCATGGCATATCCACTCTAGCACCTACAGTCAGTAAATAGGAATGTGGAACTCTGCCTCAGCTAATATTACAGGAATATGGCTTGAAAGTTGTGAAAACCCATTGCCTTTATCTTTACCTATGTGTACAGTCATTATTGGATGAATTTCAGTAAACAGATTGTACATTTTCTATATATTTAGATGTTCTGGCAAGTCGGTAAATGCTTACCCCTTTCAAGCTGTAACAATAACTCAATTTAAGAAAACAATTGATCGCCTGGTTTCCCCTCTTGAGTCTTCAATAGTCTTTCATTGCTTAAACAATAGTCTGATCTGCTGTTTAGGCCTAAAATATCTTTTTTACTCAAAATATCATTTCATTACATCAATTAGATACAGGGCAATTGACTTATCTTGAAATTGAGAAATACACTTGTGGAAAGAACAAGTTTTTCCATCCAACTTAGGTGATTATTTTCTCCTTATTACTACTTTGAATTCTGACATATTTTTCTTTTTCTGTCTTTAAAACGACTGCAGATTCTTCGGGTTAAGGGAAAAGCTACTATATCAACAGAACTACTTTCTGCTGTAATAGTGATATCAGAACATGACATTCATCATGTAAAACATGAGCATACAGCAGCAAATGTGACAAGAAGGACCCAAAAATTGTCTCACATAACAACTATACGAATGTTATTGGTTCAGGGATTAAATCAACCTATCATGTATTTGACGGTTTGATATGATCTCTGTACGAGTGAAATATGCTGATTACTCAATTTTAACAATAGCTTCATGTTCAGAGAGGGTTGTGCAGAAGTTTGTTGCCATGCTGAACTATGTTATTTGTCTATTTATTTATTTATTTATCAATCTTGTTTCATGAATCCCTGCTGAGGAAGGACCTCTGGGATGTGAAACATGTCATGGTTAATACACATACATACAATATGAGTCATAATCATAGTAAAAACAATTATATGTTCCAAAGATGAATAAAGAGAATAACAATAAACATTAATTTTTACAACTGAATATTGCAAAAGTCATATTCAATACAATTAATTAATTTGTTCAAATTCTTGAATGGAGTAGGAGTAGTTGCCAATAAGATAATCTCTCAGTTTTTCTTTAAATATATCTTTATTATCAGCAATCTGTTTTATACTCTTGGGAAGTTTATTAAACAGATGTATAACAAAGTAATTAGTGATGTATGTGTTTTGTGTACCTGTGAATTAGAAGTGAACAGGTTAAAATCATCTATGACAAAGCACATGAGAGAATATATATACTGAGAAGTCATTGTAAGAATATTGAGTTTTTTTAAAAAAGTTGTCTGCAAGAAGGTCTTGGTTTTACCCTACACAACATCCTAATAGCTCTTTTCTGTTCTATGAAACCTTTTTTACTATGTGAAGAGTTTCCCCAAAAAATTATGCCATATGACAGCACTGAATGAAAATAAGAGTAGTACACTTGTTTCGTTAATTCTAGATCTGTTGTTAGAGAAAGTGTTCGTATTGCGAAGATGGCACTACTTAACTTCTTCAGAAGTGAAGTGATATGTTCGTGCCAACAGAGTTTCTCGTATAGGGAATGTTATACTCTTTGTTTCTAATATTGTGTTATTTTTATAACTTACTTGTAAATCTGTCTGTGCATAATTTTTTGTTTTAGACCTAATATAATGTGTTTTTCAAAATTTAATTTTAATGAATTTGCCTTAAACCAATTTGCTACTTCACTAAGTACTTCATTTACATTAAATTCTAGATTGCTGTTTGGTGTTTTTCTTACAGTCAGGTCTGCAAATAAAACACTCTTAACTTTGTCAGATAAGTTTCCAGGAAGGTCATTGATCTACAACAAAAAGAGGAGGGGTCTTAGGACAGAACCTTGTGAAATTCCATGTTCTTTTTCTCTTACTTACTTTGAAGCATATTTACTTATTTTAGAATAAAAAACGGGAACTTTTTGCATTCGACTTTCCAGGTATGATTTAAACCATTTACCAGCGGTTCCATAAATACCATAGTATTCCATTTTTTTCAAAAGTTATTCATTATCTACACAGTCAAATGCTTTTGCGAGATCAAAAAATATTCCTACAGGGCTCATTTTATTATTCAGTTCCTCAAATGTGTTATTTGAAAATGAATATATAGCCATTTGTATGGATGATCCTTTTTGGAACCCAAATTGGGAATTAATGAAGATATTATATTATGTAATATATTTTATTACTCTACGATATATGACTTTTTCAAAAATCTTTGAGAATCCGGAAAGTAATGAAATGGGATGATAGTTAACTACACATGTTGCTTCTTCTTTTTTAAACAACGGTTTTACAACTGCATGTTTTAGTCTATTTGGAAACACACCTTGCATTAAAGATTCATTACAAATGTGGGCATGTACATGATTGATACAATCTGAACATCTTTTCTTTGCTTGAAACATTGTCATAGCTGGAAGAATTTTTAGGTTTTAATTGTTTCATGAGTTTATCTATTTCTGAGACTGTTACTGGTGGCAATTGCATCTCCACAAATCTATTTAGGAAAGCAATCTGAAGAAACCTTAGCGCACTATGTGGGGATTGCTTTTCTATGCCAAATTTCTCTACAACTGAAGTAAAATGTTTGTTAAATATTTCACAAACTTCCACTACTTCATTATGCACAGATCTGTTTTGTTCTATTTTTATGTCTTTAGAGTGATTTACAGAGTATTCTGTTTCAGTTTTTATTATATTCCACATAGTTTTCATCTTATTGCCTGAATTCTCTATTTTCTCTGATATATACCTGTTCTTGGGCTTTCTTATTACATTTCTTAGTATTTTAGAATAAAGATTATAATGAGCTTTCAGTGTATAGTTATCTTATTCTCCTACTTTTAAGTACAGGTACCTTTTTGTTTTACAAGATACTCTAATACCCTTTGTTATCCATCCCTTACCCAGTTCATTGTTTGGAGTATTGACAACTTTCCTTTTATGAAACTTCCTTCGAAAAGTGTTAGAAATATATTGAGAAAGGAATCAAACTTATCATTAACACCCTGTGCATTGTACACTTCTGACCATTGTTCATTATTTAAGGAATCTATTAAATGTTTTATATTGTTTTCATTAATATTTCTTCTATATACCCAGCTTTTCTTTATCTGTTTAGTAGTAGTTGTCTCCACGTTGCTGTATGGGTGTGAGACATGGACACTCTACCGGCGAGATATTAAGAAAATGGAGCGATTTCACCAGCTAAAACTTCGCTCTATAATGAACATTAAATGGGACGACTATGTGTCCAACATTAGAGTCTTGGAAAGAGCTCAAATGTATAGCATTGAAGCCCTCATCATCAGCCACCAACTTAGATGGGTTGGACACGTTCAACGTATGAGCAACAGTAGACTCCCTCGCCAACTTTTATACGGTGAGCTCAGCACTGGCAGCAGACCTCGCGGTGCCCCTAAGAAACGCTACAAAGATCAGTTCAAGAAGACCCTGAAGAAAACTAATATAGACCTTACCACCTGGTTCAGCCTCACAAAAGACCGCGTTCTATGGCGCAAAACTACCTCCGCAGCAGTGGCACGTTTCGAAGAGGAGCGGCGAAGTCTGGCAGCTGAATCCCGTTTAAGGCGGAAAGCCCGACAAACCCTACCGCACCAGCCACCCACATTTGGGTGCAGTGTGTGCGGACGACTGTTCTATGCAAGAATTGGCCTGATCAGCCACCAGCGCACACACAAATAAACACGCAAGAGAGCAACATAAACTCGGAAACGAGTATGGCCGCCGACGACGACGAGTGTTTCTGGACTTGATACATAACAGCTGGGCTTCATGATCTGAGATACCATTTATTACTGGAAGTATGTTGTAATTGCTGCACTGAGAAATATGCATAAAAATTATTAATTGCAGTCCTGCTATTATTTTGAATTCTAGTAGGGAAATTTACAAGTGCCGTTAAGTTAAAAGACAACATCGAGGCTTCCATATCTAGCCTCTCATTGCTGTGATTGAGAAAGTCAACATTAAAATCTCCACATAAAACTATTTGTTTGTTATTTGTGAAACATGGTAGCAAAGACTCTGAGACAAAAATAGTTAAAATTTCCTGAGGGGGGCCTGTAAATTGCTATTACTATGAGCTCTTCCTTACCATATTTTAGTTTAGTAACACAGCATTCAAAGTGTTGTTCTATACAATACTTACTTACACCTACACTGTTGCATTGAGTATTATTTTTAACAAAAATGGCAAATCCCCCTTTCTCCATTTTGCATCTACAGAAATGAGAAATTAGTCTATAATTTGGGATGGACAGCTGAGATAATCCTGTGTCAGACAAATGATGTTCAGATATGCACAAAATATCTGCATTGAAATTTCTGGAATTTTGACCTCTTCTAGGCATAAGGTAATGTTATCAGTTTTACTAAATATTCCCCTTATATTTTGATGGAAAATAGTGGTCTGAACACCTTGATTCAATGAATTTAAATTGTTTACTTTATTAGTGCCTAATGGTATGTCAGATGGAATTTCTAATTTCAATAAGTTTTGATCAGGAGAGACGTTAATTTCTTTTAGACATCTTAATACATTTATTTTATTTACCCTTAAAAAGGCTGTGATTTAACACCACTTATAACAGGAGTACCTCTTTCACTCACCTGGCATCCCCTGATCTCATCAGCAATAAGAAGCGAAAGCTTCCTTTTACCTCTGAAATTCAGATTGAGTCCATGGCTAGTATAACTGTCCCTACCAATTTTTAGAATCATGACATCAGAGATGGGTCTGGAGGTTTTTTTTTTTTGTTTTTTTTTTGTGTAAATATTTGTGGAATACTTGTTTGTATAAGGTAACACATCTTTTGGTTCACATTGTGTGTGTCTTATCTATTTTATGGGTAGTACATACACATTTTCTTGAACATTAAAGGCTAAGGAATGTGATAACCATATTTTCAGCCTGAAATGATGGTGTATTATAGTGACTGAGCTCTTTGCACCAGCCAACATGATATTTGACTTCATGATTCGAATATAATCCACCCGTCTAAAAACTTCATAAATTCTATTTCATTTCTACAGAAAAAATTCAATATCACATCACAATATTACTCTTTGCTTATTTACCAACTTTCAGCAGAGTAATGAAACTGTAACATTATTTGACCTGTGAGTATATCTTTTTCTTTTTATGTTCATGATACTGAACAAACTATCCACATATTTGTGAGAATAAGTTTGTAGTAAGATCTATCTCTTCATACCACAATAGTTAAATTTTCTGCAACAATGGAGTGGAAGAAATGCCGTGAGACGATATTTATATGGAAAGAAAAGGGAGCTCCAGCTCATCCCTTCAACTTGGGTGAGTGGTGGGTATTGTCTGTCTTTCCTTTCCACATAAATATCACTTCACGTCATTTATTTTACTCCCTTCAACTTTGCTGAGTGGTTAGTATATTGTATCTTTCCTTTCCATATAAATATAAATATTATTTCCGATTCAAGGGTCAGGTATTCTGGAGCCTGTGGAAATATCATTAAAAACAAATAGACAAGGACTTGGAAGGGAAGCAGCATTAAAAGAAATAAAAGCTCAGAAGATAGCTATAAGGGCAAGGCTATTGAACAAAAGCAATGATTTTGAAAGTTATAGAACCCAGATGACTAAGAAGCTTCAGGAACGGCAGAATAATGCAGACTTGAGGAAAAGTCAAAGAATCTGTGAACACCTGGATAAAGAAAAAGTAAGTAGTAAAATAATGTGTGCTGATTTTCTAACAAAAATAAGGACATCGAGGAGGGATTTTGGTTACCACAGATTCATAAAACTGTTTCAGTTTTAGTATAGAAAGTTCTGGTTTAAACTTTAACTATGAGAAGAAAATATCTCTAATGTCACATTTTTTATGTCTGTGCTTGTTCCTGCTTCTATAATTATTTGTAAATAATATCTATTAAAGTAAATGTAATAAGTTGGTAGGGAGCAAAAGCACCAAGGTCACCCCAACGACATGTATTATTTTGGGGACCTTTCTTTTTTGCTCTACAGTTTTAATAAGGGCGGCAATCTGGAATAATGAGATATCTGTTGGTGAATCCCTCATTCCCCGAGTCAAGCCCCCCCCCCAAACCAAATCCTAGCCCCCCCCCCCCCACAAAACAAAATCCTGGATCTGCAACTGTGGGTATATACTACCATTAGATCAGAGAACCAACAGAGTAAATAGGTTCCAATCAATTCAGTGGGGGAGAAATAGATTTGACCTATTATCAGAGTAAAGAAGCAATAGCAATGAGCCTCATGCAGATCAATGTAAAATGAAGATGCAGCATGCTATTAGGATTGGATGAGGTGAGTGAGTGTAAAAGAAGGAAAAAATGAATTGCTGCAAGGTAATAAAAGATCCTCTTCTGCTTGTTAAATTAGGTACAAACTGCCAGGTCACAAGTGTATTTAAACTAGTGCCACACTTATTGTATTAGTTGACATTTGAATACCCAGCAATGGTTTTAGAAGGCTAGGGTAGTGATAGTAGGGTGTGTAGGGAATAGTATTGAGTGGAATATGGTTTGCACCATCGCCGTATCAGAACTTACAAACATACCAAAATATCGTGGATACCAGACACTCACCTGACCTCAACCACCGATAAAATTCTACCATTTGAACCATCACTCATTAGTATTATTATTGTTATCATTTAACTAGTAATAATTTTAGCAAATTTCTTCCAAATTTATTTGTTTATTTACTGTTGACTTTAACACACTGTACCCTTTTGTTACGTATATTGATTTTACCACCACCTGCAATATATATTAAACATTTGGATAGGAGAAAAACCACCGCTTACCAGAGAAGAGGATTCCTGCGACGTCGATACATGAAAAAAACACGTACACACATAGAATAAAATTTTCTAGCCTATGGCCCTTTTTCAATAGTAATGAGATGGCTGCTTATTGGAGGCTGGCAGCCAACTGAGTAAGCCTGCAAGGCCAGTAGTTCAAGGTGGGGGAGGGAGGGGGGTATAGCAAGGCATAAGCTACAAAATGCTAATAAATAGATAATAAACCTGTCCATAGGGACCCGTCGCGAAACCGTGGTAGACATCAGCTGGTGGTCCTAAATTGCCTATTAAGTAGTGGATGTATGTGCAAAAAACAGAAGTATGCAAAATCAAATCAATTTTTTTAATTGGAAATTTAGAATTAAGATAAATTTGAAGTTACAAACTACAAAATATCACCTTAGTTTTTCTTGACATATCGATAATTCACTTCTGAACAGTTCATCTTCTCCTCCCCTACCTTGCCAGTCACGTGGAAAACTTTGGCGTAGGCACAACTTCTGAGCCGTGTAGCTCATTCGCTATTGCATGAATAAGATGTTAAACCAAATTTGTTTGTATGTCACATATATTTTTCACTTGTTGCAGCCTTCAACTTTGGCGAGTGGTGAGTCATTTTCCCCATCCTTTGTTACTTATTAATTACCTGAAGTAGTTGATGTGGCATAATATACCAAGGTGGAGTTCATGCAGTTCTTATGCCGCCATCATGGACTACAGTTATATATGGCAGTAACTTGGGCTGCCTGATGCATGGACTTTTTTCTTTTAGGGACAATGATGGATCTTAAATGTTAAAATACTTCTTCTTTTTTTGTGGTTAGGTGGGAGGGATGAGGACTGTGCCAACAGTCTAATTCATATTCACACTTGGAAATAATTACTTAGTTTTCATATGTATCTGTCACCTGTCTTTTAAATTTGTACTGCTGTTTGAATGACAATGTTATATTCTTATTCCCTGTGTGTAATGTGTTAAACCAGCTTATTTGTACTAACTGTAGCTTCCCCAACTTATTCAATGTTTCAATTAAAAAATTCCCAACATTTTTGTAATGAAAGATATTACATGTGGATTGCAAGTTGAAATTGCTTCTGGTTGATATGAAGAGCAAAATGTAATTTATTATGTACTGTATTGATCATATAGTATTAAATAAGGTAGGATAGGAAAAAATGACCTGTCACCACAGATGGAGGCAGGAGGATAAGATGAACACTTAAAAAACATAAACAAATTCACAGTATTTCATCTAATAACCTTAATCATGTAGGAGGTAAGACATATGGCAGGGGGATTGATGTGACCACATCTCGACCTTCCACACGAATGAAATGAAGGTGAGGGAGGGTGGTGTTTGAACTGGTGATTGGGTAAGAAAGTTGACCAATGATGCATGTGGAACAAAGTATTCTCTGTGATGATCAGTCAAGTAAAAAGGAAATTCATTTTTTAAAAAATCTTTAATTTTGATCTGTTATAGGAGAAGTAAATAAACAAAATTAGAAAGATATAAAAAATATATTAAAAATTCATGCCAGCTCACGATTCAAACGATCTTAACACCTGTTAGAGCTGTTAGAGGTTTTCCAAACACCGCCACCTCTTCAGGACTTGCTTAACAACCTATCCTAGATACTGGTACACACCCCTGTCCTCAACCTACGCTAAACCTGTCACTTACTATTTTGCAATTTTAACTGTCAGTCTTTTCATATATTTTTCAACTTACATTTACATTTTTAGTATATTTCTTTTATATCTTTTAGTTTTGTTAATAACATATTTATTCCTATAATAGTTCAAAGTTATATATTTTTTAAACAAATTTTCCTGTATCTTGACTGATTGTCACCAAGATTATTTTGCTCCACGTTTATCGTTGATCAACTCCCCCTCCCCACCACCACCAGTTCAGACACCACAATCTTGTGTGTTTCATTTATTATATCCAGGCTGTTGCCGTTTTCTCTTGGCAGGGTAAGCCAGATATAACCTGCCTATGCTTATTTTAATTCTGGCAGGTTGTGCTACATATAACCAGTCTATCAGTTGGTTAGTTTTGTTGTTAAATAATAAAAAAAAACATACTTTCACTCCAACAACAAGAAATAATTAATAAACCAAGATAGGTAAATGCCACAGCATTTTTAATACACTCCGCACTTTCTATATCATCTCAGTGATCACAAAACCAACTCACACACTGCATGACTTTTTTTTCTCTTCTCTCTGGCTGCGCCTGTGGACCGAAGATTATTGTAACTTAATACTACCCAATAACATTACAATATGAACAGTCTGTGGAATTAGTGAGCAAGTACATGTATTCAAATTATTATGTTGTCCATTGAATTACTAAAAGTTAATAGTTACAAAAACAAATTACTTACTATACACTTGGAGTCATAGCGTATATGTTACACCTGCCCCCACTTCAAGGCAGATTAATAAAGTTACCACAATTTTTAATTTTCCGAGAAGTTACTGAAATACATAATGACACCATTACTTTTCCTTGAATTCAATGTTCAACAGTTTTTCTTAAATTCGCTTTTCAATGTATTTTCACTGTCTATATTAGTTCAATATTTACATTTTTGCTGTCAACTAAAACTGACAACATGGCACTGTATAGCGTCAAATTCTATTGTTGTCCTTTCACTGACACGTACACTCAGTTCAGATTAAGCATGCTCAAATTTCAGTCTTAACCATCACATTTATCATCATGCTACTTTCTCGTCATAACATGGCATTAGCAATAACAACACACATTACTATGAACCATTGGATTGCTTTCCATATTTCTTTCCTGAAACTATTCTGTTTTAAGACCAATACAACATTAGTTGGCTAACTACTTAAGATTTTACCTTTTTAGTCCGTTGTTCTATAAAATTATAAATCAACCACATTTCGTATCTTAATCCTAAAACTCATATTTTATTAGATTTGGGATAAGCAAACAAATAGGCGCTCGTGTTTGGCTTAGCAACAATCTTGAAAGGTCCATGATAGATTTTAAAGAAATTTTTGATCTCTGAATATACTTCGCGAGACTTCCAAAACGATAATGGAAATACTTGCCCCTGTGAATAAAATTTAATCTTCTTTTATACACACAATTCTACAGTGGCTTTTTCTTCTGCCTCTTCCAATTTCTTTCTGCCATTTTCTCATTCTTCCAGTTCTTCATGTAATTTTTTTCTTGTTTTCCAGTTATACTTTTTATGAGACCATTCAACTACTTCTCTTGTACTTATATCAGGTGGGTATTCTTTTCTCAAATAATTGAACCAATTTGGCATCGGCCATCATCGATATTATCCTGCAACAATACTTCCATCGCTCTCTTTTCATCTTTCCCGTCGAAAGAGTACCGGCGTCGGTATTACCCTGTCAGAAAGGTACATCTGTTCCTTCATAGCTACCTAGCACATTATTCAGATTTTCTTGGTTCCTACCTGCGATACATTTTCATCCTCTTCTTCGTATTAACTCCTTATAAAAAATATACCCTAATTCCACTTTCATCATTTCCTTCATATTCATTCTTGCTTCTTTACATTTGTACTCTTCCCCATCACTGCTAGGAACATTTTCACCTTCTTCACTCTCGTTAATACTTAATGGTAGCTCAATGTCATTTTCTGCTAATTCTTCTTCCTCAAATGTATCTTCTAATGACTCGTTTTGTGCTTCCGCTATACTCATTTGTTCTTCAACACCTTCTTCACGATTTCTTTTATCCCGTACATCAATATGTGCAATAGAATCTGCACTTGTAGCTGCTTCTCTCAACATACTGAATGGTCCTGTAACGTAATCCTCCCCCGTCCGGACCGTCACATATTTCCAGAATATTCAGTTCTTTTTCTGTTTCCTTTTCCACCTTCAAAATTCTTTCAGATACCGTTACCATCATTTCTTTTGTTCTTTTTATATTCTGGTTAATACTTTCAGTAATCTTTCTCTCAAATTCTTGATTCCTATGTACCACTTTCGTGAATTTTTCATTAATTCTTCTGATATCTTGTCTGGTTATTACTTGGTTCTGTTCAAATCCTTGGATGTCTCGTTTAATTCCTCTGATGTCTTGTCTTGTTTTGTCTTGGATCTTTTCAAATCCTCGGATGTCTTGTTTCATTCCTCTGATGTCTTGTCTGGTTTTTTCTTGGCTCTGTTCAAATCCTTGGATGCCTTGTTTCATTCCTCCGATGTCTTGTTTCATTCCTCTGATGTCTTGTTTCATTTCTTGCCTGCATATTCATTTCTCGAATATTGTTAGGATCTGGCTTTGGTAAGACTGCACTTTATACCAAATTTTGCCTCCCATTAACATTATTCTCTTCATTAACCAACTCATTATTTTCATTAATATTGTCAAGACTACTATTTGCAAAATAACCAGAAACCTCAATTATATTCCCACTAATAATAGCACTACTGTCACAATTTGTTTAAATAAGATTGTTGTCACCACAGACACCCATTAAGTTTACATACAATTCCTGAATTTTCGATCTCCCTTTCCGAACCACTATCGTCCGATTCACCCAAATTACTTTCGGCATTCATTCCAACAGGTTTTATACAGTTATTTTCCATAATACAAGCAACAATGAAGGTATTACGGCTCAAAAAAGACAGTCCCAACAACAACAATCACTACTTTAGAATTATAGCTCAAAACAACAATGGTTCAATGCCGCTTCAACAAAGCTGTAATATTCATACCAAATACATGAAAAGAAATCAAATACTCTCCACTCGCCTGATGCTGCGCTGCGTAGATTGAAGATCTGGAACACGCTGCTGCCACTGCATCATCAGAAGTCCAATCGTTTAGGGTGCTATGCTCATTAGTGTAATTAAAACCCATAAATTCTGGTTCAGGGTCACCAGATATAACCAGGCTGTTGCTGTTTTCTCTTGGTAGGGTAAGCCAGATATAACCTGCCTATGCTTCTTTTAATTCTGGCAGGTTGTGATATATATAACCAGTCTGTCTGTTGGTTGGTTTTGATGTTAAATAAAAAAACATACATACACTCCAACAACAAGAAATATTTAATAAACCAAGATAAGTAAATACCACAACCTTTTTAATACACTCCGCACTTTCTACATCATCTCAGCGATCACAAAACCAACCCACACACCGCATGACTTTTTTCTCTTTTCTCTCTGCCCGCGCCCGCAGACAAAATATTATTGTAACTTAATATTACCCAATGACATTACAATATGAACAGTCTGTGGAATTAGTGAGCGAGTACATGTATTGAAATTATTAAGTTGTCCATTGAATTACTAAGAATTAATAATTACAAAAACAAACTACTCACTATACACTTGGAGTCGTAGTGTATATGTTACACCACATGGTGGGTCAAGATATGGTCACATCTTTCTCCTGCCATATGTCTTGCCTCCTTCATGACTGAGGTTATTAACCAAAATTTTGTGATGTTGTTTGTGTTTTTTGCGTGTTCATCTTACCCTCCTGCTTTCATTTGTGGCAAGTGAGGGCTATTTTTCCTTATCCTATCTTATTTTTGGTGCCTAATGGCAGTTTTTTAATTTTATATAACAATAAGATACAGGTGAATGGGTTAGAGCTAGTGACAGGTATTTGATGTTGTGACTTAATAATCAAAAGTCATTGTCCATCTTATGAAGTGATGCAATTGTAAAATGAACAAAATTGTAGTTTGGCATTGCAGTAAGCATTTCTTTACTTTTGTATAATACAATTTTAACGATATTGTTCAGCTGTAAAAGGAAATCTGAATTAGAAATAAAACCTTTGTTTTAGGACGTTGATTCTCCAGCTGAACCGTGGTTTTGGCCAGAAGTTTTAAAAGCTGAGGATGATGATGACTCTCAGGCAAGCGTTAATAATCAGACAGGAGAAGAGACTTCTCAAGATGAAGATAAAGCCAAAGAGAAAACTGAAGACATTGAGTTTGAGGTATTTCACTGCTAATATTTATTATTAATAGTTGCAATCCAGTTTGGGATTGTGACATGTGTTCACTTAAAATTAAATTAAATGTCTTTGAAACTTTAATCATGGATTTGTGGTGAAAAAATAGCTGGTTATAAAAAACAAGGTATCTTAACCTTTAATTAGTATATTTTAACTGTGGCTTTGAATTTTTAACAATGTGTACTTAATACAAGGATGATGATGAAATTTATTTGCATAGTAAAATAAA
>JARYHS010008074.1:134691945-134713909 GCA_031002005.1 Vandiemenella viatica
TTTTTTTGTACTGGTAACCAGATAGTTTTCTGGACCATCAAACATTTTGGAAGAGGCACGCACGTAACTCAAACAATGTACATTATAAAATAATATAAAAAGTAAATATTTATCCTTGTTCTAGATAAGCTAAAACCATATTCTCAGTGGATATAAAAAAATTTATGCACAACACAAAATATATTCCATACCCTGTGAACATAAAGAAAGTCTAGTGTACTACACAGTCAAAGCTTATTCGCGGAGGATACGATCCGTAAATTTGCTGCAAATGCAGAAACCGTGTATACAGAATGGCAATTTCTATAGGCTTAAAAAGAATACGTTCCAAGTTCACAAAAAAAAAAAAAAAAAAAAAAAAAAAAAAAAAAAAAAAAATAATGATGTTGTGGAGTGATTGTCGCGCAATGCACTTATTAAACCAACTGACAAAGTTATTCATATTCACTAAAATAGTTAATGAATCTTTTTTGTTGAAACGGTTTACAAATGCAGCAATTAGAGTATCTGGAAACCGCATTCGTATATATAATAATCATCATGGGTTATTATATATTAGCAGTTAATATTCGAAATTGAATATAGGCTACTAATGGTATGTGAAGTAACTAATCGGTAATCAGCAGCTGTTAATATTATTTATTTATTAATGACTATAAGTACTGTCCCTCACCCATTAAACTACAGTATTTTCACAAGCGATCAAAGCTAGCGTATGTAATTTAACCCAACCATAACACTTTCAATGCCTATATCTAATTTTTACAACAAATCTGTGAGGCTCGGATACGAGGAGAAATTATTAAGCAAAATATTCCACTTCGATTTCCAATAACTAAGATCCATATTGATTTGGTTCATCAATTCAATAAAATAAATACTCAGCATCTCCCGTCAAGCACTATCGATTCCGTGTTTTAGAGCCTAAAACACTCCTTTTCGCCGTGTCTAGTAACTTGTGGGCAGTATAATGTCGGAATCAGCGCAGGTAGCAAAGGTCAAGTGTAACCCTACCGCGCTTCTGTTGTGCGCTTTTGTCGTTGTGCGCTTATGTCGTATATCCAACTAAATAACAGTTTAATCATAGATGTACTTACCTTTAGAAATTATAAAATCCTGAAGTAAATTTTATGAACTTCCACTTATCACTAATAACGTAATAGTAAGAGTAATGCTGTTGTGTAATGAAACCACTTTAATAATTAGCAATAATAAGCAAGTTAAAACAACAAAAGTCGAAACACCGTTTTACTCGCGAGCTAAGGCCCAATTGACACAGAAGAGACGTGACGCGGATGCGGCGCATTTTGAAGTTGCTCCTATGGCGCAATTCACACAGAGGCGGCTGGACACGGCGCGCCCCTATGAGGTCCGCGCCCCGCCTCTTCGAAGTCTCTAGGGGCGCACCCAAATAGCTAAGAACTGGAAGTTTTTAACGAACGAAAAAATCGGTATGGGATTATTTATTAATTGGGTATTTAACACATTTATATCATTAATATTTTTCTCACACTTACAGCCGAAATGGCGCCCCTAAATTTTAGCGCCCCGGGCAAATGCCCGGCTTGCACCCCCCCCCCCCCCCCTAGAGCGGGCCCTGCTGCACGATATTTATCCGAACATTATTCCAGTTAGCATACCACTGTCTGAAAGTACACCTTTTACGTAATAATCAGACTTCCGATTTCACCGAACATCGCGTTATTTCGTACAGAAATAGATTGTTGTCATTTCGTCAAAATTTTGTCAACCGCTGGATGCTCTTAGAACAGGCTTCCTCGATAGCTGCCGTCACTAAGCATCATTGCCTCATTGGTATATGTCATGCGAGCGGAATAACTGATGTGCAGATAACCACAATTATCCAACAGAGCATTAGTCCTTGTTTAAAATAGTTTGACTTTTGATATTTGATTCGCTGGTGACGATTCATAGTAAATCCTCATGGAAATTTTACATTACAGATCGCATCTATCAAAGAATGTATGTTTCAGATCCCATATGTGCATAGTTACGTATTTTAAGAGACGTGGTCTAGCCACGAAAGAAAATCTGTTGCGTGAATTACTCCCCTCAGTTGTAAATGAAAGCGGAGATTCGCAAAATTGGCAGTAAATAAAACCTACACCGTTGGTAGGACGTGGGTTAAAATCCTCTTTTGGCCATGCTTTTTTCTCTTTTCCATGGTTTCCTTAAATTACTCCAGGTGTATGCTGGTATGGTTCCTTCAAAAGACCATGGCTAAATTATTTCCCTTTCATTGCCCCCAAGCTTTCCTGCTTCTGATGACATCGACGTCGACGAGGCGTAAAGCAGCAGTAGAAATTTACATTTGAATCAGGACCGCATTTAGGCTCTCTGGGCCTCTGGGCCCCTAGGCTATACAGGTGATGCGGGCCCCTCTGTCGCTTAAATTTTGAAATATTAAAAAAAAAATTATGGGCGACCTCCTTTTTTTTGTTTTCTAACTCTACTACTGGCCTAGGCTGGAGACCCAGGGTTATGGTGCGGGGCCCCCATTTGTGGTGCGGTCCCTAGTGGGGAAATTGAATGCAAGTGTACTGGTACTGCCTTCATGTATTATTCTTGAGCTTTAAGGATTTAACAGAGGTTTATTTTTCCATTGCATTAATGAAATTTTCTCAACAAGTTAGTTAATTCTTTAATGTTTTTTAATTTCACTTTTTTGAGGGAACTTTATTATGCGGATGTGTGCTGTAGTTAGTATTTGGTTTCTGATTTTTTACTAACTTTATGCTAGATGTGCCCTGATGGCTATGGAATACAGGGATGGTTCCTTCATAAGGCCATGGCTGAATTCCTAATCGTTCCTGGCCCCCATTCTTTCCTGCCTCTGATGACGTCGACGAGGCGTACAGCCCTATTAGCAAAATAATAATAATCATAAAAATAATCCTTCAATCCAGTAATAATCATCATGCTTAACTTTAGCATAATATTGTTGATATCTTTCTAAAATATGTAAATATGGACTTTCGTGTTAGTCGCTCTTTGTGTTTAGATTTTTTTTCTGCTTTGCGTTATTGGTGATGAGGAAAGGTTTTTTAGAGTAGGCGCTTACTGAGAGAAATTACTCCATTCTTTATTTTCCTGGGCACCTAATAATTTGTCTCCTAAAGTGTCCATTAATTGATGTCTTGCGTATTTGTGTCCCAGTAATAACTGACTGCATGTTTGTCTGATAAATTACTTCAAATAAACTAGATATTTCGGAGGCTACTTGGAAATATAGTTACCGATTTTATGAGGTCTATTTTATGGGAATAAGCATTAATTCCAAAAGTGGGCTACTTAAATGTGCAGGGAAGGGGGTAATTACATTATTTATGTTTACTCTTCGAAATCAGAAATTTTCATGAACTTTTGCCTACTGGATACGCAGGTTACTGTTATTTTTCGTACTTCAAACGTCCCCGTTTACTAATGCTTGGAACTAAATGGCATAAATGAAACAGGATTATTCTGGCTGCTGCTGATGGCAGAACTGAGTCATAAGTCTATGGATTTGAAAGAAGTGACAACGGTTTGGTTTTTCAGACCATGGAGCCCGTAATGGAAGGTATTATCTGTAGTTTCTGAATAAATTGCGCAGGCATGTAGAATAACCATGCGCTTAGCTTGGATTCGGAACACGCAAAATACTAGTTTCTTGTGAACCACGACCGTATTATACTTTTGTTATAAAAATAACTAATTCAAGTAACAACAAAGCATCGCTGAAAACATCTGTAGAGGTTATAATTTCCTTACGAATAAATGTTGCAGTCTTTGGCATTTGTTATTAAACTTCCTCTGAATTTTTAACAATCGAAGATCAAAATGAAACACATTTTTTCGGGAATCACTGAACATTTCGGTCGGTATTCTAAATTATTAGTGTAAGAATTTCAATTCAGAAGTGAAACATAAATACTCAGTTTCATTATAATTGAGTACGAAAATCAAAAGTCACACATTCCGATGAAAGTTAAATATGGCTAATGCAGGTATGCAGTCGGGTGTTCTCTGTACATATTTGATGAAAGGATCATGCGAAGGTCATTCACAGGTAAGATCATTTCAATTATTTTAATTGCCCTTCGCTGCTTTTTATCCGGCTTGTATTTGTATTTTGATGTACCACTTAGCGATAACTGCAGACGCCATGATTGTGCATAAGAGGAAAATTATCCGTATTTTTAAAGTTTGATTTTGATCTTTAACGAGCTTGGTTTCTGTAGACGTATATCCTATTCTTTAGACAGATGCTTTGTCTAATGAAAATGAAATTGTTAACAGCTTTATAAGGAAACACGTGTATAATTTTCAACTTTCTTACCTGCTCACGCGACTTGGATAAAGTACAATTAACCAGAGAAATATGACTTCTAATGTCCAAGACACACTCTTTTTAGGGGATTCTACGACAACCGTGGCGCCACAATTTGATGATGGATTCTTATGTAACTCGACTAGACAAATTGAAAGTAAAGAATTAAATTTTTTGATATCTCGCTTAGTTCTCGAGGTATTGTATCCCAAAATTGATTGTTTAGTTTCAAATGCCGCCTGTACCAGAAGAAAAATTTCGCCATAACCAACTTTCACGATGAATTTGTATGTAAATCGACGAGATTGATCGAAAATAAAGAATAAATATTATTGATATTTCGCTTATGTCGAGATAAAATAACTACACGGTGGACATGCACGATAGGTGTTTTGTTTTCTTCCTAGTGGTTGTTGTTAGGTTGAAATACGGCCTGGACCAGAGAAACGTTGCCAAAAGCACAAGGAACTATTCCTGTAACTGATTTTTAACATGCTATATCTCGAAAACAAAGCGAGATATCAAAAATTTTATTCTTTATTTTCGATTTGTTTCGTCGAGTTCTACAAGAATTCTTCATGAGATTTTGGCGCCACGGTAATGATAGAACTGCCTCTTTTTAAGACCATTTTAATTGCCGCCAAAATTCTCGATTTCGATACATCTGGTGTAGTTCTGCAAATTTCTTACATAATACTTTCAATTTTGACTCTCCAGAGTACATTAGAAATTCACGTTTATGACATCTGTTGTTTAGCCTCTCAGTTTTTTAAAGATCCCTAAAATTTAAAAATTATTGCTACCACATTTTTCTCTGTATTTTTTCCTCCCATGACTACTGAGAACAAACTTATTAAAATCTTTATAGAGGTTGCGGGAAGTAAATGATTATTAAGGATTGAGATCCGGAGTTAAATGATAAAGCAAATATTTTTACATATTAATTCCAATAGCGTCACCAGAATGCTTCAAGTTTGAAACCTTCAAATTGATCAAGAGAATTATTTATTTTATCTACCGTTCCATAATTTTCTCCCTTACGGTATAGTTGCCAATTTGTCATAAGCCTGTCGCTTATGGAATGTGTCGCCTTCTGTCTATGAAATGTGTAATCTGTTTTTGTATGAATGATGTAGATTTTGTTCGTGAATTGTGTAATTTATGAGGTGGAATCGGGGGTCCTTTTAGGCATTCAGAATGATTAGGGTAAAAACCCAAGAACCTAGTTAGGACTGATGTTTGAACTTTGTTGTGCATCCCCGGTGGAGTAGGACAGCGCTGTAACATGCGTACACATGTATAGATGAAGGGAATTTAGGCAGTTCTATCATTACCGTGGCGCCAAAATCTGATGATGAATTCTTGCAGAACTCGACGAAATAAATCGAAAGTAAAGAATAAAATTTTTTGATATCTCACTTGGTTTTTGAGATATAGCATGTTAAAAATCAGCCATAGGTATAGTTCCTTCTGCTTTTGATGTTTTTTCTTCTGGTCCAGGCCGAATTTCAACCTAACAACAATCACTAGGAAGAAAATAAAACACCTATATTGCATTTCCACCATGTAGATATGGTGGTTTTGGTGAATTTTTTTTTTTGGTCCAGGCCGGATCTCACCCTAACCTCATCACTTTTGAGATACAATATCTCGAGAACTACGCGAGATATCAAAAAACTTTATTCTTTATTTTCCATTTTTCTCATCGAGTTACGTAAGAATTCATCATCAAATTTGGCTATAGCGAAATTTTTCTCCTGGTCCAGGCCGTATTTCAACCTATCTCAATTTTGAGATACGATATCTCGAGAACCAAGCGAGATATCAAAAAACTTTATTCTTTATTTTCGATTTGTTTTGTCGAGTTCTATAAGAATAAATCATCATATTGTGGCGCCACGGTAATGATAGAATCCCCGGAATTTATGTTATGAAACTGTTTGAACTAGACAATATGCTATAAACACGAGTAATGATAATGGAATAAGGGATAGCGTCAACGTTTCTTATATCGAAAGCTATCATGAATGCAAGCTTTGTTGAAAAACATTTTTTGCTGAGAAACTGACGAGTGTTGAATATAAGTTACCCAAACAATATTTCATTCATTGGTAACCGATTAAGATAATGTATGCAGTTACAGATGCTTTACTTATCATGAGAAGTAATGTACCTTAAAAGCATGAAAATTCTGATCTCTTCTGATAAGCATTTCTTTTTAATGATTATAGTATGGAGAAGGAATTACTTTATTAAAATTTTAAGTGTAAATATCTTGTCCTAATATTTGATAGTAAACTAAATTGGCCAGGACACATAGAGAAGGTGGCAAGAAGAGGCTCCAAAATCATCTATTGGGGATGTTTATGAGGGTACGTACCAGATAACTGAGGGGAATTGGGTGACAAAATATTGTCCAACACATGGCTTGGATATGTTGTTGTAGTATGGGACCCGAATTTTGGGTATCAACTACAGGAATTGGAGGAGGTGCAAGGGATGGCAGCTTCATGTGTTTGCGTAAATTACCACAGAACACAAGCTGTAATTGAGACGATAAAGAAACGGACCGAGCGTGTTGGTGTAACGGTTAGCGTTCTGGCCTCGCATTCGGGAGGACGGCGGTTCGAATCCTCGTCCGGGCATACAGATTTGGGTTTTCCATGGTTTCCCAAATTACTCCAGGCAAATCCCGGGATGCTTCCTTCAAAAGGCCATGGCCGAATTCCTTCCCATTCCTTGCCCGCCATCCTTTACCGTCTCTAAAATACCTCGCTGTTAAGAGACGTTAAGCAGTTAAAAACTGGACCGGACTGGAAGTCATTGTAACACTGGACGAGGTTGAAGAAAGTGTTGGGTGTGTGCATACCTTATATTGGTGATAAGTCTTGGAGGTATGTAGTTCTACTTTTCCATTCCATGTATTACTCCTAATTTTTTTGTTACCGTAACTGCAAGCTGGCACTTGATTTCATGCATAAAGCAGTGGAAAAAAATTCTTTTGTGGTTAAGGAAGTCGGGGACTGGAATAAATTATCAAAGGAATGGGTATCTAATTTACCAAAACCACTGAAAGTATTTAAAATTAAAATTCGTAAATTGCAAAAAAAGATACGTAGGAAAATTGCACTAGAAGAATTGAAGATAAAATACATGAAATGCAAAAATAGATGTAAGCAAAATCACCATCATCACATATGTTCATACACAATTAAATTTATTAAAGAAAAATGCTTTTGACAGTAAATATGAGTTTAATTTAGCTAATGTCTAATTTTCCCCTTCTATTTTTAGTCAGTGACTGTAATATGTCTCAGTAGAATTGGAATTTTGATACGGCAGTCTTAATGATTTGATTAATAGAATTCTTGGTAGCAATTCCAGAGGTTTGGGATATATTGTATCGTTCTTAATTTATAGTGATTCATTATTTGAGGGAATTTACGACAACCCTGGTGCCACAATTTGATGATGGATTCTGATGTAACTAGACGAGACAAATTGAAAGTAAAGAATAAATTTTTTTGATATCTCGCTTAGTTCGCGAGATATCGTACCTCGAAATTCACAGGTTGAAATGCAGCCTGGACCAGAAGAAAAATTTCATAATGAATTCGGCAGTTCTATCATTATCGTGGCGCCACAATCTAATGATTAACTCGGCGAAACAAATTGAAAATAAAGAATAAGATTTTTTGACATCTCGCTTTGTTTTCGAGATATAGCATTTTAAAAATCAGTTATAGGTATAGTTCCTTGTGCCTTTGATGGCGTTTCTTCTGGCCCAGGCCGTATCTCAACCTAACAACCACCACAAGGAAGAAAATAAAACATCTACAGTGCATTTCCACCATGTAGACATGGTGGTTTTGGTGTTTTTTTCTGGTTTCCATGCCGAATCTCACTTAACCACCTCACTTTTGAGAAACAATATCTAGAGAACTAAGCGATATATATATATTCTTTATTTTCGATTTGTCTCGTCGATTTACATACATATTCACCATCAAATTTGGCTATGGCAAAATTTTTCTTCTGGTACAGGCCGCATTTCAACATAACTCCGTCAGTTTTGAGATGCAATATCTCTAGAACTAAGCGAGATACCAAAAAAAAAAAAAAAAAAAAAAAAAAAAAAAAATATTCTTTCAATTTGTCTCGTCGAGTTACACACGAATCCATCATCAAATTGCGTCGCCACGGTTATCGTAGAATCCCCATGAATTCGTATGCAACTGGACGAGAAAAATCGAAAATAAAGAATATATATATATATATTTTGATATCTCGCTTAGTTCTCTACATATTGTATCTCAAAAGTGAGGAGGTTAGGGTGAGATCTGACCTTAACCGGGAAAAAAAATCCGCCATAATTACTACACACGGTTTTTTATTTTTTTCCTAGTGGTTGTTGTTAGGTTGATATATGGCCTGGACTAGAAGAAACGTCTCCAAAAGCACAAGGAACAACTATACCTACAACTTATTTTTGACATGCTATATCTCGAAAACTGAGGGTGATATCAAAACATTTTATTTTTTATTTGTTTGTCGAGTTCTATAAGAATTCATTATTAGATGGTGGCGCCATGGTAGTGATAAAACTGCCATTGTTTAGTTATCTTAGTAACATTTCATCTTGAAATGTTAAGACATCAGAATAAGAAGTATAAATTGGGTTAAAACTCTTACCAGAAGTTGCTCTCATTGTCATGCACGCTAAAAACAATTTGCTAAAGGAAAAGCAGTGTTTTTATGTATACTTGGCAGTTTGGCACTTAATTAAGTTATTTACTCCAATCATATCTGCAGGCTGGTAACTGATTAGGGGGCGTCCATTAATGATGTGAGGTGTTTTACCGGAATTACGGACGTCCTCCCCCCCCCCCCCCCCTCTTGTGACACTTCGTGAGATCTGGTCAGAGGCCCCTCCCTCCCATCTAAAATGACGTGAGATTTTGACGGATTCCCCCGACCTCGGGGGGTTTTTTTTTGCCCTACAATCCTGCAAGAATTTTAAAACCTCACATGAGATTTCCTTTGATCCCCTTCCCCTTGGTGAGATTTTGCCGGACCCCCCTCTCTGTTTCACCTCACATAATTAATGGACCCCCCCCTAATGCTGTCAGCCAACCTACATTTGCATAAAAACAAGCTTTACTTCAAGCACTAGCAGATTAAAGACATTGGACTCTTCATCTAGATAACAAGTTGGTTATATTTTTTAACAGTTAAGTGGGAGATAAACATCCTACCCTATTTAATACTAGGCAAAAAAGTTACAACCACCTGTTGATGGGTTAAACATTTTGCCCAAACAAAAAAATATTATATATTTCTAGCTGCATTATCTTCTGTATGAAACATGTGGAAAACCCTAGTTCAAAAGCAAATGGCTCGTTTACCATATTGGTTCCCTGTGTTAGCAGATTTCTAATTGACTTTGGGAGATATTACAGAAAAATCCTGCTTGCAGTATCTTATCTAATTATTATTACAGCCAATTTTTCTTGATCATCATGAATATTCTTTGATTATTTGTCATATGTCATAAGATACAAATAAGATATTAATTTTATGTTACTTTGTTTCCACCTTATGGCATTCTTTCCCCCGTGTTCTGCATAAATACCATCTGCAGCTATCAACATCATGTTATAAATCCTCAGAAATGTAACAGAATAGTATATAGTTCCTCTGACCTTATACAAAATGGCCTCACACTGATTATAATATCATTAAATTAAATTAATGACTGACACATTTCTAATGTATTATAGAGAAGATAAGACGAGAGAGGACAAGAATACTAACAGTAAAACAAAATACCAATTGCAAGATGTAGCTGACAAGAGAGGGTAAAAAATTAAAGATAAAAGACATCCATAACGAAATTTTCATACAATCCAACGAATGGATGGATGAAAATTATTTTAAGATACGGATGCTCATGGTCCTTTCTAAGATGGTTTCAGCTGTTGTTCCGATTAACCTGGGCAAAATTGTACACTTGAGATTTTGGGAATTGGTACCATTATCAGCTGTTGGTCTATTCATTTTTTTTTTGCTGTCATCAGTCTTTTGACTAGATTGACGCAGAAAATCCCTTCATATCTTGTGCTAACCTCTTCATCCCAACATATCCTTTAAAACCCACATCCTCAATTATCTGCTTCATATATTTAATCTCTGTCTTCCTCTACAGTTCTTACCTTCAACTGTTCCCTTCACCAGCAAATTAACCAATCCTGCATGTCTGAAAAATTGCCTACCAGCCTATCTTTTCTTTCTGTAAGCTTCTTCCACAAACTTCTTTCCCCACCCATCATTTTCAAAACTCACTCATTTCTTACTTCTGTCCACTTAATTTTCAACATTCTTCTGTAGTACCACATTTCAAATGCTTCAATTTTCTTTCTTTCTGGTATTCCTAAAGTTTCACTACCATAAAGTTCAAAGCTCCACACAGAGTTTTAAAAAGTTCATTCTACTTCCTAGATCAATATTTGACACTAAATTATTTCTATTATTCATGAAGGCTCTTTTTGCTAGCGCTATTCTGCTTTTAACATCATTCCTGCTTTGGCCATGGTTGTATTTTTGCTTCCCAAGTAACAGAATTCACTTGTTTCTCCTATTGCATCTGATCCTATTTTTATATTTAATCTACTAGTATTGGTATCATTTCTGCTACATTTTTTTTTTGACTTGCTTTGATTTATATTCAGTCCAAAATCTTCCTTCAGTATTTTGTTCATGCCATTCAGTATCTTCTCTATATACTCAGCCTGTTCTGCTAACAAGACGAAGTCATCAGCAAATCGTAGCATACTAATTTTTTTCTCCCTGAACACTTATGCTACATGGAAATTTTTATTTTACTTTCTTTATTGCTTCTTCTACATTCAAGTTGAATATTAAACGGGGATAGACTACAACCCTCACACCCTTTTTAACTCGTGCACGTCTCTCCTAGTTCTCTATTTTTATTTTTGCCACTTGATTCTTATATAGTGTATAAAGTTTTCTTCTATCTCTATATTTTAGACCTGGCTTCTTTAAAATTTTCAACATCTTGTACCACCTAATGTTATGAAAAGCTTTTTCTAAATTAACAAACGCCATATAAGTATCTTTATGTTTCTTGATCCGCCCTTCAAGTATTAATCTTAAAGCCAGAATTGTTTCCCTTGTACCTCGAGTTTTCCTAAACCCAAACTGATCTTCACCTATTATCTCTTCTACTACAATTTCCATTCTTCTGTATATTATTCTGGTAAGTAATTTTGAAGCATGTGATGTTAGACTAATAGTGCAGTAATTCTCACATTTGTCAGCTTGTGCTTTCTTTGGAAGTGTGAAGATGTTATTTTTATTAAAATCAGTTGAAATTTCTCCTGTTTCATTACTTTTTGATTTCAGCTTGAATAATATTTTGATTCCTTCTTCTCCTACTGGATTTAAGAAGTTCTGCAGGGATCTCACCATTTCCAACTTCCTTATTTGTTTTCAAGTCATTCAGAGCTCTATTAAATTCTGCCCTCAAAACAGGATCTCCTAAGTCATCAATGTCAACACGCCTTCCTTTTTCCATTACTCTATTGTTCAAGTCGTCCCCATCATACAGTTTCTCAGTGTATTCCTTCCATCGGTTAGCTCTATTATCTGAGCTTAAAAGAGGGTTCCCATCAGCAGCTTTAATGTTCACACCTCCATTCTTCATTTCTCCAAAATTCTGTTTGATTTTCCTGTATGCAACATCTACTTTACCTATGACCATTTCGTTTTCTACTTCTTCACACTTTTTGTGTAGCCATTTTATTTTTTATTTTTTTTGCATTACCTGTTTATTTGATTTCTAAATTGCCTGTATTGCTCTCTTCTTGCTTTATACTGAGCATTTTTGTGCCTTCTACTCTGATCCATCAGCTCCAAAAAAATCTTCTGTGGTCCTAAGGTTTCCGGGCAACTTGTTGCCTAAAGCGTAATGTTTCTTTACCAGCTTTCATTATTTAGGTCTTTAATGCATACTATTCGTCCTTGGTTGAGTTCCTTTCAGAGTTAGTTCTTAGACCTAAGTCTACCATTTCTGAAAAATTTTCTCTCATGCTAGTTTGTTTCAGTTTACTCACTTCCAATCTGATCTGCTTATACTGAATTACGTATTCACTTGAATTTCAGCCCGCACTTCATTACAATAAAATTATGGCCAGAGTCAGTCTGCTCCTGGGTTCGCTTTACAATCTAGAACTTTATTACTGAATCTCTGTTTGATCATGATATAATCTAGCTGATCCTTCCTGCCTGTATCCGCAGGACGTTTCCAGGTATATATCCTTCTTGCATTGTTCTTAAACAGTGTGTTTGCCACAACTGGCTTATATCTCTCACAAAATTCTAACAACCTGCTTCCTTGCTCATTTCTTTCTCCTTGACCAAAACTTTCTACTGTACTTCCCTCTTTTCCTTCTCTCACTATTGCAATCCAATCACCCATGACTGTTAGATTTTCCTCCCCCTTCAGATATTGGATTAATTCTTTAATTTCGGCGTATATTTTCTCTATTTCGTCATCACCGTCCTGTGACGTTGGCATATATACTTGTACTAACGTGCTTGGGGTGGGCTTAGTTTCTAACCTCATCAAAATAATCCTGTCACTAAACTGGTCAGTAATAACTCATCTGTTTCCCTACTCTCTTATTCATTACAAATCCTACACCAGTGACTCCATTGACAGCTTGTGTGCTAATTTTCCTTTGTTCCCCGTACCAGAAATTCTGTGGGTCCTTCCATTTAATCTCACTCATCCTAACAACAGCTAACTTAAGTTGTTCCATCTCCCTTTTTATGTTTTCTAATCTACCTCCCTATTCAGACTTCTAACATTACATGCTCCGACCTGTAGAATGTTTCTATTCATTCTGATGACCCCTCCCTGAGCAGTCCCCACCCGGATATCCGATAGGGAGACTATTTTACATCCGGAATATTTTACCCAAGTAGAAGCCATCATAATATATGTAATTTGAGAGAACTACATGTTCTCAGTATACTATTTGGGTCCTTAATGCAGTGATTTCTCGTTGCCTTCTGCATCCCCATGCTGTTGATAATTTCCGATTCATCCGCCTTTAGGGGCCGTTCCAACCCCAAGGGCAAGAGGGTGCCCTAGACTGCTTCCTGCTTTTCCACCCTCCTCTTGGAGGCCGTTGGCAAGCAGTGGGTGACCTCTTATACAGGGAATCTTTCAGTCGCCAGAGCCTCGTCCTATGCAAACAGGCTGCACCACGTGAAGTAGGACATTTGGTTGGAAAAGGCTCGTATAGTCTCTCCCAAACCCTTACATCCCAAGTCATTATAACTATGTTTAAATCTTACACATTAAGTTCTGTAGTTGGTGACTTTTTCAACTGAATTGGTATTGATATGTTTCCTTCCATGTTCATCACAGATACTTAAAACTGATTATTTGTAACATGTTTCAGATGACTATGGATGAAAAATATGTAGAAAGTATATGGGCTTTATTAAAAAATGCTATTCAAGAAATCCAAAAGAAGAATAACTCAGGCCTTAGTTTTGAAGAGCTTTACCGGAATGCATACACTATGGTGTTACACAAGCATGGAGAACGATTGTACACTGGTCTCAAGGAAGTTGTCACGCAACATCTGGAATCAAAGGTAGGAAGAACTTGACTGTAGCTGCTCTATAGTAAAAAGTCTTGTGCTACTTAAAATTTTTGCCAATTTGTGTTCTTAATGGGCCATTAAAAAGCTTATGAATAGATTTGCAGTTGGAATTTGACAAAAATTTTCAGACTGATTACAGTTTGATTTTTTATGTGTCATTTTAAAAATTTTTGACTTGTCCTTTCTGTTTTTTGAGTGTTAATAGATAGCACAGCAGACATCTGTTAAAGTATGCCCAGTAATATTATTATGGGTGATAAGCTTAGCTTAACAACTTGAAAGATAGAAGTGACATTTCTGTACAATAATTACTGGCATCAGTTTATGGCTACCAAATGCAAAGATTTAGTAACAGTTACCCAGGTGCCATAAAATTTCATACTCGGCCTAATCCTGTATAAACAAAATAAATACTACTATCCACAGTCTTATCTTAACTAGTAGCTTTTCTCACTTTTATCTAGTTGCCCTTTGTGTTATTTGATTTATGCATTTATATGAAGGTGATGGATTCACTCTGCATTAATAATTAAATAAAAGATGTCTGATAAAATAATGTGATTTTAAATGAACAATGTTGGTTTAGCAGAGAATCAGTTAGTGGACAATGTGGAAAATACTTTACGGTCAAGAGAAGCCTTGGTGGTAAATAAGGTTAAAACCATTATATGAATGACTTGCTGGGAGGAAGACTTTTTAAGAGATACGAAATAAAGCAGCATTTACAACTCTTTGTTTTTTTTTTTAACCTGGATACCAGCAAAATGTCAAAAATAATTTTACAGATCATAAACTAAATGAGCCTAATTTTTTTTACCTATGCGTACATTACTAAGGAAATATCAGATTTTTAGCTTCCTGATTGAAATATTCATAGCTTTTGCAAAGTTTGATTTATATGCTTATGGCTTTTACTCTCTTATAGCCGTATGCAATATGATTGCTGTATCCATTTTATGTGAATAATTTTTACTAATTTATTTTTTATTATATATTTAATTAATTAGACTTAAATTTTTAATATTCTGTGTTCTACCTGTACCTTCTTCACAGACCACACCACTGTCTGAGAAATACTGAAATAAAGAGCTGAGAAAATGGTTTCAGAAGAGATGAAAGTAAAAACAGGAGTGCCATGCCAAGCCTATTTGATAAGCAGTTAACCTCTCGGGTCCAGCATTTGGGAGAACACAGGTTCAATCCCTGGTCTGTTCATCCAAATTTCAGTTTTCCATGCTATTCCAAAGTTGCTACGTTTGAATACCAATATGATTCCTTAAAATGGCCATGGCTGAACTCTTTCCTATACCTTGTTACAGTCCTCTACCATTTCTAATAACCTTAATTCCAATGAGGTGGAAAGCCTCATGTAAGAAAAAGGAATGCTGGGATCATAGCTGTTCACTATTCTAATGAATGATTGTATTGATGATTTATAGATACAATTGTTTGCGGATGGAACAATGTTGTGTAACAGAATTAATTTGACTGAGAACAGGTAGTTATTAATCTCGACAGGAGTTGGGTAGGTCAACAATGAATTAAACACAATTCCCAAAAAGATCTGACTTATTAGTTACACAAATTGATAAATAATTTTTTGTATGGTTGGGTGGAGGAGGATGAATTGTTTTTTGAAGCTATACAGGGTGGCCCAAAAATAGGTATACAATTACATATACATCATATTTAATCCCTTAGGTGTTCAAAATGGCCTCCTTCGGTATTGATACATTCCTGCAACCTGTCTCCGACACTCTCACACGCAGTGCGACACAAATTCCGGTTGCAACAAATTTCCTTAAACGCATTATAGGTGAAATTATCCAACTGATGTACTGTGACAGGTTTTCGGGAATAAACCTTATCCTTTACCGCTCCCCAGAAGAAGGAATCGATGCTCCCCTGTCAATCGATCCAATGCTGCAGGAATGCCTCGTTTGGTATCTACGAACCGCCGAAGAAAAATGCGGTGGGGCCCCGTTCTGTTGAAAAAACAGTTCCACTGTTTTCGTTCGTGTTTGCAGGTGTGGCACCACAACTTCGATCAATGTGTCCAGATATTTGGGGCCATCAACAGTTTGATCGAAAAAGACAGGACCCATGACATGATTGAAAAAGATAGGACCCACGACACCAGAATATGCCACCTCACATTGTGACGCCTGGCTGATTCAGTTGCATAGTCATAATGTCATGTGGGTTTTCATCGGCCCAGTACACACATTTTTGTCTGTTCACGTGACCAGACAATTTAAAATAGGTTTCATCTGTCCTCACGATTTTTGAAAGCACGCCTGGTTGTTCAGTCACTCGATTGCGCATTACCTCACAAAACTGTAGTCTGCGGTCTGGATTGTCCTCAACAAGGCCATGCAACCGTCTGGGGCAGTTTGGTTTAAGGTGCAGCTGTTGCATCAGACGTTGAACTGATGTCCTTGGGATACCCATCTCCTGAGACACGTCACATGGACTTCTATGGACTGTTTACTATTGTAAGAGCTACCTTAATCTCATTTTCCTGTGTCGACGTCCTGCGCAGTCTTCCAGACTTGTCAACAGAACTCATGGCCTCAGACTTCTCTTTGATGCTGTAAATTGTAAGACGTGATGGCCCAGGCAAATGGAAATTCCTCTTTCCCCTACCTACGCATGGTCTCTGCATTTTCATACTTCCAGTAGGTCTTCAGGATCCACTGTCATTGCTCCTCACTCAGATTTCCAGCCATATTTACCCTAGACTAAAAAAAGGGCACAATCAGTTATGTATTCTTAGAAAAATTGAAAAATAATCAGTTTGTTAAATTGGAACATAAAACGCGTAGAGTAACAAATTCTGGCTAATTTCTCTTAACACAGAATTCAGAAACCAATGTGAAAGTTTGGGATTTCCCCTAAAACCCCTCTTAAAACTTGTATATGTAACTGTATACCTACTTTTGGGCCACCCTGCTTATATAAAATGTTCGCATAGCATTTGATGATAAAATCAATTGGGCCGAGAGACATTGTGGAGGTGGTAGGGAGAGATTTAATAGTTATGTCATTCATTGGAGAAGATGTGTGTGAATTAAGATAAAATCAGCCTGGTTGGCAAGTGTTAAAGTTTTGGCTTGGCATTTGGTATGACATTGGTTTACATTTCCATACTGACATCCTGATTCCAGTTTTCCACAATTTCCAGAAATCTCTCCAGGAAAATGCAAGGATGGTTCCTTTAAAAGGCAAATTCATCCCCATTGCTAATTTTTAGATGTCATCTGCATCGATGAGGCATTAAACTTTGAACAAAATAAGAAAGACAAGAGGAACGAATTAATGACCAAAGTGTTTCCTGGGGGAGTGGGTTGGTTTGGTACCCATATAATTGATATGAAATACAGGAGGTGGGGAAGTTGCAAAGGAAGGCAGTTAGTTTCATATTATGAAAATTACTGCAGAATGCAATAAGTGACTGATATGATGAAGGAGCTGTTTTGGTTTTCATTTGAAGACTGAAGTGGCAGAAGGGATTTCTGTGAGTGTTCGCATCATTGGTGATGAAGCCAGGATGGATATTGGAAAACAAATTATGAATGATATGTGAAAGGGAAGAGATGACCATGATGATAAATTAACTCTTGATTTGGGAATAAGATAGTAGGAAAACTCTGATTTGTTGGCGAGGGCATAAATTACAGTGGGAGACACTGAAAAACAATTTGCCTGAAATGTTCACAAAAGTTCATGGTGAAAATTTATATAACGCAAAAGAAAGTGTGTTGGGAAACTTCTGCCGGGTACATGGTGAATCACAATTGATTAATAAATTTATAAAAAATAATAGTAAATAATAGAAGTTGTAGTAACATAATGGAGATGGTACTAGTTATTGTTCATACATGTGTTGTGCAGTTGTACATTAGTTTATCATAAAAATGAACTGGGAATATGGCATCAGTGAGCAGTTATTAGAGGATTTGTGTGTTGATTTGCCCTCTTTTAATTGTTTTAAATATCCTTTTTTGAGTTATAACTTTACAGTAAAACATGTTTAGTGCAAAGGCAATTTATATTAATGACATTATGCATAAAAGTCATATGACTGCTGCAATATTACTCATTTTACTGACTGAAAATGATTTCAGTAATGATCTTTCTTTTTTTTCTAGGTTAGAGAAGATGTTCTGAATGCATTACACAATAATTTTCTTCAAACTTTAAATCAGGCATGGAATGACCATCAAACGTCGATGGTAATGATCAGAGACATATTGATGTACATGGACAGAGTTTACGTACAGCAAAATGATGTTGATAATGTATATAATCTTGGACTCATAATATTTAGGGATCAAGTATGTGTTTGTTGCTGTAGCCATTATCTTAATTTGTAAATAGAGTAGAAACTTTGTTGGTAGATATGTAGAATTTTTGTTATAAGTGGTTGTTAATTATTCAGTAACAGGAATTTTTAATTTCTGCAGAGCAAGTTTCAGCAATGTAATAACTACGCATTGTTTTTACAGGTCGTACGCTATGGCTGTATAAGAGACCATTTGAGAGATACCCTGTTAGATATGGTGATGCGAGAGAGAAGAGGAGAAGTGGTAGATAGAATTGCAATCAAGAATGCATGTCAAATGTTAATGGTCTTGGGAATTAACAGTCGGTCAGTTTACGAAGAAGATTTTGAAAGACCGTTCCTCCAACAGTCTGCAGAATTTTACAGGGTATGCGAAATTTGTAATTTCCTGGGTTATGGAGAAATATGTAATTTTTTTATTTGTTATATCTAACATTAAATTGAATATTTAAATGTTTCACTTCGAAAAAGAATGCAAAGACATGAATGCTGAAGCCAAATTTGATAACTTGTTTACATTTCTTACAACATGAATGAATTAAGAGGTAATGGGAAATGTTTTGAAAGGTGAAGTAAATGTGGAGGTAAAAGCCAGATTGTATAAGAATTGTGGTTGTGAAAAGAGGCTAACAATCCCTTCATGAAAGATGATTCAGTGGTGATAGATGAAGGTGGAAAAACTGATAATGGATCTTCTAGTTGCTGTTCTCAGGAGAGAAATTTAGAACTGTTGCCGAATTATGATAAATAATATGACGTTTGCATGAAATTTGATGTGCATAACATTTGATGTTTAAGTAAAGATGTTTAAATGAAGAGCTAAAAAGAAGCAGATTACAAGATCATAAACACACTGGAGTTTGTTGTGGAGATGTTCGAATTTTTTTATGGTCATAAAGCTGTATTGGCTATAGTGAAAGGAAATGCTAGAGGGGAATATGTGGTGTCATAACAGGGATGAACACACAAATAATATTGAAAAACTGTTTCAATATAAACTAAACTTCTTGAAGTACGAAGACTGTATGCCACAAATGCAAAAAGATTGGAGAAAGAAAAGTTTTGTACAGGTAAAAAATAGTAACTGGGAAAATTGCAACAGAAATATCTAGTTGGAAGAACTTTGATAATGGTGTTATAAAAATTCTATAATATGGACATTTTATTGTCATGTATATTTAGTGGTTACATTTCACATTCTGTTTACATTGATTTTTATTTTCCTATTGTGGCTAAGAGTTTGTGATAGATTTATCCATTTTGAGTTCCGTAGCAGGTATTGAACTTTCAGAATTTCATCATTTACCCCATAGCACACGTTATAGCTACGTAAGTTCACTACCTTTTGATGGATTGCAATGAAATTTTGTGGGAAGATGTATTATATTAGCTGAAAAGCAGAGCAAAATGGCTGCATTTTTTTTATTTTTTTTATGGCACTTCATATCCCCAAAAGGGACTGTGTTCTTATTTTCATGTACTCCATCAACTATGGTGCCATTAGATAGGTATTCAAAAATTTGTTCAATGTTGTTATGATACAGTATTATTTATTTGCATATGATGTGACATGAGTGCTCGAAGTAATTAAAAATGTGTTTCCCCTCACTAATTATCCAACAATGATGATTTTTTTTTAAGAAACTGAAAATATTGGTGCTTAGTAAAAACTTTGCAGTGAAAATTGTGTAGGTTAAGAAATGTGTTTTTATTTACTGCAAAAAGATTGTGAATAAAATAATAAAAATACCTACTTGCCAATGTTGAGGATTTATTTGTACCTCTTGAAATTGTTGAACAGGTATTCCAAAATTCAGTCTGTGTTGTTTTGGCTGTTTTAGCTGTGTATTACATTAGGTATGAGTTCCTAAAATGTAGCCTTTTTAAAATTATTCTATTACCTGCAAAATTTATTTTGTGGTTCATAAAATAAGTTTGTGTAACAAGGAGACTACTATTCCTTGGTGTCAAAGATTTTTCTCAAATTTAGGGTCGTGTTGCAGACCTCAGTAGTAATACTGTGGAGAAGTTCTAAGGTATACCTTTCAAGCATTCTCTAGAAAACTAACCTCAAAGGTCTCAGAATTGACTCACATTCATACAGCTGCAACTTACTAAGCAGTGGTGTAGCTACATTGTTGAGGCCTGTGGCAAAACCACTGGATGGGGCCATCCCTCAGTGCCGTATCTGAGAGGGGGAGGGGGGAGTGGCAAAATGAGGCCTTCTTTCATCCTAATGTTACGCTACTGTTAAGTAGTAACTTTATTTGTATGCATGGTCTTATGGTTAGAATGATGGATTGATAAATGGCCGACTGGAGTTTGAATCTCCGTGTGGTCTCAGTTTTATTCCGCATTACTTTTTATTCCCTACTTACAGTTATTAGTTTTTATTTGAATTTTAATAATTAATATTTTATTATAATTTTTTGTTGATTTAGTTTTTAACCCCTTTTCCCTGCCAAAGGCAGCAGGAATTTTATTCATAGAAAATAGAGTCAATATACATTCAAAACTTGCATTGCTTCAAGTGTTTCATATTTTTCTGTTGGAATATTTAAATAGTCATATAATATTTGGCAATAAACAATTAAATCATGCTATTCAAAATAATTAATATCTGACAAAAAGAAGTGTGGATTGGTGTCAAGAAATGATGTATTAAAGAGCCAGTTCTTCCAAAATTTTGAAGAACTGTTGAAAAGCACTCTTTATTTGATTCAAACCTTTTGTTTATAGACATATTTTTTATAATATAAATAAAGTTTGTTTTCAATAACAGAATTTAGAAATATATCGTGCACATGGTGCTAGATAAAAAAAAAAAAAACAACTGGAAAGTGTAATTGAGAGACATTTTCAGTGTAGATTTGCAGTAGAGTATGGTCTTTACTTGCTCCCAACAATTGGCAGGAGGAATATTCTATCTCTAATGGAATTTTTCTATTTAACTGGCTAGTTCATACAATTTAGCCAGAAAAAGAGATGTATTTCAATACAGAAGTACAAAAAAATGGAGTAAGGAAAGTTTTCCAATTTCTATGAATGAAAGACCCTTTTCATTTAACAAAGAAAATAATAAACATTAAACCAACACAAAAATTAGTGACTTAAGGTTTGGTATATATGAAATAAAAAATATTACGAAAATTAAATAATGAGTGCAGAGACTCGAACTCCTTCTGCCAATTTATCTGTCACTCTGAACACAAGATCACAGAGAAAATTGAAGGTTATATAGATGCTAGTCAGACCTTTGAGATTCTTTGAAGTGTACCTCAACACTGTTTCATAGTATTATTCTAGTAGTCTCCTACACATCTCCAAAACCTAATAAAAATTCTGTGACCCTAGTGACTGGTGAGTTCCTTGTAAGCAGTAAAATTTATTTGCTTAAATCAGCATTCAGGTAGCACAGTGGTTATTGTGTCCACTATTGAAATTCTTTGTTCTCTGTTCAAACCCTATCCATCTGGAAACTTGATGGGAACTTCACCTCTGGAATAGCTTTGGTTTTTTCAGATGAAGCAGGCTGTGAGGCTCTGAGGTTGATATTCAGTATTAAAACATGATAGAGGTGAAATTTAGAGCAAC
>JARYHS010008074.1:134714909-134994215 GCA_031002005.1 Vandiemenella viatica
AATCCACTGGTACAGGGCAAGAAAGCCGAAAATGAGTATTTACCTACTAAAACAAAATTCTGATTTCTGTTAATTAGATTTTACCCTTCACTAACTATGAGGGGCACTCAACTAAATAATAATTTGGTCCGAGAGTAATGTAATTTATGAATAAAGTTTGTGACTTGAAATTTTGGTCAGAATATTGATAAGAGAAAGCTAGACGAATTTTGCCATTTAATGTGCCTTCCACATTCATAAGACCTAAACATATAAAATTTTGAGTAAGATTATGAATCCTAGCATTCTAAAATTAGCGCCCTGTTTCTGGAAAGTTATGCTCGGCCCTACATTACTGCTGTTTGGCAAATGAAACTGGAAGAACTAAAAAAAACCAGCAACAAATAATTTTGTGACTTGCATGTCAGAATAAAAACAAAATTTCGTTGTGGGCTTTACACTGCATCATTTAATTATTACTAGCTGGTGCCCAAGACTGTTTGTGTTTGTGAAGAATTTTGAAGGTAATTCATGTTTATGCACCGAACTTTAAATATTTCGAGGATAAAAAGTAGCATACCAAATCAACAACCCGCCAGTGAAAGTCCCATCAAAATCGGTTCACACACTGAAATTTGCAAATAAATTTATATTTGTTAATAGCTGAAAAAGTGTCATTCTAGAATGTTATTCAAAAAATTCTGTAACATTTTAGAAGATGTTTGGAACATTTTGGTTGAAATAAGAAAATGCTCCAAGTTAACCACTTTCAACCACCATATCTTCCAGACCACCATAGTGCACGATACAAGATTCCAGGCTACTACTACACAAAAACACCAGTGGTCTGTGCTAGTTTTATGTGGCTGCAAAGTGAAATTTAGGGACACACGTCTTTAGTCAAAATGTGTAAATACCCTAGGTTGACCATTTTCAACCACCATCTCTCCCACACCCTAACAGCTACTGACATGCAACCATCATAGTGCATGATGGGAGATTTGAGGCTAATACTACACATAAACACCAGTGGTCTGCGCAAGATAGTTGTGACTACAAAGTGAAAAATAGAGCCACACACGTCTTTGGTCGAAATATTAAAATACCCCTAGTTGACCGCTTTCAACCACTGAACTTCTACATCCCCATAGCTACCAACATGCAACTGCCATATTTCTCAGAATTTTATTGAAAGATCAGTTTAATCTTTCAAATTCTTTTACCAAACACAAAAAATTCCATTCAGATTATCAGAAAATGAAAATCAGATTTATCACATATCACCATTATATCATTTGCAATTAACAATTTATTTAGAATAGTCCTATATCTATATAAATAGAAAGTTTGGCTACACTATCTGCCTCAATCACACCTTAATTGCTCAACAGATTTAAATAAATTTGGCACGGAGTTAGTAATTCGTGTGCATAGTGACAAAATGAATAGTTCCTTTGCAAATTGTCATTATCAATTCGCAAACACCAAAGAATTTCCTACTTTGTAGAAAGAAGTGCCACGTTTACTCTTTGATTTTTACGTAGGCCTACAAATTGCAAATAATGCTTTTCAAAAATTAAAGCTAGAACCTTCTGATATATGCACGTGTGTGTTTAGTTTGAAAGCACTAAAACTGCTGCACTTGATAAATAATAATTCAGGAGCAGGAAATATAAATCTGTACTTAACCTTAATTAAAAGAAAAAAATCATACTTTCGGTAAATTCACAAAGATATGTCTTCAGTTGCCTACATGAAATAGTATGACACCTCAGGTAACAAACATATGCATCATAATATATGTGAAAAATCAAAGCTTGAAAAAAGTTGTAAAATGCTAAGAATATAATATCACAAAAGTCTGTTCACGATATGTCGTAATATTTCTCCGTTTATGATTCCATCTCGGTTCAATTTATTTTTCTCTGTCTCTTGTTTTTTGCTACTATATGCCTTCTGTAACATTAGAAATTATTTTTACCAAAATTTAAAACTCAACCGAAGATAACTAATCCATTTTTATTTTTTGTTAAAAATTTTGGCAGAAATCAGTACAAACAGATGTCTATGATTAACAAAACTGTTTTTTTTTTTTTTTTTTTTACTTACTGTTTAATATTGCACCTATTACCTATTAAATTTTACCTAATACCTATAAAATCCTTCACTTAAAACAAATGTATTCATTGGCCTAAGGAAGAAACATTTCGAGCAAAGCAGCATGTTTATTACTAATAATAACTAAATTCCTTATGCTGTAACAAGAACATTTTGGTCCAGGCAGCATTTCAACCTAACCACTATCTCCACTAATATTGCAGCTACAAAGTCAAATGATACCAACACACCTTAATACAGTAAATGCATCGGAACTACATTTCGAGTAGTAGCAATATTTTCTATATCAGTATTCCTAATTAGAGCAGCAGACATTATCACAATTAATTTTACCAGATACCTTCAGTATGAAATGTAACAGGACTAAAGCATGCTCAATAACACAGTCACTGTATCGTAATGTAAACTTGACCCACAATATTAAACTAAGTTGTAATACGAGCTGTAATGAATAGGTACTGGACTTTCAGTTGCACAGCCTAAGTTACGAGCATATTAGAATACATTTTTTAATTATTTTGCTTTAATAATTGTCATGAAGCTGACGCCATAGTTAGACATGTATTCAGTATTTAATTTACTTCACTTTTAGGAGAGCCATTTTGTTGGCGTTATTATTCAGCAGGTTTTTAACTGTTGCTTTGGTATCACGATCTGAAATTGTGGGTCATTCATGACATCACTAACATATGATGTAATGAATGTATTAATGCACAACTGATAGAAGCTTTGATTTCCTAGTGACAATATTAGCAAAGTTTGTGACTTGATTTAAATGCAGCCTGAACCAGAATGACAACTGAAACTTTATTAGTAATTTAAACTGCTTTCATGAGTCTCATAAGTTCCGGAGAAGGAAATATAAATTGTTGTTAAACTTAAAAAAAAAAATTAAATTCATGCTGTTGGCAGGCTCACATGGAGATATCTTTATTTGCGCACATGTAATATTATGAATCCTCAGGTACCTCACTGCAATTCCATTCCTAATTTATGTGTCACAATATATGTGAAAAAGTGCAGAATTTCTAGGAGCTGTATTAATGAAGTTTGAGGTTAGGTTGAAATGCAGCCTGGACCAGAATTACTACTAATATTCCATAGTGCACAGTGGATATAGAGTGAAGAAGGTGGCTGCCACGCTGAATTCTGACTATGATGATGTCAGAATCGGCTCTAGATGTTTATTGCCACTGATTTAGTAATGTGCGTAACCATATGTTTCGGCATGCATTACAACTTTGTTACCTATTTCCTGGCTTTGAGGTACAATTTTATTTGAAAAGTAGAAGACAGGGAAGCAGTTAACCATATTTTCAACCCCAAAGGAGAAATTTTTCTGCTGGTTGTATTCTGAACAGTAACAAAAACTCTTATAGTACAACACATTTTCAAGTGGACAAAGTCGTGGGTACTTGTTAGTATTCTATATTGCACTGATAATTTAAACAATTACAAAGAAAGCAGGATGTTGAAGGGAAAAAAAGTAGTATACAAAATAACTTAACACAGATGCCCTAGCATTGTTTCCCACTCATTATTATTTTACCATTTTGCTTAGCTCGATGAATTTTCTGTTTTAATTTTTATTTGTTTGGATATTATTTTATTTTCAAATAATATTGATTTTATACACTCAATGCATAACCTGAACCGTCTTTAACCAGTGTGTCAGAGGCAGGATGGCCAGTTCCTATCCCTTAGTACCTGCTGTTTTATGTGGAATCTAAGACATGGATTCCAGAACATAGTGGTAAAGGTCAGGTAGAGGCCTGTAAAACTGCCAGCCCATACAGGAATCTAACCAGGGTCTTCAATTCTGAAAGCAGGGGCTATCACTGTGTGTTGCTTAGTTTTCTGCCTGAACTCAAATTGTCAATTAACATATTTCACTGAACTTTTACTTCCCAGTACCTGTTCTATATGTAGGACATTAAGAAACTGGAGAATACGTGAATACACAGGGGAACAAATGCATTCCACCACATGCATTTTCTTCTCTTGGATATTAACACCTTGGACCCGTTCTTATGAACATAAAACTTGAATGTTTCTGCATCTAGGTGTTTATAAAAGTACTAGAAAGTCTTGGAAATGTCCATCTGACCCTAAATCTTGGAATTCACTTCCATTTGAGGGGAGGGAGTGGGGGGGGGGGTAGGAGTAATGTTTTAGTGGCTCTCAAATACAGGAACAAATGTTCTCTAGAATAAGGAGACTATCTGCTACATGGTAACAGCTATGTGTGATGGGGATAAATGTGCAGAAGCAATGTGTATACTTATTGATAAGATGAAAAATTATCCCTACAGAGAATGACCCACACTGTGGTCAACGACACAGGGCGTAGAAGGAAAAAGAAAACCACAACACTGAAAATCTGCATAGGTATCTGTAATATCAGTAATGAAATTTACGTTACCACTGCAAACTAAAAAAGGAAGTGCAGAACAGGAAAAGGTGTTTGTTGAATAACCATGAATGTTGTTTCTATTGTACAATTTACAAAGTAGACAAATATAATGCTATAGTTATTAATGCTCTTGATTTGACAATATATGTAATTAGTTACCTGCTGCAACTTTTGGTTGGTTTCCAACTATGCCAACTGTTCTTCCATTCATTCGAGCAAACCCTGTGATAATATTCTTTGCATATTTCGGCATTATCTCAAAAAAGTCCCTTTCATCAACAATTGCATAAATTACATCATGCATATCATACGGTGCAGATGTCTCCTGTGGAATTATTGTATCCAAAGCAGGAACATCTCGGTCCCTATACAACAACAGATTGAAATAAATCTACTTTAATTTGCTCAAACTATTGAAATACAAAACATCTAACAATTTTAAAAGCTTTATTGGTATGTAACAATAATAGTGGCAATTAAAAAGCAGCTGCTCAATGAAAATAAGAAATGACAGACTCACCACAGATGTGCTGCTTGTTGTTAGGCATACTCTGAATGTGTACAGCCTTGTTCAGATAGATATATATACATAGGACAGGGAAATGAGCCACCACTTACCTTTAGATGATGAATGTGGGGCGTGAACACACAGAAAAGAGACAAACACAAATAATAAAGAAATTTTCGGGATAAACCCTTCGTCAACGGGAGAACATTATGAGAGGTGGGTGCGGCGGGAGACTCCCAGCCGCAGCCACCCCTCATAACATTCTCCCGTTGACTAAGGGTTTATCCCGAAAATTTCTTTATTATTTGTGTTTGTGTCTTTTCTGTGTGTTCGCGCCCCACATCCATCATCTAAAGTGGTAGCTCATTTCCCTATCCTATATATAGATACATAAGTATCTATATATTTTGAGCTATATTGGAAGTTTAGTCTCTTGTCAGCTGTTAAAAGGATAATGTGTTTTGATACAGTCGGCGATTTTTCATTTGTATAAATCATGGATCAGAGATTTTGCATTAACTTTTGTATAAAAATTTAATTAAAAGTTTAAAAAAATGTTAAATACTGCTTTTGGTGAATCTACTATGAGTAAAAGAAGGGATTACAAATGGTATAAGCATTTTCAAGATGGCCGTGAAGACGTCAAAGATGACAAGTGTACAGGCTGTCTTAGCACATCAATAACCGATGAAAATGTGATTATGAACGATCGCAAAATCACAATTAAAGAAGCTGCTGCTGATGTTGTTTCATCTTTTTAGGGTGTGAAATGTGTTGCAGCAAAATCTGTTCCAAAAATGTTGAGTTTCGAACAAAAACAGCGGTGAATGAAAGTTGCACTGGTATTGCTAAATGATGTTAATGTTGAAGCAGAACTATTGAAATGTATCATAACAGGTGATGAAACATGAGTTTATGGTTAATATGTCAAAACTAAGACTCAATCATCCCAGACATTCAACAAGTTCGGTCAAATTTGAAGGATGCTCTCTGTGTTCTTTGCATAGTGCACCATGAGTTCTTGCCACAAATGATCAATGAGAAATACTACCTTAAAGTTCAATGCTGTTTGCGTGAAGCAGTCCGAAGAAAATGCCTGGATTTGTGGCAAAACAATTCAAGACTTTTTAATCATCTTAATGCACCTGCTCACACATCATTGCTTGTTCGTGAATTTTTGGCAAAAAACAGCACTGTAATGATATACCAGCCTCCATATTCGCCTGACATGGCCCTATGTGACTCTTTTTCAATTCCCAAAAATAAAGAGAACCTTGAAGGGCTGTCAGTTTACAATCAAGCCTAGATGAGATTAAAATGCATCGCTGAAAGAGCTCAAAGCTATCCCAAAGATCGAGTTCCAGAAGTATTTTGGGGATTGGAAGAAGCACTGGCATAAGTGTATAACATCTAACAGGGACTATTTTGAAGGGGCTAAAATCGATGTAGGAAAATAAATAAAATTCTTTCAAAATAAAATGAATAAATGAAAATTCCATTTATTTTTGAACACACTTCATATGTAGATATATATCACACAATTTTGTTAGAGTACACAGCTCCCTCTTAAAACAATATGACAGTCCCTGTAGGTAACCGAATGCAAATTTCATTTTCATAAAAGGAACTCCTCAACAATTAACTTTGCTATGAATACTATGATGCTGCTTGTATGCTGAAATCCGATAAATATTTCAACTGTGATAAGAAACTTACCTTTAATTTGTGGAATCCTTAGCTTCGACATCACACACATCAAAATTAAACATACCTTATTTTAACCATGGAATTATGGGGTGTACATTAATTAAAAGTCCATCAAAATCCAACCAGTAGTTTTTGAATGAATACTGTTCACCTCAAATTGCAGATAGGCAGAAATTTAAAACAGTGTTTTCCTTATCTAGAGCATATGAATAGAACCCCAACTAATCTTTTTTTTTTTTTTTTTTTTAATATCTTAAATCTAAAAACTTCTTGTTACAGTTTTGTGATATGTATGCATTTATAAAATACACCTTATCCTACTTTACCTGTTAGATTATGGGCTGTACATTATTTGAAACCAGTAAATTTCTCAGTTTTCTGACATCACATCAGTATAAAACATACCCTATTTTTGCGTGAATTGTGTTCAACAAAAATTGATCCTAAATTTCTTGTTTTGTTAATATCGGATCAAAATAAATTATACCTTATTTTAACTATTGGAATGGACTTCACATTAAACAAAACCTCATCAAAATATGATCAACAGATTTTATTTAAATTGCGTTCTATGAAAAATCAACATTTTTCTCTTTTAAATTTCTCAACTTTTGCGCATCACGTAAAAAAGAAATATAATTTATACTACCCATTGAACAACAGATAGTACATTAAATGAAATCACATCAAAATCTGACCATTATATTAAATTTATCACTTTATGATAAAACACCAAATTGACATATGCCCTACTTTACTTGTTTAGCCACACCCTATACATTAATTGAAACCCAATCAAAAAATAACCAATAATTTTTGAGTGAATAACATTCAGCAAAAAAGTCACTTCAATTTATCACTTTATGATGTCACATCAAAATGAAACCTATTTTATTTTACCAGTAGAACCAAGGGATATCTATTAAAGGAAACCCCTTTAAAATTCTTCCTGTAATTTTTTCGAGGATCGTGTTCAACAACAATTTGTCCTAAATTTTTAATTGCTTCAACATAACATCAAAATGAAACATACACTGTTTTACCCATGGGATCACAGGCACTACATAAAATGAAATCCTATTCACCACAACTTGCAGACAAGTGGTCACAACTTTAAAAAATAAAAGTTGATTTCTTCTATTTAGCTTATTAAAGGCCATATTGATAGAGTAGTACAAGTTCTTCCAAACGCTTTTGGTAGAGTCAGCCATAAAATAGTGATAAGTAAGGTAACAGCTACTGGACTGCTGATTTGCTGGTTAGAAGGATTCTTAAAAGGTAGAAAACAAAAAGTAAAGGTAGAAATGAAGAATCAAAAGAAAAGAAGTGAAAATAAGCATGCCACAGGGCAGCGTATTGGGACCATTGCTATTTGTCATTGTAATTAATGATTGTGTTGGTGGACTACTATCAGAATTAGTTTGCAGATGACATAATGCTGTGTAACAGGACCAAAACGGTAGGAGACTGAATAACTGTAGGGTGATCTGGCAGATTATCTAGTGGGTAGGTGAACAGGGATGAAGATAAATGCAAAGAAGAGTCATCTTATTAGACACACAGTTAAAAAAAACTAAAGATTGATTAAGATTATAAGGTGGGGAAAGAACTGATTGTTGAAGTACTGAAATGTAAATACCTTGGCATAACATGTGATAACAAACTCAGTTGGGCAGGATACATTGGTCAGATAACAGGAAAAAGATTTCAAAATCCTTCATTTACTGGAGAGGGTGATGAGGGATTTACTAGAGAAGTAAGAGAATTGGGTTGCAAAACCTTGGTCGGACCATTGCTTGAATATGGCAGTGTATGGAACACAGATTTTGGGTATCAAATACAGGAGTTGGAGGAAGTGTATAGAAGGGCTTCTAGATTTGTCTTTGGAAATTACCACAGGACAAATTCAGTAAGACCTTGCATCCACTTGAGCATGCTCAGTGAAATGAGCCGATCAAGTGTGGATGCCTGAGTGCACTCACAGCAAATGATGGTGAGCGCGATCGTGTGTCGGTATTTCAGAATGCTCAAAGGCAAGCCAAGGTGTGTTCGGCGCTCAGTGTGGACACTAGTTTGGCGGCTTTTATAATGAGTGTGAGCATGCGGGACAATGACACTTGCTTGACAACAATTAATCAGTATGCATCAAAGAAGTTAGTATGGGAAAGCTCATACGAACAGTAATCGAAGTAAATGAGAGGGTAGATGGCATGAAATTGGCGAGGTATTGATGACGTAAAGAAAAAAAATATTAAAAAACATAAAACAATCTTTGAATAGACATTAGTGGTGAAAGTCTATAAAAATAATGAATAGGTACCAACCTAAATATAATTTTGGAGTGACTTAACAGTATCATCACAGACTACCGGTACAAAATGGCTGATGCTGTAGAGTACTTTGCAGGTTTGTATAGGAATCTCCCAAAGGCAGGAATCTTAAAGCTATAAATAATTTATTTCCTGGTGTGATCGCCTCATGCATAAGTGTGCAGTTCTTTTTAATATGAGGTTCAACTAAACACAGGAAATGTTCGAAATCGATCCTTGACATGCTCAAAGTTTTGAAAAGGCTCATTATCTCCTTCAAAAGCCAATTTGCCAGTTAAATTATTAAGATAATTTCTTCACTGATCATAACTTTCTCAAATCCATCACCTTGGTACTTTTCTTCTTTGACATCGTATGGATAATAATAAAGGCCGCAGCTGTCGTGCGCACACATGACAACACAATAACCAAGTGTTATCTGAGCACTGGCACCAGGCTCGTTTGACCAAAATTTGCTTTTTCTTGAGCATGCTCAAAAGAATGAGTGGCTCATTCGCCTGAGGGTGCTCAAGTGGATACGAGGTCTAAGTGATATGATAAAGATCTGGAATGGGATTCATTGGAAGACAGGAGGAGGGTGAGGAGAATCATGGGAATGCACACATTGGACATTGGTGATGAGGCATGGAAAGGTATTGGTGGAAGAATTAGAAGAGGTGCATGGAAGGAAAAAGATGACCATCACCACAAACTGGCACTTGATTTCAGGCATAGGGGAGTGTGAAGATTTTTTTCATAGGTAAGGGGGTCAGGGATTGGAATAAATTACCAAGAGAAATAATTAATAATATACCAAAAACAGTAAAAGAACTTGGAATTATTAGAGGGAAAAAGTAGGTGGGCAAAGGAAAACGGAAAAATGGATGTATAGGGAAACTGCCATCGGAGCAAGCACTTGATACTTATATTTAAAAAAAATAAAAAAATTATATCAAATATATAGACTTGCTCCCTGTTACAATTTTACTACATGCAATTTTATAACAGGCAGGATTGTGTCAAAACGTGGACAGACAAGTACACACACCGAGGATTGAAATTTTTAGGCTCATAACCCTTCATCAACAGTAGAACAAGATAACCAAATGGTCAAGACTGGTGGCCAACTGAGCTCTTCCATTTAGCTACTTTATTCTATTGTCGATGAAGAGACTCAAACACGAAAGTTTTAATGCTCAACATGTGTACGTGTCTGTCTGTGTTTTGACACCATAATGTCTTCAGCTAAGGAAATCTGTGGTTATTCTCATATCCAAATTTTGATTTGTACCACTATTAAGTGCCCTTGAGCAGGAATGCGCTATAAAGCATTGAAAATAAGAAAGGAAGTAAATAAAACATTTACTACAGATGAAGGCGGCTGGGCTCGACAAACACATGGAACAGTATATTTTGGATTTTAACCTTATTCTTACAAGTTTACAAGATATATTGCGAGGTGGTCGGATATGATCAACATTAGCAAATGGGAAAGCTTTCCGATTAGTCCAAAACTGGAAGGTTGGGCAAAATCTAACAACATCAGACCATAACGTCATCTATTTCTCCATATCTAATGCCCAAGAGCAAGATATGATAGATGAATGTTGGTCATATTCCTATAAAACAGACTGGAACCTATTAAGAAGATCCTTTGAACTGCCAGAAATGTCAGATAATGTTGACCTAAAGGCAATAGAACTGACGAATGCGATACAACATGCCATGAAGGTATCAATAGTGCAAAAGAGAAAGCTCAATGATAAGAGATGTATTCTGTGGAACAATACGCTTCAGAGGTTAAGGACAAAAGTAAGGAGAACTCGAAGGCACTACCACCATGCTAAAACTGCCGCTGAACGTAGCTGGACACTGGATCAGTATAGGTCAGCGAAAGCTGAGTACCATCAGAAACTTCAGGATGTTAGACTAACCAGCTGGGAGACATACATAAGCAAAAACTTGCTATTAAACCCATGGGGACTTCCGTACAAGCTAGCTGCGCAGAAGATAAAAATCACCTACTATTTTTTTCTACGCTCAGGAAAGGAGATGGAAGTATGACAAGCAGTTGGCAGGAATCGGCGGAACTTCTCCTGAAAACGCTCTTGCCGGACGATCAGCAGGAGTCCGATTCAGAGGAACACAAACTCATAAGGCAACTAATGAATAACGAATATGAAAACGACATGGCGGTTCTACCATTCGCTCAAGAGGAAGTAAGTACCACAATAAGCGCGCTGAAGAGAAATAAAGCACCATGACCTGATGGGATAACAGCAGAAGTCTTGCAAGCCTTAAGTCAGCAAATAGTTCCTTACCTTACCGAATTGCTGAACGCCTGCCTGCTGCAGGGAAGGATACCTCATAGTTGGAAAACATCAAGCATAAAAATTATAAGGAAAGGAGAAGATAAGGACCCTACAGTACCAAAGTCTTACAGACCAATTTGCCTGCTAAATACACTTGGGAAAATTCAAGAAAAATTACTATGTAAAAGAATTCAGATTATTGAAAGGTATGAATCAGCAGCAGTTCGGCTTCCGGAAAGGCAGGTCAACAGAGGATGCGATAAATGAGGTTCAGAGGATAGTCAACTCGACAAACAAAAAATATGTCATTGGCATATGTATCGACATTTCCGGCACCTTTGATAACTTATGGTGGCCGAGTATGTTCGCCCGACTAAGGGAGTTAGAATGCCCACGAGTGTTGTATGAGAGCTTCAAAGACTACTGTCGTGGAAGAACTACAACACTTCAGAGCTCTGGTCAGAAACTGACAAAGAATCTCACAAAATGATGTCCACAAGGTTCAGTATGTGGCCCAGAATTCTGGGATATTGCTCTGGAACCTGTCCTTAACAGACTCATGGGTCTGGCAGAGCTTGAAGGAATTGTTGCCTTCGCAGATGATATCTTGCTGCTGGTTGGAGGAAATGATAGAGATCGAGACAAACACCAAAGAAATAATGAAAGTAATGGAATGCTGGTGTAATCAAAGTTAAGCTCCAGCTAGCACCAACAAAATCCCAATACATTTTGATGAAAGGAACACTGAAATGCAACCCCACTGTGAATCTTGGAGAAAATTCCATTAAAAGACGCAGTAAGATATTTAGGAGTTGTTCTGGATGAACATAGGAATTTCAAAGATCACATTGACTATATATGCCAAAGAACGACTGCAGCAATGAACAAAATAATTAGCATTGGGCAAAGAAGATTTCTAATCCCGCTGCCGACTATAAGGCTGTATCATGGTGCCATTACCACAGCTATTGCAAGTTATGGAGCGAGCACATGGGCGCATAGGTTAAGATTGGTTAAACCTGCAAGGGATATCAGACGAATGCAAAGAGGAATTCTCTTGCGTCTTACAGGCGCATTCGAAAGTACCCCAACTGATGCACTTACAGTCATTCTCGGAATATGTCCTTTAGATCTGGAAATAAGAAAAAGAGCAGCATGTTACTGGCTACGAAAAGGAAACTTAGACAAGATAACAGAAATCCTGGGGCAAGTGGCAACCAAGAAGATAGACATCAAAAATTGTATTTTGAATGAATGGCAACAGCAGTGGAACAATTCGGAAACAGGAAGGAGAGTATTTGAAATTCTTCCTGACATCAGAGAGAGGATACGTATGAAGCACTTCAATCCATCCCGAGGGTTAATACATTTCCTCACCGGTCATGGACGGTATGAAACATATCTTCATAGGATCAATAAGACAGAGAATGATCTATGCGCGTGAGGATCTCCAGGAACACCTGAACATAAACTGTTTGAATGTGCTCTAGTTGATGATCAAATCAAACAGTACAGAATGAAGCTCATCGGTATCGGCTTCAGCATAGCCAGCAACCTGCCGGAACACAGCAAACCATTTAAGGAATGAGACAAGATACTCTAAACGGACGAGATACAAACAACTAAGTGGAACGCTGATGCCGGAAGTATGGCTTCTAGAATTTACCGAAGCTTATTTCTTCGATGGATGCCAGCGTTACACGAACTTTTGAAAACTCAAGATGTTCAGTTATTTAGTATTAGTGGGTAATAGTTTTTACTAACAGGTTGATAAATTACAGTGTGTAGTAATAATAGTTAATTGTTTGTACCATTTTCGTAGTATATAGGATTTGTGTTTATTTTACAAAATTTTGTTTATTATAAATTTTAATACAGTATTAAGAAATAACGGTTTGTTGTAGAATCTAGAGAACGAAGCATCTAAATGTACAGTTAAATAAATAAATATGATCAACTGACCTCATCGCTAAGTATCTCGTCTGCTTGCAAGAATAAGGTTCAATACCAAAATATTATGTCATATATTTTCATCAAGCTGCCTTCATCTGAGACCAATAAAAGGATACATTCTTGAAGCAGTATTTGAAGCATTAGTTAAGAAGAAGATGGCTAATTACTTCTTTTATTTTACATGGAAACAGCTTAACTGACTTTCATGAAAATTGACAAGGAAATCATATTTGACATCAGAAAGGAAAGACCATATGATAGTTTCTTCTGTATAAATAATATATATTGTCATGGAATTTTAAAAACTAACTGAACGATGATAGACAGACGCATAGCAAGTATGAGCCACTGTAAGGTCCCGTTAGAGTGTGGGTCGGCTGCTCAGTGGTTACAACTCCTGCCTTCAGAAGTTCTGTATGTGGTGACTGTTTCAAATCCAATAGGATAAGGAATTTTTAAGAGTTGTTTTTTATCTTATGAGCAAGTCTTTATGTTCCATTGTTCAAATACCATGTTAAACTGTAGATGCCACCAATTTGGGGATGGAATGCTTGGCAAAACATAGGCGGGCGAACAATGCTGTACACCTTTACTTTTTAATGCTATATTGATCGCTCTGACTTATTTCTCTCGCAGTCAGTTTGTGTGTGATCTACACTAACTTATACTAATACTAGTTGATACCCGTGACTTCGTTCGTGTGGATTAAGAATTTCTTTGCCAGAATTAAATATAGAAAGTTGTTAGTAACGAAGGATTAGTCCCAAACAACACCGAGTCGGCATAATATGACAGGAAAGCTATCTCTATATCATTCTACCGTTAGTTTTTAATCTATTATAACATAACTGTAAGAATTTGGAGACAGCATATCTACATCTTGTTCCCTTATACCTATGACATAATAGGTACTGTTTTGCCAATTTTGAGGAAGGGGAATAAATGGAAGTTAGAATTACAGAGGAATCACCCTCTTGCCTCATTCCGTGAAAATATCTGAAAAGCTCATAGAGATAAGAATAAGGGAAGAGGAGAATAGTAGACCATAAAAGAGCAAAAGGGCTTCAGACTGGAAGGTTGACTATGAACTTAATGTTTGCAATAGCACAATTGCAAGAGAGGTTCTACGAGTATGGGAGAGACCAAATCATGGTAGTTTTGGACACTGTGAAAGCATATGCAGAAAGTAACTTCGTTTAAATATGCAGAAAGTAAGACTGAAAAGCATTTAAATTTAAATGTGCTAACAAAGAATTGGTTGAGAGGGTTACGAGTATGTATAAGGGACGTGAGAGTTCTGCGAAACATGTTTGGAAAGAACATCATGCTTCAGATTAGACAAAAGGCTCTTGCAGAGAAGTGCTGTTTTCCCTTTTCTATTCAATGTTGTTATAACTGAAAAAGCAAAAGGCTGGACAGTAAGATGGGGTAGAAAGGAAAAGACTGAAAGATGTAAAAGAGCCCAAAAATTCTACAAGTATGTCAGAAGCCTGATATGGAGCAGGAAGGTCTCATAGAAATGCAAAAGGATTATTTACAGGCTTACTCAGTGCCAATACTATGCACGGGTAATGATAGGAAGGGATATTAGCAAAATTCAGGCTACTGAGATGATGTTTAAGAGTACTTGGATTGGAGCAACTAAGGTTAGCAAGTTGTATAAGGAAAGAAGTCAAAGGGGAATCTATACAGAACATAAATGAAAGATCAATGTTACAGTGGTATGTAAACAAGAAGAGGAACAGTGCTAAACACATGTTGAAGAAAATGCATGATTTGAAATAGAAAATGCCTCAAAGTATACTATGGAATTGATAGATTTATCTTAATCAATAACTAGTTTCCAGCTATTGGCTGGCTCGGCTTTGTGCACAAGCCTCTCCATGGTTATATTGAGGGAATTAAAAAAGGAGTGTGAAAAATTGAGGACTGAGAGTAACAGAATTGCAGAACAGAAGATGCTGGAGAGGAATATGTGTCAGGCAGAACTGAAGTCATTTAGGATGATGAAGAGGATACCAATATTTCTGGTGTGAGCATGATAACAAATTTTGGGGACATTTACCCACAAACAAAGATTTTTGTAAAAAAATTTAAAAAGAACTGTTCATTTTGTATTGCTACGGCACATATTTGCTTCCAGATTTTTCCATTTGAATTTTTTATGAACTAATTTCGAAACTTAAGTATCTGGTTCTCCTCTCTGGGATGGAAAAATTTTCTTTTACATTCTTCGTCGCAAAAAACATTTTGCAATTTGTTTCATTCCAACATAACTTTTGATCCCTACGAAATTTTTAGTTTATATCTCCTAAATATGTTTTTATGCAAAAAAGATGTCAACCTTAAAACTTTGGATTACAATAACATACTGTGAAATGATCAAAATCAGAGGGAGGGCCCTTGAAAAACATTACTTCAAAAAATGTGAAAGAAACAAATAGCACTTGATTAACTTTATATAAATCGCGCAGAAGTACTCAGCATCTGGACGGTCATAGTACATGCAAAAATAATATTACTGAACGTGATTTGAATTGTATATCATAAAATATCTTTCAAATTGCTAATACTGATAATTTCAGCTAATAAAACCTAAAATGCACAGATAAAAATAATATAAAGCAAATATCTTACCATGGATCTTCACAGATTCTGACCGGGGCTTTCTCTTTATTTGACAAAGGCAAGAAATTCATTAGGTTTCTTAATTGCAAAAGAGCATCAACATCATTATCAAAGGCATTATGAGCAACCCCTGAGGTAGTTGTGTGTGGTAGTGCTCCTCCCAACTCCTCCTGAGTAACATCTTCATTTGTAACAGCCTTAAAAAAAAAAGAAAAATCACATTTAAGTGTACTATGAGAAAATACTCTCTCAGCTGTCCCATAGAAGCTGCACCATCATGTAAAAAGCCAAAATATCAACTGTTTTTCTGGCCTTCTTCCTGGGTAGAACTATTATGAGAAAAGAAGGCTGTAGCATGATGATTGAAATGTTGTACTTTTACATAATGACATGGCATCACTTGGACAGCTGACAGTGAGAAAGTATTTTATTCAACACTGAGACTGGTAAATGATAAATAATTTATTTCACATCAGTCCAATATCTTACATACATACAATTCAACCATGATCAGAAGACTTTTATGAAAATAATATACTACCACTAATTTATGAGAGTATATTGACAAGTCTTCAGTGTAACCATGGGAACGCAAAAAAGAATAAGGTAGGATAATGCCTCAGGTATCTCAACCTAATGCAGTTCACCCTATAGTTAAAAAAAAAAAAAAAAACGCAAAATTGTAGATGCTAAGTGTCTACAAGTGGTTGAGGCTCATCAACCTCCCTTAGCCCTTAGGTTAAGGGATTCTTGTCAGAAGTACTTGCCGTCTTGGCATTGCCTTCTTTTATTTGCTGTTTCCGTGTAAGTGCTTGTTTTACTTTTATATTTTTCATTTCTGTTGAGCCTTTTTTTACATTTTTTTATTTATTTTTATTTATTATTATTTTTTTATTTAATTTAACAGTGTAAGTGCATCTGTTTCGCACTGTATTTGTGGTTTTCTCACTAGTTTTCTTCTGTCAGCAGCTGGAGTGATCTTCTATGTGGACCCTCATGTATGTCATACTGTGCTAGAGAGCGAATAAGGTGGTTGTCGCTCTCCTCAGTTTTTTTGGTAAAAATGTCTTGCTATTTTTTTTATACCTATCCCGAAGTCTCGGGATCCCCGCTGTCTCATGGAAGATGTCTGTCGGGAATCTCATTGGCAGGTGGAGTGCTCTCTTCAGCGCCTTGTTTTGCATTCTCTGCAGCTTCTCAATATGCGTATTTGCGGCATATCCCCATACAGGGGATGCATATTCCATAATCGGGCGCACCAGTACTTGATATAATTGGAGGCCACATCTGGGTGGTAGTGTGCTACTGTAATTCAACACTGGATAAAGTTGCCCCAGTCGTTGAAGAACTCTGTGCCTGACGTCTTTGAAGTGCGGCTTCCATGTTAGTTTCATATCTAGGGTCACCCCAAGATACTTTGCCGTGGCCACCAAGGAGATTCTCTCCCCAAAGAACTTCAGCATCGGTCGTGGTGGCTTATGTCTCCACGTAAACATGATGGCCTGGCTCTTCGATGCGTTGATCTTAATTCTCCACTTGGTGGCCCACTCCTAGACGTCTTTCAGTACTGCTCGGAGGCGGCGTCCCACGAGGATCCGGCAGCGGGACGTAGTGAAGATCGCCGTGTCGTCGGCGTATAATGCCAGCTTGGTTTGTTGCCCCATCGGAATATCCACTGTGTACAGCGTGAAGAGCACTGACCCAGCACACTGCCTTGAGGTACCCCGGTGCGAATGGGTCTTGTTGTTTATTTCACGTCGCCTATTTTCACCGTGAAGGTTCTTTGCTGGAGGTAGCTCTTCAATAGCAGGAGATATGGTCATGGAACTCCAAGTGTGGCCATTTTGTAGAGTAATCTTCGGTGCCACACGGAGTCAAAGGCCTTCGCCACGTCGAGGAGGACCACGCCGCAGCGCTCTCGTGCGTTGAATGCTGCGTTTGCTTCCTCGACGACCCTCAGCAGTTGGCGCGTGGTTGAATGGCCAGGTCGGAAACCGTGCTGCTCTGCTGGTATCATGCCTCCGTCGCGGATGTGCACCTTGCAGTTGCTTGAGTAACAGCCTCTCAAACAGTTTGCTGAGATTAGGTAGGAGGTTGATTGGTCTATAGTTCTGCAGGTCAGCTGCGTTTTTGCCAGGCTTAGGAATCAGGATGATCACCGCTCTTTTCCACGCTGCCGAGTACACTTTGGTCCCCGCGATCTTGTTGAATAATTGTACCAGCCTCACGATGGCACCTGCTGGTAAATTCTACAGTACCCTGTTGGTGATGCTGTTGTGTCCCGGTGCCTTGTCCGGGGAAAACTTCGAGATCTCTTCCCGTAGGTCTTCGACGGTGAATGGGTCGATTTCACCCTCTTCTTCTTCGCAGTTTTCTCGAAGGTACCTGACGGAAGTGTTGCCTGACTCTCTGGCAGTGGCGTCTGTCTATTGGCTCTGTGACGGGTCTTAAGTTCCCCTCAAATGCATCTGCCAGCATGTTGGCTTACAGACAAGACCATTCGCTCTGTTCAGGGGTGGTATTTGGCTGCGATGTCCAGTGAGTTGCTTGGTCTGCTTCCAAGCCATACCGTCTTCTACTTGCAACTTTGACACCTTGTCTGCCCACTGTTGGTTTTAGTGCTCAGATATCCTGACTTTGATCTCGCGGATCAGGCGATTTAGGTGACGTCTGTCCTCAGGCCTCCTGGTTTCTTGCCAGAGATGGGCTGCCCTGTTCTTAATTGTAATCATCTCCTGGATGTCAGCTGGAAGGCTCTTCTGCTGCGCACCACTTCGTGATGGTGGTGTTGCAGAGTCGGCTGCTGTTTTGATGTGGTCCGTGATTTTCTGAAGCTCGACATCAACATCTTCGGCCTCTTCCCCGTGTAGTTGTTGTGCCAAGTTTATTTTGAATTGCTGCCAATCTGCCTTTTTTATAATTTTTTCCTTTTTCAGTGTTTTGTTCCACTTCTACATCTGGTGCTTCTATAATCACTGGCTTGTGGTTTAATGATAAGCGGTTTACCACTCTGGTTTCCAAGAGACCTGGAATATTCCTTGCGATAGCAACGTCCAACACGTCTCCGCGGTGGCGATGGTTTTTTGGGGTGTGTGTTGACACGTCTGGTGCGAACACAACACAGTCATATTGGTTTGCCGCTCATAGCAGCCTGCGCCCACTAATGTTGGTGGCTCTGCTGTTCCACATCTGATGCTTTGAGTTCAGATCTCCCACAATAATAGCTAAATAATTGTTCCCTTTAACATACCATGTTACTAACAGTAGAAATGTGTCACCAATGCTGAAAAAGAAATTTCGTGGATATAATTTTTACTATGGAAGTAACTTTTTTAAATTTTATTTGTGATGGCTTCATTGTGTAATATTGTATCAACTTGACCACTCCATGAATCAAAATGCGTAATTCCCCACATATAGTTTCATTACGATCTCCAACATAAGCATGAAATTATTACACATGAAGGTGCTGTTAAAATACATTTTACGTCTGCCTGTATTTTCTGCCATGACAAAATATGTTTGGTACTGTTCAGAACTATCAGAATAAAAACAATAATTTCAAAATGTAAACAAAATATGCTTTCCTATGTAATTAATAAAAAGAGTAAGTGGCTGTGTAATGATATCTTTCATGAAGTGTTTCTGGTGTGAAAGCAATTTGTGTTATCATCCAAACATCTGTAAATCTGCCTAGACTGGCTTAGCCCCATATCAAACTTCCTTTATACAGTCAGGAATGGCATGCAAAATCTTGGGCTCACTACGCTTCCCGGTCACTCGGATGTGCTGGCGGTCCATGATCCCGGTGGGCTCGCTAGCTCTGATTGGTTGGGAGTGCTGGCTTTATCTGCGGTTCACTGCGGCGCCCGACTGGTGAAGGTTGATAGGAGGTTAAGCCAGCCTAGGTGGTGACAGTCAGCTTGCGACAGCTAGAAGTCACCTGAAACATGATGAAGACAGCAGAGCTAACTGTCAAAACATCGTATTTATAAAACACCATCCGGCTGGACACCCAAGAGGATTTTATTGCATCATTATGCTGGGAAAGTCTCCACTCACAAATCTGTAAATCCTTTGAAGGAAAATAAATTAGTATATTTATAAATTTTTGTAAAATTAAACTTGTAAGGCTACAAACACGTGTAGGAAAAAACATCTGTAGTGGGACTGAACCTAAGAGACATATCACAGTAACACAACACCTTAATGTTCATAGCAATTCACTTATTATTGTTTAACAAGATTCTCTACTATTATAAACTCAGCATATACAAATTTAATGCTTGGTTTCTCACAAATCATGACGAACCAAAGCAAAAGCATTAGGGTGAGATACCTGAGATGTCATACTATACCTCCATGTTATCTGTTTACCAATTCTCATATGTGCACTGAAGACTTCTCTTTGTGAGGTGTAAATCTCCGACACTGAAATCTGCCTTTGAGTAACTATCGGAACTGTACTATTCTATCCAGTGTGGGTCTGAGACATCTATAGCATGCAGTGCAAATGTAGTTGAAAAATAATCTGTCAGTTCTACTATCCAACAACTGCTTTCTCGAAATTTCTTAAAAGATTGTAGTTAATTTTGACTGACCCCATGCATCATTTCATAAGACATTGCTCTATATTTCAGTCAACTGATTCTTGCACATCACTTTAAAGATATATTTTCATTGTGAACTAGGAACATTTTCTCAAGGATATATAATTGTAAGGAAAGGGAAAATGACTCATCACTCACCAAAGTTGAAGGCAGCGACGAGAGAAGAACATATATAACGAACACATAAATAAACTCAATATTTTGGTTATAAAACCTTATTCATGATGGAGAAAATGAGTCATGAGGCTCGGGAGGTGTGCACACGCCGAGGGTTGCTACATTATGTGTTCGTTATATATGTTCTTCTCTTGTCGATGCCTTCAACTTTGGTGAGTGACGAGTCATTTTCCCTTTCCTTACAATTATATTGCCTAAAGCAGTTTCCTTTTTCCTTAGTTTAATTATTTCTCAAGGATATGCCACATTTTACTGATGGCTCTGGATTAATATTCCTTACTATCACATAACCCTCAAATAATCCTGGTTAGCAAAAAACAGTGATCCAAGTGATTACAGAACCCATCCTCTGCAATGTTCTCTTTGTTGATACAGGGTTAAGACCCAAAAATTGTGTTCATGTCTGTTTTATGTGTTCAATCCACATAACCATCGTTTAAGGCAAGTGGTGGCTACTTTCCCTATCCTAATTTGTAATTCCTTTTTGCTACCTAGTACCTATTATTTCACTGTTACCAAGTTACCATTCTCGTACTTTTTTTTTATCACTTAACTAGTCAGTAAGCTTACAACAGCACTTCATCATTGCTACTGTTTGAGCATTAAGGAGAATCAATTTCATACTACAGCACTTACTATGAACATAAACTTTTTTCATGTCACAACAACTGTGACAAACTCATCATTGAATTTTTTTTTAAACATGTATAAAAAATAACTCTTTGTAATTTAGAAATTCATCTGACTCTTGATAATTACATTACCTTCACAACTTCAGGTCCAGTTATAAATAAATATGACGTATCCTGAACCATAAATGTAAAGTCTGTCATTGCTGGGGAGTAAACTGCACCACCGGCACATGGTCCCATAATAAGAGAGATCTGAAACAGGCATTGTTTATTTTAATTAAATACAGATACTATTCTATAGATTTCATTATTTAAAAAAAAAATATTCTGTATGTGGTGACAATTTAATCACATTATTTCTAAACAAGGACTGGCATTAGTTACATGTCCCAGAATGAATAACATTCCATCAGGCAGCTACCTCACTTTATTGTTGAAGAAGAGATATGAGCCAGAAAATTTAAACGCTCTACGGGTGTACGTGTTTTCCATGTTTCGACAGCAATCTTCAACTTTGGTAAGCAAAATGTTTATATACACAAACACCAAAAAGGACAGGCAGCAAGATGGTATAAAATATTATATACATAAATATTTGGATAGGGGAAAAACCATCGCTTTCCATAGAAGAAGAGTTGAGACATGGAAAAAAGCACACCCAAAGAGCATGAAATTATCAAGCTTATAGCCCTTCTTCAGCAATAGAATGTGGTGGTTGCTTGATGGAAGCTGGCAGTCAACCGAGTGTGCAGGCAGGCCAGCAGCTCAAGGTGTGGGAAAATCAACATAGTGGGAAATGAGGATGGAAGTTGAAAGGCATAAACCCGAAAAAAATTAATCTAGTCACAGAAACCAGTCGCAGAAATGTTGCAGATGTCAGCCAAAAGTATTTTCTCATGTTTTATTATATGGATATGAAAGATTTGTATATACAAAAATTTACAAATTATTTTAAAAAAAACAACAAAAAATGTTAAAAAAATTGATGTTAAATAACACTAAAAGATTAGCTCTGGTGAATGATGATTCTGTGGGAAAGGTGGACGGTATGGGAAGTGGGTGGAAGAGGAGAAGGTGGCTGTCTGGGTCCCAATTTATATTGATACGCCAGTTCCCACCCCAATTTCAGAGATGCTACTTTTGTCAGAGAGAACTTTGATGATATGGATGATGAAGCAAGTGTTGAAATTGTTGGTATCTAACAGTCATTTGTGATACAGTCTGATACAACACCCACCCTCCATAATGTTCTCTTGTTGACAAAGGGCCAAGATCCGAAATATCTAAGTTATTTGTGTTCTTGTCTTTTTTTTATGTGTTCAAGCCATAAAACCACCATCTGAGGTAAGTGGTGGTTCATTTCGCTATGCTAATTTTTAATTCCTTATTGCTACTTAGCACCTATTATTTCATGTTTACAATATATAATTTACTCTTTTATTTTTGATTATTTATATTTACTTTGTAAATATTTTATTATATTATTTTGCTCTTTTTACCCAACAGGCACTATTTTTTATTATTATTGTTATTTTAAAATCTAAATCTAATCATTATAAATCCTTATGCATACAAAATAAATTGATGACATTAGTATATCAATATAATGAATTCTATCGGCAAGAATATTTTTCTACATGCACTTTTCAGTGAATGACAATAATGAACCAATTTCTAATGATAAGAAAAGTAATGACTTTATTAGTTGCCATACAATTCATATTGCCTGTAAATATATTCTTATGTTGTTGATAGTTTAAAAAATATAATTGCAAGGAAAGGGAAAATGACTCGTGTAGCAACCCTCGGCGTGTGCACACCTCCCGAGTATCATGACTCATTTTCTCCGTCATGAATAAGGTTTAATAACCGAAATATTGAGTTTATTTGTGTGTTCATAATATATGTTCTTCTCTCGTCGCTGCCTTCAACTTTTGTGAGTGTTGAGTCATTTTCCCTTTCCTTGCAATTATATTGCCTAAAGCAGTTTCCTTTTTCCTTAGTTTAATTATTGATAGTTTAAAAAGTTAGTTTTATTTATTTATTTTTGTTGCAGGAGTGTTATTATCATTATTATGCATCAACACTGTGCAATTAAATTCCAAGTATAAAACATGGGTTATAAGCTCCAGGAATATTTTTCTTCTTGTGATTCACAAAATGTTTCCCACCAGATACAATAAGGGCAACCAAAATTATGGGATCGTTTTAAATGCCTCTATCTGTCTGTAAACCATGTAAGCTGCATGCAAATGTGTTATTTTATTAGTGTAATATTATAGTAAAGACTGACATTCAGCCACTTACCTGAGGCACTACACCTGAGGCAATGACATTTCGTTGAAACACTTCTCCATAGCCAGCTAATGAATCTACACCTTCCTGAATACGAGCTCCACCTGAATCATTAAGACCAATAATTGGTGCTCCAACTAGGAGAGCTTGATCCATTATCTAAAAATTTCAAATGAAATTAAAAATGCATATGTCAACAATCAAGTTTCATTTACTTTGTTGGAATAAAAGTTGGATGTTCTTCAAAATATGGAAAGTAAACTACTCTTTAAGAGTGGAGGTAGTGAGAGACAAAGTCTAAATCCATTATGAATAGGTTGCTAGTAATTTAGAAAGACTAAAGAATGCAAATAAAGTTTTTATATAATTTATTCTTCTCTTATTTTGACCTTAATATTAGATATTCAAAAAGTCTTTTCACAAAGGATGTAGAATCAAGCTCTATTCTCTCCCAGTGCAACTAATACTGTTAGACGGTCAAGAAATAATAGCAGTCTGTTGGTGGGAGGGAAGCCTGTATTGAATGCATTGTATACTGAACTTCACAGCTGGTGTGAATGTGATGGAGATGAAAATTAAAACTGAAAACTTTTACAATATAATATAATATAATAATAAGTTGGATATTGGAAATACTGGAAACAACTAAATGAAAACCACAGAAAAAGATATTTTTAACAAACTCAATTTGTAGAAATGGCATTGTCATCTTGGTTACCAATCCCTTACTAAAGAAGACCATTAAATACTCTACTGGGTTGAAAGGTGAAGGTAGATCTGAGGAACGGCAAAAACAATAATTTCTGCAATGAGAAACTTCATACACTGGATGAGAGGAGATTGTAATCCAAAAATGCTATCTTAATATTAGTATTTTCAGCAATACCTTCATATGAATGCACCTCTTTCCCTCTTTTTGTTAAAACTGAAGTGGTAATATTAGTGATTCAGTTTTTAGTCATTACAAATGAATCTGTAGCTAAAGATTCTTTTATTTCCATTTCCCGATACTGGATTATAAACACTATATTGACAGTGCCATGAATATCAAAACACTTATTATTTTTAACTAACAATACAAATCAAATCAACAACTTTAGATAAATATTACCTTGCAAATTTTTGTGGCATGTATACTCGATAAACTACCACCATACACTGTGAAGTCTTGGCTAAATATGTAAGCAGGTCTTCCAAAAATAAGACCATGTCCCGTAACAACAGAGTCCCCAGAAAACTGAAATGAGTAAAAACATCAAACAGTAAAATCTTACTGATTGTTATCAACTTATCTCCTATTTACTGTTTTACTTCAATAGATGACTCACATTAAACAATTCTATTAATCATGGTTATACTCTAAACTGCCAGTGTGGCTGCATGCATTAAGATAACACTGTACTGAATTGGAAAGGTACAATAGGCCCAAGTTCAAATCCTGGGCCTTTGGAATTTTTAGGCTATTTTCAGCATTCATCTAGGCCAGTGTTTCTTAATCTGCAGTTAGCATAGATGGTTCGGGCAGAATACTATAAATTTAGATACCATATTTGTATTGTACAAGCCTATAATTGGGTATAAACTACAAGCCAAACTTTAAAAGCTAAGAATATTTCACTGACTAGGCAAAAATCTGACATTTCCAGGATGAGGGTAGAATAACATTGTTCCTACAGTAGTATAGTCAATTTCATTAGGCATCAAAAAGAGTGCCATCAAACTAAGGATTAAGTAAATGGTCGTTTTCTGAGGGTCTTGTAGTAGGTGTGAGGGTCTCCCGTAGGTGGTAAGGTTGGTAATATAAGAGAGGCAAAGTAAACAAAAATAAAAGGTGTAAGGTCTAGCATCTTATTTTATTTTGTGTATGTAGATCGGTGGTAGCATATGGCCAATAGTAACATTATTATTCATTTGATTACTAAATATTAAGAGTCTGGTCAATATGTGATTAGCTTTTAATGGTTCACTTCCGATTTCATAAATGTTTTCCCAAAAAGATATAAAACACGCTTTTAGATCTGTAATGAATATGTCAGACATTAATATACACGCAGATAAAAAAAATAGATCCATATAAGTTAGTGGTCTGCAGCATTATTTTTGACAATTTACTAGTCCTTGGATTTCACAAATAAAAATAGATTTATCATACAGAACAAAAGGTGCAAATTTCACAGACAGATGGATATATACTCTCCAACAAAACTATGACAAATCTAGCAAGCTTTTAACAAATGGAGCCTTGCTTTAAAAATTATCACAGCCTCAAAGGAGGATGTGCTAATTAACACACAAAAAAGTGGAAACCTTCAATGAAGATAGCAGCAATCATAACACACTATCTGATGTAGTGCACAAAATTTCTAACTAAAACCCATTCTGTGTAATTTTTTGACTGATTCCTTGTTTATCACCATTTACATAATGGTTTAAATTCAAGTTGCTGAAAATAATACAAATGTAAATATATTACCTTTTGCTTCTCCATCCCAAAATCTGTGCAGGTATGTTCAACAAACATATCATATTCCACAAAACTGCCTTCATCACAAAGTAAGTATATTCGCTCTCTAGCTGTTAGTTTACCCTGGAAAAAGAAAGAAAAAAAAATCTTACATTTTTATTGACTGTACAGCTGAAGAAAAGATACATGTTTATATCTTTCATCTGGTATTTTGTCGAAATCAATACATGACAATTTCATGTCAAATCTCTTGTAATGACCTACTGAGATTCACTTCTTCACCACTTTTTCCCAACAGTTTAGGGTTGGCTGCCTTTTATTCATCATTGGCATTGTCAAATTTGGAACTATGGTTTTACAGATACATGCCCTTGAACATGCCTAGCGTTTTATGTCTACTGCCAAATTGTACTAAGTAGTAATGGGGAAAGTGAAGACGTGTCTTCTGTCTGTGAAACGTGTAACTATATCCGACGCCTGATAAGTGTATTTTTGTTTGTTAACATGTAGTTCATGAGGTGGAGACAGGACCATTTTGGCATTGATCTTGATGGCTACAGAAAACTGCCTAAAATTGCTATCAGGATGGCCAGTATGCAGGGGCCTAGGCAGATGCCCGGTGCTGTACCTCACTGATCCTGAATGCGGTGCCTCAGCGCACTAGTGGGTTGAGACTCGCAAGAATAACCTTCTCTAGAACTATGTTGCTGACTTGCAAACCACTTCTTTTCCTCACAGATTTTCCTAATGTAACTGGCTATTCAACTCTCCATCAATTTGCCCACTACTGAAGTCAAACTAATGGGTCTATAGTCTTCAACCCTACCTGTATCCCACCATTATGAACTGGTACTACTTTGGCACATTTTCAGGCCTCTGGAATACAGCTCTCCAGACTTAAACCAAATAATACTTCCAGATATCATATGATGCATTTGCCATATACTTTTAATATATTTGTGCTTTATTATACCCAGTCACTACAATTTTAATGATTTTCCCCAGCAAATTCTCCCTCTGTCCCTATGTGACACTGTGTAATAGTCCCACCAAATCAGTTAGTCATTCAGCTATTTACATATTCTATGTAACTACTTCTCTTTGATTAGACACAATGGTCTGAATATCTTCCTTCTTATTTTCCTAACATATCTATATAAGTTTCTACCTGTATCGTTTTTTTTTATGAATTTAAGCTTAGCTTCTTACTTTGCTGCTAATATTACCACTGTTTCATATATTCGCTTTTACCCTGCTCCTTCTTTAATCTATTATGTTATTCTAAAGATGTTCGGCTGTCACAGATGACATTATGCTATATACCAGGATTATGTTGAGAGAGGATTGTGAGCAAAGGCAGAGGGATCTAGACGGATATTTAGTTGGGTGGAAAGGCGCAGAACAAAGATAAATTCCAGGAAGAGTCTACTTATTAAGTACATATGCTTACATAGGAAAAAAGATTTTGTATGATTATTCCATGAAAGAGGAATCACTTATTGCAGAATAAAATGTAGATACCTGGGAACAGCAGCTGATAGGAAGCTACTCTGTGCTAGGCACATTGGTGAGGATATAACAAAAAGGTTTAGAGCATTTCATCTGTTGGGGTGAGTACAGAAAATGAACCATAGGAGTAAAAAAGAGATTACAAAACTTTGGTCAGATCCTTGCTACAGTATGTGGGATTACATGCGTTCCACATTATGGATATAAGTGCTTGAATTGCAGGGGGCAGGGGGAGGGTCAAAGAAGGATAGCTGTATTTGTACGAAGAAATTACCAAAAGAAGCACTTGGTAACTGCAAAACGATAAAAATTGGATTGGGGTTCATTGCAGAGAGAAGGCAGGTGAAGAGATCTGTAGACACCTACAAGGCATACACCAGAAATGAATCCTGGATAAATATTGGAGAAATCTGAGAAGCTCATTGTGGAAAGAGAATGAGGGCTATGATAAATTAGCAATTGATTCAATAGGAAAATTTTCATTTGTAAGTAGGAGAAGCGGAACTAGAGCAAGTTACCTAACGAGGTGATGAATACACTGCAAAGTAAAAATGTGTAGTAAGTAGTTATGTAGGGAACTAGCTACCGGTCACTAACTCCATCGCAATTAATAATAATTTGAGATTTACTAGAAGAAAATTGCTTTCCTTCCTTCAAGTGAAAAACAATTCCCATGATTAATACATATAAAATTGGCTATTAATAGGTAAAAAATAAAATATTTCGCGTAGTGAAGAAAGGTCTAATTTATCATTTAGTTATCTTTGTATTTAAAAATTATTCGACACATCAATACGATGTAAACATAAGTTTGCCTTCCTAAATGTAACCAACATGATCGACATAGCATAACGCATATTGCATTGAAACAAAATGCTGTACATTTTACGCTGCATAATATAAATATATATCTGGTGTAATTAAAACAACAAAAATTTATATTTTATGAGTGCTGGCGCCAAAGATTCCTCAACTGTTACCTTCTTATGTTGAGCATCGATTCTTTTCTGACCGCCACCTAATAAGGCTTCTTTGCGTTTGCTTTTTATCTGCTCTTTTACCCGGATAGTATGCACTGCTGTTGAATAATGAGTCTTTTCAGATATTGTTTTATTTATTTTGCGGTAAAGCCTCAAATTGCCGTTGACTGAACACGGGAATAACCTACACAGTGCCATGATTGCCTCTGACGTCCAATACTTTCTAGTAGTATTAATCCGCGAAAAAATTATGCATAGTGAAGTAATAGTAATGAAATTTTGATACAATCCTCGGCTTTTGGTATCGTAGTACACACGAGATTAAAGTCGATATTCAATTTTATCTTTACAACGTCGAGATTTATTAGTGGTACTACTTTCTTACTCGAAATATCATCTCAGGTTATGTATTGGAGTATAACAGACCGCTAGTGGTAGTCTTTCTGCAGTGTATATGATTACTGAATAGTCTTTTGATGAAAATCTATGTATTTGTCAACAGAACATAGATATTTACTGTACATTAATATTTTTAGAACACTATTAGCAATATATGGCTGTTAGCTAGTGTAACATCAAGAGAAGATATTGCATGTACTCTTTATGACAGTGTGTGTTGTTGAACGAAAGGATTGAACAAAACCAGCAAAATGATGAAAGGTGGGCTTCCGAAGAAAGAGGGGAAGATGAGAATTAGGGCTTTCCCGGTGAGTTATTTACACAAAGTTACATTTAGATCTTAATAATATTAATGTACCAGTTCTTCAAAAATGACCTAAGAGGTAGAGTTGTTAACCTTTCAAATTGTCACGATGTTCAAACAGGATTGTTACTTAATTTTTAAAAAGGGAATTCTTTAGATTATTATCGTATCATTTGTACGTGTATTCCACTCCGCTTTAATGTGTTAATTGATAAGAGGTGATTAATGTTTGACGTTCTAAAATTATGATGTTAAGTATAAGTTAAAATGTGATATTCAACAACTTATTTTCAACAAATTTTCATGTAGTGTGCATAGAAAAACAACAGTAATTATAAATTATGCGAGTAATTTTATTTTGAAGTTTAATATATCGTCGTAGGTTGCTCTAATTAATATCACCGCTGGTTAGTATACAAACCAAAACATTGCAGACTCCTTCCCAGGAACTGGTTTCTGTTCTTGTCATCTGTGTAGCTATGTTTGAAAAAGTAGTTGTTTGTCATTGCCTTTTTGTAATAGAAAAGCAGTTTTAAACAGTTTTTGCTTTTCCGACCATTACATTTGAGAGTAAAATTTTTCCATGATGCAGATAGAGTTGAATGATCAGATGCAGTTTGGGTTTAATTCTAGATGGGGATACTGCTACAATCTCTTACCGACTTGCATAGTAAACACACAGATCACGTGGTATATGTAAATTCGGGTAATATCTAGATGGGGATACCGTCGCGGCCTCGTGAAGTAAACACATAGATCACGTAGTGTATATTACATCATTGTGACGTATTAAGTCTGTACGTTCCAACACTGTAACAGCTATAGATATGATCTAAAATTGGATATCTGCAATATCGTGCGTTATGGTTACATTTCACTTTGGTCCAGGCTGCATTACGACCGAAACGCATATTTATAAAATATGATTTCGTCAATCATCTTTTGAATTTATGTTGTAATGCAGCCTGGACCATACTTCACAATGATGTCGTATATACCACCTGATCTGTGTGTTTACTAAGCGAGGCCGCAGTGGTATCCCCATCTTGATATTACCCGTAAATTCATTATGACGTATTCAGTCTGCGTGTACCAACACAGTAACAGTGATAGATACGATTTGAAAATTGGGTGTCTGTAATATTGTGCGTTATGGATACGCTTCACTTTGGTCCAGACTGCATTACAACCGAAACCCATATTTATATAATTATGATTTTGTCAATGATCATTTGAGTTTATGTTGTAATGCAGCCTGGACCATACATCACATTGATGTCACATACCACGTGATCTGTGTGTTTAGTACGCGAGGCAGTAAGAGATTGTAGCGGTATCCCCATCTAGAATTAAAATGCAGTTTGTAAGGTAGTTAGATCTCGAATGATTATAATGTGAAGAAACCACTGTTGCAGTCAGTTTGTTGAAAAAGTAACTATTGTAAACATTGATGACAGTTAACAGTTTAATATTCTTATTCTCTGAACATGGATTTGTTTGTAAAGGTTGTTGCTATTTGTTGACACATTTATCAAATGCAGCTTGAAGTCTAATTCCTCAGTATGCTTGTAAATAAATTGGCAACTTTGTTTACACTGTTTTACAAGAAAGAGGGGAGGGGAATAGTATAAATCCATTCAGTAGGCTAATATGGAATAATTTTTATGAGCTGATTTTGCATTTGTGAAATATAAAATTGAGTGTTATCTGAAAAATTCTCAGCTTTGACCCTAGATTATGGTAACATGTTAACAAGCCAGAACTTTTAAAAAAAATGTCATTTCAGTCTGAATTTTGGTACACATCCTTATGCAGTGCTTTTTGAGAAAAAGTGTAGGAGAAAACCACCAATTATATAGAAATGAAGTAAAATCACTTATAATGTGGGGAGAAGATATACATGTTATTATCTGTTGATATTTATTCGGGTCTACTGGAGATCGTGATTCCACTCCATCAACATTTAGTACCTAATGATGTCAAAATACTGCTGTAGTCAATCGCAAGATGTATTATTTTTAAGCAGTAATTCATCGTGGACCATTATTTTCAAGCAGAAATTAGATTGTAACACAGCCTGGACCATCAAGAAACCCTTAAATGTATTTCCGAAAGTATTTCTAGTGGAGTCTTGAGATTGACTACTGCAGTATTGTGACACCAATTCCTGGCGGAATTGCGATCTCCAGTAATCCCATCTATTCCACATCTGTCTTCTTAATTCTTCATCCAGTTGTATTTCAATCTAACCACTACCTCTAGTCTTAGCAAAACCTCAGAGCTTAAATGCTCTGTATCAACCATCTGTTACTGGATTGAAGAAAGTAATTCTGGAAGTATCGTATACCTGCGCATTTATCTCGTTTTTATTGGCAGATGTTTTTTAAAGTTTGAATTTCCTTATTTTTTAGTATTGTCACTGTGTATACTTGAGTTCGAGAATGGGGAAATCAAGAGAATTGTTCAGTGATTCCATCCAAATATATATATATATGTATATAAAAAAAAAATTGGGGCTGCTGTGAGATATCTCATCAAGAATATTAAAATAAAAAGGAATGTTCAGTTTAAAGGGAACATCTAATATATAATTGTTAAATACTGGGTATTATTACTGAATACATCAGATCAGTAGATGTTCAAAAGGTTGTTTTTAGACTTCGTTACTTTGTGATGATAGGATCAATATTTAAAGATTAATACATGATTACTTCTGGTACAGAAATGACCCATTTGATATGGGGTAGTGCCTTTTTTCATTGAACATTGCACACTTCTCCAATGGTGTAAAACAGTGTACAGTATCATCTTAAAAGACTTTTCTTAATTGAATCATATTATAGTTGGATAATCGATTAGCTTATTAATTTTTAACATGTTTTAGAAGCTAGGCATTTTAATAGACCAAGTGGTGGATTTTAGTAGAGTTGAGGCATCTGAGTAATGAATGAAGTGCGCTAATGATTATGTGCTGGTTACAGTGATGATCCTCACACCTTCATCTAACATTTAACTAAAATAGTCCATCGGGTTAGTTGGTGTCTGTTCATTTGCCTGCAATGAGGTCTCCTCTCAATCATTGCCAAGTTATATAGAGATTTTGCAAATTACTACTTGCGATTTTCTAAGTGAGTTAATGCTTAACAAACAGATATTATTCTTTGTGTAGGTGTTAATTCTAGGCCTATTTAAATTTATTTTAATATTACAAAGTTTCTTATGCCCCTCAACTTACATTTCGTTAGTTCACAAACAATATTCTTGAACTTTGTCTCTGCAATCTTATTTTTAACCGATCGTTCATGTTGGCATCCATTCGATTCATGAATGTGTGTGTGTGTGTGTGTGTGTGTGTGTGTGTGTGTGTGTGTGTGTATGCAAATTATTTTTAAGGTGACGGCAAACTTTTACAGTTGAAGTATATATGGATGTGGTGGAAGGGGAAGGATATTAGTGTTGTAATAATGGAATTATGGTTCTTTGTTGTACTGATACTGTTTAAGTAATTCATAAATACCACCTACCAAATAGGGATGCAATTGATCAGTTCCCCATTTTGCTAAAACGAATGGGACAGCAGTAGTTTGTTGCAGTGAAACTTGTCATCTCTTTAACCCTGCAGTAGTCGCGCTCTGCAAAGTCTCGTTAGAAATGGCTTGAGTGGACTACATATGTAATCCACGCGACCAGTGCAGGGTTAAATAAGTGGAGACGTTACACTTACCAGTTTGATGGAAAATGAATCTACTTTATAAAATATTGAACAAAGTTACAGTGGAATATTGTTATTAACATAGAACATTTTGCTTCATCTTGCATATGATGCTTATACATTTTTTGATAGTTCACTCAAAAGTTGTATTTGAAGTAACTGTTGTTCATCAAGGACTGTTGCATCTTTGGAATATATTTTTGTGCTTTTATTTTAATCTCGAGACTGCAATTCGAAGAGTGTTGTAATTATTGACAAACTGGTGTTGATTTGCACAATGTATCTCTAATTTATGGGGGGAGGGGTAAACGGAGCACTATTGATGACACTTCACTGTCTGTCCTTCTGTGGCCTTTACCAACCACCTAAACAGTATTAGTTGGAGACTTCAAATTTACACTATGTATTTCATTGACCCAAGACTGATTATAGTATTTAAAATTTTGTAAAATTATTTTTTGAGAAAGAATAAAGATGGTAAAAAATATTTTTTCCAACCCAGTATGTGAGGTATAGATGTTCACAATTTGTCAAGTACTGAATTAATATAGTTTTAGAATTCCATACCTTCTGAGTGACAGGTGGACTCCTAATGAATTCGCTCGTTAGTCCATCCTTCTGTCACAGACTGATTTTTTTTTTCTGCCCTCAGTCCTTCAACCGGTTTGATGCTATCCTCCATCTCCTCCTCTTCATCTCAGCTTACCCCATACAACCTATGTCCTCAATTATCTGCTTCATATATCTCTGTCCTCTACAATTCATGCCTTCGATTCTTCCCTCCATTAACAGTTTAACTAATCCTTCATAGCCTATAATGTGACAAACTATCCTGTCTCTTCTTTCTGTAAGACTCTTCCACAAGATTCTTACCTCTACCATCATTTCGAAAACACATTCTTTCCATACTTTGTCCACTGAATTATCAGCATCCTTCTATTGCACTACATTTCAAATGCTTCAATTTTACTTCTATCTGGTATTCCTGAAGTTCATGCTTCGCTACCATAAAGTTCTAAAAAGTTATTTCTGAGTCCTAAATGAATTTTTGAAACTAAATGATTTCTCTTTTTCAGGAAAGCTGTTTCCGTTAGGGCTATTCTGATTTTAACATAATTCCCACTTTGGCCATCAGTTATAATCTTATATATATATATATATATATATATATATATATATATATAAATAGATGTGTGTTTCCTTATATCTCACCCTTTTCAGCAACCTTTACCTAGAACAGATCACTGGTGTTTGTGAGTGGAAGTAGCATGGAGTTTCCTGTCGTGCACAACGTTGGCCGAATGCTGATAGCTGTGGGAATGTGTGAGATATGATGGTTAAAAGTGGTTGATGCAGGGCTTTTTCGTATTTCGCCCAAAGACATGTGTCTCCGTATATGTCACTCTGCTGCCACAACTACATAGCATAGACCATTGGTGTTTGTTTGTTGTAGTAGCATCGTGTCTCCTATCGTACACTATGGTAGTTAGATGTCAGTAGCTATGGGTGTGTAGGAGATGTAGTGGTTGAAAGTGGTTGACGTAGGACATTTTCCCATTTTCCCATTTCTACCAAAGACGTGTGTGTCCCTATATCTCACATTGCAGCCAGAACTAATAAGCGCAGACCACATTTGTGTGTGGTAGTAGCCTGTTGTCTTCCACCGTGCACTATGCAAATTGCATGTCAGTAGCTGCCGGGGTGTGGTAGATATGGTGCTTGAAAGTGGTGGACCTGATGAAAAATAGGCATGTGTCCCCCCCCCCTCCCCCCCACCCATATTTCACTCCACAGCAAAACTACCCAGCGCAGTGTTCAGGTGATTGTGTATAAATCTCAAGTCTCCGACCATGCAGCATGGTGGTGTTGTGTTGGTAGTTATTGCGGTGACGGAGATATGGTGGTTGAAATTGGTCGATGGAGGGCAGTTTATATTTCGATCATAAAGACATGTGTGTCCCTATATTTCACTTTGCAGTCATAAATACCCTGCGCAGATTGTGAGTGGTGGTTACATGTCGGTTGCTGTCAATCAACATTCTTTACAATCACGAACGAAGTCGCGGGCATCAGCTAGTTTTACTTCTAAAGTAACAGAATTCATGTACTTCTTCTGTTGCATCTGACCCCTTTTTTTATATTTAATATACCTTTATTGCTATCATTTTTTCTACATTTCATCACTTTTTGTCTAGCTTTGATTTATATTTTGTCAGAAATCTTCCTTCAGTATTATGTTCATGCCATCATATGATTCCCTGAAATTGAACATTTAAAACTGTCACACATTTTAGTTCTTCTTAACCTTAATGAGACTATAGGATAAAAATTCGAAAAATCATGGGGTTAAAATAATTATAGGAGTTTTAGCAGGAGTCTGAAGAAAAAATTTCCTTTAGATTTTCTTCACGAGTATCAAATAAAATTCTGAAACCTACTGACTCTTAAAAAAATTACATAATTTCCTTTTTATTCTTCTATTTGTAGTAGCTTTTGCCAATAAAATTATTATTACCCTCATTTAAGTCTGAATCAAATTCATTTTCTTCACCTCCTTTTCCCAGCATTTTGGGGTCAGCTGTCCTCTGTGAGTTTTACCCACCATTGGCATGGTCAAATTTGGTGCTGTGGTTTTGCAGACCCATGCCCTTGCTAATGCCAAACATTTTATACCTATTGTCGGGTCGTACTAAGTATTAATGAGGGAAGTGAAGTATTGCCATTTGTGAAATATGTAACTACTAGATGACCCGTGTGAAAATTTCGCGAATAAAATGCGATGAATAGTGAGGTTGAATGCTTGTAATATAATTAAAAGTAGAACCGTACTTTTGTAGCTTTTTTTTTTTTTTTTTTTTTTTTTTTTTTTTTTTTTTTTTTTGTGTAGTAGGTATGCATCAAAATACTCGCAACATATAACGAAACAGTTAGGAAATTTTAAAACCCCTCTGTATTTATGACAAACTGTCACTGACCTTAACAGAATAAAACCAACCTGAACGAAATGCACACAACATATCAACATCTCTGAAATATTTGTTGCTGTGCGAATAGAATTTTTACATTGGAATTGTGTAGCAAAACGACAGTGTTTTCGTAACAAAAAAAAAAAAATCCGAAAAGCTACTTATTAAAAAAAAAAAAAAGTTTATTGACATCTCTGTGATATCCGCTGCTGAATCCAGGGACTTGCCTCTGAAAAGTCTCATACGCACTACCACTTTAAGCACATAATTCCGAAAAATTCTTTTTTAATTTATGATTTTACCTAGCTGCAGACCTTAATTTTAAAACGATATGTCATTATCGATTTCGGCTGGGTATCTAAGAAGATAAATGGCCTGTAATAAAAATAAAAAAAAGTGTTATAAATAATATTGATACTTTTGCCCTTTAAAGGTCGAATTCCAAAAAATTCATTCCATAAAATATGGTATGACCAAAGCAGCCACCATGGTCTTTAAATGATAACTCAATTATCGACTTCGGTTAGTTATCAAGACAGGTAAAAAATACAATTTTGAGAAATGATGATATTTTTGCCCCTTAAGGGTTGAATTTGTAAAACTTTTTTTTTTTTCTTAAGTACGATGTGATCATAACGGATAATTTAATATTTAAATCGACACCTCATTTATTGATTTCGATTAGGTATCAAGGGAAATGAATAGCTGGTGACAGAAAAATTCGTTGTAAAAATATTAACACTTTTGCCCTCTAAAGTTAGAATTAAAAAAAAAATCTTGAAATGTGGTAACGGAACCGAAGACATTACGAAGACCTCAATCTTTTAAATGATACCTTGTTTATCAATATTGTTTAATTTCAATGGAGATAAATAGCTCGAGATATAAAAAACGCATTTTAGAAAAATTGGCATTTTTGCCCTCTAAGGTTCGAATTACGAAAAATTCGATTCTTAAAATATAATGTTACCATGGCGGAGACCTTAGTCTTTAATATGATATCTCATTTATCTATATCGGTTAGATATCAAGGGAGATAAATAGTTCGTGACACATAAAGGCGTTGTAGATCCATATATACTTTTTCCCTTTAAGGGTTTAATTCCAAAAACTACTGTCCTAAAATATGATGTTACCAAAGCTGAGACAATATCCCTCATAATCTTACGTGATTTATCGATTTTGGATAGATATCCAGGGAGATAAGTAGCTCGAGACACAAAAAACGCATTTTAGAAAAATTGACATTTTTGCCCTTTTAAGGGTCGAATAACAAAACATTCCTTCCTTAAAATATAATGTTACCACGGCGGAGACCTTATTCTTTTATATGATACCTCATTTATCTATAGCGCTAAGATATTTAGGGAGATAAATCGCTCGTGACACTAAAATGTGATAGAGAAATATTTATACTTTTTTCCCTTTAAGGGTTGAATTCCAAAAATATTCTTTCTTAAAATATGATGTCATAAAGCTGAGACATTGCTCCTCATAATCCTACTCCATTTATCGATTTTTGTTAGATATCCAGATAGATAAATGGCTCGAGATACAAAAAACGCATTTTAGAAAAATTGAAATTTTTGCCCTTTAAGGGTCGAATTACGAAACATTCCTTCCTTAAAATATAATGTTACCACGGCGGAGACCTTATTCTTTAATATGATACCTCATTTATCTATATCGGTTACATATTAAGGGAGATAAGTCTCCCATGACACAAAAACGCATTGCAAAAATATTGATACTTTGTCCTTTAAGGGTCGAATTCCGAAAAATTTCTGTCTTAATATATGACATCACCAAAGCGGAGATCTTACTCTTTAATATGATACTTCATTAAACTATTTCAGATAGGTATCCAGGGAGATAAATGACTCGTAACACAGAAAACAGCATTTTAGAAATATTGACATTTTTGCCCTTTAAGGGTCGAATTCAGCACATTTCATTTCTTACAATATGATGTTACCAAAGTGGAGACCATATGCTTTAAAATGACACCTCATTCATTGATTTCAGTTAAGTATTAAGGAAGATACAGGCTTGTGACAAAAAAATACCTTATTGTATTAATATATATGATGGTCAACGTATAATAAGTGTGTTTTTGTGTGAAATGTGTACTTAATGAGGCAGAGATTGGAGATTGTCCTGGCGTTCAGCTTGATGGCTGTGGAAAACTGCCTAAAAACTGCAAGCAGGATAACATTTACGGGGGGCCTGGAATCGTGGACATTCTGTTTTACTTCCCCGATCAATTGGGTGATGCCTCAACGCACTGAGCCACAATGGTGGATTTTAATTCCAAAACAAATGATGTAAAAAGTTCTATAAAAGTTTCCTGCAGCGGTATGCAGCATTCTAAATTTTACATGAAAACAATAGCAATATGTCTGAACTATGTGGTTTTCAAAAACAAAACAAAAAACTGATACTTTATCAGATAATGTGTTCAGCAAAACACTTATTTTCATGTATTTTTTAATTTGCGGGAGTAAATTTAATGGAAATGTTCAAAAATTTTCCATGACCTTCAAATTTTTAACACATTTTTTAGTTTTAATTTAAGTGTACAATTTAAAAGACAATTTTGCAAAGCATATTATGAACTCTGCTCAAAATAGCTTGGTTTGATTTTTGAAAGTTATTTAATTTACCCCCTCCCCCATTTTTCGATGTATCGAACCCTGAGTGTATGAGAGAAAAACTTGGAAGGATAGTTTTTATTTTCATTTGGTAGGCTACTTTTTACAGGATTTACCTCAAAAAGATAATAGCCAGGAACTTTTAATTTATCCCCAAAATCACTCATAAAACTTAACTTGGTCCAGAACCTGGAGGTTGGTTGGTTCCTCTTTGAAGGAATGTCAGGAGGAGGATGAGTTCCTTTCTCTGGGACCTTCAGCTTAGTGTTGAATCTGAACCATGGAGCGACCTTGTTTACCTCATATGAACAAAGCATAGACTGAAAATTCCTGGTCACTGTGGAATTTAGTAGGTGAGACTTATCCACTGAGCTACAGACTGAAAATTCCTGGTCACAGTGGAATTTAGTAGGTGAGACTTATCCACTGAGCTACCAGGCTGTCCATGTCAGTCATATCCTTCACCTAATGAAAAACAGTAAAATACTTCACCTAATATAGTTTTTCACACAAAAAGTAAAAATTTTATTTTGAGGCTACTTTTTCTTTGTTAATATCATTTTATTGAGAAGTGCTCTTCATGTAGAATTTGTTGCAAGTTAATATGTTAGGGCCTATAATACATTTTATTGGAACCAAATGATTGCCTTAGCGATACAAGTGGGAATGTGACATACCATTTGGAGACAAGGAGTGGAATCTACTGCCTAATCTAAAAATATATCAAGCATTAATTTTTGTACCAAGCTACTGCCTTCTTACCTATCACATACAAGGTAACTGTTAAGGGAATTAGAGTATGGAATTCTAATTGTACAAGGCCAGACTTACAGTTGACCTATTGTCATTTCCCTTCATAATCAAACCAAAGAGTGGTTGTTAAGGTATTCCAGTGTAATTGTAATCAATTATGAGAATGATTTCATTACCTAGTGTGCCTAACTCCACTAAAAAGCCAAATGGATTTTTAAAAATCCTTTGGGATTAAAGTGGACAGTAGATTCGTTATAATTACAACGCCATGAACAAAATCATAGACATAAATTGAAATTCACCAAATTTATTGCCACTTTCCTTGTAAACAGCACCAGTAACTGTAACTTGCGAAGAAAAAAAAAAAAAAAAACAACGTTTAGTTACAGATGCTTTGGATGTCATGTTGTAAATGGATTTCTAGGCTGTTGTATATAATAATGTGTTAACAAGTTCTCGATAACATTTTTGATATGCTAATTGCTGAATAATTATTAACATGTCCAATTACATTCTATGTCTGGCAAGCTTGCATGGCAGAGTAGAACAGATATCTGTTGTATTTTGTAGAAGCTTGAATATTCCTGGAAATTTGCTATCAAAGAATAGGGGCGATTCCTGCTGCAGTAACTTCTCTCATATATATATATATATATATTGTTAGGAAACAAAGGCACTAAAAGCGGATATATTGAACATTAGGGTAGGATAAAAAACCACCACTTACCAAAGAAGGGGATTCCAGCGACGTTTGTACACGAACACGCAAAGAATAGAATTTTCAAGCATGGCTCTTCCTCAGTAGAAGTATATATATATAAATATAGGATAGCTGAAGGGAGGAGGGCAGCAGTAACACAAAACAACACACACACACAGAAAAAACAATATTTTGGGTAAACATCCTTTTTCAAGTTAGCAGAAGTACATGGCTGAGATTGCGCACTCCTCCATTGTTACCTATATTCTCTGTTATAGAAGTAGTTGTTGAGCTTGCCTTCAGTTCTTAGTAGCTGAGCTGAGAAATTGTATACAAATCATTCAGTTTTCTTTCTGGAAGGAGCATGTCACTAAGATATATTCAAGTGAAAAAGCAGCTGTTAAAGTGATATTCATTCGTAAATGCAACATATTACCAGTTATACTGCTTTTGCATACAATCTCAAGATCATTGTAGCCTTTAGTGTGTTTCTGTTTAAGAATATCAGTCCTCTGTAAAGATGGTGACATTGAATTGTGGTGGCACCAGCATTACCGCTGACAGTCACTGCAAAGTGAGAGGGTCTGTTTTCCTGTAGTGATTGACACATTTCATGTTACAGTCCCACAGCTTTAATGAACCTTATTTTGTTCATCCGACTGCTTCAATATATGAATCATCATTGTAGTGATATATCCTTTATGAACTGAAATACTATGGTATGAATATACAGATTCATGTGGACTAGTGATTATTTTGTGCTCAAACTCTGTTATTTATCCACATAGTGCATTTCTTCATAGATAAAGCATTGTGAATCCTAAAGATACTATTACTTCCATTGCTTCTGATAAATATCTTTTGATATTTTGAATGTGATAGTTTAGATGTCACTGCTGACATGCAGAATTACTCAGCATTTCTGATAATTTGTCTGTATTTTCTGCTTTGAAGATCTTCTGTCATTCAAGTTATTATCTATAGTCCTTAACGGTTCTGTAATTCTTACAAATGCTAGTGTAAGACATTTTGTTTTGACTGAGTGAATGATGTTGTAAAGACTTCTTTAGCAATTAGTTTTTTATTCTTATTTTCACATAATAGTGTTTGTGTTCTCATAAATGTATCTATGTGTATGAAGCTATGGATACCACTCTGGGTATTGCTCCGTATCCCATTACTTTCTTTGTTTGGAAATGTTTCTGACTTCTTTTGGTTAAATTGTTGGCGATTATAAATGTCATAGTATTTAGAAAGATAAAATTAACAGTTGAATCAATACTAGACTTATGAAAAATTGCTTTTAAAGGTACGAGGCATCAGGTAATTGTTTTGAATCAGCTACCTGGTATATTGGGATACAGAAGTTGCTTATTACTACAGTTTGGATCTTTATGACCAAAAATTTGAGAAATGTGCATGCAATTATGACCTTAAAAATGGGTAAATAAGAATAACAAAATATTACCAAGCATTTCAATTTACTATACATCAAAATGTGCTCAATTTTACATAATTTATTTTACCTAGTAGCTTTATTTGCTTCTGTGTACTCACTGCACCATTGGGAAATTAAATTTTAAATCGCTTTGTTGAAGTCCCTTTAATTTTACATAATTTACAGAAAAGAACTCTTTCCTCTGTACTAAAATAATCCTCTCTAAATTTCTTCACATAACTTCGCACTTTCAGAAAATTTTGTTTTTGCCATGGCAGTACTTGCTCATCCACTAAAAATTTAAGCCTGAGGATTATTTTTAAAAGTATTGGCGACAATGAGACAGTTACTGATGCAGCTTGACACAGGCATGCTGCTGCTGCATTGTCAAGATTAAAAGGCTGGCAGAATATTAATATATAGAAAGTGACTACAATATATAACTTCAATTCTTGACTGGTAAATTCTCAACAATTCTGTAACAATTAGTTTTGTTTTTTCCTTCAATGTTTAATAAAAGTACAGTTTTATGAAAAATTATCCTAATTTCTTCTCATGTATAACGGTGAATTCCTGGTACTGTTAAAAAGTTACCAGATTTTCCCTCAAAATATGACCATATAACCATAAATATATCATAATATGACCAATAGGAAAATGGCCTGAATATGAATTTATATGCCATATAAAATACAATCAGAAATGTTCTATCAGTGTTTAATTCAGCACTACAGCTCAAAAAGAAGGCAGGAAAAAAACGACTTGTCATAAAGAGTCTAACCATACTTATTACCATGACCATTCAAGTGCCAAATCAAATGACGTTCCAGAGGGCCTACGTTAGCAGAATGTCATAGAGATGCAAGTTGGTATTATCAGCATTCACATGTAAAACTCTACATAGAAACAAAATACAATATGGGGAAAGTAATCCCATCGCTGACTAAAAGTTGAGGACAGCAATGCACACACAAAACGAGATGAACGCAATTTTGTTTTAAAACCTTATTTACTCAGAAAGGTATGAGTCCTAACCTACTGCATGGCTGAGCAGGGCATGTAGAACAGAGTGAGAGTACTGGGGTTGGTGAGTTAAGTAATACGAAATAGACTATTTGTAGCTGTGGAAAAACAAAATTGCTGGCAGAAAACACAAGTTGTGTATATATATAAAACTAACTGGTGCCTATGACTTTGTTCCTGTTTTTCAAGAATTTTGAAGGTTTTTATTTTTTGCACAGAACCTTAAATATTTCCTAGGACTAAAATAACCTACATTACTCTCTGTCAAATCAGAAACCATCCAGTGAAGGTCCTGTAAAAATCGGTTTACACATTAAGTAATTTCATATAAATTATTTATATTTGTTAATAGCTGAAAAAAACTGAAAAATGTGTTGTATTCTAGAATATTCTATTTCATTCAAGAACATTCTAAAACATTTTAGTACATTCAAGAACATAGTACATTCCAAAAGATTCCAAAGATTTTTTTAAAACACTTTGGTTGAAATATGAAGATTCAGTTGGTCGACCACATTGAACCACATCTCCCATTCTACCACTGCTACTGACATGCAACCACCAATAAATGAATACGGGAGCACTAATGGAATAAACACACAAGTCTTATATATATATCAATAGACGTACATCTCCCTATATTTCACTACCTAGCACAGATCACTGGAGTTTGTATGTGGTAGTAGCATGGAGTTTCCTATCATGCACAATGTTGGCCGAATTCTGATAGCTGTGGGGGTCTGGGAGATATTGTGGTTCATATAGGGCATTTTCATATTTCGACCAAAGACGTGTGTCCATATATTCCACTTTGTTGCCATAACTATATAGCCCAGACCACTGGTCTTGTGTTAATAGTAGTAGCAACAGATCTCCCATTGTGTACTATGGTGGTTAGATGTCAGTAGCTGTGGGGATATGGGAGATATGGTGGTTTTAAGTGGTTGACCTGGGGCATTTTCATATTTCAACCAAAGACGTATGTGTGCCTAGGTATCTCTTTTCAGCCAAAAATATTTGGCGCAGATCACTGGTGTTTCTGTGTGGTAGTAGCATAGATCCACTGATCGTGCACAACGTTGGCCGAATTTAGGTAGCAGTGGGAGTGTGGGAGATATGGTGGTTGAAAGTGGTCGATCAAGGATATTTTCATATTTCTACCAAATACGTGTGTCCGTACCAGTATATGTTACGTTGCTGCCTCAACTACATAGCGCAGACCACTGGTGATTGTGTATGGTAGTAGCATCGAATTTCCCATCTTGCACTACAGTGGTTACATGTTGGTAACTACGGGGGTGTGGGAGATGGTGGTTGATGATGGTCGACTTGGGGCACTTTCATATTTCGACTGAATACGTGTGTGGCCCTATATTTCACTTTTCAGCCAAAACTATCTAGCGTAGATCATTGGTGTTTGTGTGGTAGTAGCATAGTGGCACCAATCATGCACAGCATTGGCCAAATGTCGGTAGTTGTGGGGGTGTGGGAGATATGGTGATTGAAAGTGGCCGCTCAGGGATATTTCGACCAAAGACGAGTGTCTGTATATTTCACTTTGCTGTCTCAACTACGTTGCGCAGACCACTGGTGTTTGTATGTGGTAGTAGCATTGAGTCTCCCATTGTGCTCTATGGTGGTTAGATGTTGGTAGCTATTGAGGTGTGGGAGATGCGGTTGTTGAAAGTGGTCGAGCTGGGGCACTTTGATATTTCAACTGAAGATGTGTGTGTCCCTATATTTCAACTTGCAGCTAGAACTACAAAGGGCAGACCACTGGCGTGTGTGTGGTAGTAGCCTGGAGTCTTTCACCATGCACTATGGTGATTGCATGTCAGTAGCTGTGGGGATGTGGTAGATACTGTGGATGAAATTGGCGGACGTGAAATAAAAATAGGCATGTGTGTCCCTACATTTCACTCCACAGCCCAAACTATCCAGCATAGTCCACTGGCGATAGTGTGTGGTATTAACCTCAGGCCTCCCAACGTGCACCATGGTGATGTCATATCTGTAAATATGGGAGATTGGGAGATATGGTGGTTGAAATTGGTCAACAGAGGGCATTTTCATATTTCGACCAAAGATGTGTTTCCATATATTTCGCTTTGAAGCTACATATACCCTGCGCAGATCACTGATGTTTGTGTGTGGTATTAGCCCCCCATTGTGCGCTATGGTGGTTACATGTCAGTAGCTGTCAATCAAAGTTCTTTAGAAACACAAATTAAGTCATGGGCATCGGATAGTAATAAATAAATAGCAATTAGTGATGAGTTTACTGGTAATAGGGGGGTAAGCCGAAAACTAATGCCTCACATTTTTTTCTCCTTATCATCAAGGGTTCTCTGCTATACAGCAGGTCCACGCACAGTGACAGCCCTCCACACCTCCCTCTGTTCTGTCATTCTTTTAGTTTGTCCTTAAGTAAACAATTTTTTTTAATTTGGCACAGTTCCTTAAACCTTCTTCCACAATTCACTACCTGTGTCAACAGATGGCAGCACTGCAGCCACTTGCAAAATGGGGTGATATCGATATTCATACTAGACAACTTTCTGTGGTTGAACTCTTGAATGCAGAAGGGGGGTTGCAACACCCATTTGCATTAATGAAAGGCTGAAAAATGTGTATAGAGTGGCAACAGTGGATGCTGACTGTTAGATGATGGGTTCATCATGGGTAATGAAGTTGAAGTGCAAACACCATTGGCTGATGAAGTACGGAACAGCAACACACAACATTCAGTGAGGCAATGGAATCAGTTTTGGTGACTGCCGGATTACAACAGATGAAATGTTTCGCATTCTCTCCATCAGTCGTCCAAAAGTTCGTCCTCGTTGGGTATAAAGAACGTTAACCAGAGTAAAGAGACAAGAAAACTATAGTCTCTGAACATTTTGCAGTGCATCAATTTGCAAGGAAAGGAGTCTCTGGAAAAAAATGTGACCGGAAATGAAATGTGGGTTCATTTTTTTAAAACCTGAATCTAAGAGGCAGTCAGTGAAATGGCATCACGTAACCTCACCGAGTAAGAAAAAATCAAAATTGTGCAATTGGCAGGGAACGTTGTGGCCACAGTGTTCTGGGATGAAGAGGGTATGGTTACCATTATTATTTTTGGAGGAGGGATACACGATAAATTCGGTTAAATACATCAAAAGCCTGAATAAACATAAAGCATGTCTTCAGCACGTTTGTCCAACAAAATCTATGGCTGTTATTCTTCTTTTGCATGGCAATGCAAGACCACACACCAGTCGTCTTATCACTGAAGAGATTGTGAAAATTGGATTGGCAGTCTTGCCTCATCCTCCATATAGCACCATCAGACTTCAATCTGTATGGACCGCTCAAAGAGGCTCATCATGGCATTCACTTTGAAATTAAGGCTGTGAAAATGCCCGTGCATAAATTGCTAAGAAAGCAAGACCATGCTTTTTACCACACTTGAATACTAGGCCTAGTTGGGGGGGGGGGTACTGTGGAAATGGATGGAGACTATATTGAAAAATTAAAATTAATCATCAGTAATGTGATTTTTAAGTTGTGTAATTGCATTCCAATTTTTTTATGGTTAAAAGGAGAAAAAATAGGCATTAGTTTTTACGGACCCTGGTATCTCATCAGAGGTTGAGGCCAGGCGGATGCCTGCTGTGGAGGATATGTTGGTAACCTAATTACCATCTACGTAGTGATAGTTTTCAGGAAAACTCACACCGAGCGTGGTGGTGTAACGGCTAGCGTTCTGGCCTCGCATTCAGGAGGACGGCGGTTCGAATCCCCGTCCGGGCATCCAGATTTGGGTTTTCCATGGTTTCCCCAAATCACTCCATGTGAATGCCGGGATGCTTCCTTCAAAAAGGTCATGGCCAAATTCCTTCCGAATCCTTTCCCCCCATCCTTTCCTGTCTCTAAAGACCTAGTTGTTATAGGAGACGTTAAGCAGTTAAAAAAAAAAGGAAAACTCACAGATTTCACTGTATAACAGTTGTTAAGATTGCTAGAGTTGTGGTAAGTTTCATTGTTTGTCATTGCATTGTGGTGGGTGAGCGGTGATGCTCTGGCCTCACATTTGGTAGGATGTAGGTTTGAATCCCTATCCGGACATCCAGATTTGGGTTTTCCATGGTTTCCCCAAATCACTCCAGATGAATGCCAGGATGCTTCATTCAAAAGGCCATGCCTGGATTCCTTCCCGTTCCTGCCCTCCCTCCACTCCTTTCCTGCCGCTAATAATGTTGACAAGGTGTGAAGCCGCAAAAAAAAAAAAAAAAAAGTTTGTAGGCATAGATTGTTTTCCTTTGGTCTTTCATTCTGATTGTAAGCTGGTTGATAGTGAGACCCGTGTAACAACTAGACCTTTGGAGTCGGGTAAGTTGGTTGATGAGATGTGTTATGGTGCATATTACATGTCAAGTGATGGAAAAGATTTCAAAGGGCATATAGAGGAAAGTTAAATGCAGAACAAATACCCCTCCTCACCAGTTTCCAGAAGGAACCAATATAGTGAGTTGGGGGCAGCACTGTGTGATTGCATCAGGTATAGTGGTATGGGAAGGGGGGGGGGTCGAACCATTAGAGAAGTTGCTGAAGAAGTCGGCATCTCGGTTGGCTCCTGCCATTCAATTTTTTCAGATGTTTTTGGCATGAGACGTGTCAGTGAAGCTTGTTCCGAAACTGTTGAATTTTAACCAGAAGAACCGTTGCATGATCATTGTTCAGGAGCTGTTGAATGACGTCAAAGATAATCCTGATCTGCTCAAAAGGGTCATAACTGGTGACGAATCATGGGTATATGGTTATGACGTCGAAACCAAGGCCCAATCGTCCCAATGGAAGAGCCAAGACCGAAGTTCGATCCATTGTCAAGGATTTGTTCACTGTTTTCTTCGATTACCGCAGCGTAGTGCAGCAGAAGTTTTTATCACAAGGTCGTACGGTCAATAAGGAGTATTACCTTGAAGTTATGCGCCGTTTGCGAGAAGCAATACGGAAAATAGTCCGGATTTGTGGGAAAAGAGTTCATGGCTTTTGCATTTCAATGCATCGTTGTTTGTGAGTGATTTTTTTGGACAAAAACACCACCACAATCATGCCTCAGCAACCATATTCACGAAGAGACCAATGAAAGGACGAAGATTTGCAACGATTGAGGAGATAAAGACTGCATCGCTGAAAGAGCTCAAGGCTATACCAAAAAGTGCTTATCAGAAGTGCTTCGAGGATTGATACAAGTGTATTATATCTGAGGGGGATTACTTTGAAGGGGACAACATAAATATTGATGAAAAAATAAATATTTTTTGATAAAAATAAAAAGTCACCTTACTTTTTGAACAAACCTCGTATTAAACAGGTTTAACAAATTTAGAAAAATACAATGATTATTTAACTTAAAACCACCAACCTTAAAGCTTCGTCGTATTTTGTCCACAAGGATAATGTAAGATCAAACATTTTTCACATCATTTGCATTTACGTATACCCTTTCTACGAAGTGCAGAATTTTCTCACGGACTAGTGTCTCTTATAAGCACCCAGAATGGGAGGAGGAATAGAAATTAAAACCTCGGGGGGTTGATAGTGTTTGTGATGTTATTTCAGTGATTACAAAATCGAGTCAAATTTACAATTAACTGAACAACATGAGGCCAGTAGACTTGGCAGTATGACGTTGAAACCCCTTTGGCCTGGATGCATGTAATGGTTCGGTTGGGAAGGGTGTCAGAAAGTGGTTGCAGCCTCTCCTAAGGCAAGCTGGCTCACAAGTGCTGTAAATGGTCCTTGATATACCGGATGCTGGCACTGCTACAGAGTTGACATCAGAGCTGGTCCCATTTCTGTTCTATTGGGAATAGGTCTGGAGATATTGCTGGTCATGGGAGTACCTCAACGTCACGCAGAAGGTTGTGCAGTGTATGGACATGCATTGTCCAGTTGAGAAATAGCACCAAGTATAGTCGCGTGATAGGCAACACATGAGGATGCAGGATGTCCGTGACGTACAGTTTTGCCATCAAAGATCCCTCAGTTACTACCAGCCGTTATGTGAAGTCAAACCCCATGGTTCCCCACACCTTGGCGCCATTGATCAAAAGGTTTAACTAGATGACAGTATAACTACTCTGACAGTTACCAATAGCAGATTTGAACGCAAATAAAGATTTAATATCGATAAACAAGTAGCAGTCATAAGTTCTTGGCTAATTCATCATCAAACAAGGCCAAATTACTTCAAATCGGAATTGATGTAGAATTCTGCAGCTTTCTTACTTGCATCCTACTACATTCAGTAAGTTCTCACTTTCAGCTGTTCATTATGTGTTGAATTGTCCAGTGTATTTGCAGTTCCATGACCTTGATGATTCAAGTCACACATCAACAAAGTCTGCCAAATAGCCGATTAAGCAAGGACAGTTGAATCTCACATTACACCTAAATTACATTCCAGCTAAGAAAGAAGAATCAGCTTATTAGATACACAGATAAAAAACTAAAAGTTGATTGTGATTGTAATGTGGGGACGGAATTGCTTGTTGAAGACTTGAAATGTAAATATCTTGGCATAACATTTGATAGCAAGCTCAACTAGGCAAGACTGCAAGTGTTTCATTAAACAATGTAATGTAGCTAGTGTCTCTTGTTGATTTATAAGTGTGAGCATTTGTTTCTCTTGCTCTGAATAAACTTCAAGGCGACAATACGTTGCATTATTCATCTCATAGTTTATACGCTTGAGCGTGTCGAAGTCTCGAAGGATTTAAATACTCTTTGAATAATTACAGAAATGTTATGGGTGAAGGAATCTATATGATATTTAAGTTATGCTGTATGTCTTAAATGGAGAGGTGCTCTATATATGACTGAAGTGCAAGCCACCAAATTCCTAGCATCTTAATAGTTTCAAGAATTGTTTGGCTGCAGTTCTTCCAGTGGCTACACTGCATATTGACCTAGTGGCTGCTTAGTAACTAGAGTAATTTCTATCAAAAGTATGTAATTTAAATTAATTTAACTACGATAGAGCCTATGTTCTGGTGACAATGTCCCTGCACCTTTTCCCCATATCATGATTTTTGTTTTTACTATCTTAAAATGCTTTGAATGCAGAATCATTGCCCACATATTTTTGTCCTTTATTTATTATAACTTTAAATTCTTTCAGAGTCTCCTAAGTTGTCCATCGCCAATGGTTTTTATTCCGATCCCTGACTAACTCAGACCTTTCCCACCCAGTTATTTCTTAAATAAAATACCAGTTCTCTCCTTCCTAGTACTCCTTCTAGTTGTTGTACCAATATCCATCTGAGCCTCATTGCCGATATATGCATTGTATACTCCAAGTGCTCTTTTTACCAATCTCTTGTCGTACAGTGACTCCCAGCCCAACTCCTGGATCATAGGGAGCGTCGATACACCGCATAGCTCCATTTTGGCCTATTGTGAAACCCCCCTCCCCCCCACGTATCCATAGATGGCTTTTGTTTCTACCCCCCCTCCAACCCTCACGTAGCACGTAACTTTTCTCCCCTATTGATTCCAGAAAACATTTTGTACTGTTATCTTGTCAGACTATCGTAAATCACATACGGAGATAATTAAATGTCGGAAATAAATATTTACTTTCTGTTGAGAGTTCTGTAGCTTATTTTAACAGTGACAAATAATATGAATGACAAGCTACGTGGTCTGGCTCAAAAACTCTTCCCCCCACGTAGCCCAGCGTAGCTTTCCAGCAACCCCTCCCCACTAAACCAAGCCACGTAGTTTATGGCCTCTCCCATACCACCGATTTTCTTTTGCAATAATTTCCACAAACAAATCTACCAGCCCTCTTTTGTACCCCTTCCAATCATGTATTTTATACCCAAAATGTACACTACACCATACTCAAGCAGTGGTCTGATCAGGATTTAGTAATCTAATTCCTCCGCGTTTCTTGTACATCTCCATATCACTATATCATGTATACGGAAGAATACTCGTAATTGTAACCATTGTAAAAATTCAGTTCAAGCATCTATGTTCAATTTGGACCCAGGAGAAACCCATAAAATGCTAGCATTACAACTTTTTTGTTCCCGAATTTTTTAATTTTTAGTGTTATGTTAGTTTCTGGAAAACAAAGATAAAGTCTTGCTTAACTGTGACTTTAACCCTCAAAATGATGGATTTTGAAACCTCTCCCTATGAACCTCACCATTGTGACCTGCTCATTTGAGTTTACTACCAAATGTTAAGGACAGATATTTTCACAATTATGGTCTTCAACAAACAAATTCTTCCACAGATTATTGAATAATGTGTCTTAATACCTTCCCCATCCCATAAGCATAAAACATCTTTAGATTTCTATTTGTATACCTAATAGCGGACTCTTCTTTGCATTTATGTTTATTAGATTCACTTACCCAGTTAGATATCCTGTCTAGATTCTACTGTAACTGTTCAGTCCTCTCCCATCGCCAAGTTACGTAACTTTTCGTTCATTTTATTTGTTACAGTTAAAGTAGGGTACAGAATACATAACATCATGTTGGTATTTATTGCCATCATTTAATTATCTCCTTATTTTAGACGCCATATATACTGACAGTGCGACGCATGTTAAGTGATAAGTGTTTGGATCGCACGGAGCCGATGCATTTGAACTAATCGACACGAGACGGTGTCCAAAAATATCAAACACGTGGTACCTAAACTCAGTAATCACACGGGATTTTCTAGTTTGACAGTATTGTTTTGATGTTCTGAAAAAAAAAGCCCGCGATCATAAAATAATTCTAATTTTGCTGTGTCAAGTGAATTTCAGTGCATCTTTCAGTGTTATTTGAAGTTCAAAGTGTGGTGTGAAGTGGTACTTTACAATAAATTTGACGAGAATTATTGGAAATGGTTTTTTCCAGAGTGTCTTCAATTTGCACAGCTGCGTAAATGAGCTAGGAAAATCTTTTAAGTAGGGCAAAGGACCATTCCCTGCTAATGTAGGAAGAAAGGAGATGGAACGGTAGCAAACACAAAAATGCAGCTCCCCCTTTTTTTACGAGGCAAGTATAATTTGTTCTATTTTATCAATTACCGTAATAAACAATTATGAATGAGATTAGGAGACTGTTTTTAGTAACACCTCACGAAGAAAACGATTCCTGACTACACCTGAGAAAGAGATTTTCGTAGTAATTGATCATTTGTAGGAGTGTCACCATTCCATTCAGATTATTTATATAAAAGTATATAAAGCAAATATCGGTAGTGTTCATTATACGCGCAACGATTTTAACTATAGTATAAGAGAAAATGTCTTCTGGAATTAATAGCAAAAGAGCTACGTGCCACACGGCGGGGAGGGTGCAACACAAAAACCGCAAACAACGTCAGGTTACGTGAGGGGAAAGGGGGCTTGAAAAGATGGAGTTACGTCGTTTAGGGACGCTCTCGTATTGATAATTGTCTGTACATTTGTCTTTGCCCATCAGTTCTCTAGCAGAGACATAGAAATTTCTAGATACATTATTGAGCCGTCTACCAGCTCCCATAATATTTTTATAAACGTCTTTAGCTTCTCTGTTTGCAGCTATTGATTCCTTGTTTAGTTGTTTCACTACTGCTTTGCTGCCTCTTTAACTTTGTTGTTGCGAGAGTGTCATGTTATGATGTACGAGGGTACGAATTTCGTTGGTGTTTGCTTTTAAGTACTGTTATTGTTTAAAACTGCAAAGAGAATTAAAATATTGACCCTGTGGATTTTAAGTAAGATCGGCATATTAGATCAAGTTTTGTCTCTATGTTAATATAAATCACAGAGAAAATATTATGCAATTATATCTTTCAGTTTACTCCTACGATATCCATTCAATATCAGAAGATCTAGAAAAGAAGAAAAATCATGAAACCGCCTCAACAGTTGTATTGTAGCGCCTGTAAATAAATAACTAATGGCAATCTAGGGCGGACCCCCTCCCCCCTTCCAAGATTTTTCGGCCTGCCTGTTGTCAGTTTATTTCTGATACCCGCACGTGTAGTGTCAAATTCTTTTCATTTACCCGTGGTCTGATCGGGTCTAGGGACCGAATCACGTAGCATTCTTCTAACGCATTGGTTCCAAATTTCCTTTTGGCCACGAACCCCAATTGATCATACAGTTTTTGGCGGATCCCCATTTTTATAAGTGCAAGTTGAAAAACCAATCTGGCATCGGTAAGTTGTCACAAACGGAAGCAGAACCATGATACCCTTCTAACGGCGCGGTTATGATTCTTTTCAATAACATTTTATTTAATTCTCGGACGGAACAAGGAACCCTTGTGATCCTTCCACGGAACCCCAGAGTTCCGCGGAACACCATTTGGGAACCACTGCAGAATACAAAGGCCCCATAGAATTTCATTCTTAGAATTGTATTCGATCCCGGAACCTCTTTGATCATCTGTCTTTTACCTCACTCTCTGTACCACTTTTTGGGAAGGAAAACATTTTTTTACTTTCTTCTCATTATTAGAAATATTGAGTTTGATGATACGATTTAAAACCGATATATTTTTTTTTATCTTACATCCGTTGCCCAGTCGCTACTGAAACTTCGTATAAGAAAACAAAAATTTCACTTTAATTTTATTTACCAGCTGTTTATTTATACACTTCACTTCGATGAATGTTGCCTATTTTAAAACATCAGGCAGCGTAGCGATACAATTCAGCATTATCACTTGAAACTAAACGTATCGAATTCTAGTAACCTACCTTGGATTGGGACGTTAAGCCTGGCGGTATGTTTCGGAAGAGTAGGTCTGAACGGGCTACCATACGAATTATTATTCACTTATCACGAAAAACTAAACTGAATTCTAGTAAACTACCTTGGATGGGGACGTTAAGCCCGGCGTTATCTTTTGGAAGAGTAGGCCTGAATGTGCCGGCACCAGGTTTCACAATTTCCCTTCTTCAACTTGCAGAATTCCTTCCCGCTTTATTAAACAAACGGGGTTTTGAACCGTTGACTACACTTTACGAAAATATGCTAATTGTTTCAATAGTTACTATGGATTTGTGAATAATTACTATTTTAAGACCACTGTATAGAAAAACGGAGGAAACGCAAATATTAGACTGCATTTCAATACAAAATAGTGATTAATCAATGCTTCTGACAAAATCGATGAGATTGCGAATAATTACTATTTTAAGATCATGAAAAAAATGAAGGAAATTGTGAATATTAGATTGCATTTCAGTACAAAATCGTGATTTATCAATACTTTTCTTTTATACAGCTGTTAGAGGCCTCCACCTGGCTCCGGTGGAGGGGGGAAGGCCCCGGCGACCTACGGTCCGGGATTTTAATATAAAAGGCCGCGGGGAGTATAGCAATATTCGCAGGGCCGTTTATTATCCCTCTGACGGAAATTTTAATTAAAAAGCAGTGGGGTGTAAAGTAATCTTCGCAAGGCCGTTTATTATCCCTCGTAGAGGCCTGCACCTGGCTCCGGTGGAGGCGGGAAGGTCCTGGCGACCTCCGGTCAGGAATTTAAATTAAAAAGGCCGCGGGGGTAAAGCAATCTTCGCAGGGCCGTTTATTATCCCTCTGACAAATTTTAATTAAGGTAGAGCAGCCGGAGGGGGCGGGGCAGGTGGCGGCGCCTTTGGAACAGAAACAGCTTTATAATACTACTGTGTTAAATGATAACCACTTTTTGCAATTCAGTAATATTGATCTTCGATATACGGTCAATATTATTTTCAAAGAAGTTTTGTAAGGTAAAGTATCACTTCTGACATGCCAATTTTTAAATATCTTCTTTTTAAATTTTTTAAAATTAAACACGTGATGCTAGTATTCCCCAGTCAGCTACTATGCAAGAAATGTTCGTATAAATGAGAGTTCCTTGAAATCAAAGTGAAAATATTAGTAGGCTTCCTGGTACCTGAATAGTCTACGAGATGGCGTTAGAGCTGTTTTCGAGATCCAAGAGCAAAAATTGTTCGTTTTTGGAAAAATTGGGTTTTTGCAGGGAAGACAACTATTTAGTAATCTTAAAAAACAAAATTATCTAAATACGATATTTCATCAAAATAGCCGTTTCTGATATATATACATATATAAACAAGAATTGATCGTTTAAAGATATGAGATTGTTATAGTATATTATATTTATATTGAGATATTTATTGATGCATCAAAGCAAATATGCAGACACTACTGTTGCACGGTTGTACATACAAAAACTAGCGACGATGCTCTGTTCTATCGCTGCCAAGTATCGCATTTCGATGTCGAATTTTAGATTTATGATGTTTTAGGTTTCTTCAGTCCACTGTTCTAACACGGGTGTTAACATCATTTTCTTATGGCTTGATTTAGGTGCAACTGATTCTCCGACTCGCTCTCTACATCCTTGATGTAACAGTTTTACACAACTGATAATTAATTACATGAGGCTGCTCGTCTCAAATTAAAATTTGTTTTTGATGATGAAATGGCCAACATACTTCCGTATTACAAAGTGCAACATTTCGCTGTATGTGTGTTAGTATGCTTATAACTGGAGAACCGCTGATCCATTTTGCATACAGTTTTTGTTTTGTGTCCAATGACATCCAGGGTTGCCACCTATTTTAAAGCAATAAAAATAAATTCGTGTTTTGAGATATTAAAAGAATAGAGAACACAGTGTAGAAAGGGTGCATCTATTTTTTATGTATGAACACAAGTTTTTATTATGTTTAAATAATCTAACAAATACTTTTTTCGCTTAAACACGTCCACACAAACTTTACGGTCTGTACTTTAATTAAAATATATAATGAGTGCATTATTTAGTAACAAAAAATATGGATCTATTCTAAAGTAATCCCAAAGATCTATACAATGAAATGGAACATGTCGATTATGAAGTGAGTGCAATTGACTTTTTGTTGCGATTGCATTGAGAAACACACGATTCTTTCCATGTAAAGACTACAGAGTAAAGTATACCAATGACTGACTTTTAATCATGTTCTGCTAAGGCTATTTGCGGATACTATTTTCGTACGAAAATGGTCAACCAATTTTGTGATAATGTGAGTTAGATAAAGTTTTTAACGTTAATTGTAAAGTACGTATAAGCGAAATAACTTACAGTAGTGTATAATAAACTACGACTGGCAACACTAGTTAGAAATTTCCCTGAAAATCAAATTTGCACGCCAAAATTCCAAAACAATCGAATTCTAAACCGTGTGTCAACTGTGAGCTGGTTAAGATAACGAGACAAGTACGTGTTTATTGAATTACATCACCTCTGGAATCACACAAATGCATAGCATCATTAACACTACACGATGGTGATTTGGTTGCAAAATATTCATATGTCTGTAATCGTTAAAGTAATGCTAGTAACGCACAATGTCGAAAATGGTAATCCCAAACATGACTTAAATCGGGGAAAGTACCCTGTTGTTTTAATAGTTCCCATCAGTATAATTCCTTCTGTTATAAATTCCATGGCAGTATGTGTGTATCTTTTGTAGCTAACTTATAAAAAGCGTGTTGCGCTGAAGCTATCTGTCAAAAAGGATATAAAAGCTAGGAAAGGAAAAAAAAAAGATGCGAGCCGACACGCGGTCAGAATCTTGTAGTTGTAATGAAACAAGTGAATACGGTTGGAGTAATCGTTCCGTTGTCACTTTTTGCTGACGTGTGATAACGCAGTGATTTGTGCAGATAACGAAACATTATAACTACTACTCGATCAGTTGCAAGATGTGTTGAAATCGAACTATGACGTCAGTACAAGTAAGAAGATTCAGGTTATGAGAAGAATCAAGAGAAAACGTTTTTTATATTTAAAAAAATGGGTTGGTAAATGACCGTATCATGTAATTGCAGAATATTGTTGATGAAAGATTTATTAAATTGCGTTTTATTTCCGGCCTCGTGCTCACCATCCAGTGCCCATGATTTAACGTCCTCATTCGATGAACAAATTACATTCTCGTATGCTATCGTTCGTAACACATCTGTAATTCAAACCAGTTATGTTGTACACAAACCCGGTGGGTGAGCGGTAAAGGTCTGGTCTGACATTCGGGAGCACGCAGGTTCATCCAGATTTCGGTTTTCAATGGTTTCCCTAATTCACTCCGGCAGAATTTAGGACGATTTCCTTCAATTGGTCGTGGCTTCCAACCTCTTCCATACTCTGACTTCGAGGGCGATGAGACATAAAGAGCTAAGGAAACAGAAAATGTATACAACTGATGAATAGGAATTGTGAACCCCGACTTTCCTTACTTTGCTGGCCGTTAGCCGGATTGTGAAAGTTTCTTCGACCACCTATGATCGGATTGGCTAACGTCGTGTCGAGCATTGATTATATATATATATATATATATATATATATATATATATATATTTATTTATTTACAAAGAGGAAATTAAGCTACGTACCTGTAATTATGTGAATACTTCTTTTTTGGAGAAGTATAATTTGCCCAAGAGTTCTAAAGAGGAAATCTACTAATATTCTGGTTTCGAATACATTCCTAGCTACTTATATATTAATTTAGTATCTCAGCTTTCGTTCCCATTCTGTAGTTAAAATATATAGAAACCTCCATGATTTTGTTTCAGGCAGAGTTTATATTTTAAATCCGAAAGGCAGAATGGAATTATATTAGCATTTGCCTCGCAGACATAGCTGTGTCGAGTAATGCGTTTACTGTGTTTTATTATTACTAGATGACCCGTGCGAAAATTTCGCGAATAAAATACAATGAATAGTTATGTTAATGATTTTTAATAGGATAAAAGAAGAAACGCCTCATTTGTAGGAAACGTTTAGTGTAATAGATACATATCAAAATACTTACAACATTATGAAACAATTAAGAAAAACTTTTGGACGCATCAAACATATTTATGGGAAACTGTCAGTTAACCTAACTAAATACCACTAAGCTGAACAAAATACACACAGGATATCCATATCTCTGTTGTATGTGTTGCTGCAATCGTAGCCCGTGAGAAAATTTCGGGAACAAAATGTTCACATAGGAATTGTGTAGGAAAAAGAAAAATGTTCCCGTAGCAAAAAAATATACAAAAAGCTATTTACTGTTCAAAAAACACACAATTTATTGATATGTGTGTATATGTGGTGCTGCTGTCTATCGGAAACGCGCTCAATCCTTGTCGACGCTAGTGAAACAGTTTATTGATATCTCTGTGATATGTGCTGCTGCTTTCTAGCGGCTTGGCTCTGAACTGTCTCATACACACGACCTTCATAGCGATTACTTCTGCCCTCTAAAGGTAGCCACACACGTGGAGGCCGGGCCGCAGGGATTTCATCGAAGTGGCGCTGCACACACACGGGGGGTTAAAATCCTCAAGGGTTTCTCAGTCTCAGAGTTGGCTTCACGATGGCAGCATCCGATGATGTTCACGCATTGGCTGCTGATACTATTTTCTTTATTGAATCTGTCACAGTGCTACCTCTCTCTAAGTTGCCTAGTAAAACTTGAAGCAGCCTTTTTCTGTAGTTACATATCTTCATAAAAGCTTCCTATCATATTTCAAAAATTTGCCTCTGTTAACCAGGCGGCTCGGATAATCGGAACTCGGATAACCGGACTTTTACTGTAATTGATTTATTCCCATTCGTAAATACATCAACAACATAAAATTAAGTTTAAATGACATAAAAACTAAATTAAAATAATATTAGTTTAAAATCATGTTGTAATTAATATAGTTGATCATGTGATGTAAACTCAAATTCAAATCACATAACATCATTTGCATTATAATTTGATAGAACAATTGCTTCTGTGTCGTTGTTTTGAGGTAATTTATCAAAATCTGCTGGTGTTGCTTGAAAAGGTTGTGGGCTGAGACTACTCGATGAGGTTCCTGGATAAAAAAATATCCAGAACTGCTGCCTGCAGAATAGTACAGGCCAGAGTAGGTAACCGTTGCTCACTGTAAGACATTCCTAAACAGCCCATTTCGACTTGAAACAGGGTGTCATTAATTATTTTTTCTGCTATTAGCATTTGATAGGTCGGAATTTTATGGCAACGGTTTTGCTAACAACGTCAAAGTGATCTTCTTGCAGCCGGTTTTTTTTTAATGTTCTTCAGCACATCACTTCGCAAAGATTCATTTCCTGATGGTTTAATGTTGCTGATTTTTTTTTAGTATTGATTCTTTTTATTTTTTTTTTGCATTTGATTCATTCTCCTTCAGTATATATGCCAGCTTGGCGTAGGTAGCTTCTTGTTTGTTTGTGTCGTTGTATTCCTGGTACTTCAATTCCTATAGACATGGCTCACTATCATACATATTTATAAACACGGAACATCACGAAACGAAACATTAGAAACAAAACAGAGAAACAAAATCGCAACACATGCAGGCACTCGCAAGAAATCCTCGAAGGCCGACTGACCGCAGGACACACACGCTGAGATTCTCACCCTCCCTCCCGGCCTTCGAGGAAGTAAGAATTGTTTTTCGGTGGGGATTTGGCCGCACTGGGGTGCGGCCACGGCCTCAAGGAAGTGCCCACACACGTGACGGGATCCCGCAAGGCCGTGACCATTCCGTCCAAATCCCGTGGGTTTCCCGCACGTGTGTGGCGGCCTTAAGGCTCAAATTCCGAAAAATGTCTTTCTTAATTTATGATGTCACCTAAGTAGAGACCTTAATTTTTAAAATGATATCTCGTTTATCGAAATATGGCTAGATATCTAGGGAGATAAATGGCTCATGACAAAAAAGTTGTAGAAATATTGATACTTTTGTCCTTCAAGGGAATAATTTGTGGAAAAATTTCTTGCTTAAATATGATGTGACCGAAGTGGAGACCTTAATCCTTAAAATGATATCTCATTTATCGATTCCGGTTAGATACGAAGGGCGATAATGGTTTGGGACCAAAAATAAAAATCCTTTTAGAAATAATGTATATGATTTTCGGGTACCAATTATTGTCACGAAGAAGAAAAAAACCTTAAAAGTCACGTATGAAGCTTCGTTCAGCGCCACTTTTAGGCGTTCCTCCAGCTATCAGGGAGTTTTGATTTTAGTTTTATGTATATTTTAACGTAATTTAATTCAGAAAAATTAAGAAAATAACTAAATCAAATGTTCGTAAAGCTACGTGGCAATAAGGAATTTTAAAATGAAGAGGAACTATTCTACATAAACGCAATCAAGTTTTAGCAGTAACTTTACGGTATACGAGATCCTACTTTTGGTAGCAAGACTCGGAGAGGACTCGAAAGTGGCATTGATCTGTGCAACTAAAGAGCTGATAGATTGGTTAAGGCATCTTCACTTAATGGTGAAAGCTAAACTTTCTGATTCTATTGACATTTATTTATTTCTTGAATGCATAATTCAATTATATTAATAACAAATACAACTATAACACCTGGAAAGTGATGTCGAAGGCATTTAGCCATTCAATTATGCTTCCATTAGAAACGTGGAGAGCAGACAGACCACCCAGTAAACAATTAGTGGGACAATTTTCTACGATATCTCAACTGTCTGCTACACAACGCGGTCACTATAGCGACCGCCCTTTAAGCCCCAGCGGTGCAACGTTGTACTCCATAGACGTACCCTGTAGCGGTTTAGTTGGCTCCCCTTGGTGGGCCGGTACTCTCTAGGTTCCGCATAGGATCACTTAGCAGGTGTCCGTTACGTCGCAGATACTGTTGCATGGCAGAATTAATGTGGAGTCAGCTGAATGGCCAGAACAGCAGTTGATTTTCTTAATTTAAGGCATGCTAATGGACAGTCTGCAAGTCTGTCCGCAAAGGGATGTCTGGCCGGTCTGTGAGCCATTGGTGAACTATATCTGCGTCTGATGTCCTATAGCCAGATGTCTGTAACGACCGAAGCTGACTAAGTATACCATCGCAGTATCGCAACATACCATCCACAATCCACGTAGCAACATTTAGATGGATGTAGTACGCGCGGCCCAACCATACTGGGCACCATTTTTCGGTAGCAGACTAATTAAGGTCAGTGGTCGCTCCCCTAAATACTTTGGTTTGAGCTTCCCAATAGGTGCGAACCAATTTACTCTGAGCTTTATTTTCGAGCAATTTTTGCCATATTTTAGCGATCGATTGTTACGCCAAGGATTGATGTTGAAGGAACTGTCCCGGTACCAAAGCGAGGAAACAGCTGTTGCCTTGCCTACTGGCTTGATAAATAAAGACAACAAGTCTCTGTTTTCGTAGATTTGCTCTTAGGTGCCATTTAGTGAAGTATTAGTGCAACGTATCTAAGTCCTCTGTGATTACCCCCTCACATTCTTCCATGCTGCTTCGCTGTATAGTAACGACAAGTTCGCCGAGGTACATGAATTTGCTGCATGTAGTTTTGAAATATCCGCCGTGACGGATTGAATAGAATTGGAAAGATCCGTGTGGAAACCCGTTGTGTGTGTCATCGGCTACTTTAATCACTGTGATGTACTTTAAGCTTGGACCTATGATTTCATTCGGTAGGTTCGGGGGGTGTTGTCATGGAATAGCACGTACGAACTTAAGAAGCAAACCCTCCCTTCAAAACTGTGTCGTATGCCGCGGACAAATCTACAAACGCTGTTACAGCCTTCAGTCCCTTCTGAAATAGTTGCCAGTGCCGTCATTTTTCACAACACCCTCTCTCTGCCCAATTTGAAGCCTACTTTTTCTGGCGGCACGATAGCATTAATTTGCTCATCAATCCGTGAGAGGATCATCATTTCAAGCAGTTTGTAAGGGATGCTGAGAAGATAAATTGGGCGAATGCGTTCAGAGTTGTTACCTTCCTTTCCGTGCTTTTGGATGTCGATAATCTTCACTTTTTTAAACACCTTAGGTAACATTCCAGTCTGCAGAATCATGCTAAACATATTTAGAAGCTAGGCTTTTGTGTCAGGACCAGCGTTCCTAAGGAACTCTGGGCAGAGTCTGTCTTACCCCACCTGACATAACACACTTCCTCAGGGCCCTGTAGAACCTGGGGTGTGGGATCTCCCTCGTAAATATTTTTAAATTTAACTTCGAATTTTTTAGAAATTTTTAAACTGAAACCCTAAAAATAAACATTCGAAATTTACTATTAAATTGTATTACGAGAAAAAAGTCAAATATGTAAAAATCAGATTTAAGTTTAAAAAATAACATATTGTAATTTTAAATAAATGCAAGATAGAAAAAAAATGAAACGGGCAAATTTTACTTATATTTAATCCGAATATAGTACTTTCCAAACAATAAGACTTACAATGAAAGTGTTGTATCAACTAATTTGATATAAAATGCATAAAAATGCGTTGTTTTTGGTGTTCACTTGCATTTCGACACTTGCGTCTCGGAAACAGGCTACTTTCTTCTCACACTTTACTAAAAAAATTATTTTATTTTTTTGTGGTGCGAGCCCATAGGCTACAGCCAAGTCAGCCTATGCGTAAATGGTGCTCTGCCCTTACTTGCTAACAAAGCTAGAACCGAATGTAACATGGAATGATGATCAAAAGACATGTAGAAGGGTAAACATTTTAGACAGATACACCATACAATTTCACGATTGGTTTGGCACTGCATTGCCTCCATTTCAAGGTTAATGTTAACTACCGTTTCCGGACTTAAGGTGAATTAAAGTAGCTTTTTGGGATGACAATGATCAATTGCCCTATATGTGATTGCGATTGCAGGAGTGTTCGGTATCGAAACCATATACAGTATTAGTATTCTCCTGCAGAAGTCACTTGGTAGGGAGTTCCACACCATGTCTGATCAATAGAAACCCTTCTTCATAGGTATTTACAAAATCCCTCAGCGTTTTACAGTTAGAAATATCACTGATATACGATATCAAGAGATTGTCTTCATGATATTATGTACCTAGGACTTCAATAAAGGAATATATAAAGCTCGGTAATTCAAATACGATCTGGGGAGTTAAACATTTTGTCCGTCCATGAAGACTACATGATTCCTTCTCCAGAATACAGAATCTTCTCGTTGGACTCTTATCTCTTAACATAAAGATCAAATTGTTATTTTCCAAAAGGAATATTTATATGTTATCCCAATATTTGTAATTAACCCATAAGGTCATCCAGTATATACATCTATTAAAATGTGTGTCTGTATGTTTGTTAGTTCCTTATACAAATCCACAGTTTTATCCGATCTCAATGAAACTTTGCACATGTATACTTTAAAAAAGGGGAATAATACTGTCTGCCTGTGGTTTACAAAAGTCCACCCCATCTCCCCCATCACAAACATTAAGGAACTAATACCCATGCAGCTGTTCAGTTTTTTCTGCCAATATCTCTAAAACCGTAGTGAAATCGGCTAAAGTGGATGGTGATATTCTGGAAGCCCATAAAGTTTAATATTTATTGGCGTTGTTGCGGTTCTGGTCGAAAAATTAGTGATTGAGAGTTTTCTATTTTGATGGATATAGAAAAATAATTTACATTTGGTTTAAAAAAAAACCAACCTGTCTTCCATTTTACCCCCTTAATTTTTACAAATGTTTTATTCAAATCCACGTTTTTTGCGATTGCGATGCCACTTTGCACTTATATGCTTTAAAACAAAGGGAAACATACAATCTTTCTTTTGTTTTTTTAAAAACCCAATCGCTGTCCCCCTTCCCCCCTAAATTTTACAAATGTTGTTTTATACAAATCCATAGTTTTTATCCCATTTCGATCGAACTTTTCACACCTACATTTTTAAAATGGAGAAAAAAAATACCTTCTACACTTAGCTTAGTAAAATTCAACCCCTTTCCTCCTTTACCCTCTTAATTTTTGCAACTGTTCGTTATACAGATCGACTGTTTTTACGATCTCGAAGGAATTTTGCACCCCTATGCTTGAAACGAGTGGAAACATAATGTTTACTTTTGGTTTTCAAAACTGAACCCGCTCTGCCTCTTTACCCCTCTTAAGACAAATTTACATGTGTGACTGTTCTCGGTTTTTTCGTATATGTCAAAAAACGGTAGGGAATTCAGCCAAAAGTGGATGGTGATGTTTACAACAATATGATTAGACGGGATAAAACATCAGAACTTTCATATGCAGCCCCAGGGCAACGCCGTATACTCTGCTAGTTATTTATAAATATGAAATTTACTCGTGTATTACGTACCGGTCTTACATAAATTATTCTTATTATTTTATCACGCAACACTTATACACCGAGCGTGGTTGGGTGAGCGGTCAGCGCTCTGGCCTCGCATTCGGGAGGACACGTCGGTTCGGATCTCCGTCCGGGCATCCAGATTATGGGTTTACCATGGTTACCCACAAATCACTTCAGGACGAATGTCGGGATGCTTCTTCAAAAGGACCAGGCCCGACTTCCTAACCGTTCTTTGTCCCCAGTCCCATCCCGTCTCTAATGACCTCGACGTTGACGAGGATTAAGGGGCATCCATAAATAATTGAGGTTTTTTTCAAGGATTTCTGGACCCCCCCCCCTTCTCTGGTGAGACTTCGTGAGATCTGGTCCGACCCCCTCCCCCCTCTGGTGAGATCTGGTCCGGGAGATACCCATCCGCCCCCCCCCCCCTAGGACTTGCCCTCGCAACATTTTTGAGCCTTTTTTTTTTTTAAGGTCTTACCCTTCCGAAGCCGGTTACACCCCCACTTTTCGACGAAATATCCTCCTAAAATAGACTTTCACGTCTTTTGTAGACTTTTTAGTAGAGATTTCCGTTGACCCTCACCCCTCCCCCTTGGTGAGATTTCGCAGGACCTCACCCCCTATTTCACCTCACGTAATTTATGGACGCCTCCTAAAGACAAAAGTAAAAAAAGACCAATTATATTTTATCAAAATTTTGATTATTTCTCTATTTGAATGTATGGATGCTTTCATAAAATATGACTCTAAATATTTTAAAAATGAGATAAATCTGAATTTTAGATCAGAACAGGAGTGATTTATTTTATAACAAGTGTATAATAATCACTCAGAAGAAAAGGAAACACCTATAATTACTACCACTAGATTACTTTCAACAGGAATTACAAGATAAACATGAATGAACAATAATGATAAAAAAACCGACTCAAGAGCTCCCAAAGGGAAAAGTATTATTCACATTTGCACCGACTAATCTCTGTAGTGTTAACTATGGGGCCGCTTCAGGTTGTAATAAAAACCAATAGATAAGCATTCGTTAAAGTATATCATTATCGTGTTTCCTGTGAAGTTTCGTGCCGCACTATAGCATCACCTATTACAATGAATCATTTCCTCTACAGAACACTTCCCTAAACATCACTTCCGCTGCTTGGCAGACTGTCTTAACGATTCCTCTTGATAGGAGCGAATCCAGGGGGAGGGGACTAGGGGCTCAAGCCTCCCCCCCCCCCTATAAAATTATCTAGGTCCATCCCCGTCATAGTAATTTTGGAGACTTTTTCTTTTAGCTCTACCATTTAGAGGACCGAGGAGACTATAAAGACTACCCCTTTGCCCGACTCGAGCCCCCCCCCCTCCCCAAAAATCAAAATCCACTCAAGCCAAGCTCCCCCCCAAACCAAAGTCCGCTCAAGCCCTTCCCAAATCCAAAATCTATTGATCCGCCCCTGCCTCGGTATATTAACGGGAGCGCTTCCGCCAGCAGTCTTGCCTCTCCAAGCGTACACGGCCCAGTGCCGGAATGCAGTGTCTCCGCAAATCCGGCCAGTTCGCCCCCTTTTCTCACCTCTCACCCGTGTTGCCATACACCTGCGGAAGCACTCCTTCTCTCAGGCCATTATATGTCGTAAATACATACAACGAAATTGTAGCAACCATTTAATTATTTTTAATTGGCTTTTCAACTCAAACCCCACACGCATACACAAACTTTCACTCTGACTCAAAAAAATGTAGTACATGCCCCTATACGAGTGTACTACACTTGGTTTCAACAGATTGCCATTCAATTTTTTTTTTTTAAAAAAAGCATCGTTGTAACTTCTCCTGTAAAGAAAATACTGAATCATAATTTATTGGAGTATTATTCTTGTAGTTGTTTGATTTTTCCCCTTGTGTTATAATATACTATTTTTCAGAAAACTGAAGAAATAAGTAATCCAAACCTACGTAGTTAAAAAAAAGAATCCATGGATTAAATGTTTATTTATATGTAGTATGATCTTTGATGGGTATAGTTTTGAGGTTAAGAACGAAGTGTTTACTTAGATACAGTGTGATCTGTGGCGCCTATCTCTTTAGCTTACAAACAGATTATCATTTCTTGCTTCGTCTCCCGGTCGCGTAGATGATATACTGCAGTTTTTAAGCTAGATCATACGCTTTCAGTCTGTGAAAGCCCCGTCCAAATCGGTTCGGTAGTTTTTGCGTGATGCCGTGACAAAGACCCAGCCCGTTTATGGACATATATATGTAGAAAATTGCATCCAAAATAAAGTTAAGTAGTTGGTTTGTTGGTGTGAGGTAATCAAGACGTTCCGTAGTTCGGATTACACATTAAACTGAATATTCTTGAGTAGCTTGTAATCTAGCTTCCTTTCTTGCATTTAATCACCATATAATCTTTCATTAATCGACTTCTTTACCAAAAATCGATTGCATTAAAGGTAATCAACTTATTTATAAACGAGTAAATCTCAGGTATATTTACAATAATAATTATTTATGATTATACGTCTATTTTTCAATCAAATCTTTATTTCAAACTACCAACATAATAGCACTTTTGCAACGGCATCCAGTAATACACGCAGTACAATGTTCGTGAATAATTAATTGTCCATACACTTTAGAAACTTTTTAAACACATTGGAATCAGAGCTCACCCCAAAACAGCAGTTCTTAATATTGACAAATTATATTCGTGCATCATCAAGATTCATCATGGCACCACATTAGCATGAGAGACGTAAAGAAAGAGAAGTGACATTTTATATAGAGATATGTCGTATCTTGGGGTCACATTACTTAACAGAATTTACTATCCATATACAACAGAAAAGTCAGACCATCATTGAGGACCTCTTTTTCTTCAAACGAACGAGGCAAGTGAAACCATTGTGTTAGAGGTAGGAAGGCCAGTTTCTTACCTCTGAGAACGTGGAATCCAAACGTGGCGTAGCTCGTATGATCAGCTCTTAAAAATTCCTGGGCCCACCGGGAGTTGAACCGGGGATCGGATGACCGGACAGTGAACTTTTGATAGCAAGCGCCTTAACTACTAAACCACCAGACCTCTCCCCTTTGTCTTTAGAGGGTCTTAAATACTTAACTGGATAATAACGTAGTTACACTTGCCCGCTAATTGTGGTTTTCTTGTTCAATTTGTGAATGGACTGTCCTAGCCTTCAAGGCATTAGATTCATCTTTTCAAACCTCTCTGGTTTATGGAGGAATATACAGAAATCCCAGGGATGTTATTTGTCTTACCTGTCCTGAAGGTTAGAATTTGTTTCGGCGAGGTTGATTTAGATAAATTATTGTTCCCGGTGGAAAAGGGGGGGGGGTGACTGATAGTTAGGCTTCCCAAGCGTTCTATGGCTCCAATTGCACTGTGCCCGTCAGGTCAAGATAAAGTATTTGTTTGACCCTGTTGCTCAAAATACACTATCTTTCTCGCCACAACGAAAATACATTCCTCAATTAGTTACCTATTAACTATTTAAATCTAAATTTTACACTTCCACAACTGAACCAGGTATAATATCATATCACATGCTTCAATCGTAATCGTCGCAGACTGAGTGAAGAGTTTATCTGCTGTTGGGTCACTAAAAGGATTAATTTTATTCGATTCGTTTCATAAGAAACGTAGACCCGATTTACTTAATGTTGTTTTATCGATAGACAACTGTAAGAAGTACGTTTTTAAGTGTAATGACATTTGTATTGTAGGTGAGGCCTGATTTGTAACTAATAATAGATCCCCGAAAAACACCCGAATTTAATTAGTTAAATATCAAATAATAGCAATGAAGTTTTCATTGCAATTATGCGCCGGGAAAGTCTCCGTTCTTATATCAAATAATTTTTGTAATCAAATATCTTCTCATTGGTATTTTCTCTTCGCGAAACTGGAGAACGATATAAAAAATGGAGTAACACCTGTAAAATAAAATTTTTCTCATTCGACAAGTGAATTTCCAATGCCGGAAACGTTTGAGCGACACAATTTGATCTTTAACTCAGTGTGAGGAATGAGAAGTGTACGAGTATTAGAAAAATTCAGAAATGCTAGTCATTCTAAACATCTGCGTAGGTGCACAAAGACTATTATTATTCATATATCATATATCGAAACCTTTGCAGCCCATTGTTACGAGTACATCCAGTAACTTTGATGCCAAAGTTGTCATGAAATGCAAATCCCTTATGGAAAAATAATAACTGTATGATATAGAAGACATGTTACGACCAGAGCTTTGTCGTCATTTTAATGAACAATCCGCCTGGGAAATTACTACTAACACGTCAAGGTTCAGAGTGGAAGGAGACCCCCGACACCCTCTACATGGTTGTGCACCAGCGCCATCGAAACAGAAGTTTCGATCGAACTTCTTAAGGACCTCATAGCCACTGAAAGAAACACCAAGCAGTGAAAGAATATCGGCCTGGTGGTAGAGAGTACGGCACAACATCGACTGGATCAAACCTGAAAGGGGATCTACCACCTGGGTCTGAACAACCATGGCCCATATGGAAGTCACCTGAACAAACTTCGAGTTAGGAGTTGGCAGCAGCAAAGACACCCTCTCTTCTATGGTACATTTGTTGTCATGTCTACAAGTCGGAATAAATGTACCTCAGTCAGACTTTCAATCAGATATTGACAAGGCCATCGCATTGGCGGAAAAACTACATTGTATCTGACGCTGCCATCGACACAAAAAGAAAAGTGAACCGTCAAGAGACGAATGTCACAAAGTGACTTAAAACTGGTTTTAAAGCTGTTGCCATTAAATTGTGAGCTAACCTGAATTGGTCGCCAAAAGTGAGCTACCAGTTATCCTGGAAATAGTCAGCCAATTGCTTGCTAATCACACCGTTAGTGGATGACGGTGTGTTATTTAGACGAGAACAGTCCAATTCTCCTGTTTCAACACATGTCAGCCGTAAGCTTGGATAGTTTTAAGTGTGATTTTCTGGCACATAACAACCAAAAGTCGTGAGGTATTATGACAACGTCTGGAAATGAAAAACACACTGTTCATGTAGAAATTCTTCTGAATTTAAGTAATACTGTTCCTTGAAACAACTTTTAAAACTGTTGCACTCAAACAAGTTTAAAGCATATTTCACACTAGCTTCGAGCCCGTCAAAAATGACGGTTTGAATGCAATATTCTGGGCAGTTCATTTTTTTTTGCAATTAGTTAATTATACAGAATTGTTATTAAATAATGCTAATGGCCTTGATTTTGTAATGTTATATACAGGGTGTTACAAAAAGGTACGGCCAAACTTTAAGGAAACATTCCTCACAAACAAACAAAGAAAATATGTTAGGTGGACATGTGTCCGGAAACGCTTACTTTCCATGTTAGAGTTCATTTTATTACTTCTCTTCAAATCACATTAAAAATGGAATGGAAACACACAGCAACAGAACGTACCAGCGTGACTTCAAACACTTTGTTACAGGAAATGTTCAAAATGTCCTCCGTTAGCGAGGATACATGCATCCACCCTCCGTCACATGGAATCCCTGATGCGCTGATGCAGCCCTGGAGAATGGCGTATTGTATCACAGCCGTCCACAATATGAGCTCTAACATGGAAAGTAAGCGTTTCCGGACACATGTCCACATAACATATTTTCTTTGTTTGTGTGTGAAGAATGTTTCCTGAAAGTTTGGCCGTACCTTTTTTGTAACGCCCTGTATATTTCATATGCAGTTCACATAGTAATACAGTAGTAACTAATACTGAATTAATGACGACTGAAGTATAGAACCAATAAAATTAAAAACAAATTAGGAATCCCAAAAACTTTTGCTATCCATATAATATCAGTTTTATTTCTGGTCCAGGCTCAATTCAACTACTTTCACCCCCATTAATTAACACCTTTAGTAACATGGCGCTTATGAAACCAGTTTAAATGGTTTGTAAAACTGATTTCAGAGCGAATTATGCTCTAACAAAATGTGTCATTTGCGATTCTGGTCAAGCTAGCCTCAACCTCCACTAATATTGCATTCGAAAATCATAGCTTCTATTACCCTCATATGAAAAAAAGACGGGCATCACCTATGGTGGTAGTCGGGAATTTATTCCGGAAAAGCTGGTATGGAAAAGCGAATAACGATCATTTTTAATGATATTTTCGTGATATGAGTACCATACAGTGATTAGATAATCGGAGTATTTGACTGATTTATTTAAATAAATGTATTTTACTTTAAATTCCGTAAAGTGTAATATCAAAAAGAATAACTGTAATTTGAGTGATACATATCGCGATTCTTACATTTGTGTAAACTTTCTCTGAGTTTTTAATATACTTAATTGTTCATCTTAAATTCCTAGGTTATGTTTAAACCTAGTTCTTATAACTGATACAGATAATATAACGCAAACATGGAATACTCTTCTGCTTGCATGAATTTCTGCATCTAGTTATAAATTAACAAAAAGCAACATGTAAATTTAAACTTTGTTACTTTGTATGATTGCCTCGCATTAATTTCTTTTACCCCTGCTCTTCGTATGCATTTACTTCCAAAACAGAATATTACGTTTTTATGTGACAACGCAGTTATAGCAGAGACCATGAGAAATTAAAGTTTACTTTCATTAGCGACATGTTATTGAAAAGTACTCGTAGTTCCACATTTTTTCAGCCGAAATGTTTTTCCACATTTTTTAAAGAATAAAATGTTACGGAAATCAGACTTAATGCCTGTATTATGGCAATTTCATAGCCGTTGTGTATTTATTAAACTGTGTAAATAATTTCTAATATCTCTGCTCGCCACTATTTGTCTGCAAGAATATCGTTCATGAATTGCGATTTATAAATTGAGTTGATAAAAGGTAAACTTAAATCTCATTTAATAGCCAACACATTTATCAATTGCTAATGAACGTGTTTTTGGGATGATGGGTGAGAAAAGAAGTTTATGGAAGAAGCTTACAGAAAGAAGAGACAGGCTGGTAGGTCATATTTTGAGACATGCTGGATTGGTTAATTTGTTAGTGGAGGGAAGAGTCGAAGGTAAGAACTGTAGAGGAAGACAGAGATTAGACTATATGAAGCAGATAATTGAGGACGTGGGTTGTAAGGGGTATGTAGAAATGAAGAGGTTAGCACAGGATAGGAAGGGATGGAGGATTGCACCAAACCAGTCGAAAGACTGACGACAGCAAAAAAAAAAAAAAAAAACGGTGTATCATCAATGATGGTAGTAGGAATTTATTCTGGAAAAGCTTGTAAGGAAAATCGAATAAGTCATTTTTAATTATATCTTTCGTTATATGAATACGTTACTCTGATTAGATTATCAGAGTATTTGGTTAGGATTTTACATAAATAAATGCATTTTACTTTAGGTTACGGAGACGACAATTTCGAAAACGGATAGCTGTTATTTATTTGACTGATAAATTTCGCGATTACATACGTTTCTTTGAGTTTTTAATAAATTTCATTGTTTCTTAGGTTATGGTTTAACCTAGTTCTTATAATTGATACAGATAAAATAGCGTAAATATTGAACACCCTTCTCCTTACATGAATTTCTCCATCTAGTTGTCGTAATAATCAAAAAGCAACATGAAGGAACGAATGTAATATGATTGCTGTTGATTGGCGAGTGAAGACTGGCACGTGACCGTTCTCTAGCCCAGTGGCCCGCAACTTTTTCCTACTCGCGGCACACCATAAGGTTATACATGAATCTCGCGGCACACTTTACCGGTCGGGCGATTGAGCAAAAAATAAAAAAAAAAAATAAAAAAAATATAAATAAATAAAAATAAAAAAAAAAAATAAAAAAAAATGCAAGCCTCGTTTCTTCATCGACGGATTTGAGTCTTTTCCCTCTTCAATGTTTTAATCTCATTCAACGTCGAGAAGCCCAATTCACATAGATATGTAATTGGAAATGGCAATAACACATTAACTGCCATGTTGGAGATAAGCCGGATATTCATTCCTTATTGTTGGGCAAAATCTATCTACAGGAACTTCGAGAAGTTAAAACTTTAAAGTTCTGTCAGTTTTTAATTCTGCGAGTTCCTCTTGGATATTAATTGTAAGATGTTCCGAATTTGCAACTAATGGATCACGAACCCTGTCGAAATCTTCAACACTTTCTCCAAAGTACTTTTTGAATCTCTGCTTCAGGACTTCTAAATGTTCTTTAATTTAGTCCATCACCAATAGCTACAGACGACGTGCGCAGTCTCCAGATTAGCACTTTATATAATAGGATGCCATTTTAGCTTGTGTACGCAGAAAGTGACTCGCACCATACAACCTTCTCCAAGCGGCACAATATACACTCTGTCCCACTCCCTGCCATGCTATAATGCAGGCTCCTAGTCAACAGGCCGCTGACCGCCCCTCTGTGCTGTCCAGCGTCAAAGATTGTTGGACTACATATAACAACACTATTCTACTCCGTTTACTAAACAAACCACAGCCTGTGGAAAACCCAATAATGATACATATCAAGTAACAAATTTTAATACAGGTATTCAGGTACTTACAACGCCGAGGCTGGTCAGCTATTCGCGTGCTACTGTAGTGAGTTTCAATGGAAAGTATCGAGAGACGAGATGAAATCGCGAGTAGGTGACAAGTTGGTGGACGCCCACGCCTCGTCGCAGAATGTGGTGCTGGAGGTTTGCCCGAACTGTAAAGCAGGATGGGTGACGATTTGTAGCCAATCTGACAGCCGAGTACAGTGCTCATCCGAGCACAAGTGTTTCGGAGCACATGAATCGCTGCTTTATTACGTTCCAAAGGTGAACAAACGCGCTGTTAAGCAGGTAGCTGTAATGTTTGGACCCGGTGGATAACTGATGCAGCGAACAGTAGGGTATATATATGTATTTTTATATTTTAAATCAATTATTTACACTGTTATATAACCGAAAAAATATAATTTTGGCGAAAATATTAAAAATTAACATTTAAAAAATATTTTAAAACTGCACTCCAGTTCCGACGAATTAAACGCCGCCAGTTTGGTGCACTGCACTGTGACGTCATTGTACACGACTACATTGGCGTATTGTGTAATGTGGAGTGATAAATCTCAAAAGTTTTATGTTATATACATAACTAGCTGGTACCCACGACTTCGTTCGTGATTGTAACGAATTCATATTGACAGCTATAGACATCTAACCACCCTAGTGCACGATGGGAGACTCGATACTATTACCACACACAAGTACCAGTCTTCTGCGCTATGTAGTTCCGGCAGCAAGGTAAAATTTACGGATACACACAAGTCTTTGGATGAAACACGAAAATATTCGTGATCGACCAATTTCAAACACCATATCTCACACACTCCCACAGTTACCGAATTTCGGCCAACGTTGTGATCGATGGGAGACTCTGTGTTACTACCACACACAAACGCCAGTGATCTGCGATTGATAGTTTTCACTTAAAAGTGATACACCGTGACACATGCGTCTTTGGCAGAAATATGAAATTGCCGCAGGTCGACCATTTTCATCCCCCATATCTTAGACACCCCCATAGCTACAGACATCTAACAACCATAGTGCACGACAACAGACACGATTCTACTACCACACATAAACACCAATGCTCTATGCTATGTAGTCGTGGTAGAAAAGTAAAATCTGCGGAGACACATGCCTTTCCTCGAAATACGAAAATATCCTTGATCGGCCCCTTACAACCACCATATCTACCACAGTACCACAGTTTCTGAAATTCGGCCGCTGTTGTAATCGAAAGGTGACTCTGTGCTACTACTACACACAAACGCCAATTATCTGTGATGTGTAGTTTTCGCTGAAAAGTGATACACCATGACACTTTTGTCTTTGGCAGAAGTATGAAATTGCCACAGGTCGACCACTTTCAACCCCCATTTCTCCCACACCCCCATAGCTACCGACATCTAACAACCATAGTGCACCACATGAGATACGATTCTACTACCAAACACAAACACCAATGCTCTATGCTATGTAGTTGTGGCAGAAAAGTGACAAATGCGGAGACAGTCGAAATACGAAAATATCCTTGGTCGGCCAATTACAACCACCATATCTACCAGAGTTTCTGAAATTCGGCCGCTGTTGTGATCGAAAGGTGACTCTGTGCTACTACTACACACAAACGCCAGTTATCTGTGTTCCGTAGTTCTCGCTGAAAAGTGATACACCATGACCCTTTTGTCTTTGGCAGAAGTATAAAATTGCCACAGGTCGGCCAATTTCAACCCCCATTTCTCCCACACCCCCATAGCTATCGACATCTAACAACCATAGTGCACTACATGAGATACGATTCTACTACCAAACACAAACGCCAATGCTCTATGCTATGTAGTTGTGGCAGAAAAGTGACATATGCGGAGACAGTCGAAATACGAAAATATTCTTGGTCGGCCACTTACAACCACCATATCTACCACAGTACCACAGTTTCTGAAATTCGGCCGCTGTTGGAATCGAAAGGTGACTCTGTGCTACTACTACACACAAACGCCAGTTATCTGTGATCTGTAGTTTTCGCTGAAAAGTGATACACTATGACACTTTTGTCTTTGGCAGAAGTATGAAATTGCCACAGGTCGACCACTTTCAACCCCCATTTCTCCCACACCCCCATAGCTACCGACATCTAACAACCATAGTGCACTACATGAGATACGATTCTACTACCAAACACAAACACCAATGCTCTATGCTATGTAGTTGCGGCAGAAAAGTGACATATGCGGATACAGTGGAAATACGAAAATATCCTTGGTCGGCCACTTACAACCACCATATCTACCACAGTACCACAGTTTCTGAAATTCGGCCGCTTTTGTGATCGAAAGGTGAGTCTGTGCTACTACTACACACAAACGCCAGTTATCTGTGATCTGTAGTTTTCGCTGAAAAGTGATACACCATGACACTTTTGTCTTTGGCAGAAGTATGAAATAGCCACAGGTCGACCACTTTCAACCCCCATTTCTCCCACACCCCCATAGCTACCGACATCTAATAAACCATAGTGCACTACATGAGATACGATTCTACTACCAAACACAAACGCCAATGCTCTTTGCTATGTAGTTGTGGCAGAAAAGTGACATATGCGGAGACAGTCGAAATACGAAAATATTCTTGGTCGGCCACTTACATCCACCATATCTACCACAGTACCACAGTTTCTGAAATTCGGCCGCTGTTGTGATCGAAAGGTGACTCTGTGCTAATACTACACAGAAACGCCAGTTATCTGTGATGTGTAGTTTTCGCTGAAAAGTGATACACCATTACCTTTTTGTCTTTGGCAGAAGTATGAATTGCCACAGGTCGACCACTTTCAACCCCCATTTCTCCCACACCCCCATAGCTACCGACATCTAACAACCATTGTGCACTACATGAGATACGATTCTACTACCAAACACAAACACGAATGCTCTATGCTATGTAGTTGTGGCAGAAAAGTGACATATGCGGAGACAGTCGAAATACGAAAATATCCTTAGTTGGCCACTTACAACCACCATATCTACCACAGTACTACAGTTTCTGAAATTCGGCCGCTGTTGTGATCGAAAGGTGACTCTGTGCTACTACTACCCACAAACGCCAGTTATCTGTGATCTGTAGTTTTCGCTGAAAAGTGATACACCATGACCTTTTTGTCTTTGGCAGAAGTATGAAATTGCCACAGGTCGACCACTTTCAACCCCCATTTCTCCCACACCCCCATAGCTACCGACATCTAACAACCATAGTGCACCACATGAGATACGATTCTACTACCAAACACAAACACCAATGCTCTATGCTATGTAGTTGTGGCAAAAAAGTGACATATGCGGAGACAGTCGAAATACGAAAATATCCTTAGTTGGCCACTTACAACCACCATATCTACCACAGTACTACAGTTTCTGAAATTCGGCCGCTGTTGTGATCGAAAGGTGACTCTGTGCTACTACTACCCACAAACGCCAGTTATCTGTGATCTGTAGTTTTCGCTGAAAAGTGATACACCATTACCTTTTTGTCTTTGGCAGAAGTATGAATTGCCACAGGTCGACCACTTTCAACCCCCATTTCTCCCACACCCCCATAGCTACCGACATCTAACAACCATTGTGCACTACATGAGATACGATTCTACTACCAAACACAAACACGAATGCTCTATGCTATGTAGTTGTGGCAGAAAAGTGACATATGCGGAGACAGTCGAAATACGAAAATATCCTTAGTTGGCCACTTACAACCACCATATCTACCACAGTACTACAGTTTCTGAAATTCGGCCGCTGTTGTGATCGAAAGGTGACTCTGTGCTACTACTACCCACAAACGCCAGTTATCTGTGATCTGTAGTTTTCGCTGAAAAGTGATACACCATGACCTTTTTGTCTTTGGCAGAAGTATGAAATTGCCACAGGTCGACCACTTTCAACCCCCATTTCTCCCACACCCCCATAGCTACCGACATCTAACAACCATAGTGCACCACATGAGATACGATTCTACTACCAAACACAAACACCAATGCTCTATGCTATGTAGTTGTGGCAGAAAAGTGACATATGCGGAGACAGTCGAAATACGAAAATATTCTTGGTCGGCCACTTACAACCACCATATCTACCACAGTACTACAGTTTCTGAAATTCGGCCGCTGTTGTGATCGAAAGGTGACTCTGTGCTACTACTACACACAAACGCCAGTTATCTGTGATCTGTAGTTTTCGCTGAAAAGTGATACACCATGACACTTTTGTCTTTGGCAGAAGTATGAAATTGTCACAGGTCGACCACTTTCAACCCTCATATCTCCCACACCCCCATAGCTACCGATATCCAACAACCATAGTGCACGACAGGAAAGACGATTCTACTACCACACACAAACACCAAAGGTCTATGTTATGTAGTTTTGGCAGGAAAGAGAAGTATACGGGGATAGGAATTTTTGGTCGAAATATAAAAACGCCCTGCACTGACCAACTTTAATCATTATATCTCCCACATCCCGACAGCTATCGGCATTCGGCCAACGTTGTGCACGACAGGAAACTCCATGCTAATTCCACCCACAAACATCAGTGATCTGTGCTAGGTAGTGGTAGCTGAAAAGTGAAATATAGGAAAAAACACGTCTATTTTTATATATATATAAGATTACGATATGTAAGGACTTCGAAAATCATTTTATAAATACTGTATTGTACCTATGTGCAAAAATACAATAAGAAATGCACCTGATAATCTGAAAAAAGTGGTGTGTAGCTATGAGAAGACGTAAAAAATCTTCAACTAATTGTTTATATTGTCGTGAAGATGATATAATTTTTAATGTGATTATGTTAAATTTGTTATAATACATAACAATTTGGTACTATATTCAAACTCTAATCATAACTTAGTTTACAAAAGTTTAATAGGTATATTTTTCAAATCATTTCTTATTAAAGCTTAATCCAAAGCAACTACAAACCTTTTAAAGCCATCAAAAGAGACCATCCGAAATTTTAAAAACGAATTTCAATCTCCTGAACATGTTTTGAAGGGTATATGTCTACCTGAACTCTTGACGTTGAGGCTACATCATTTCGCTGATAACGATTTGTCTGTGGTACCGTCTTTTCTTATATGGGCCTACAAAAAAAAAAAAAAAAAAAAAAAAAATCCGAATGTATTTTAATTACAAAATTTGGCATATACGAGGGTTGCTATTTATATTTCTGCCTTGGCAACAATAAGTGTTTCCAGGTGCCATCTGACGTTTCCATTGGAAGTATCAACATTGTTGAACATTGCGTTATTCATAATAATGTGTCATTTGAGCACGAATTGTTGTTTACAGTAACTTTAAAATTTCATCTCGGGCGAAAAATTGAATTAACTCGTGAACATTTTCGTGCCATTATTTTTCACAATTTTCGACGTGGATTATCAAGACAAGAGTGCCGTCTTTGTACGGCGATAAAGCACCATCATATAGCATTGTAAAAAACTGGTATAACGAATTCAATCGTGGCCGAAATTCGCTTCTGCACGAATTCCGTCAGTTTCATCCAAAATCGGTTGTTGCGCCAGAAAACATTGATGCTGTGCGTGAACTGATGAAGCAAGATCGTCATGTGTCATACCGTGAGATTGAGACATCTTTGGGCATTAGTATGACAAGCATCAATAAAATATTGCATGATCATTGAGCGTAAAAAAGTTGTGTTCGCGTTGGATCCCGCATAATCTGACAAACACTCAAAAGGAAGTTCGTGTCGATTGGTGCAAGGAAATGTTTAAAAAATACGCTCAAGGTACATCAAAGGCTGTGTATAACATCTACACCAGATCTATGCATATGAGCCCGAAACAAAACAGCGATCGACTGTATGGGTCTTTCCAAGACGAGCCAAATCCGACAAAAGTTGTTCCGCGGAAGAAGCACATAGAAGCAAATGTTTGTCCTTTTCATCGGCATTACCGGTCACGTGGCAACAGTGGCGTTAGAGCAACGTAGGTCGGTCAACTCTGACTGGTACACGACCATTTGTTTATCAGAAGTCTTTGGAGAAATTCGGAAAAAGTCGAAGAAGAGGCGAATAATTCTTCATCACTACAATGCGAGCAGTCACACATCGGCTCAAACAAACGAATTTTTGACCAGTCAAAACATCGAATTGATCGGTCATCCGCCGTAAAGCCCTGATTTGGCATCCAATGACTTCTTTTTATTCCCGTACATCAAAAACAAATTACGTGGTCGAACTATTTTCGACACCCGAAAAAGCGGTTGGTGCATTCAAGACGTATGTTCTGGAGTTACCTCCATCGAGTAGAAAAAGTGCTTCGAAAATTGGTTCAAACGCATGCAAAAGTGTATTGATTTTCACGGAGAATATTTTGAGAAACAATAAAACCCATTTCGATCATAAATATTTTTTTTTTCATTATTAGGCCAGAAATATAAATAGCAACCCTTGTGTTATTCGGAGTCAAAGTGATTTACGCGGTAAAGGCGCGTCCATTGATTACGTGAGGTGAAATCTCACTAAACCTCACCAAGGGGAAGGGGGAGGGGGAGGGCCAACGGAAATCTCAGGTGAGATTTCTAGAATGGTAGAGCTAAAAAAAAAAAAAAAAGTCTACAATTGATGCGAAAGTTGATTTTAGGGGGGTAAAAACCGACTTTAGGGAGGGTATAACCGCCCTTGGGAGCATGAGACCTAAGTTGCGAGGTCCCTTCGGGGGAGTCTGGAATTCAGGAAAATCACCTCACGTAATTAATGGACGCCCCCTTAGGTGACCGCTCCCTAATTTTACAAACCGGGTTTAAATCCACGCAGTATCTGATACTTGTGTTTATTTTTATCTGCAGAAATTGTTGAGCACGAATTTCTTATTTTATTTCAACTTTAAAACAAATCTCATTACAGCAAATGCAATTTCGGCCAATGACTTCCTAATATGCCTCATCCATAGCCATTGAAATTTGGCGAATCTGTTTTCGTCACATACATTATTTTATTTTCAACCATTTACACCCAACCACTTCCGTGAATTAAAGATATCGATCGTAGAAAAAGGGAAAAAAAAATCGATCCTCTCGATGTTATGTATTACAATTAAAATACTTCTTGATGACATACTGGTACAGAAAAGACGAAATGAAATAAAGTAAAAACTAATAGCCATTTCAATGGAAAAAACACCAAAATAATAAACTTATTAACAAAACATGAAAATATTATGTAAGAATATAGACTTTCGTGGCGTATGTTTGCAATGAAGTCCTCACGTGTGTACCTCCGGATTTTGTTGTGAAAACAGCATCCGGCGGTATACCCGTGAGGACTTCATTTCAAATCAACCATTTTCTAGGAGAAATGCTTTTCTGCTACTATGTTACTAGCATCAATGCTCGTCAAAAATAACAGGCTGAACGGTATGTTCTGGCAAGTAATTTCTTTGGAATTGATTAACTTAGTAAAATTGTTATAAAACAACGCACAATGTAATTCCTTGTGTCTTATCTGTAACAAAAACTATTAGTTGTCACTCTGGTCCGGGGTGCATTTAAACTTTATCGCAAACTCCGCTAATATACCAGACCTATATTTCATTGTCGGTTACTCCCGTGTGTCCCTTGATTCGCATTAGATGTATCTAACACGTAGCTACTGCTCTAAAATGGAAAGAAAATTATTAATTCAAATATCTGACACTTAATTACCTTGCAGCTTTCACTCCTCCGACGTCAGCGACGATAGAATCTGGATTTGATGCAAAATATGTTTTCATGATGAAAACAAAACTTTTTTTTTTTTGGAAAGATTATTATACAATATCGCTAACATTCACTTTTTATAGTATGAGTATGCAACATTCACCAATTATGCTGATAAATTACCATAAAAGTTAAACACAATAATAAAATTATAAAAACGCACAGTAACTACCATGTAGGAAGGAAATATATGGAGACGACGCAAGAGACCTTCACCACGCATTGAAGTGAAACAGGGCGGAGGAGGAGTGGGGGGGGGGGGCATGGCCGCTTCCATACAGACACGGGGAATATGTACAAAAACCTCAAGGGGACCCTAGGATAAACGTGACGCCGCAATCTGGTGATGGATTATTATGTAACTCGATATAACAAATAAAAAATGAAGAATAAAATTTTTTGTTATCCTGCTTAGTTTTCGAGATATTCTGTCCCAAATGTGAAATGGTTTTGGTTGAAATTCAGAAGAAAAAATTGGTCAAAGTCAAATTTGATGATGGATTCTTATTTAAAAAGACGAGACAAATGAAAAATAAAGAATAAAAATTTTCCATATCTCACCTAGTTCTAGAGATATACTGTATCAAAGTGAGGTGTCTTGAGTTGAAATGGAGAAGAAAAATTTCGCTAAAGTCAATGATCGATTCTTATGTAACACGACGAGACAAATCGAAAATAAAGAATAAAATTTTTCGATATCTTGCTTAGTTTTCGGAATATACTGGGATTGGGTTGATATGCGGCCTGGACCAAAAATTAATTCTGCCATAGCTACAATGAATTACATGCAGAATGGATATTTCAGTTTTTTTTACTACCACTTGTGGTTAGGTTGAAATGTGGCCTAGACCAGAATAAAAATAGTTATCTTGTTAACATACATCGTAAGCTTAATTGGAAATGGCTGGAAGTAGTTTCCATCGCGATATACGTTTTGTCATTAACTTGGTTCTCATGAAATTACTAACAGTAATAGATAAATTCTTTGTCCCTCATGGAACAACAAAACCATTCTGGTCCAGACTGCATTTAGACCTAACCACAATCTCCATTAAATTGTCGCTACGGAATCAAACTGTGTAGACATACCCACACACGCGTATTTGAATCGCAAACTGTATTTGCAGTAACATAGGGTTACCAGACGTCTCCGTTTCCCGGGGACAGTCCCCGTATTTAGCTCTCTGTCCCCGGACAGATTTTGTCCCCGCAATGTCCCCGGATTTTTACTGTTGACCCCAGAATTTTTTTAAAATCTAGATGTCCTTATCTAAAAGCCCCGATTTACTAATGCTTTCGTTTAAAGAAAGAAATCAATGAAATTTCTTCTCTAAAGGAATTTGTGTCAAAAGATAAAGCAGAAGGATGGAATGAATCCAGTGTTGGTGTTTGCTCAAGAATCAAGATGGAATTAACTTTATTTACATTTTTCCAACAAAATGGTCCCATATGTTCAGCTTCGCAACTTAGTAGAACTGTATTTGTGTCTTCCTGGGGTAACACATCTGTAGAGAGTTTTATCCTCAATGAACATGATGGGGATATCACAGAGTGTCAGAATGAGTACAGAAACAGTTCAAGCTACGCTAACTATATTAACAAACTTTTCCATGACTTGCCGACAATTTGCCGGTAGACAAGATCTTCTCAAGAAGATTCATTCTTCTGAGAAATACCAGTGACAACAAGTTGGAGGTAAAATTAGGTACCATATCTTTTAAAATACAAAATATATAACAATGGCAAACATGTTTCTTTTAAGTTAACCCAACCTTAAATCATCATATAACTTATAAAAGTGCACCGCATCATTAGGACAAAAAAAGTCAAAAGCGTCCCCGGATTTTGGTGAAAAAGTGCTGAAGCGTCCCCGGATTCGGAGAAAAAATTCTGGTAACCCTACAGTAACAACATCGTTTGCTTCATCAAGATTCCTAGATTGCATAGCATAATTTAACACATTTCATTTCATCATACATTGTCAGTATAAACTGCAACGTGACGAAAGAAAGCGCAATACTAAATTAACTGAATCGCGATGTAAAACACACCCCCTTAAATCTCATTTTCAACACTCGTTAAAAAGTAATGCTAGTCTATTATGTGCAAAATAGCAAGGTATGCCGATTTTCTAGACTACACCAACAAAAATTTGAGAACAAAGTCATCCCATTGAGAGCTATGACTAAATATTTATAGACAGGCAGCGAAGTTTGCAACTTCTACAGCTCACTTCAACAACGATAATTAGAATTCAACTTACTTATGAAATGATACTCCAGGTTCTTTCCTGTCTGGCCTATTTGTGCAACCGTACGCAACACAAGATGGCATTATAAAACACTTATACACATTACAAAATGAAATAATCACTACATCTAAACAATGTGAACATCGTAATTGTTTGGAAGCCCAATATCGCCGCTGCCGCCACTGCGCATGCGCGAGCCTGCTTCACCGATTTAAGGTCACTTCTCCTCCATATATTTCCTTCCTCCATGGTAACTACGCCATCGTTTACAATATGAACGTGTACTTTGACGTCACGATTCGATTCGACAAAAAACGTTGCGTTTCCGCGAAGTTATATTTCCCTTGATTTTGATTAATCAGTAAATGAAACGCGAATAAATAGGAAACAAAACTTTGTAGCGGTAATTCTATAGTAATAAAGTTTCCAAATAAAAATACTAGACGTATATTTGAATTTCGTACATGTTCCCTATTTACGATTAATAAAGTGGAGCAGCCATTCGACCATGCTGTTGAGACAGACAGTTTCTAAAACAACGTAAAGATATTCGTCGCTGATTGTCCTCGAAGAAAGAGGCGAGCAGCAAAATGCCTTTTAAAAATTTCGTGATTCTGATTTCACGTTAAACCGTTGGCCAGGTTTTATACATGCTGAATGTGACCATTTCAAATTTCCTTACACTTCGATAGTTTCTGATTAAGTCTTCTTCCTGTTTCTTCGTAAAAGTAAACATAAAGCTTAACGTATAAGATAATGTAAATGGGAATGCAAAGGTATTATGAGAGAGACATTTTGTTCCCTTAACACGTCACACACATACATCATGTTTCACACGTGACTATAGCAGCCGACAAATGCTTTAAAGATCAGTTAAATTTCTTTCGATATGTATAAGCTTCATTTTGATAAAATGCAATGCCTATTCTTGCTCGTTCTGTTCGAAGTATTATTTCTCACTGCATCTTGGGTGCAAGCCGCGTAGGTTTTGTTGTATCTCTTATGTTGTCTGTCTATGAAATGCGTATAAAAGTTCTAAATCAGTCATTACACAAGAAATCGCACAGATTACTGTGTATGAATGATGAAAACGATGATCATCTCTGCCATGTCAAATATGACGCAGTAACAAACAAAAGGAATCTCGTTATGCACGAGTAAAGCTAAGCTGTTCTAATGAGGTTGTGTAAAAGTTCAAAACCTCATGAAGCTGGTTATAATTGTACTGTAAAATTACGATAATCATATTGTTCAATAGTGACATGTTGTGTGATGGTGGTGAAGTCTACAAGAAAGACAGTGGTTGTGTAAAAGTTCAAAACCTCATGAAGCTGGTTATAATTGTACTGTAAAATTACGATAATCATATTGTTCAATAGTGACATGTTGTGTGATGGTGGTGAAGTCTACAAGAAAGACAGTGCTCCATCGCAGATTCGAGTGCGCAGTAAAAAAAAAAAAAAAAAAAAAAATATGAGCGTTTGGATGAAATTTTTGTTCTATAATACTTGTTAAAAATCATGAACTATGATTCTTCCGTAACACCTCTTTTCAAAGACGTCATCCCATCATGTAATGGCAGCATTGACATCAAATAACCAAATGATGCTAGTAAATCTTTATATATAAAAATCAATGTTTGTCTGTCTGTTTGTTCATTATGCGCTCCTCAACCGTTCATCCGATTACGGTGAAACTTTGAGTTGTCGAGTGCGCGCCTGCGAAGGTTCCTGACAAAAAAAAATCCAAAACACCACCCCCTCCACCCCTTTACAATCCCTAATTTAAACAAACCCAAAGATTTTATCCGATTTCCACCAAAATTTGCACATACATATTTTAAAACAAATTGAAAAATATTGGCTACATATGGTTTCCAAAAATGCAACCCCCCTTCTCCTATACATCCCCTTAATTTTTGCCAATGTACTTTATGTAAAGCAACAGTTTTTACTCGATTTTGAAGGAACTTCGCACACGTATACTTTAAAACAAACAGAAAAATACTGTCTACATTTGGTTTACTTAAACCCACTCCTCCCCCATTTACCCCTTCCCCTCTTAATTTCCAATGATCTTCATTGAAACCCACAGTTCTTATCCGATTACAATGAAAGTATGTTGAGTTGTTGAGTGCGCGTCTGCGTAGGTCCCTGACAAAAAAAAAAAAAAAAAAAAAAAAAAAAAAAAATCCAGAAAAACCACCCCCTCTTCTCCTTTATACCATAATTTAAAAAACCCACATATTTTATTGATTTCGATTGAAATTTGCTCACATGTACTTTAAAACAAATTGAAAAATATTGCCTAAATGTGGTTTCAAAAAACGCAACCCTTTTTCGCCTTACATCTCCCTGATTTAAGCAAACCCACAGATTTTTATCCGAATTCGATAGACATTTGCACACACATTGTTTAACACAATCAGAAAAATACTGCCTTTGTATGGTTTTTAAAAACACAACCCTTCTTTCCCTTTGCATCCCCTTAAACTTGCAATTTTTTTTATACAAAGTTACAGCATTTATCAGATTTCGATGGAAATTTGCAAATGTATACTTTAAAACAAACGGAAAAGTACTGTCTGCGCTTGGTTTATCGAAGCCCAACCCTCTCCCCTTCCTCCCCTCCCCTCCCCTCTTAATTTCCAATTATCTTTATAGGAACGCACAGTTTTTATCCTAATTCTATGGAACTTTTCATACGTACACTTTAAAACGAGGAGAAAAATAGTTAACATTTGGTTAACAATAACCAACCCCGCTACACCGTTCCACCCGTTTAATATGTATTTGTCAACGTTTTTAAACAAAGCTACAATCGATATCTTTTCACCAATCACTTTGAAATGTGGCACATACATGTATTTTTTCATGGAGGTTTCAGACTACATAAAAAATTCAAAAGCCACACCCTCTCCCCCTTTACACTCCTTAATTTGTATACAAACTCACTCCTTGATCTGATTTCCATGAAACTTTGCAGACGTATACTTTAAAACAAAAAGAAAAATGCACTTCAGTTTTACTAAAACCCAATACCTCTCCTCTTTTCCTCCCCCTTAATTATTGTGAATGTTCTTTATACAAAACTACAGTTTCTATCCGATTTTGAATGAAGTTTGCAAATGTATACTTTAAAATAAACAGAAAAATACTGTTTACTTTTGATTTGCCAAAGCCCACCGCTTACCCCTTTAACCCCCTTATATCTTAATTTCCTATGCTCTTTATAGAAACCCACAGTTTTTATCCGATTTCGATGGAACTTAGTATATTTACACCTTAAAACAAGGAGAAAAATACTGTTACATTTGATTTAAAAAAACCAGCTAAGCTCTCCCTTTTCTCCAAACCCCTTAATTTTTTCCAATGTTTCTTATACATACCCACAGTTTTTTATACGATATGGATGGAACTTTGAATTTAATACTTTAAAACAAACGGAAAAATACGGTCTTCTTTACCTCTCCCCCTTATTTTGTGCCAGTGTTCTTTATAGATACCTACAGTTTTTATCGGATATTGATGGAACTTTACATATGTTTACATTAAAACAAAGAGAAAACCACTGTGTTCATTTAGTTTACAAATACGCAACCCCTCTCCCCCTTTAAATCCCATTCCTTTTTACTTATATTCTTTATACAAAGCTACAGTTTTTATCCGAAGTTGAAGGGACTTTGCACATCCATCCTCCAAACAACGCTGGGTACTCTACTTTTGACCATAAATATTGTATATCCCAAAGCACTACAATAATTTTTTCCAATTTAATTTATGCACAAAAAGCCACTGACTTTAATTTATTTTTTTGCACTTAGGTGTGTATGCCTTGCGTATGTGTACCCACTTTGAGCGAAACTAGTGTTGCCCAAATGCAAGAACAAGACGAGACTTGGCCAGTCTTGGTCTTGGTGTTGCATCAATACACCTGGTCTTGGTCTTGGTCTTGCAAAAATGCAAGACCAAGACCGATTTTGGGCAACACTAGTGTTGCTCAAATGCAAGAACAAGACGAGACTTGGCCAGTCTTGGTCTTGGTCTTGCATCAATACATCTGGTCTTGGTCTTGGTCTTGCAAAAATGCAAGACCAAGACCGATTTTGGGCAACAGTAAGCGAAACATAGGCATTGCAATGCATGCCGGGCAAAGCTAGTGTTATATAAAATGTCATAAATGTTGTAGAAATTGGGAAATGGTTTGTAAATTAGAACAAAAAAAACTACACAATGTTTGTTGATGTTTGTATAAATATTTCACAAAATACATGTATCCTGTTATCATGGAGAAGGGATTCTGCATATATATCTCGTCACTGCGGTGGCCCCATGCACAATACATATAGAAGATATGGAAAACCTTGTAGACCAGGGATGCCCAACTTTATTAGATCCAAGATCTACTGTTTGCTGACGAAACCCTATGCGATCGACCAATGACATACTTCTTGAAATTTTAAATGAAACAGTATAGTGCAGTGCACAATTTTGTTGTACTTTTATTTTATTAAGAGAGAAATCATTAAACTGAAAATTATTCTTAGTAACTACTTATTTACATTAGTGTGAGCATTGCGTCTGAGCATCCTCCGCTAGATTAGCAAAATCAGGTTTGTAGTTGGAAATTGCCAACTTCACAGAATCCAATGTATGAGCGTCTGTCAAGCGAGAACGGTGTTTATTTTTTGTTTGTATTAAGCAGGAAAATACTGATTCACATAAACACGTTGAACCAAAACACGAATGAAGTTGTTCAACACATTTCTTCAAATTTGAATATTTCTCATTGGAAACCAATGCCCAGAAAACTAGAACTGAGGGTGACCTTGCTTTTAGAAACATGTTGCAGTGCAGAGAAATAATTTCATTTTGAAATATTATGTGGTTCATTTGAAATGTATCTGCATATTTATCAATGGAATTATTAAACGGATAACTGATGAATTACACAAATTTCTCAGTTTTTTTGAAATCACTATAACGAATTTCAAAAATCAGATACCACTTTGAATTTTAGGTAGGTTGTTTTTCCATATGAACCTTGATGTTTTGAAAAAGTTGATTTTTTTTCTTTTTTATGTCAACTTTTATAAACACTGTTTGACTTTGGAATTCTACAAAAGAACTCATAATTTTTATACGTGTTTTATTCTTGACTTGTAGTTCCAGATTTAATGTGCTCAGTTTTCCGGTAAAATATGTTAAAAATGCTAAATCATATTCCAAGTCTAAATCACGCAGATGCCGTTAATCATCACCCTTTTCTTCAGGAAATTTTATTATTTCGTCAAATAGATCACTAAATCTTCGCAAAAACTTGCTTCGACTTAACCACCTTACGTCAGTGTGAAATGCCAAATCTGGTTCATTCTCATCTAATTGCTGTTTAAAGAGCCGCCTTTGGAGAGATTTTCCTTTTATGAAATTTACAATCTTGAAAGAAATATCAATTACATGTTTTGTGTTTAGTCTCTGACTGGCCAGTACTTTTTTAGAATTATGCAGTGGAAGCTAATGAAGTCTGGAAATTCTTCGTCTTTGTGACAAAGAGCAATAAAATCATTATGAACACCTCTCATTGCAGAAGGCCCATCAGTTGTCATTGATATGAGTTTATATAAAAGTAGCTTAATATTGGTAATATATGTTTTGAATTCCGTGAATATATCAAGGCCAAGAGTTTTTCCTTTTAAGGAAATCATACATAGCAATTTTTCTTTCGTCGAGAAATCTTCAAAGATCATCCGAATAAAAATAAGTAACTGTGCAGTATCAGTGATATCTGTTGGCTCGTCAAGTTGTAACGAAAAAGCAAACGCAGCGGAAGATATCTCACTGTAGTTGTTCGTTTATGTTTTCACTCATCGCATCGTTTCTATACGGTGCATCACAGTATTTCTAGACAGCTGTAAACCATGAATAGCTTCTTTAATTTAATTTTCATTTTTGCAATTCACGAACAGTGAATCCAACACTGCTTCGAAAATTTCCTTGATGTATTCTCCATCGGAAAAAGGTTTTGCACTTTTGTGCAATTCTGTAGCTTACTTGGAAAGAAGCTTCAGTATCAACCTTACTTTGCTCAATAGGTTTAGAAAACATGTTTTCTTGCACTGTAAATTGCGATTTCAATGCTTGCAATTTACTCTTTCTTATTTCGCTGTTAGGTGGAAAGTCTGTCTGATATTTACTACTGTGTTAAAATATCGTTATAAATTTCCTTTCTTCGGTATTGCCACAGATGTATTGCATATTAAGCAGCATCAGTTTTCTTTCACCATAGTAAAGAAGTTGTCCCGTTCCCATTCTTGGTGAAAGTGATAGATATTTTATTTCTTTGGAACACATTTTTCAAGGATCTACAAAATAATATCAAAATATTAATAACATAATTCGTATAATAATACCACTAAATGTGAATTAAATTTATTTTCGTACTGATGGCACAAAGTCAGAAAGTGATCATTATTGAGGGTTTCGTTTGCCATAGTAATAATAACGAAAATATTATCTTATTTTATTTGATGAACCTTGAGAAGCATTTCTTTCTTCATTTAACGTTCCTTCAGCGTTTCTCTTCAACCACTTATCCCTGGCGTATGAGGCGCGATGCAGAGTCTAATCGTGATTTACATTTACGTTGACGTTGTAACTCCGCTAGACCCTGTCAACTGACGGAATGACAGCGTCCCATACGCTTCCCGCCTATTGGCTATCACACGCCGAAAACAAAAAGGAGCTACCTCGCCACGATCGACTGGATTAATAGCCGCGATCGACCGGTAGATCGCGATCGACCGGTTGGCCACCCCTGTTGTAGACAATGTACACAGACAATTGTGTTGTGCTGCACTCACTGGTTTACGATGATATGCGAACACCGATTCAATAATCAACCATACCTGGCATTCGCTTGGAGTGATTTCGGGAAAACGTGGAAAACCTATGCATGGCCAGACGGGGATTGGAATCCATGTTTTTCCGAATGCGAAGCCAGAGCGTTGTCGCTCACATCCCACGCTCGGTGCGGCCTTCTTCTGCGCAAGTTTGCATCACGGTGGTTTCCACGTTCATTTACGTTAAGAAATTCCACAGTAGGGAAAATTCACCAAGGAAGAGATGGCCTGCACGATATTTATCCGAACATTAATTACAGTTAGCATACCACTGTCTGAAAGTACACTTTTTACGTAATAATCAGACTTTCGATTTCACCGAACATCGCGTTATTTCTGTACGAAATAGATTGTTGTCATTTCGTCAAAATTTTGTCAACCTCCGGATGCTCTTAGAACAGGCTTCCTCGATAGCTGCCGTCACTAAGCATCATTGCCTCATTGGTATATGTCATGCGAGCTGAATAACTGATGTGCAGATAACCACAATTATCCAACAGAGCATTAGTCCTTGTTTAAAATAGTTTGACTTTTGATATTTGATTCGCTGGTGGCGATTCATAGTAAATCCTCATGGAAATTTTACATTACAGATTGCATCTATCAAAGAATGTATGTTTCAGATCCCATATGTGCATAGTTACGTATTTTAAGAGACGTGGTCTAGCCACGAAAGAAAATCTGTTGCGTGAAGTACTCCCCTCAGTTGTAAATGAAAGCGGAGATTCTCGAAATTGGCAGTAAATAAAACCGACACCGTTGGTAGGACATGGGTTAAAATCCTCTTTTGGCCATCCTTTTTTCTGTTTTCCATGGTTTCCTTAAATCACTGCAGGTGTATGCTGGTATGGTTCCTTCAAAAGACCATGGCTAAATTATTTCCCTTTCATTGCCCCCAAGCTTTCCTGCTTCTGATGACATCGACGTCGACGAGGCGTAAAGCCAGAAGCAGCAGTAGAAATTTACATTTGAATCAGGACCGCATTTATGCTCTCTGGGCCCCTAGGCTATACAGGTGATGCGGGCCCCTCTGTCGCTTAAATTTTGAAATATTCAAAAAAAAAATTATGGGCGACCTCTTTATTTTTTTTGTTTTTTAACTCTACTACTGGCCCAGGCGTGAGACCCAGGGTTATGGTGCGGGCCCCCCTTTGTGGTGCGGTCCCTAGTGGGGAAATTGAATGCAAGTGTACTGGTACTGCCTTCATGTATTATTCTTGAGCTTTAAGGATTTAACAGAGGTTTATTTTTCCATTTTTCTGTTGCATTAATGAAATTTTCTCACCAAGTTAGTTAATTTTTGAATGTTTTTTAATTTCACTTTTTTTAGGGAACTTTATTATGCGGATGTGTGCTGTAGTTAGTATTTGGTTTCTGATTTTTTACTAACTTTATGCTAGATGTGCCCTGATGGCTATCGAATGCAGGGATGGTTCCTTCATAAGGTCATGGCTGAATTCCTAATCGTTCCTGGCCCCCATTCTTTCCTGCCTCTGATGACGTCAACGAGGCGTACAGCCCTATTAGCAAAATAATAATAATCATAAAAATAATCCTTCAATCCAGTAATAATCATCATGCTTAACTTTAGCATAATATTGTTGATATCTTTCTAAAATTTGTAAATATGGACTTTCGTGTTAGTCGCTCTTTGTGTTTAGATTTTTTTTCTGCTTTGCGTTATTGGTGATGAGGAAAGTGTTTTTAGAGTAGGCGCTTATTGAGAGAAATTACTCCATTCTTTATTTTCCTGGGCACCTAATAATTTGTCTCCTAAAGTGTCCATTAATTGATGTCTTGCGTATTTGTGTCCCAGTAATAACTGACTGCATGTTTGTCTGATAAATTACTTCAAATAAACTAGATATTTCGGAGGCTACTTGGAAATATAGTTACCGATTTTATGGTCTATTTTATGGGAATAAGCATTAATTCCAAAAGTGGGCTACTTAAATGTGCAGGGAAGGGGGTAATTACATTATTTATGTTTACTCTTCGAAATCCGAAATTTTCATGAACTTTTGCCTACTGGATACGCAGGTTACTGTTATTTTTCGTACTTCAAACGTCCCGTTTACTAATGCTTGGAACTAAATGGCATAAATGAAACAGGATTATTCTGACTGCTGCTGCTGATGGCAGAACTGTCATAAGTCTATGGATTTGAAAGAAGTGACAACGGTTTGGTTTTTCAGACCATGGAGCCCGTAATGGAAGGTATTATCTGTAGTTTCTGAATAAATTGCGCAGGCATATAGAATAACCATGCGCTTGCTTAGCTTGGATTCGGAACACGCATAATACTAGTTTCTTGTGAACCACGATCGTATTATACTTTTGTTATAAAAATAACTAATTCAAGTAACAACAAAGCATCGCTGACAACATAGCATCGCTGACAACATCTGTAGAGGTTATAATTTCCTTACGAATAAATGTTGCAGTCTTTGGCATTTGTTATTAAACTTCCTCTGAATTTTTAACAATCGAAGATCAAAATGAAACACATTTTTTCGGGAATCATTGAACATTTCGGTCGGTATTCTAAATTATTAGTGTAAGAATTTCAATTCAGAAGTGAAACATACTCAGTTTCATTATAATTGAGTACGAAAATCAAAAGTTACACATTCCGATGAAAGTTAAATATGGCTAATGCAGGTATGCAGTCGGGTGTCCTCTGTACATATTTGATGAAAGGATCATGCGAAGGTCATTCACAGGTAAGATCATTTCAATTATTTTAATTGCCCTTCGCTGCTTTTTATCCGGCTTGTATTTGTATTTTGATGTACCACTTAGCGATAACTGCAGATGCCATGATTGTGCATAAGAGGAAAATTATCCGTATTTTTAAACTTTGATTTTGATCTTTAACGAGCTTGGTTTCTGTAGACGTATATCCTATTCTTTAGACAGATGCTTTGTCTAATGAAAATGAAATTGTTAACAGCGTTATAAGGAAACACGTGTATAATTTTCAACTTTCTTACCTGCTCACGCGACTTGGATAAAGTACAATTAACCAGAGAAATATGACTTCTAGTGTCCACGACACACTCTTTTTAGGGGATTCTACGACAACCGTGGCGCCACAATTTGATGATGGATTCTTATGTAACTCGACAAATTGAAAGTAAAGAATTAAATTTTTTGATGTCTCGCTTAGTTCTCGAGGTATTGTATCCCAAAATTGATGTGTTTAGTTTCAAATGCCGCCTGTACCAGAAGAAAAATTTCGCCATAGCCAACTTTCACGATGAATTTGTATGTAAATCGACGAGATTGATCGAAAATAAAGAATAAATATTATTTATATTTCGCTTATCTCGTGATAAAATAACTACACTGTGGACATGCACGATAGGTGTTTTATTTTCTTCTTATTGGTTGTTGTTAGGTTGAAATACGGCCTGGACCAGAAGAAACGTCGCCAAAAGCACAAGGAACTATTCCTGTAACTGATTTTTAACATGCTATATCTCGAAAACAAAGCGAGATATCAAAAAATTTTATTCTTTATTTTCGATTTGTTTCGTCGAGTTCTACAAGAATTATTCATGAGATAGTGGCGCCACCGTAATGATAGAATGCCTCTTTTTAAGACCATTTTAATTGCCGCCAAAATTCTCGATTTCGATACATCTGGTGTAGTTCTGCAAATTTCTCAATACTTTCAATTTTGACTCTCCAGAGTACATTAGAAATTCAAACTTTTATGACATCTGTTGTTTAGCCTCTCAGTTTTTTTAAAGATCCTTGAAATACTCTTTTAAAAATTATTGCTACCACATTTTTATCTGTATTTTTTCCTCCCAAGACCACTGAGAACAAACTTATTAAAATCTTTACAGAGGTTGCGGGAAGTAAATGGGGGATTCTATCATTACCGTGGCGCCACAATCTGATGATTGATTCATATAGAACTCGACGAGACAAATTGAAAGTAAAGAATAAAGTTTTTTGATATCTCGCTTAGTTCTCGAGATATCGTATCTCAAAATTGACGTAATTAGGTTGAAATATGGCCTGGACCAGGAGAAAAATTTCGGTATAGCCAAATTTGATGATGAATTCGTATGTAACTCGACGAGACAAATGGAAAATAAAGAATAAAGTTTTTTGATATCTCACTTAGTTCTCGACATATTGTAACTCAAAAATTAGGAGGTTAGGGTGAGATCCGGCCTGGACCAGAAATTTTTTTCACATAAACCACCATATCTACAGGGTGGAAATGCATTATAGGTGTTTTATTTTCTTCCTAGTGATTGTTGCTAGGTTGAAATACGACCTGGACCAGAAGAAAAATCACCAAAAGCAGAAGGAACTATACATATGACTGATATTTAACATGCTATATCTCGAAAACCAAGCGAGATATCAAAAAACTTTATTCTTTATTTTCGAATTTTTTCGTCGAGTTCTACAAGAATCTGTCATCAGATTTTGGCGCCACGGTAATGATAGAACTGCCAGTAAATGATTATTAAGGATTGAGATCCGGAGTTAAATGATAAAGCAAATATTTTTACATATTAATTCCAATAGCGTCACCAGAATGCTTCAAGTTTGAAACCTTCAAATTGATCAAGAGAATTGTTTATTTTATCTACCGTTCCATAATTTTCTCCCTTACGGTATAGTTGCCAATTTGTTATAAGCCTGTCGCTTATGGAATGTGTCGCCTTCTGTCTATGAAATGTGTAATCTGTTTTTGTATGAATGATGTAAATTTTGTTCGTGAATTGTGTAATTTATGAGGTGGAATCTGGGGTCCTTTTAGGCATTCAGAATGATTAGGGTAAAAACCCAAGAACCTAGTTAGGACTGATGTTTGAACTTTGTTGTGCATCCCCGGTGGAGTAGGACAGCGCTGTAACATGCGTACACATGTATAGATGAAGGGAATTTATGTTATGAAACTATTTGAACTAGACAATATGCTATAAACACGAGTAATGATAATGGAATAAGGGATAGCGTCAACGTTTCTTATATCGAAAGCTATCATGAATGCAAGCTTTGTTGAAAAACATTTTTTGCTGAGAAACTGACGAGTGTTGAATATAAGTTACCCAAACAATATTTAATTCATTGGTAACCGATTAAGATAATGTATGCAGTTACAGATGCTTTACTTATCATGAGAAGTAATGTACCTTAAAAGCATGAAAATTCTGATCTCTTCTGATAAGCATTTCTTTTTAATGATTATAGTATGGAGAAGGAATTACTTTATTAACATTTTAAGTGTAAATATCTTGTCCTAATATTTGATAGTAAACTAAATTGGCCAGGACACATAGAGAAGGTGGCAGGAAGAGGCTCCAAAATCATCTATTGGGGATGGTTATGAGGGTACGTACCAGATAACTGAGGGGAATTGGGTGACAAAATATTGTCCAACACATGGCTTGGATATGTTGGCGTAGTATGGGACCCGAATTTTGGGTATCAACTACAGGAATAGGAGGAGGTGCAAGGGATGGCAGCTTGATGTGTTTGCGTAAATTACCACAGAACACAAGCTGTAATTGACACGATAAAGAAACGGACCGAGCGTGTTGGTGTAACGGTTAGCGTTCTGGCCTCGCATTCGGGAGGACGGCGGTTCGAATCCTCGTCCGGGCATCCAGATTTGGGTTTTCCATGGTTTCCCAAATTACTCCAGGCAAATCCCGGGATGCTTCCTTCAAAAGGCCATGGCCGAATTCCTTCCCATTCCTTGCCCCCCATCCTTTACCGTCTCTAAAATACCTCGCTGTTAAGAGACGTTAAGCAGTTAAAAAAAAAAAAAAAAAAAAAAAAAAAAAAAAAAAAAAAAAAAAAAAAAAACTGGACTGGACTGGAAGTCATTGTAACACTGGACGAGGTTGAAGAAAGTGTTGGGTGTGTGCATACCTTATATTGGTGATAAGTTTTGGAGGTATGTAGTTCTACTTTTCCATTCCATGTATTACTCCTAATTTTTTTTTTACCGTAACTGCAAGCTGGCACTTGATTTCAGGCATAAAGCAGTGGAAAAAAATTCTTTTGTGGTTAAGGAAGTCGGGGACTGGAATAAATTATCAAAGGAATGGGTATCTAATTTACCAAAACCACTGAAAGTATTTAAAATTAAAATTCATAAATTGCAAAAAAAGATACGTAGGAAAATTGCACTAGAAGAATTGAAGATAAAATACATGAAATGCAAAAATAGATGTAAGCAAAATCACCATCATCACATATGTTCATACACAATTAAATTTATTAAAGAAAAATGCTTTTGACAGTAAATATGAGTTTAATTTAGCTAATGTCTAATTTTCCCCTTCTATTTTTAGTCAGTGACTGTAATATGTCTCAGTAGAATTGGAATTTTGATACGGCAGTCTTAATGATTTGAAATAGGAAAGGTTTAATGAATTCTTGGTAGCAATTCCAGAGGTTTGGGATATATTGTATCGTTCTTAATTTATAGTGATTCATTATTTGAGGGAATTTACGACAACCCTGGTGCCACAATTTGAAGACGGATTCTGATGTAAATAGACGAGACAAATTGAAAGTAAAGAATAAATTTTTTTGATATCTCGCTTAGTTCGCGAGATATCGTACCTCGAAATTCACAGGTTGAAATGCAGCCTGGACCAGAAGAAAAATTTCGCCAAATTTCATAATGAATTCGGCAGTTCTATCATTATCGTGGCGCCACAATCTAATGATTAACTCGGCGAAACAAATTGAAAATAAAGAATAAGATTTTTTGACATCTCGCTTTGTTTTCGAGATACAGCATTTTAAAAATCAGTTATAGGTATAGTTCCTTGTGCCTTTGATGGTGTTTCTTCTGGCCCAGGCCGTATCTCAACCTAAAAACCACCACAAGGAAGAAAATAAAACATCTACAGTGCATTTCCACCATGTAGACATGGTGGTTTTGGTGTTTTTTTTTTCTGGTCCATGCCGAATCTCACTTAACCACCTCACTTTTGAGAAACAATATCTCAAGAACTAAGCGATATATATATATATAAATAAAATGTATTCTTTATTTTCGATTTGTCTCGTCGATTTACATACATATTCGCCATCAAATTTGGCTATGGCAAAATTTTTCTTCTGGTACAGGCCGCATTTCAACATAACTCCGTCAGTTTTGAGATGCAATCAATATCTCTAGAACTAATATAAAAAAAAAAAAAATATATATATTCTTTCAATTTCTCGTCGAGTTACACACGAATCCATCATCAAATTGCGTCGCCACGGTTATCGTAGAATCCCCATGAATTCGTATGCAACTGGACGAGAAAAATCGAAAAAAAAGAATATATATATATATATATATATATATATTTGATATCTCGCTTAGTTCTCTACATATTGTATCTCAAAAGTGAGGATGTTAGGGTGAGATCTGACCTTAACCGGGAAAAAAAATCCGCCATAATTACTACACACGGTTTTTTATTTTCTTCCTAGTGGTTGTTGTTAGGTTGATATGTGGCCTGGACTAGAAGAAACGTCTCCAAAAGCACAAGGAACAACTATACCTACAACTTATTTTTGACATGCTATATCTCGAAAACTGAGGGAGATATCAAAACATTTTATTTTTTTGTCGAGTTCTATAAGAATTCATTATTAGATGAAAGCGCCATGGTAGTGATAAAACTGCCATTGTTTAGTTATCATAGTAACATTTCATCTTGAAATGTTAAGACATCAGAATAAGAAGGAAAAATTGGATTAAAACTCTTACCAGAAGTTGCTCTCATTGTCATGCACGCTAAAAACAATTTGCTAAAGGAAAAGCAGTGTTTTTATGTATACTTGGCAGTTTGGCACTTAATTAAGCTATTTACTCCAATCATATCTGCAGGCTGGTAACTGATAAGGGGGCGTCCATTAATGATGTGAGGTGTTTTTCCGGAATTACGGACGTCCTCCCCCCCCCCCCCCCCTCTTGTGACACTTCGTGAGATCTGGTCAGAGGCCCCTCCCTCCTATCTAAAATGACGTGAGATTTTGACGGATTCCCCCGACCTCGGGGGTTTATTTTTTTTTTTGCCCTACAATCCTGCAAGAATTTCAAAACCTCACATGAGATTTCCTTTGATCCCCTCCCCCTTGGTGAGATTTTGCCGGACCCCCCTCTCTGTTTCACCTCACGTAATTAATGGAGCCCCCTAATGCTGTCAGCCAACCTACATTTGCATAAAAACAAGCTTTACTTCAAGCACTAGCAGATTAAAGACATTGGACTCTTCATCTAGATAACAAGTTGGTTATATTTTTTAACAGTTAAGTGGGAGATAAACATCCTACCCTATTTAATACTAGGCAAAAAAGTTACAACCAACTGTTGATGGGTTAAACATTTTGCCCAAACAAAAAAATATTATATATTTCTAGCTGCATTATCTTCTGTATGAAACATGTGGAAAACCCTAGTTCAAAAGCAAATGGCTCTTGTTTACCATATTGGTTCCCTGTGTTAGCAGATTTCTAATTGACTTTGGGAGATCTTATCTAATTACTAGCTTCGAGCCCGTCAAAAATGACGGTTTGAACGTAATATTCTGGCAGCTCATTTTTTTTTTTTGCAGTTGGTTAATTAAACGGAACTGATATTACATAATACTAATGACCTTGATTTTACAAAGTTCTACATATTTCATTTGCCGTTCACATAGCCATACAGTAGTAACTTCTACTGAATTAATGACGCCGGAAGTAAAGAACCAATTAAATAAAATCAGATTAGGAATTCCAAAACTTTTGCTATCCATGTAATATCAGTTTTATTCCTGGTCCAGGCACATTTCAGCACGTTAAATATGAAACTACTTCCACCCGCATTAATTAATACCTTTAGTAACATGGCGCTTATGAAAGCAGTTTAATTGGTCTGTAAAACTCGTTTCAGAGTGAATTATGCTGTAACAAAATGTGTCAGTTGCGATTCTGGTAAACTCAACCACAACCTCCAGTAATATTGCGTTCGAAAATCATAGCCTCTATTACCCTCAAATGAATAATGATGGGTATCACCTATGGTGGTAGTAGGAATTCATTCTGAAAAACCTTGTAAGAAAAATAATCTTTTTTTAATTATATCTTTCGTTATATGAATACGTTACTCTCGTTAGATTATCAGAGCACTTGGTTAGGATCTCACATAAATAAATGCATTTTACGTTAGATGACGGAGATTACAATTTCGAAAACAAATAACTGTTATTTATTTGACTAATACATGTCGCGATTACGTATGTACGATTCTCTGAGTTTTTAATAAACCACATTGTTTCTTATCGTGTGCCAAAAAATTCTTAGTTTATGGTTTAAACTGGTGCTTACAACTGAGGCAGGTAAAATAGCGTAAATAATGAAAACCCTTCTCCTTACATTAATTTCTGCATCTGGTTGTCGTAGATAAATAAAAAGCAATATGTAAATTTAATCGAACGTAATAATTGTAACTTTGTGACATATAATTGCCTGGTATTAATTTTTTTTCCCTACTCTCAGTATTTATTATATCACTGCTCACTGCTATTTTGCGGCAATAACATCGTTGTTGAATTGCGAGTGTCATATCCTTGATGATTTAAATCTGATAAAAAAGTTATCTTAAATCTCATTTAATAGCTAACACATGTATCAAAAACTAAGGGTATCATATATAATGGTAGTAGGAATTTATTATGGAAAAGCTTATAAGGAGAAACGATTAAGTCATCCTTAATGATATCTTTAGTTATACGAATACGTTATTCTCGTTAGATTATCAGAGTATTTTGTTAGGATTTTAAAATAAAAAAATGCATTTCACTTTAGATTACGGAGACTATAATTTCGTAAACGGGTCACTGTTATTTATGTGACAAATACATTTCGTATTATGTACATTTCTCCTAGTTTTTAATAAACTTCATTGCCTCTTGCCTTCTGCCAAAAAAATTCTTAGGTTATGCTCATAACTGATGCAGATAAAGTAGCGTAAATATTGAATCCCCTTCTCAATTTCTGTGTCTAACTGATACGGATAAAATAGCGCAAATATTGAATCTCCTTCTCCTTATATGAATTTCAGCGTCTAGCTGTAAATAAACGAAAAGCAAGATGGTGGTACGAACGTAATATGGTGGTTGATGATTGGCCATTCGTTAGCCAATAGGAGAAGCAGCTATAGACGACGCATGCAGACGCCACGTTAGCTTTTTATATAATAGGATTATTACAGCCAATTTTTCTTGATCATCATGAATATTCTTTGATTATTTGTCATATGTCATAAGATACAAATAAGATATTAATTTTATGTTACTTTGTTTCCACCTTATGGCATTCTTTCCCCCGTGTTCTGCATAAATACCATCTGCAGCTATCAACATCATGTTATAAATCCTCAGAAATGTAACAGAATAGTATATAGTTCCTCTGACCTTATACAAAATGGCCTCACACTGATTATAATATCATTAAATTAAATTAATGAATGACACATTTCTAATGTATTATAGAGAAGATAAGACGAGAGAGGACAAGAATACTAACAGTAAAACAAAATACCAATTGCAAGATGTAGCTGACAAGAGAGGGTAAAAACTTAAAGATAAAAGACATCAATACGAAATTTTTATACAATCCAACGAATGGATGGATGAAAATTATCTTAAGATACGGATGCTCATGGTCCTTTCTAAGATGGTTTCAGCTGTTGTTCCGATTAACCTGGACAAAATTGTACACTTGAGATTTTGGGAATTGGTACTATTATCAGCTGTTGGTCTATTCATTTTTTTATTTTTTTTTTTGCTGTCATTAGTCTTTTGACTAGATTGACGCAGAAAATCCCTTCATATCTTGTGCTAACCCTCTTCATCCCAACATATCCTTTAAAACCCACATCCTCAATTATCTGCTTCATATATTTAATCTCTGTCTTCCTCTACAGTTCTTACCTTCAACTGTTCCCTTCACCAGCAAATTAACCAATCCTGCATGTCTGAAAAATTGCCTACCAGCCTATCTTTTCTTTCTGTAAGCTTCTTCCACAAACTTCTTTCCCCACCCATCATTTTCAAAACTCACTCATTTCTTACTTCTGTCCACTTAATTTTCAACATTCTTCTGTAGTACCACATTTCAAATGCTTCAATTTTCTTTCTTTCTGGTATTCCTAAAGTTTCACTACCATAAAGTTCAAAGCTCCACACAGAGTTTTAAAAAGTTCATTCTACTTCCTAGATCAATATTTGACACTAAAATATTTCTATTATTCATGAAGGCTCTTTTTGCTAGCGCTATTCTGCTTTTAACATCATTCCTGCTTTGGCCATGGTTGTATTTTTGCTTCCCAAGTAACAGAATTCACTTGTTTCTCCTATTGCATCTGATCCTATTTTTTGTATTTAATATTTAATTGGTATCATTTTCTGCTACATTTTTTTTTTTGACTTGCTTTGATTTATATTCAGTCCAAAATCTTCCTTCAGTATTTTGTTCATGCCATTCAGTATCTTCTCTATATACTCAGCCTGTTCTGGTTAACAAGACGAAGTCATCAGCAAATCGTAGCATACTAATTTTTTTCTCCCTGAACACTTATGCTATATGGAAATTTTTATTTTACTTTCTTTATTGCTTCTTCTACATTCAAGTTGAATATTAAACGGGGATAGACTACAACCCTCACACCCTTTTTAACTCGTGCACGTCTCTCCTAGTTCTCTAATTTTATTTTTGCCACTTGATTCTTATATAGTGTATAAAGTCTTCTTCTATCTATATATTTTAGACCTGACTTCTTTAAAATTTTCAACATCTTGTACCACCTAATGTTATGAAAAGCTTTTTCTAAATTAACAAACGCCATATAAGTATCTTTATGTTCTTGATCCGCCCTTCAAGTATTAATCTTAAAGCCAGAATTGTTTCCCTTGTACCTCGATTTTTCCTAAACCCAAACTGATCTTCACCTATTATCTCTTCTACTACAATTTCCATTCTTCTGTATATTATTCTGGTAAGTAATTTTGAAGCATGTGATGTTAGACTAATAGTGCAGTAATTCTCACATTTGTCAGCTTGTGCTTTCTTCGGAAGTGTGAAGATGTTATTTTTATTAAATCAGTTGAGATTTCTCCTGTTTCATTACTTTTTGATTTCAGCTTGAATAATATTTTGATTCCTTCTTCTCCTATGGATTTAAGAAGTTCTGCAGGGATCTCACCATTTCCAACTTCCTTATTTGTTTTCAAGTCATTCAGAGCTCTATTAAATTCTGCCCTCAAAACAGGATCTCCTAAGTCATCAATGTCAACACGCCTTCCTTTTTCCATTACTCTATTGTTCAAGTCGTCCCCATCATACAGTTTCTCAGTGTATTCCTTCCATCGGTTAGCTCTATTATCTGAGCTTAAAAGAGGGTTCCCATCAGCAGCTTTAATGTTCACACCTCCATTCTTCATTTCTCCAAAATTCTGTTTGATTTTCCTGTATGGAACATCTACCTTTACCTATGACCATTTCGTTTTCTACTTCTTCACACTTTTCGTGTAGCCATTTTTATTTTTTTTATTTTTTTTTTTGCATTACCTGTTTTATTTGATTTCTAAATTGTCTGTATTGCTCTCTTCTTGCTTTTATACTGAGCATTTTTGTGCCTTCTACTCTGATTCATCAGCTCCAAAAAAATCTTCTGTGGTCCAAGGTTTTCCGGGCAACTTGTTCCCTAAAGCGTAATGTTTCTTTACCAGCTTTCATTATTTCGGTCTTTAATGCATACTATTCGTCCTTGGTTGAGTTCCTTTCAGAGTTAGTTCTTAGACCTAAGTCTACCATTTCTGAAAATTTTCTCTCATGCTAGTTTGTTTCAGTTTACTCACTTCCAATCTGATCTGCTTATACTGATTCCGTATTCACTGAATTTCAGCCCGCACTTCATTACAATAAAATTACGGTCAGAGTCAGTCTGCTCCTGGGTTCGCTTTACAATCTAGAACTTTATTACTGAATCTCTGTTTGAATCATGATATAATCTAGCTGATTCCTTCCTGCCTGTATCCGCAGGACGTTTCCAGGTATATATCCTTCTTGCATTGTTCTTAAACAGTGTGTTTGCCACAACTGGCTTATATCTCTCACAAAATTCTAACAACCTGCTTTCCTTGCTCATTTCTTTCTCCTTGACCCAAAACTTTCTACTGTACTTCCCTCTTTTCCTTCTCTCACTATTGCAATCCAATCACCCATGACTGTTAGATTTTCCTCCCCCTTCAGATATTGGATTAATTCTTTAATTTCGGCGTATATTTTCTCTATTTCGTCATCACCGTCCTGTGACGTTGGCATATACACTTGTACTAACGTGCTTGGGGTGGGCTTAGTTTCTAACCTCATCAAAATAATCCTGTCACTAAACTGTTCGTAATAACTCATCCGTTTCCCTACTCTCTTATTCATTACAAATCCTACACCAGTGACTCCATTGACAGCTTGTGTGCTAATTTTCCTTTGTTCCCCGTACCAGAAATTCTGTGGGTCCTTCCATTTAATCTCACTCATCCAACAACAGCTAACTTAAGTTGTTCCATCTCCCTTTTTATGTTTTCTAATCTACCTCCCTATTCAGACTTCTAACATTCCATGCTCCGACCGTAGAATGTTTCTATTCATTTATGACCCCTCCCTGAGCAGTCCCCACCCGGATATCCGATTGGGAGACTATTTTACATCCGGAATATTTTACCCAAAGTAGAAGCCATCATGATATATGTAATTTGAGAGAACTACATTTTCTCAGTATACTATTTGGGTCTTTAATGCAGTGATTTCTCGTTGCCTTCTGCATCCCCATGCTGTTGATAATTTCTGATTCATCCGCCTTTAGGGGCCGTTCCAACCCCAAGGGCAAGAGGGTGCCCTAGACTGCTTCCTGCTTTTCCACCCTCCTCTTGGAGGCCGTTGGCAAGCAGTGGGTGACCCTTATACCGGAATCTTTCAGTCGCCAGAGCCTCGTCTATGCAAACAGGCTGCACCACGTGAAGTAGGACATTTGGTTGGAAAAGGCTCGTATAGTCTCTCCCAAACCCTTACATCCCAAGTCATTATAACTATGTTTAAATCTTACACTTTAAGTTCTGTAGTTGGTGACTTTTTCAACTGAATTGGTATTGATATGTTTCCTTCCATGTTCATCACAGATACTTAAAACTGATTATTTTTAACATGTTTCAGATGACTATGGATGAAAAATATGTAGAAAGTATATGGGCTTTATTAAAATGCTATTCAAGAAATCCAAAAGAAGAATAACTCAGGCCTTAGTTTTGAAGAGCTTTACCGGAATGCATACACTATGGTGTTACACAAGCATGGAGAACGATTGTACACTGGTCTCAAGGAAGTTGTCACGCAACATCTGGAATCAAAGGTAGGAAGAACTTGACTTTAGCTCTATAGTAAAAAGTCTTGTGCTACTTAAAATTTTTGCCAATTTGTGTTCTTAATGGGCCATTAAAAAGCTTATGAATAGATTTGCAGTTGGAATTTATTTGACAAAAATTTTCAGACTGATTACAGTTTGATTTTTTATGTGTCATTTTAAAATTTTTGACTTGTCCTTTCTGTTTTTGAGTGTTAATAGATAGCACAGCAGACATCTGTTAAAGTATGCCCAGTAATATTATTATGGGTGATAAGCTTAGCTTAACAACTTGAAAGATAGAAGTGACATTTTGTACAATAATTACTGGCATCAGTTTATGGCTACCAAATGCAAAGATTTAGTAACAGTTACCCAGGTGCCATAAAATTTCATACTCGGCCTAATCCTGTATAAACAAAATAAATACTACTATCCACAGTCTTATCTTAACTAGTAGCTTTTCTCACTTTTATCTAGTTGCCCTTGGTGTATTTGATTTTGCATTTATATGAAGGTGATGGATTCACTCTGCTAATAATTAAATAAAAGATGTCTGATAAAATAATGTGATTTTAAATGAACAATGTGGTTTAGCAGAGAATCAGTTAGTGGACAATGTGGAAAATACTTTACGGTCAAGAGAAGCCATGGTGGTAAATAAGGTTAAAATCATTATATGAATGACTTGCTGGGAGGAAGACTTTTTAAGAGATACGAAATAAAGCAGCATTTACAACTCTTTTTTGTTTTTTGTTTTTTTTTTTAACCTGGATACCAGCAAAATGTCAAAAATAATTTACAGATCATAAACTAATGAGCCTAATTTTTTTTACCTATGCGTACATTACTAAGGAAATATCAGATTTTTAGCTTCCTGATTGAAATATTCATAGCTTTTGCAAAGTTTGATTATATGCTTATGGCTTTTACTCTCTTATAGCCGTATGCAATATGATTGCTGTATCCATTTTATGTGAATAATTTTTACTAATTTATTTTTTATTATATATTTAATTAATTAGACTTAAATTTTTAATATTCTGTGTTCTACCTGTACCTTCTTCACAGACCACACCACTGTCTGAGAAATACTGAAATAAAGAGCTGAGAAAATGGTTTCAGAAGAGATGAAAGTAAAAACAGGAGTGCCATGCCAAGCCTATTTGATAAGCAGTTAACCTCTCGGGTCCAGCATTTGGGAGAACACGGGTTCAATCCCTGGTCTGTTCATCCAAATTTCAGTTTTCCATGCTATTCCAAAGTTGCTACGTACGTTTGAATACCAATATGATTCCTTAAAATGGCCATGGCTGAACTCTTTCCTATACCTTGTTACAGTCCTCTACCATTTCTAATAACCTTAATTCCAATGAGGTGGAAAGCCTCATGTAAGAAAAAGGAATGCTGGGATCATAGCTGTTCACTATTCTAATGAATGATTGTATTGATGATTTATAGATACAATTGTTTGCGGATGGAACAATGTTGTGTAACAGAATTAATTTGACTGAGAACAGGTAGTTATTAATCTCGACAGGAGTTGGGTAGGTCAACAATGAATTAAACACAATTCCCAAAAAGATCTGACTTATTAGTTACACAAATTGATAAATAATTTTTTGTATGGTTGGGTGGAGGAGGATGAATTGTTTTTTGAAGCTATACAGGGTGGCCCAAAAATAGGTATACAATTACATATACATCATATTTAATCCCTTAGGTGTTCAAAATGGCCTCCTTCGGTATTGATACATTCCTGCAACCTGTCTCCGACACTCTCACACGCAGTGCGACACAAATTCCGGTTGCAACAAATTTCCTTAAACGCATTATAGGTGAAATTATCCAACTGATGTACTGTGACAGGTTTTCGGGAATAAACCTTATCCTTTACCGCTCCCCAGAAGAAGGAATCGATGCTCCCCTGTCACTCAATCCAATGCTGCAGGAATGCCTCGTTTGGTATCTACGAACCGCCGAAGAAAAATGCGGTGGGGCCCCGTTCTGTTGAAAAAACAGTTCCACTGTTTTCGTTCGTGTTTGCAGGTGTGGCACCACAACTTCGATCAATGTGTCCAGATATTTGGGGCCATCAACAGTTTGATCGAAAAAGACAGGACCACGACATGATTGAAAAAGATAGACCCACGACACCAGAATATGCCACCTCACATTGTGACGCCTGGCTGATTCAGTTGCATAGTCATAATGTCATGTGGGTTTTCATCGGCCCAGTACACACATTTTTGTCTGTTCACGTGACCAGACAATTTAAAATAGGTTTCATCTGTCCTCACGATTTTTGAAAGCACGCCTGGTTGTTCAGTCACTCGATTGCGCATTACCTCACAAAACTGTAGTCTGCGGTCTGGATTGTCCTCAACAAGGCCATGCAACCGTCTGGGGCAGTTTGGTTTAAGGTGCAGCTGTTGCATCAGACGTTGAACTGATGTCCTTGGGATACCCATCTCCTGAGACACGTCACATGGACTTCTATGGACTGTTTACTATTGTAAGAGCTACCTTAATCTCATTTTCCTGTGTCGACGTCCTGCGCAGTCTTCCAGACTTGTCAACAGAACTCATGGCCTCAGACTTCTCTTTGATGCTGTAAATTGTAAGACGTGATGGCCCAGGCAAATGGAAATTCCTCTTTCCCCTACCTACGCATGGTCTCTGCATTTTCATACTTCCAGTAGGTCTTCAGGATCCACTGTCATTGCTCCTCACTCAGATTTCCAGCCATATTTACCCTAGACTAAAAAAAGGGCACAATCAGTTATGTATTCTTAGAAAAATTGAAAAATAATCAGTTTGTTAAATTGGAACATAAAACGTGTAGAGTAACAAATTCTGGCTAATTTCTCTTAACACAGAATTCAGAAACCAATGTGAAAGTTTGGGATTTCCCCTAAAAACCCCTCTTAAAACTTGTATATGTAACTGTATACCTACTTTTGGGCCACCCTGCTTATATAAAATGTTCGCATAGCATTTGATGATAAAATCATTGGGCCAGAGACATTGTGGAGGTGGTAGGGAGAGATTTAATAGTTATGTCATTCATTGGAGAAGATGTGTGTGAATTAAGATAAAATCAGCCTGGTTGGCAAGTGTTAAAGTTTTGGCTTGGCATTTGGTATGACATTGGTTTACATTTCCATACTGACATCCTGATTCCAGTTTTCCACAATTTCCAGAAATCTCTCCAGGAAAATGCAAGGATGGTTCCTTTAAAAGGCAAATTCATCCCCATTGCTAATTTTTAGATGTCATCTGCATCGATGAGGCATTAAACTTTGAACAAAATAAGAAAGACAAGAGGAACGAATTAATGACCAAAGTGTTTCCTGGTGGAGTGGGTTGGTTTGGTACCCACATAATTGATATGAAATACAGGAGGTGGGAAGTTGCAAAGGAAGGCAGTTAGTTTCATATTATGAAAATTACTGCAGAATGCAATAAGTGACTGATATGATGAAGGAGCTGTTTTGGTTTTCATTTGAAGACTGAAGTGGCAGAAGGGATTTCTGTGAGTGTTCGCATCATTGGTGATGAAGCCAGGATGGATATTGGAAAACAAATTATGAATGATATGTGAAAGGGAAGAGATGACCATGATGATAAATTAACTCTTGATTTGGGAATAAGATAGTAGGAAAACTCTGATTTGTTGGCGAGGGCAAAATTACAGTGGGAGACACTGAAAAACAATTTGCCTGAAATGTTCACAAAAGTTCATGGTGAAAATTTATATAACGCAAAAGAAAGTGTGTTGGGAAACTTCTGCCAGGGTACATGGTGAATCACAATTGATTAATAAATTTATAAAAAATAATAGTAAAAATAGAAGTTGTAGTAACATAATGGAGATGGTACTAGTTATTGTTCATACATGTGTTGTGCAGTTGTACATTAGTTTATCATAAAAATGAACTGGGAATATGGCATCAGTGAGCAGTTATTAGAGGATTTGTGTGTTGATTTGCCCTCTTTTAATTGTTTTAAATATCCTTTTTTGAGTTATAACTTTACAGTAAAACATGTTTAGTGCAAAGGCAATTTATATTAATGACATTATGCATAAAAGTCATATGACTGCTGCAATATTACTCATTTTACTGACTGAAAATGATTTCAGTAATGATCTTTCTTTTTTTCTAGGTTAGAGAAGATGTTCTGAATGCATTACACAATAATTTTCTTCAAACTTTAAATCAGGCATGGAATGACCATCAAACGTCGATGGTAATGATCAGAGACATATTGATGTACATGGACAGAGTTTACGTACAGCAAAATGATGTTGATAATGTATATAATCTTGGACTCATAATATTTAGGGATCAAGTATGTGTTTGTTGCTGTAGCCATTATCTTAATTTGTAAATAGAGTAGAAACTTTGTTGGTAGATATGTAGAATTTTTGTTATAAGTGGTTGTTAACTATCAGTAACAGGAATTTTTAATTCTGCAGAGCAAGTTTCAGCAATGTACTAACTACGCATTGTTTTTACAGGTCGTACGCTATGGCTGTATAAGAGACCATTTGAGAGATACCCTGTTAGATATGGTGATGCGAGAGAGAAGAGGAGAAGTGGTAGATAGAATTGCAATCAAGAATGCATGTCAAATGTTAATGGTCTTGGGAATTAACAGTCGGTCAGTTTACGAAGAAGATTTTGAAAGACCGTTCCTCCAACAGTCTGCAGAATTTTACAGGGTATGCGAAATTTGTAATTTCCTGGGTTATGGAGAAATATGTAATTTTTTTATTTGTTATATCTAACATTAAACTGAATATTTAAATGTTCACTTCGAAAAAGAATGCAAAGACATGAATGCTGAAGCCAAATTTGATAACTGTTTATATTTTCTTACAACATGAATGAATTAAGAGCTAATGGGAAATGTTTTGAAAGGTGAAGTAAATGTGGAGGTAAAAGCCAGATTGTATAAGAATTGTGGTTGTGAAAAGAGGCTAACAATCCCTTCATGAAAGATGATGCAGTGGTGGTAGATGAAGGTGGAAAAACTGATAATGGATCTTCTAGTTGCTGTTCTCAGGAGAGAAATTTAGAACTGTTGCCGAATTATGATAAATAATATGACGTTTGCATGAAATTTGATGTGCATAACATTTGATGTTTAAGTAAAGATGTTCAAATGAAGAGCTAAAAAGAAGCAGATTACAAGATCATAAACACACTGGAGTTTGTTGTGGAGATGTTCGAATTTTTTTATGGTCATAAAGCTGTATTGGCTATAGTGAAAGGAAATGCTAGAGGGGAATATGTGGTGTCATAACAGGGATGAACACACAAATAATATTGAAAAACTGTTTCAATATAAACTAAAATTCTTGAAGTACGAAGACTGTATGCCACAAATGCAAAAAGATTGGAGAAAGAAAAGTTTTGTACAGGTAAAAAAATAGTAACTGGGAAAATTGCAACAGAAATATCTAGTTGGAAGAACTTTGATAATGGTGTTATAAAAATTCTATATTATGGACATTTTACTGTCATGTATATTTAGTGGTTACATTTCACATTCTGTTTACGTTGATTTTTATTTTCCTATTGTGGCTAAGAGTTTGTGATAGATTTATCCATTTTGAGTTCCGTAGCAGGTATTGAACTTTCAGAATTTCATCATTTACCCCATAGCACACGTTATAGCTACGTAAGTTCACTACCTTGTGATGGATTGCAATGAAATTTTGTGGGAAGATGTATTATATTAGCTGAAAAGCAGAGCAAAATGGCTGCATTTTTTATTTTATATTTTTATTTTTTTTATGGCACTTCATATCCCCAAAAGGGACTGTGTTCTTATTTTCATGTACTCCATCAACTTTGGTGCCATTAGATAGGTATTCAAAAATTTGTTCAATGTTGTTATGATACAGTATTATTTATTTGCATATGATGTGACATGAGTGCTCGAAGTAATTAAAAATGTGTTTCCCCTCACTAATTATCCAACAATGATGATTTTTTTTTTAAGAAACTGAAAATATTGGTGCTTAGTAAAATTTTGCAGTGAAAATTGTGTAGGTTAAGAAATGTGTTTTTATTTACTGCAAAAAGATTGTGAATAAAATAATAAAAATACCTACTTGCCAATGTTGAGGATTTATTTGTACCTCTTGAAATAGTTGAACAGGTATTCCAAAATTCAGTCTGTATTGTTTTGGCTGTTTTAGCTGTGTATTACATTAGGTATGAGTTGCTAAAATGTAGCCTTTTTAAAATTATTCTATTACCTGCAAAATTTATTTTGTGGTTCATAAAATAAGTTTGTGTAACAAGGAGACTACTATACCTTGGTGTCAAAGATTTTTCTCAAATTTAGGGTCGTGTTGCAGACCTCAGTAGTAATACTGTGGAGAAGTTCTAAGGTATACCTTTCAAGCATTCTCTAGAAAACTAACCTCAAAGGTCTCAGAATTGACTCACATTCATACAGCTGCAACTTACTAGCAGTAGTGTAGCTACATTGTTGAGGCCTGTGGCAAAACCACTGGATGGGGCCATCCCTCAGTGCCGTATCTGAGAGGGGGAGGGGGAGGGGGGAGTGGCAAAATGGGGCCTTCTTTCATCCTAATGTTACGCTACTGTTAAGTAGTAACTTTATTTGTATGCATGGTCTTATGGTTAGAGTGATGGATTTATAAATGGCCGACTGGAGTTTGAATCTCCGTGTGGTCTCAGTTTTATTCCGCATTACTTTTTATTCCCTACTTACAGTTATTAGTTTTTTATTTGAATTTTAATAATTAATATTTTATTATAATTTTTTGTTGATTTAGTTTTTAACCCCTTTTCCCTGCCAAAGGCAGCAGGAATTTTATTCATGGAAAATAGAAAGTCTATATACATTCAAAACTTGCATTGCTTCAAGTGTTTCATATTTTTCTGCTGGAATATTTAAATAGTCATATAATATTTGGCAATAAACAATTAAATCATGCTATTCAAAATAATTAATATCTGACAAAAAGAAGTGTGGATTGGTGTCAAGAAATGATGTATTAAAGAGCCAGTTCTTCCAAAATTTTGAAGAACTGTTGAAAAGCACTCTTTATTTGATTGAAACCTTTCTGTTTATAGACATATTTTTTATAATATAAATAAAGTTTGTTTTCAATAACAGATTTTAGAAATATATCGTGCACATGGTGCTAGATAAAAAAAAAAAAAAACTGGGAAGTGTAATTGAGAGACATTTTCAGCGTAGATTTGCAGTAGAGTATGGTCTTTACTTGCTCCCAACAATTGGCAGGAGGAATATTCTATCCCTAATGGAATTTTTCTATTTAACTGGCTAGTTCATACAATTTAGCCAGAAAAAGAGATGTATTTCAATACAGAAGTACAAAAAAATGGAGTAAGGAAAGTTTTGAAAGTATATAGCTTTCCAGTTTTCTATGAATGAAAGACCCTTTTCATTTAACAAAGAAAATGATGAACATTAAACCAACACAAAAATTTAGTGACTTAAGGTTTGGTATATATGAAATAAAAAATATTACGAAAATTAAATAATGAGTGCAGAGACTCAAACTCCTTCTGCCAATTTATCTGTCACTCTGAACACAAGACCACAGAGAAAATTGAAGGTTATATAGATGCTAGTCAGACCTTTGAGATTCTTTGAAGTGTACCTCAACACTGTTTCATAGTATTATTCTAGTAGTCTCCTACACATCTCTAAAACCTAATAAAAATTCTGTGACCCTAGTGACTGGTGAGTTCCTTGTAAGCAGTAAAATTTATTTGCTTAAATCAGCATTCAGGTAGCACAGTGGTTATTGTGTCCACTATTGAAATTCTTTGTTCTCTGTTCAAACCCTGATCCATCTGGAAACTTGATGGGAACTTCACCTCTGGAATAGCTTTGGTTTTTTCAGATGAAGCAGGCTGTGAGGCTCTGAGGTTGATATTCAGTATTAAAACATGATAGAGGTGAAATTTAGAGCAACAATGCACTTGAATTTCCAATATATATTTAAATTAGGAACACCAAGAGAGTACATGTTAGCCAGTTATTAAATTAATATAACCAAAGAGAACACAAAATACCCATAAGCTTCAAAACCCATTTGAATGGATGCTGGACATACACTTTTTATTTTTACTGTGTTAATATTTTCTTATCTATGTTACTTAATTTTGAAGAAATTTTGTTAATTTATTTTCAGTTGGAAAGCCAGAACTTTTTGGCTGAAAACAGTGCATCAGTTTATATAAAGAAAGTTGAAGCCAGAATCAATGAAGAGGCTGAAAGAGCTAAGCATTATTTGGATGAATCAACAGAATCCAGAATTGTAGAAGTTGTTGAAGAGGAGTTAATCAAGAAACATATGAAAACGATTGTTGAAGTAAGAATTGTAGTATTTTTAGTTCATGGTATTATCAGACTTTCAGTTCACAGCTAGAAGTGTGTATGAAAACAAAATTAAAGTTCATCATCAACTTTTGCCACCTACCTCTGTTACCTTGAAGAAGGGATTTTCACCGGAAATATTGTTTTTTCTTTGTTTCTACATCTACATCCATACTCTGCAAATTGTGGGTGGCAGAGGGTGCTAAGCACCAATCCTAAACCCGCGCATTCCAATCCCGAATAGTGCGAGGAAAGAAGGAATACCTAAAAGCATCAGTACGGTATCTTATTTCTCTAATCTTGTATCCCTCTGGTCATTGCGACCTAAATAGGTTGGCGGAAGCAGTATTTCATTGGACTCGAAATTTAATTTTTTTTGCATATTCTCCAATAAAATTGAATGTAAGCTACATCGTCTGTCTTCCAAACTATCCAGCCCAACCTGTGTATCAAATCTGAGACGCTTGTATAAGGGCTGTAACAAGAAGTCACGAATCGAGCGGCTCTCCTCTGCACCACTGAGTCAATCGGAACCTTGCGATACGGATCCCAAACTCCACAACAGTAATCCAGATGGGGACGCGCTAGTGTTTTATACACTATTTCCTTTGTACGAGCATTACAATTCCTCACAATACGACCTATGAATCATAATTTAGAATTAGCCTTGCCTACAACGGAAGTTATGTGCATGTCCCATTTCATGTTGCTTTGTACTGTCACCCCCTGATACTTCACAGAATCAACCGTGTCAGCAGCTGAATTGTTTATTTTGTACTCGTGAACAAACTGATTCTTTTTGTTACTTATCCGCATTGCCTTACACTTTTTGCAATTAAGTGTAAGCTGCCATTTACGGTACCAATCGAAAATGGCATCCAAATCACGCTGAATTTCAAAGCAATCGTCGGAGCAACTTATTTCCCTATAGATAACTGCATTATCGGCAAACAATCGCAACCAGCATTTGACGTTGTCACCTAGATCGTTTATAAATATTAAGAAAAGAAGTTGTCCCATTACACTTCCTTGAGGGACGCCTGAAGTAACATTTATCTTATTGTGTGTTGTTTTGTATTGCTGCTGCCCTCCTCCCTTCAACTTTGGTGAGTGTTGTGTGTATTTTCCCTTTTCCATATATATGTGTGTGTGTGTGTGTGTGTGTGTGTGTGTGTGAATGATTGCCACCATAAGTTTTATAGTTCCCTTTAAATAATCTTAGCGATTCTGAAAGTATCTCCTATTATTGATAGAAAATTCATGGAAGGTTTATTTTGTCAGAAGTAGTTCTTTCTGTCAAGCAACTGACAATATTACTGGAGACATTGCATGGCTTTTTTTTATCTTGTTTATCCAGCGTTTTTTGTATTTCACAGATGGAGAATTCTGGAGTCGTCCATATGTTGAAGAACCAGAAGACTGAAGATTTAGCATGCATGTATAAACTTTTTAGTAGAGTATCAGATGGTCTTAAAACAATGGCAGATTGTGTGAGCCAGTACCTGAGGGAACAAGGGAAAGCCCTTGTTCAAGAAGAAGAAGGTGGAACTAATGCCATAAACTTTGTGCAGGTTTGTGATCTGATACTGATTTCAAATCTATGAAAATTGCAAGTTTTGTATTTGATGTCCTTTTAGTTTTCACTATTCTGTATGAATTTAAACCAGTATAATTTTATTCATCAGAAACAATGAAATGGGACCATTCATAACAGAAGTTTTAGATTATTTATACATTAATTACTATAATCACACTTCCTTCAGGTTTACAGATACCAATAAAATGTAGCTGATACCATTTGTTTGATTCAGACTTACAAGGGGAGGGCACCTTGGGATTTTATTTTGGGATGAGACTTTGCGTAATAATTGTACCCCTTTAGGGTGTTTACCTCCTGCAATCGTAAGACGAAACGCTCAATAGATTCAGAGAAAACGGCCTTTAAAAATTCAAGCCCAGCTTATATACTAGTGAAATTGCGGTCAGGCTAGCAGTGTAACAGCCCAGTCAGTAACGAGCCTGTATCATGCATGGGCACTCTGGGTTTGAATCTCGATTTGGTCTGTTATTTTTTTAATTTTTTTTTTTGTATCAACTACTCTATAACTTAAAATACTATAAAACTATAATAGTTACAATATTTTATTGTTGAAAATACACTATTACGAATGGTTATAGTAACAATATTTATTCATAAGAAAAAATCTTTCATTGTGTTTTTTTATTATTGATTTTATTTAATTTTTTATTACAAATGTGAGTTGGGATGATAATTGTCATAAAAACATTTTAAAAAATATTTTTTTTTAGCATCGAGCACAATTAATGAAAGCGGAATTTTTACTAGAACAACGGTAATATACGAAATAAAACTTGAAATGCTGTTAATAAAATAACTTAAAATTTAGTTATATTTAAAATGTATTGTAACTATTATAGTTTTAAAGTATTTTAAGTAGGTTATAGGGTAGTTAATATACTCATATTATTATTTAAAATTTGAAATTCAAATTAATTAATCAAACTAAGGAAAAAGGAAACTGCTTTAGGCAATATAATTGTAAGGACAGGGAAAATGACTCATCACTCACCAAAGTTGACGGCAGCGACGAGAGGAGAACATATATAAACACACAAATAAACTCAATATTTCGGTTAAATCTTAATCATGATGTAGAAAATGAGTCATGAGGCTCGGGAGGTGTGCACACGCCGAGGGTTGCTACATGACTAGGTGGATTATCAATATGGCGGTGGGGCTGAGATATTGTATATAAATACGCAGATGGTGATGAAAAAAAAAAAAAAAAAAAAAAAAAAAAAGGGGGGGGGGGAAATAAAGTGAATAAATATGGACAGCTAAATTAAATAAGGTAATTAAATAAATGATAATAATGCTACTTCTAATTCTATTAATAATGAGTGATGCGTCAGGGAAGGAATTTTATCTGTGGTTGAGGCCAGGTGGGTGTCTGGTATCTAGGATGTTTTGGTAAGCAAGTTCCCATCTGCGAAGTTCTGAGGCTGCGGTAGTTACGGGGAAAACTCTGATTGCTCTCACAGTGAAACAGTCATTGAAGTTGTTGGAGTTGTGATAATTAGCATGTTCTGGTACGGGGAGATATAAATTGCGGGTGTGAACTGTTTGTCTGTGGCCATTCATTCTGGTCGAGAGTTGTTGTGTAGTCAGGCCTATGTAAGAACTCGTGCAATGGCGACAGGTTAGCTGGTATATGATGTGCGTAGTGGAGCATGTGGCATGTCCCGTGATGGGAAAGGTTTCCCCTGTGACAGGGTTGGAAAATGTAGTAGTGGGAGGATGCATGCTGCAGGTTTTGCAGCGGGGTCTATTACAGGGAAAAGATCCATAGGGTGCTTTTGGAGAGTCAGATGGAGGGTATTTGTGCACCAAGATGTTTTTGAGGTTAGGTGGTCTGCTGAAGCAAGTACGGGGGACAGTTGGCAGAATTTTTGGCAAGAGAGTGCGCATTTCTGGGAAGGACCGAAGGAAGTCATGCCCCTGATGAAGGATTCGATTGATGGATTCGAGACCAGGCGAGAACTGGGTGACAAAGACAGGGCTATGTTGGGATGCTAGAGGCGGCGGGAGGGAGTGGTTGCCTTGAGGGTGGGTGATTGCACGTGTGATTTGTTTATGTACAAGGTTTGCTGGATAGGAGCGGGAAATAAGGGCTTGGGATAGGTTTTGGGAATACTGGGAGAGGGATTCATCATCAGAACAGATACGTTTGCCACGGACAGCAAGGCTGTAGGGGAGAGAACGTTTGGTATGGAATGGGTGGCAGCTGTCAAAATGTAGATATTGCTGTAGATTGGTTGGTTTGATATGGACAGAAGTGTGAAGAGCACCCTGCCTGAGTGTTATGTCAACATCGAGGAACGTGATGTGTGAATGTGAGTAGGTCCAGGTGAAATTGATGGAATGGCTATTGTTAAGGGAATGGAGGAATTCTAGAAGTTGATCTTCACTGTGGGTCCAGATCATAAATATATCATCTATGTATCTGAACCACACAATGGGTTTGAAGGGGGTATGGTTGAGGAAACGTTCCTCAAGACGCCCAAGGAACAGGTTGGCATAAGAGGGGGCCATGCGGGTGCCCATGGCAGTGCCACGTATCTGGTGGTATACAGTGGAATTAAAGGTGAAGAAGTTTTTGGACAGGATCATGTGGGCCAATGATGAGAGGAAATATGTACTGGGACGGCTGTGTGGGGGTCGCAGATCTAGGAAGTGTTCCAGTGCACTGAGACCCTGACAGTGTGGGATATTGGTATAGAGGGAGGTTACATCGATGGAGACTAGGAAGGCGTCTGGAGGTAGAGGTGTATGGATTGTGGCTAGACGTTCCAGGAAATGTGGGGTATCTTTGACATGGGAGGGAAGACATGGGAGGGAAGACAAAAGGTTGGAGATGCTGGTCCACCAAGGCTGAAATCCGTTCAGTGGGTGACCCATATGCCGCAACTATAGGCCGCCCCGGATTGCCAACCTTGTGGATCTTGGGAAGGAGATACAGGGTGGGTGTTCGGGGATTTTGGGGAGTTAGGAGAGAGATGGACTGGGGAGAAAGACCTTGTAGGGGGCCCTGCAAGTCCAGGAAAGTTTTTATTTCCTGACAAATGGAGGTAGTGGGATCTGTAGGGTGTGGTAGGTAGGTGTTTGTGTCAGAAAGTTGCCTAAGAGCCTCAGCTTCATAGTGATTGCGGTCCATCACTACTGTGGTTGAGCCCTTATCAGTAGGAAGGATGATAATGCTACGGTTTCTGGAAAGTTCCCTCATGGCTCGAGTTTCCAAGTTGTTGAGATTTTTGGAGTGTGGAATGGACTTTAGGAAAGAGGGTGAAGACAGAGTGGAGGTGAGGAACTCTTGGAACAGAATAAGTGGATGGTTTTGTGGTAGTTGGGGTGGATCCAGTGGAGATGAAGGTTTAAATTGTTGTAAGCTGGACTCAATTTCATTCTGCTGGATGTTGTTTGCTCCTGTGGTGGCAAAATGATATCGCCAACTGTCAGGGCGTAGCCGAGTACTGGGGTTGAGGTATCGGCTAAGTCACCTAAACCAGATGTCTTCCAGGAAATTCTAAAGTTATGAAACCGTGTAAAATTTATATTGCTAACAGTTCAAATGACCACAGTCGCCACTTGCAGGCTTAACCTTCTGCAAGAAAGGTAGTATGCTACGAAATAAAAACCTCAAGTCGAAATCAAAAGTCATATATTCTTCAAAATTTTCACATGAATGTTATAAAACACTGTTAGCACAGGCAATCGGATTGAAATCGTCTCCAAAAATTACAAGTTGAGATTCCAGAGCATTAAACCCGCTTCTCCCCAAGTTGAAATGGATCAAAAGTTCGAAATTTACATGTTCAGACTAATTTTCAAAATGTCCGCCACTACGCGTTACTATGTCAACCACACCCGACGCCATGATGTAGGTTACCCATGAACGCCTTCGGCCAAAAAAAAACCGCGCGAGACCCGACGTGCACTCACACGCGCGTCAACATCGAGACTGTTCTATCTGCCCTTTTTGTGTCCTATCGCAGTTTCCTTATATAGGAGTTGATCCCGTGATGACGTATTACTACCGTGTCCTTCCGCGCTCCTAGACATACCCTACTGTTCGATCTAAAACTTTCTTAATACTAGGTCAATCTCGGCGAGGAAATGTTTGCAGTGACTGGTGTTACTAGATGAAGTGTTTAGTGCCTGACTATTGTGTTAATTTTGCCTCTCCGAAAACTTGTCGACATGGTTGATTTTTGCAAGTCTTACAGCTTTAGTCAAAATTTTGTTATTTTTAAAATTGGTTGTAGTTATCAGTGTGAAAGTAAGCTTAAAATATTATTCTCGATTTTAGGTTCTTCCAAAATATCTACTTTGTTTAAATCAGATGAGTTATGGTAAGACCGTTACTTAATAACAATCGGTTGTGACCACGATTTAGTTTTCCTGGAATAACTCTGAAGTTTTATGGGTTATCGTGCCGGAAAAATTACTAAAGTATAGCCTGGATTTAACTGCTTCTTTTGAAGTTTATTTTATCTTTGTAAGTGCCATATCGGAGACACAATAAATTATTTAGTGATTTGCACGTGTGTTGGGTGTCAAGAAAAATAAGAAAATCTATAATATCGGTTCTATGGCTTTTTATAACTTGAAATAATTATGTAGGAAACTAAAAGAATGGATTTTTATGATAAACTAATTTTTATCCCGGAATCAAAGTAGGCTCTTGAGTAAAAAATTGCTAGAACTGGGTGTTCAATTTTTACGTGTTCATTTAATGTTTAAAAATACTTAAAGTGTTGAAAACTATCAGATTTAGGTGAATTTACTTCGCTTCCTATCTGCTTTAATTTATTCTCTACTTTATATTGTGTGGCAGTGTTTAAAATCAGTGTTGAAGCATTTTATATGTGCAGTGCCTGCAACAAATTATTTCTTAATCGGATTAACATTCAACAGGTTAGTGAAATGTCTTAAAATGTGTTTAGAAAATTAATTATGGGTTTTAGCTAGTATTTGAATGTCATTAGTGCTCTCGAGATGTCTTTAAAGTGCTGGAATTTATTCCTGAAAGTTGGACAAATTAATCGATTTACCGGCGTCTATTTACTCACTGATATTTCATATTCTACAGACTGAAACTATTTAAACCCTATAAAAACTGAAAGATTATTTTATTTACTGCTTGTTTTTCTACTTTTAAAATCCTGAAACTACTTAAAAGACCAAAATTATGCATGTGAACTGTTTAAGAAAAATGAGTATTAAAAATCCCATATAATTGCTTCTTGTGGTTATTAGATGCTCTAAAACTATCAGAAATCTATTAATTTATCTACTAGGCTGTCTCAGGGATTATTGTTGTTGTTTTTGGAGCTTTAACATGGTCAAGTTTTATCACAATGACTTATTTTCATTTTTCCTTCAGACTGTTATTTTATCATCCAGTTTATTTCTTTGAAAATCCTACTAAACTATATTTAAATGTTAAGTTATGGTTATTGTGAGTCTAGGCCTGTGTAATATAGGTTCTTTATTGTCTTTACTGTACTGAAATCACTTCAGAAATACTAAAACTGGAATATGCCAAAATTTATGGGTTAGGTTTTTCCTTTATTGAAATTACTTATTTATCTCCGAAATAATGTGTATTACCCATGATAAAAGGTTTATTTATGCATATTATTTTCAATTATTTAACGTTTACTTCATTTACATCGGTTCTAAACATCTCGCCAACCAACGTTAGTATCTGTTATCGAAAGTTTATTCTTATGTGAAATAGCCTATTTCCTACTGAAATACCGTGGCTTTATTGCAATTTCTCATTTATTTATGCTGGTTATGTGTTATTTATTAACTTCGGTGTATGCAAAAGTGTTGTCAACTCGCTTTTAAGTGTGGTACCGGGTACTAAAACAAACCCTAAAATTCGGTCGAAATCCTACTAATTATTGACAATAAAACGAGGGATACCTTACATGCCCCCTGAAGATTGAAGTCATTTTTGGAACAAAAACTGGCTGAACATCTTAAAAGAAAGAAAACCCAAAAAGAAATTTAAAAATCCCAAAAATTACTAAGAAACTCCCAAAAATTTAGAAAAATTCCCAAAACTAAACTTATCCTAAACCTGTGCGGTTGCTCTGATCTCCATTCATTCCAAAGTTATTACAAAATACTGAAGAGTTCACTCATTCATACTTGAACTTATTGTAAAAATCAAAATATTCAACATGAAAAAGAAAAAAAATCCTTCATATAAAAGTGCTAAAGAATTTCACAATGTATCAAGATTCCACAAATGGAACAGAAATTAAATTCAAAATATGAAATCAAATTAACCAATATCAAATTATCATTTAAATGACAAAATATACAAGAACATCAATAAACCTTACATCTAAACATAAAAAAAAATTTACCTAAAGAAAGAAAGATATGTTTTTCTAAAAACATGTGTTTTACAAAAACCGTGTATTTTACAAAATTATATTCGTGTTTTCACAGAAACTTGTCAGGCTTTGCCTGTTTCTGTCCTCCGTTCCAAGAACGTCTCTCTTATTACTTTTTTTTTCACTCACACACTATTCTCTAAAATGGGTGAATGCCCAAGTCCTGTCACGGTCGCCATGTCAGGGCGTAGCCGAGTACTGGGGTTGAGGTATCGGCTAAGTCACCTAAACCAGATGTCTTCCAGGAAATTCTAAAGTTATGAAACCGTGTAAAATTTATATTGCTAACAGTTCAAATGACCACAGTCGCCACTTGCAGGCTTAACCTTCTGCAAGAAAGGTAGTATGCTACGAAATAAAAACCTCAAGTCGAAATCAAAAGTCATATATTCTTCAAAATTTTCACATGAATGTTATAAAACACTGTTAGCACAGGCAATCGGATTGAAATCGTCTCCAAAAATTACAAGTTGAGATTCCAGAGCATTAACCCGCTTCTCCCCAAGTTGAAATGGATCAAAAGTTCGAAATTTACATGTTCAGACTAATTTTCAAAATGTCCGCCACTACGCGTTACTATGTCAACCACACCCGACGCCATGATGTAGGTTACCCATGAACGCCTTCGGCCAAAAAAAAACCGCGCGAGACCCGACGTGCACTCACACGCGCGTCAACATCGAGACTGTTCTATCTGCCCTTTTTTGTGTCCTATCGCAGTTTCCTTATATAGGAGTTGATCCCGTGATGACGTATTACTACCGTGTCCTTCCGCGCTCCTAGACATACCCTACTGTTCGATCTAATAACTTTCTTAATACTAGGTCAATCTCGGCGAGGAAATGGTAAAGTGATGGTGTTACTAGATGAAGTGTTAGTGCCTGACTATTGTGTTAATTTTGCCTCTCCGAAAACTTGTCGACATGGTTGATTTTTGCAAGTCTTACAGCTTTAGTCAAAATTTTGTTATTTTTAAAATTGGTTGTAGTTATCAGTGTGAAAGTAAGCTTAAAATATTATTCTCGATTTTAGGTTCTTCCAAAATATCTACTTTGTTTAAATCAGATGAGTTATGGTAAGACCGTTACTTAATAACAATCGGTTGTGACCACGATTTAGTTTTCCTGGAATAACTCTGAAGTTTTATGGGTTATCGTGCCGGAAAAATTACTAAAGTATAGCCTGGATTTAACTGCTTCTTTTGAAGTTTATTTTATCTTTGTAAGTGCCATATCGGAGACACAATAAATTATTTAGTGATTTGCACGTGTGTTGGGTGTCAAGAAAAATAAGAAAATCTATAATATCGGTTCTATGGCTTTTTATAACTTGAAATAATTATGTAGGAAACTAAAAGAATGGATTTTTATGATAAACTAATTTTTATCCCGGAATCAAAGTAGGCTCTTGAGTAAAAAATTGCTAGAACTGGGTGTTCAATTTTTACGTGTTCATTTAATGTTTAAAAATACTTAAAGTGTTGAAAACTATCAGATTTAGGTGAATTTACTTCGCTTCCTATCTGCTTTAATTTATTCTCTACTTTATATTGTGTGGCAGTGTTTAAAATCAGTGTTGAAGCATTTTATATGTGCAGTGCCTGCAACAAATTATTTCTTAATCGGATTAACATTCAACAGGTTAGTGAAATGTCTTAAAATGTGTTTAGAAAATTAATTATGGGTTTTAGCTAGTATTTGAATGTCATTAGTGCTCTCGAGATGTCTTTAAAGTGCTGGAATTTATTCCTGAAAGTTGGACAAATTAATCGATTTACCGGCGTCTATTTACTCACTGATATTTCATATTCTACAGACTGAAACTATTTAAACCCTATAAAAACTGAAAGATTATTTTATTTACTGCTTGTTTTTCTACTTTTAAAATCCTGAAACTACTTAAAAGACCAAAATTATGCATGTGAACTGTTTAAGAAAAATGAGTATTAAAAATCCCATATAATTGCTTCTTGTGGTTATTAGATGCTCTAAAACTATCAGAAATCTATTAATTTATCTACTAGGCTGTCTCAGGGATTATTGTTGTTGTTTTTGGAGCTTTAACATGGTCAAGTTTTATCACAATGACTTATTTTCATTTTTCCTTCAGACTGTTATTTTATCATCCAGTTTATTTCTTTGAAAATCCTACTAAACTATATTTAAATGTTAAGTTATGGTTATTGTGAGTCTAGGCCTGTGTAATATAGGTTCTTTATTGTCTTTACTGTACTGAAATCACTTCAGAAATACTAAAACTGGAATATGCCAAAATTTATGGGTTAGGTTTTTCCTTTATTGAAATTACTTATTTATCTCCGAAATAATGTGTATTACCCATGATAAAAGGTTTATTTATGCATATTATTTTCAATTATTTAACGTTTACTTCATTTACATCGGTTCTAAACATCTCGCCAACCAACGTTAGTATCTGTTATCGAAAGTTTATTCTTATGTGAAATAGCCTATTTCCTACTGAAATACCGTGGCTTTATTGCAATTTCTCATTTATTTATGCTGGTTATGTGTTATTTATTAACTTCGGTGTATGCAAAAGTGTTGTCAACTCGCTTTTAAGTGTGGTACCGGGTACTAAAACAAACCCTAAATTCGGTCGAAATCCTACTAATTATTGACAATAAAACGAGGGATACCTTACACAACGTAAGCAACGGCAGAACGCTAATGAATCCCGGACCAAAGCAGCATGATCAAACTTCGGGGTTGGAGAGAAGGAGAGGCCCTTGGATAGAACTGATATCTGGGGTTCTGACAGTGGAATGGAGGAAAGATTAATCACTGACTGTTGAGATTTACCTGAGGGAGGTGCAGGGGTTTTTGGGACAGGAGGTAGAGGGTCTGGGTGGGGAAGATTGAGGAGGTGAGCCAAACAAGGAGTTCTGGCAATTAGGGGTGCAGTGGGTGTCTGGTGTCTGGGAGTGGGGTGTTGATACGGGAGGCACAAGCCTAGTGCTAAATAGCTCTTGACAAGTGCTGATAGCTTGCACAGGTGTTTATATCTCCCCGTACCAGAACATGCTAATTATCACAACTCCAACAACTTCAATGACTGTTTCACTGTGAGAGCAATCAGAGTTTTCCCCGTAACTACCGCAGCCTCAGAACTTCGCAGATGGGAACTTGCTTACCAAAACATCCTAGATACCAGACACCCACCTGGCCTCAACCACAGATAAAATTCCTTCCCTGACGCATCACTCATTATTAATAGAATTAGAAGTAGCATTATTATCATTTATTTAATTACCTTATTTAATTTAGCTGTCCATATTTATTCACTTTATTTCCCCCCCCTTTTTTTTTTTTTTTTTTTTTTTCATCACCATCTGCGTATTTATATACAATATCTCAGCCCCACCGCCATATTGATAATCCACCTAGTCATGTAGCAACCCTCGGCGTGTGCACACCTCCCGAGCCTCATGACTCATTTTCTACATCATGATTAAGGTTTAACCGAAATATTGAGTTTATTTGTGTGTTTATATATGTTCTCCTCTCGTCGCTGCCGTCAACTTTGGTGAGTGATGAGTCATTTTCCCTGTCCTTACAATTAAATTAATTAATCAATAACATTGAATAAAAACTTATTTAATTGTAAAAACAGAAAAATAAAAATGAAAAAAAAAAAATAGACGGAATCGAGATTCGAACCCAGAGTGCCCATGCATGACGCAGGCTCGTTACTGACTGGGCTGTTGCGCTGCTAGCCTGACCAGAATTTCACTAGTATATAAGCTGCGCTTGAACTTTTAAAGGCCGTTTTCTCCGAATCTATTGAGCGTTGCGTCTTATGATTGCAGGAGGTAAACATCAAAATGGGGTACAATTATTACGCAAAGTCTCATCCCAAAATAAAATCCCAGGGTCGTGCCCTCCCCATGTTAGAGTAACTGGAGCATATACAAACAGTTGCAGGCAATCAACAGTTTTGTATAATCATCATAGCAAATGTTGTTATACTTCTTTGTTTCTGTAAGAAGTACATGATTATACAAGAAATTTTGTTCAAAGTTTTCTCCACTCTCTTGTCACACGTCTTTTAGTGGCAGTTGCTGATATTGTACTATAACTTCAAAGTTTTGATTTTAACTTATTTTCCACTTTAGGTTTTTAGGATTTTTTAAAAAAAAATCAGACTAGGATGGATTTAGAAAGGAAACCAAGAAACACAGGAATAAATTAGCCAGCTGTGTGTTTTTCTTATTGTGCTAAAATTCTATTATATTTTAAGTTCTCGCATTCAAAATGTAAGCTGTGTTATGACTGCTTCAATGCTCCATCCATGATTCTGCAAATGTATGCAGGGTTTGATAATTATTTTACTGAGTGAGGATATCATTTTAGATATTTGGACCAAATTTTTGATGGTTATGTTGTGTACACAAAGTGTGAGATACTGATAGGTTTGTTGCATCTGAAATTTTGAGTGTAATCTGTTTCTTCAATACAGGAAGGATGAATCTGCCTTGCACTTATAATCAAATTTGAAGTGTGTGGATTATTTGACAGTGTGAATGTGGGTGAGACCATTTTAAAAAACGAATTAAAACATATAAAATAATAAAAGTGCAGCTGTGGGTCATTTCTGATAATGAGGGTTTGAACAAGTTCATTATTCCTATCCCCATCCCAGTTAAATCTACTCCTCCTTCCCCTTCTCTTTTTTCCAGAGTTCCTCACCAAGGTCTTCTCATCGCTTTTCTTTCTAAATTCAGTCCCCCACTCCAATAACCTGAATTATGCTGAATTTTGGGCCATGAGAGAACTTTCAAAAAATCAAAACATCATTAAACCTATTAAGATCTCACTGACCACTATGGGCATGCAATGGAATAATTATTTGGCTGACACCCTTACACAGCTCTCAGATGCCTCTGTATACCAACCTCATACCACTGACCCACTAACTGCCCAGAAATCCATTCTCTTCTCAACCTTCAAGGTCCTTATAAGATCTCCCTCACTACTTCATTTTGCTTCTTACTGCTAAGACACTCTGCTCCCGCAATTTGAACCTACACACTGTACCTTCTGCCCAATATATATGAGGTTGGCAGTCCTGGACAATTGATAATTTCTGCTTATGAGTCTCCTAGTGAGCATATTTCTGCACTTAAATCAACCAATACCTACAATTTTTTGTCCGTGTGCTCGCTCCTTTAAAGAACATCCGTCAATGTTTCCCACACATTACCTCCAAGACTCCTTCCTCGTTTCCATAGACATCTCCTCACTCTATACCAGGGGTGGCCAACTTTATTAGACACAAGATCTACTGTTTGCTGACGAAACCCTGTGCGATCGACCAATGACATACTGCTTGAAATTTTGGACGAAACTAGTTCAGTACACAATTTTGTTGTATTTTTATTTTATTAAGAGGGAAAACATTATACTTAATATTATTCTTAGTAACTACTTATTTACATTAGTGTGAGCATTGCGTCTTTGCGTCTTCCGCTAGATTAGCAAAATCAGGTTTGTAGTTGGAAATTGCCACCTTTACAGAATCCAATGTATGAGCTTCTGTCAAGGTAGAACAGTGTTTATTTTTTGTTTGTTTTAAGAAGTCAAATGCTGATTCACACAAATATGTTGAACCAAAACACGAATGAAGTTGTTCAACACATTTCTTCAAATTTGGATATTTCTCGTGGAAACCAATGCCCAGAAATCTAGCCCTGAGGATGACCTTGCTTTTAGAAATATGTCGCTGCGCGGAGTAATATTTTCGTTTTAAAATATGATGTGGTCCATTTGAAACTTATCTTCAATTTTTTTTAGCCATTTCATAGATATCACTATTATCATTGATCAATGGAATTATTAAACGGGTAACAGATGGATTCCACCAACTTCTCAATTTTTTTTTGAAATCACTAAAGTGAGTTTCGAAGTCTGATACCACTGCCTTAATTTCTGCCGTGTACTTGTCAGGAATGGAATTGTAGGTAGGATGTTCTTCCATATGATCCTTGATGTTTACAAATTGTTGAAATTTTTTCTTTTCGATGTCAACTATTCGATACGTTATATGACTTTGGAATCCTGCATTAGAACTCATAATCTATTAATGTTTCATTCTTGGCTTGTAGTTCCAGATTTAATGGGGTCAGTTTTCCGGTAAAATCTGCTAAAAATGTTAAATCATGATTCCGATCTAAATCACACAGTTTCATCACCCCCATCTGCAAGAAATTATATTATTTCGTCCTATAGATCTCGAAATCTTTGCTGAAACTTGCTTCAACTTAACCACCTTACGTGCAATGCCGGATCTGGTTCCTTCTCATCTAATTGCTGTTTAAATAGCCGCCTTTGGAGAGATTTTCCTTTTGTGGAATTTATAATCTTGAAAGAAATATGCATTACATATTTTGTGTTTAGTCTCTCACTAGTCTGGAAAGTCTTCGTCTTTGTGACAAAGAAAATAAAACCATTATGAATACCTGTCATTGCAGAAGGCCCATCAATTGTTATTGATACGAGTTTATGCAAAGGTAGCTTAATCTTACTAATATATGCTTTGAATTCCGTGAATATATCAAAACCACGAGGGAGCTACCTTGCCACGATCGACTGGATTAAAAGCCGCGATCGACCGGTCGATCGCGATCGACGGGTTGGCCACATCTGCTCTATACAGACATCCCCCTTTGCCAGTGCCTTAGTATCCTTGAACACTACCTTGAGATGTACCTTTCCGTAGCACTGCCTTCCTTATTTCACTGGCCCACTTCATTCTAACCAATGATTTCTTCACCTTCCTATCCTGCCCATCGTGTGGTATGAGGCACTAATATGGGCACTCGCATGGTACTCTCCTGTGCCAACCTTTTGCTGGTCAGATAAGAAGACACTTTTCTGCAAAAGTTACCTTACAACAAACGGAGTGGTACAGTCCTATCTGTATCATCTATGACAGTTTAATGGTCAGGACCCACGGTGAAAATCCCCTTCTTGACTTCTTAAATTTTCTCAACAACATCCACTCTCTAAACTTCACATTGTAATTGTCTGACATCCACATCACCTTCCTCACCATAGGCATCATGTGCATAGTTAGCACTTGCACACCCCTGTCCACACTAAACTCATAAACCTTACAACAGTATTTCTATCTTTGATAGGTGTTACCCATATCCCACGAAACACTCACCCTCCTACAATATAGCTATCAAAGACAGACGCATCTGCTCTGATCAAGAATCATTTACCCTTTACTCCAAGCAACCTAACACAAGCCATTATATCCTATAATTATCCTCCGGAATTGGTCTGCAAACAAATATCCTGAGCCAAAAACTTTCCGCCATACTGAAATAGACAGCCAAAAACGAACTGTAATCTTGCCACCGAGCATGGTGGGTTAGGGGTAATGCTCTGGCCTCAGATTTGGATGATATGGGCTCAAATTCCCACCCAGCCATCCAGATTTTTTTCTTTCTTTCTTTTTGTTTTCACAAAATTACTCAAGGCAAATACTAGAGTGGTTTTTCTTTTTATTTTTCAAAATGCCCATCCCTTGTTCCCCCACTCCTTTTCCACCTTTAATGATATCAAAAGGCAAAAGAAAAAGGGGGGGGGTTTCTGAGTTACGTCACATAGCTTTTCATTCATATTATTTGTCACAGTTAAAATAAGATTCAGAACACACGAGAGCATGTGAAAATTTATTTCTGTCATTTAATTATCTCCGTATGTAATTTATGGTAGTCTAACGAGAAAGCAGTACAAAATGTCTTCTGGAATCAAAAACTATGTGGCAGAGGGAGTGAGGGGAGGGGTAGAGGTAAAAGCCACCTCAGGCTACGTGTTGTGGGAGGTCTGTTCTTAGGAGGCCCAAATGGACACATATAGCTTATAGATAGAAAAAATAAAAGTTTAAAATTTTATTCCATTTTCTGTTAATTATTTGCTTTCCTGGATATGGATACTTCCTGAATTTGGGTTAGTACTGGGCCTTTCATTTAAGTCCCCTTGCTAATATGCAATTATTTTTGTTCACTGCATTGTGTGTGTCCTGAAGATTTTTGTATAATTTGTCATGTGACCCATTTTTAGTCTATGGGGGGCATATACTCCAATGCCTGTGAGCTTACCCTTCTTATTTTTAGGTCTGCTATCAATATCCATTCATTTATAGAGGTGTAGCTGCTTTGATACCACATCAAAGATATGTCTTTCCTCAGCCATGGCCATAGTATTGAGGAAAGGCATACCTTTGATTTCGAGGTGACAAAAATACTATCTTTTGCCAAGGACTTTGGGATAGTGTGATTAAGGATGCTGTGGTGATTTGGCTAGCTGATGGAATTGTAAATTGGGATTCGGGATACTGCCTCAGCACGGCATGGAATCCAGTGATAGATCATCTAAGGAGGCAAAGATCAAGGCTGCAAGATTACCACCTCCAGCCACTCCCCTCCGCTGCGCATACCCCGACCAAGCCTCTGGCCCCACTACCCGGGCACCCAACCAGGTCCTTCCTTGTCCCACCATCTGTGCACCGATTGGTCCCAACGCACGTGACTTATGTCACCTTGCAACCAAAGGTTGTATAAGAGGATAAACAGAGACTCTTCCGAAATCTGACACTTTCCGGAAGATGGAGCCAGAGGCAGGCTCTGAATCGCCGCTTTATTTTTTTACTGATGTGCTATCCCGGTGAAAAGCCCGAGAAGATTTTACTCAACTGACTCACTGAGAAAGCCTACATTCTTTCATAAGTAGGAACAATGCATTATAATTGTATTTGCATTAAAATCAGTGAACAACTTATTTCTGATATTTTCTTTCTGGCATAAATACATTCTGAACTTGTTTTTGTCAGTTTCTTTACTAAAAACAGCTTTTCCAACATAATTTTTAGTTTATGCTTCTTTATTGTTGGGGGGGGGGGTTATGTATACAGTGACATGGATTTGTCACTATACTTCAGAAATTAGGATCCCAGATATGTTTAAATTGAAAAGTGTCAATGGTGATAACTACACTTTTACAGTGGATGCCAGCTTGGAAGACATTCAGAGTAGCATGTTGTAAATGGAAAAAAATTGTTAAAACTATTTGTGTAAAATGAAATAGGTGGTCAGGAATAAAAAATTGTAAAAAGGGAGAAAAATGTAATTATATGTTGGCAACCTTTTATGGAACCGGAATCATTTGCTCCAAGAGAAATTTTTATTCTTGTGGCAAAAGATAATGCCTTTACTGTGGAGATGAAAATGAAGTTCAGGTGTCTTACTAAAATATGAAAGGTGAATTCTTGTGGGTTCTCGTATGAGGGTCATTTTTTAAGACCCGTTTCCAATTATATCTCGGATCTCTCGTGCTTGCAGTGAAGCTCATGTGTACAGACTCCTGACATCTCGTACACAATAACAGATTCCATTTGTAGCTATTGTGTATGCTGCATACTGAGTGGTAAAATTGTTAAGACTGAACAACCTGATGACTATGAAACATGGCTTTTGACAGCAGTAAACATGGCAGCAGCAGACCTCATTTCCAGTTTATGAAAGGTCCATGACCCCGTGCAATGAGTTATAACAATGTTCTTAATTGGGTGAAATTGTTCAAGGACAGGAGTATGATTGTTAATGATGAGCAGTGGTCTTGCCTGCCTTCTGTACTATTGGTGACACCTCTTGACAAAAAAATAATAATTAAGAACAAGTTATTCAGTATTTCGTCACTTTAATTTAAATTTCAATGGATTTCTCAGTTAGTTTGGTACAAAATTGTGATCTACAACTTCAGAAATGGATTAAAATTCCCATTCGGCCGACACTATTATGGTTTTCCAAGGTTTCCCAAAATTACTCCAGTATAGCTCTTGATAAATCTTTGACATGCTATTCAGAAGAAACAGCATTGTCTCCTGTCATCTAGAGTATTGTTCTCTACGTCAATGCGAAGCTAGAGAAATTTCTCAAGCACAAGCTTTCATCAAGTCTCTGCAGGATTGTCATTACAATCTGCATCTTGTTCCAAGTGACTGTTACCTCTTCTGGTGCCTGAAGTTGTATTCCAACTCCAAGGTGTGGAAATGGCTATTAAGGCATGGCTTCACAAATTGCAAAATTCTACAAAGAAGGGTTCCAGAAAATCTTGGATCTTGTGACACATGTTTATAAAATCATATATAAAAGTTGAAAAGTGTATAAATAATCTCAATTCTTTTTTTTAATTGTGCTTTTCTTCTGTTGCAAAATGGACTGTTACTACTATTATTACTCAGTTATTCACTGAAAGTGGGTAGTGGAGGATTTTTCTTAAAACAACCCCCTTAGTTTGTGTTAGTCGAGTTATGTTGGTTAACCTGGTGCACTAGTTATATGACAGTCAGGGCAACTGACCTAAAGTTTCTGGGTGCAATAAAGAATTAAACTATAGTAAAATTTTACAGAAATAGCTGCCTCAAATTATTTTAACTTATTTGTTTTAATGTTGGTGTGATTATAGCTTCATTACAATTACTTTTTTCCCCAGTATATTTAGACACAGTTGTCAAAGAAATTGAATGGTTTCCATAGAGTGCAGGAACAAGTTTTTCTTTCAAATTGTTAAATGATTAAAACTTGACAAAATGTCAGGTCTGTGAATTTGTCGAAGATAAAAGACTAAATAATTGTTTTTCTGTCTCATTATTTAGTGCTATAAAGTTTTGTATCATTTGTTATTATTATTATTATTAAAATTTTGACCATGTATATACCCCTGGAACCTAAGACTATAATATAGTAAAGTCCTTTTGGTCCCTTCTGTTCCCAGTATTTGATCGTGCATCTTCATATGGTCTTGGCCTACCTCTGACCATCTGACAACATGCTCATGGGTATTAATTTTGGTTTAGAGACTGGAAATTTTCCAGTGTCATTAAGGTTTCTGAAATCTTCTTTGCTCTTAAAGATGTCGTCCATCAGCTTGAGTCTTTCCAAATCCTCTTTCATTTTTTTTAGTAGTCCGGGGATATTTTTGAAAAAAATGTAGAAGTGAAACAGAAAATTTCTCAAGTACTCTTGTATACTTGTTCAGTACTTTGCTATTCAAACAGTTTTGTATTTCATGATGATAACATAGCTGAAAATAGTAAAAAAATGGTGCTGACAGTGTGTTAGATTAGTAGTAATGTGCATGCCAGCCATTCTGGAGGATGCGGGTTCAACTCCCCATCTGGCCGTCCAAATTTGGGTTTTACACAGTTTGCTGAAATCATTCCAGGTTAATGCTTCCTTCTAAAGACCATGGCTGAATTTCTTCCCTTGCCACTGTCCTTTGTGGTTCTAATGATTTCAATGTCAGCTAATTGTAAAGCCCCGTAGGAAGAGAGTGGGAAGGGAGGGAAAGGTGCTGTTACTTCTAAATCATTTTAATTTTAAAATAGTTAATCATTATTATAAAGAAAACACTTTTGAATGAAAATAGATCAAATTCAGACTTTCAGAATATGTACATAAAATAAGTTAAAATTGCTTTTAGAAAATCTTCTCTGATCTCATTAAAAGATTTCAATGTTTGTTGATATGAATACCTTCTTCCAACCTTAAAATTTTGAACTGGAAGGAATTATGATATTTTGATTTTCTTACAGGTTAATTTAAGTGATATATTTTTGCCCACTAATGCAGCTTTTGATATTTATTTTTCAGAACTTGCTTGATCTGAAGGACAGATTTGACCATTTCCTTCACAATTCATTTAATAATGACAAGATATTTAAGCAAATGATTGCTTCAGATTTTGAACATTTCCTTAATTTAAATCCAAAGTCACCAGAATATCTGTCATTGTTTATAGATGACAAGCTTAAAAAAGGCGTGAAAGGAGTAAGTATAGTTATATTGAAGTATTAGTATTATGGCAAACTGGCAACACCATTAATTTGTTTCAGCATGCGTTTTGTCCTTGCAGAAAAATGATTACTACAGGCCATATGTGAAGGAACAAGCCCTCAAGAGATTCATTAATCCTAATGCCTTTTCCCTGTTTAAAAATTATTTTGTGGTCTATGTGTGTTTGCCTACTTTCTGGCATGTGACTAATGCCTACTAAGAAGCTAATGAGTCCAGCAATTAGTCTATAAAGCTGGGGGAAAAAAAAGGGTGAAATGCCCGACGCGTACTCAGGAGTGAAGTACAGTGTGTTAATGGTATTTGTAACCAAGCACTGACTTACTGGCAGATGGTGTTATCATTAAGTGTCTTGTGTATATAGAAAATCAGTACACCAGGTCCATTCAGTTACTGTTGGTCAGGTTAATTAGTGGCAGTACTAGGAATCCAGTTTTACAAAAAATTTCTGCTATCTCTCAGTATTTTAAAAAATTCAGCCTCTGGATTTATATAAAAGAGTTTGAGCTTGAAATTTCTTTCTCACTAATCCTAAAACTTTTGAAATGCATCTTTTTTATTTAGCACTGAGAATTTTAAAGTTGGAGCTGTGCACAATGAAACTGATTAGTGAACTGAATTTAAGTTTAATTGCTGCATACAATAATTCATATTTAGGTAGGGCACAAAGATATAATAATTTTGGAAATATGTTTATTTGTTTCATTCTCAACAGAGTTTGTTAGTTGCAGGAGGGCACTCTTAAAAGTTATTAGACTGCTTTGTGTTGTTCTTTTCATAATTGTATGTAGTAGTGATTAACAAGTCCACAGAGACCAAGTGATAATTGCCAAAGTATCGTAATTTAATGTTTTGTGCAGTTGATAACTCAATCTATAGTCCTGAGTCTTTGTCCATGATTTGATAGCAGAGAAAAATTTTAATAAGCTTTCTCCATGACACCATAAGAATATTATTGCTTATTCAATCAATTAAAGAACTGAAAAAAAATTAGAAAATATATTCGGTATAAAAATACATGCATAAAAATTAGAACTTGCCGAGTAACTAAGTATTGAAATGAATGTGTTTCTCCGTTATAAATGCATCAGAATTCTTTTAAGATAATGTCTTAAAGTTAAAAGCCCAAATGGTTGGACATTTTTTAATTATTTATTTACATGTAATGAGGTGTTCAGAAATCTTTGAATCACAACCTGTTTAGAGTTTATTATTGCCTAAACATTCATTATTGTTATTTCTCTTAGTCTGACATTTCACATTTTTGATTTCTTGCTCCTGACCAGTTTACCGAGTATGTGTACTGGACGTTGGAGATACAACCTAGGTCCCAACATTGGTTATAATAATATGTAGTAGTTTTTTTTTGTATTCACCTAGGTTCCCATTTTCCACTCCAAAAACACCACCTTACACAAACAGAATAATACATAACACATATTACAAAGTTTACATAGCACTTATTACCCTTGGGTTAAGGGAGTGTCCATAAACCATGTAGCTTCATTTTGACCTCCTGTGAACCCCCCCCCCCCTCCCCCTCATGTAGCCCGATGTGGCTTTAGCTTCTACCCCCCCCACCCCCCCCCCCCCCTGCCCGTGGCACGTAGCTTTTTTTCCCCGTTGATTCAAGAAGCCATTTTGTACTGTTTTCTCTTGACTATCATAAATTAGTTATGAAAATAATTAAATGACGGAAATAAAATATTCACATGCTGTTGAGTGTTCAGTACCTTATTTTAACCATGACAAATAATATAAAAAAAAAAGCTACGTGGCTTGGCTCGAAAACACCCCCACCCCCCCTTCCACACACACACACACACACACACACACACACACACACACACACACACACACACACACACACACACACACACAGCTCATCGTAGCTTTTCAGCGAACCCTTCCCTCCCCCTAGACTAAGCCATGTAGTTTATGGACGCTCCCTAATTAGAGCATCCTTGTTAATCCTAGTAATTTACAGGATGATTAGCCCTATGAAATAAATGGCTGAAACAATCTTGAATTGGATTTCTGATAGGCACCTGAACCATACATGTCTTTTTGGCTTTTGTCAAGGAATCATAGGAGACTGTAAATTCTCAGAAACTACTAAGTTAATTTTACATATAATATACCAAGAAATCAAAAAGTTATTTTTTATGTTTCTGAAAAGTTTCTTCATTCAATGGTTCATTTTATTTCTGTCGCACAGTGGTAATAGTAAATGGTTTCTTTGTTTACAGATGACGGAACAAGAAATTGAAATGGTACTGGATAAAACAATGGTGCTTTTCAGATTTCTTCAAGAAAAGGATGTATTTGAGCGATATTACAAGCAACATCTTGCAAAGAGATTATTACTTAACAAATCTGTCAGTGATGACAGTGAGAAGAATATGATCTCAAAACTGAAGGTAACTTGCTCTTAAATTTAGTGGTGGGTGGTTAATTTGGAAATTACTTTGTAGCTAACTTCTTTAGCTGGAATTGTAAATGCAAATATCAAATTGCACCTTTACTTCACAGAGAAAAGCATCTTCACATTGTGAGTTCAATCTAATGAACAAGTTGATGAAACTTGAGCGGGGTCTTGGTTGCAACATGAACTTAAGTGACAATTCAGGAGGACAGCCTATACAATGAAAATTTGATATGTGTTATATATGGGGACTACTTACAACCAATATACAGTTGATAATCCTATTTTATGTAGATTCAGAGTTTTAAATAAATAATTCTGCATCTTCATGCATCTGTTTCTGCATTCATTCTGTTAGATTTGTCTTGAGTCAGTGCATTATGTACATGATTACTCGGCTGTACGTAACAGTGAAGTGTAATCACATCATATACTGCAGTGGCTGTAAACTTAAACTACTATTTTAGTTTGAAACATAGTGCAAATTATGTTTTTTTGATGCTACAATAACGATTGTAAACAGTATGCAATGGGCAACTCGGTGGGTGAATGATTTTCTGTACCAATTTCAGATCTTGCCTGACACATGATATCAAATCTCATAATAACCTATCAGTCAGGAAATGGGATTTTTTTTTTTTTTTTTGGTAGATCTTAGTTTTTTATTCTCTTCTTGCATTTGAATTTTAGTGTGTATCAGAATTAAGTTAGGTGCTTTTGACTGTCAAATATTGTACCAAAACATCTTGTGTGATTTATTTGATGCCAAAAGTTGTATCAGAGATTTGAAAGAGGGGAAGACTTTGATCTAGTAACAAAAACATTTTGCAGTTTGAAAAGTTATGACAGAAAGCCAGGGAAGGAAAGGGGCATTAATCGTGCTACTTAGTGTCCGTGATCTTTCTTGCATAGGAACAGACCTAAACACAATTCGCGACATGGAAATTTATTTCCAACATTCTTGTTTTTATTAAGGTGAAGGTTCGTATTGAGCAATGTAACTGTTTATTTTTGTTTTTCAGTACTATCAAAAATAATAATGAAATTTACCAGAAAATTAATCACAATTTATAGTTTGTAATTGTATCTCCTAAGATCTGGTTTGTGCAGAAGAGCCAGAGTATAAAGTTCCATTGATTTCAGTAGCTATTTCCTAATGTTCTCATAAAAGAATTTAATAGATGTAATTGCTATCAAAATTATTGGTGTTGCGATTACTGGTATTTAATAGTATATAACAAGGATACATGATATTTGAAAGGATCAAAAATATAAGCTAATTGCCTGAATGGGGTAGAACACCACCAGAGTTAATGACAGAACTGCAGATACTGTACGGTGTAAACACTCCAATATTTGTAGATGAACCCTACAGGCAGATTTAGATTAACCTAAAAATTTGTTAGTTTGAAAATGTTGTTATTATTTTGCTGCCTAATTTCATCATTATCGGTTTGAACTTACAACTTTTTTTTCAATGACAGTTAAGTTGCTTCAGTAGATTTTTGTTGCACTTATGTGTTATCACATAGTGACACAGAGACTCAAAAGTGTAAAACTAATAACGGTAATGACTGTGGTTTGGATATTTTTTGGCATCTCAAAATGAAATTAGTTAAATATTAATATGATTTCAGTAAGACGCTAGTCATAAACACTTCATCTCTTTTACCTTAAAAGAGAGAGAGAGAGAGAGGAAGATATTACTTCAGTCTGTTGGAGAATTTTGTCATATCTTGGTAACATTTTTGTTTCCTATAGCAGCAGCATTGTTTTACTCATAAGGCATCATGAAATTACTATTCCAAAGTGTGTATTTTTGTGAACTATTTGCTCTTGTACCATAAATCAGTCACTTTTCATAGTTTGAGGTAGAAAGGCTATGATAACATAATTTATAAAATGAAAATGCACCGTACTTTGGATGAACGCTCAGTAATGTCAAACCCACTAGTGTGGCTGCACATGTTAAAGCACCATAAAACTGGATTGGAGAGGTACAAAGGGGCCAGATTGCAGTTTTTATGTGATTTTTTTGCAATCCTCTTGGCAAATGCTGTGATGGTGAAACGTGTAATTCCACAGTTTGAGAATAATAATTATTGATGACAGAAAGTATGCTCCCTCATAGTTTAGGAAGGCCAAATAAAAGTGAAACAACTAAGGAAAATGGAAGCGGCTTCTAGGCGATATAAATAAGAAAAGAAAGGGAAATTAACCCACCACATACCAAAGTGGATGGATGCGATGAGAGAACACTAATGCTGACAAACAACTACACAATATTTCGGCATCTGCCTTGATCACAAATAGAAAAACGGGCCATTAGGCTCGGAACGTGTGTGCACAACGAACGTTACCTAATGACTAACGTTCGTTGTGCACACACGTTCCGAGCCTAGTGGCCCGTTTTTCTATTTGTGATCAAGGCAGATGCCGAAATATTGTGTAGTTGTTTGTCAGCATTAGTGTTCTCTCATCGCATCCGTCCACTTGGGTATGTGGTGGGTTAATTTCCCTTTCTTTTCTTATTTAAATAAAAGTGAAAATAATTTGTGGTTAAAATTACCTATATTCACAAAAAATACGAAAACAATATTGACTTTAAAATTTTTAAAAAAATTGCTATTATATAGTATATGATTAATCTGCATTTTAAAAGCAGTAACAAGGGTATTCATGGAAATTGAGTGCAGGATTTGGTCTGGTATCAAGGATATGATGATTAACTATTTCAGTAGGGATGCTAATTTATAGAATACTAATGGCCTTAACCTTAAAAGAATTTGTTGAAGTTACGGGAATTGATGTGGCCCACAATTCAATAATTTACTTTTTTAATGTCAACATTCTTGCTGATTGAGAGCTGGTTGGTGATGAGGTGTGTGGAGTAGGGTTGTGGATGCAGTTGAGTTTTTGAAAGATGATTTTTGTGCAGAATGTCCATTAATGAGAAAGATTTCCCTGATGGTGGTTGTAGCTGGTGCAAATTTTAGTGAATTTTGGAGAGAAAGAAGTAAACTCTCCTTATGGGTGAATGTTTTCTGCCACCCATAATTATTGTTTTTGTACTGTCTGCTCTCACAGTACTATTTGAAACTTGTATTACTGCGCAAGGTGCCTTTACTTTACTCATGTAGCTAGTGGCCACCTTCTTAATTATCCCCTCACATGCTTAATAGGTCACCTTAAGTATGGATGTCTTGTATGCTCTTTTTATTTACTAAAAAAAAAAAAAAAAACTTTTATTTGTTTACCTGTGTATGTACCAAATATTATGGAATTTACAATTAAGATTTTTAGAAGGATGTAACTACATGAATGATGGTAAGCGATACATCGGGTTAACTGATCCTATAGTTTACGAATGAACTATCACTAACAAGGTGGAGGGAATGCAGTGTTGCTGTTTCATAAGTACTTCTAATATTAATCCAAGTTTTCATAAGGAATGGAGTCACCTAAGTAGTTAGTGTTATGTATGAACTTTTTTCATATTGCCAGTCATTAAACTGGTGTGATGCAGCCATCCATCCATCCTTTCCTATCTAGAGATAGCCTTTCCATCTCAACATACCCACTACAATCTACCTCCTCAATTATCTGCTTCACATGTTGTAATATTTGTCTAATCCTACAGTTTTGACTGTACGTTCCATTAACAAATTAATTAATTGTGTATGCCTTAAAATGTGACCCACAATTCTATCTTCCCCCTCCCTCCCTCTTTCCTCACCCCTCATTTCGAAAATATATTCATTTCATACTTTATATGTCCATTCTATTTTCAACATGGTTGTCATGATGAGGTTGAGAGAAGAATAATTCTATAGTCCATTTATAGAATAGCCACTGCTGACAAATAATCTGCATTTTAAGTTAATTTGGTGTTATAAATCACACATCACTTCACTGACAGCTTGTGTGTTAAATATTCTGTATTACTCAGACCAAAAATCTTATGCATATTTTCACTTAATATCACTGATCCAAGCATCTAACTAAAGTTGTTCAATCTCCTTCTTTTAAGTTATCTAATGTACTTACTCTATCCGAACTTTTAACATTCCACGCTCTGACTCGTAGAAAGTTTTTATCAATTCTAATGCCTCCTCTCCGAGCAGTCCCACCTGGAGATTAGGGGTCTGTTTTACTTCTATTATATTTTACCCAGGAAGAAGCCATTATTCCATACATTATTTTAGTGGATTATATAACGTCAGGATACCCTTTGGATTTTTAATGTAATGTCTTCCTATTACCTTCTGCATCCCCATTCAATTGATAGTTTTTAATTTATCCTCCTTTAGTGACTATTTCCAAGGGCAGGAGGGTGCATTGGACCATTACTTATTCCTGGGCCCTTCTTTGTCAAGCACTTGGGAATCACTTTGTTTCCAGAACATTGTGAGTTTAAATTTCAAATACTTTTTTTATGCAGGGGTAGCTTATTTAAGGGGAAATACTAAGTATTTAATCAGGTGCTCCAATAAGCAAAATTTGGTAGCTAAAAGAAAAAAGTCGTTACAGTATGTTAGGTTGGCTCCTTTAATTCTCAAATAGTCTCATTAATCTTTATCGCATCATAATATTGCTGCTAAAACGAGTTATTGGTAATGGTCAGTTATAAAAATCAAGGATTTTTGCTTATCCGTTTGCAACTAGTTTTATTTTTTTTCATCTGTTACAACCAGTGTCATTCTTTACTTTTTTGTGGGAAATCTTTTAAAAGTGCTGTATATCGTTTTGTAATGGCTAAAAATATACAAAATCTGTCTCAAAGGTAGCAGTTTTTTTCTCTTAAGCATTTAATGTTCATTACATTTTTATTTCATATTCTCCTTGAAGTGAAAAATTTAGTTTTTTTTTTTTGCTTGGAGATTTAATATTTGCTGTAAAATGTCAGTTTTGCAAAAATTATTTACAAAATACTTTCTTAGCTTGTGAAAGTTTCACTTAAGTATTGTATTGCTATTAAATTTATCTGAAGTGTGACTTTTCCTTTTGACCGTTTAATCCACTAACAAACTAAACACTGCTGTATTTACGAGGTGTATTTTTTAAGTAAGTACCATTTTGTCACACCGTGGCTGCAACGCTACGGTCGGCGTTCCACGTATGCGCACTGGGTACCTGCATCTCTTGCCTATGCACTGACACCATTACAGTCTAATTTTTCCTTGTTTACGTTGTTCACTGAGTGTTTAAGATGCCTCCGATAATCGCGAGTCCCGCCGACTGTAAAGTACGGGTTGTTATAAGATTTCTTTGTGCTAAAGGCCTAAAACCGATCGATATTGATCGTGAGATCTGTGCAGTTTACGGACAAAACATTATGAGTGATGGAATGGTGATAAAGTGGGTGAGAGCATTTAAAGATGGCTGCACAAATGTGCATGATTAACAACAGAGTGGGGGTCCTTCGGTCGTTAATTAAAGTTTGGTGCAGAAAGCCAAATTGTTATGGGCGATGAGACATGGGTGGCCTATGTCACACCTGAATCAAAGCAACAGTCCATCGAATGGCGGCATTCAGATTCACCAAAAAAAGTGAAGTTCAAGCAAACGATTCCTGCCCAGAAAATCATGTGCACAGTTTTTTTGGGACAGAAAAGGAGTATTGCTTGTGGAATTTCTGCTTCGTAATGAGACAATCAATGCAGCAGCTTATTGCGAGACATTGAACAATCTGCGCCGTTCAATCCAGAACAAAAGACGTGGCAATTTGAGCAAGGGCATCGTTTTGCTGCATGACAATGCCCGTCCACATGTGGCTAATCAGGCCAAAGATCTCATCACATCTTTTCGATGGGAAACTCTAGATCATCCTCCATACAGCCCTGATCTGGCGCCCAGTGACTACCATCTGTTCCTGCACTTGAAGAAACACCTGGGCGGTCAGCGTCTTGAAGACGATAACGAAGTCAAAACAGTTGTGATGCAGTGGTTAACAAGTCAGGCGGCAGACTTCTATGAGGACGGTTTTCAAAAACTGATACTACGTTATGACAAGTGCCTCAATATTGAAGGGAATTATGTAGAAAAGTAGAGTAAGGTACAGGCTTTCATACGGTACTTACTTAAAAAACATGCCTCGTATTAAACTGTGATCCTCAATCCTGATACTACATCTCATTTCTGTGACACTAGTACAAAATTTTCTTATCCAACATGTCCATAATATTCATGTGTTTGTTAATCAGTCAACAAATTTATAAGGACTCTTTTTGCTAAGACTGTTTTGCTTTTGACATCAGTCTTGCTTTGTTCATGTTAGTTTTATGAATCTCTCTACTTTTCTATTACAGCTGATTCTGTTTTTATATTTAAACTAGCTTCGAACCTGTCAAAAATGACGGTTTGAACGCCATATTCTGGCAGTTCTTTTTTTTTTTCAGTTGGTTAATTATACGGAATTGTTATTACATAATGCTAGTAGCCTTGATTTGGTAATGTTCTACATATTTGATTTGCTGTTCACATAGCAATACAGCAGTAACTTCTACTGAATTAATGACGACGGAAGTAAATAACCAATAAAATTGAAAGCAAATTAGGAATGCCGGAAACTTTTGCTATCCCTGTAGTATCAGTTTTATTCCTGGTCCAGGCACAATTCAGCACGATGCATATGGAACTACTTTCACCTGCATTAATTAATACCTTCAGTAACATGGTGCTTATGAAAACAGTTTAATTGGTTTGTAAAACTCATTTCAGAGTGAATTATGCTGTAACAAAATGTGTCAGTGGGGATTCTGGTCAAATTAACCACAACCTCCACTAATATTGCTTTCAAAAATCAAAGCTTCTATTACCCTCATAAGAATAATGACGGGCATTATCCTGTGGTGGTGGTAGCAGGAATTTATTCAGCAAAAGCTTGTAAGGAAAAATGAATAACGATCGGTCTACTGGAGATCGTGATTCCGCCAAAATAACATTCAGTTATGACGTCATTATACTGCTGTAGTCAATCTCAAGACATATTATTTTCAAGTAGTAATTCCATTGTAATACAGCCTGTAGATTACCATAATTTTCAAGCAAAAATTAGGTTGTAATACAACCTGGACCGGCATAATACAGTTAAATGTACTTCGGAAATATTTCTAGAGAATTCTTGCGTTTTACCACGGCAATTCCCGGCAGAATCGCGATCTCCAGTAATCCCGATTTATTTACTTTACTCTATTTTACTTTAAACGACGGGAAGTATAATATCAAAAACCGATAACTGTCAGTTACTTGAATGATATATTTCGTGATTCGTACATTTCGTGTAAACTTTCTCTGAGATTTAATAAACTTCATTGTTTCTTATCTTCTGCCAAAAAAATTCTTACATAAATAAAAAGCAATATGTAAATTTAAACGAACATACTAATTGTAACTTATAATTGCCTCGCATTCATTTTTTTTTCTCTCCATATTTCTAATATCTCTGCTCTCTGCTATTTTGTGGCAATAATATCATTGTTGAATTGCGAGTGTCACATCGTTTATACAGTAAATAGTCATATCCTTGATTATTTAAATCTAATAAAAAAAGTTATCTTAAATGTCATTTAATAGCTAACTCATGTGTCAAAAACTAAGGGTAGTAGGAATTTATTATGGAAAAGCTTATAAGGAGAAACGAATAAGTAATTTTTAATGATATCTTTCGTTATATGAATACGTTACTCTGGTTAGGTTATCAGAGTATTTGGTTAGGATTTTACATAAATAAATGCATTTTACATTAGATGACGGAGACTATAATTTCTAAAACTGATAACTGTTATTTATTTGACTAATACATTTCGCATTACATTTCACAGAGTTTTTAATAAACTTCATTGTTTCTTATCGTCTGCCAAAAAAATTCTTAGGTTATGGTTTAACCTAGTCCTTATAACTGCTACAGATAAAATAGCATAAATATTGAATCCCCTTCTCATTACATGAATTTCTGCATCTAGCTGTAAATAAACTAAAAGTAAGATGATGGAAGGAATGTAATATGGTGACTGTTGATTGGCGAGTGAAGGCTGGCATGTGACCGTTGTCTAGCCGATAGCTACAGTAGCTATAGACGACGTACACAGACTCCAGATTAGCGTTTTATATAATAGGATCTGTGTTATTGTTATCATTTCTGTTACACTGTATAGCTTTTGTTTTGCCTCAGTCCAATTTTTTATTCAAATTGTTTTGGTCATAGCAAACAAAAATCCTCAGTATCCTCATTATTTTCTGTTGATTGCATAATAAGTAAAACACAGCTTATTAATTGTTTTACGTTGAATACTTAAGATGTATTCAAATTTTTCTTTCACGTTCCATGATTGCTTCCACTATATATAACTTAAATATTAGTGGCACTAGACTACCCTGCCACAAATTTTTTTTACTTCATGCTTATATTTTCAGAGTCTCTTGTTTTTATCATAGTCTCCATTTTCTTATCATTATCATCAGCCATTTAGGTCATTTCTGAGCATCATGGTTACATTTTTAACTTGACACTCTTGATCATATAATTCACTTGATCCAATCATCTGCTAGCTGTCATTCGTCATGGTCTTCTTCCCTCATCCTTTACCTTCCATGATCAATTTTGTATACAGTATATACGTAATTACAATATTCACAGCAGTAAATAACTGCACCTTCATGTGTGACTGTCAGTTGTCCATATTTTATTGCACAATGAGTGCAGTAGTTTTACTGCTTTCTCTCCCATCACTTTCAGCATCTCTTGTTATTTTTAAGATGTTTGCGGACTTTGACAATTTCATGCCAGACAAGTTTAAATTCCCAAGTAATGCTGTACAGTATGTTTTATTTTTTTAATAGTTAATATCTGTGGTTATGATTCAGGTGGTGCTCTATTTTCTCACAAATGTTGTGATGAACTGTGATGTGTCTGTCATGCAACTATGTTGCATATCCTTACAGAGGATCCTGTGCCTCTCTTCCTCCTAAGTAGTTTGGATATCAGATTTTTACAGATTATTCATTTCATCAACAACTACATTGAGGAGTTAGAAATTCAGAGATGTTTTAAATTTTGTAATCTCTTTTATGGTTTTATGAGAGACATATAAATGGTCTCTTTTATTTTATCCCATGTTTTGGAGATAGACATCTCTTCATCAAAATGAGAGTCCTGGAGCTTTGGTGTTGTGCATTTACTGAATTCTAGGAGAGATTTCTAATCAATAGGTCTTATTTGCCTCATTCGCACCTTGTTGATAAATTTAATTTGAGTTGCATTTTGCACCACCCTATCCTTATTTTCACTTTGTGATCCAGCATTTTTAGTTTTCTTCGTTACCGTTATCGCATGCGGTTTTCCCAATTTTTTTTTTCTGGTTTTTGCTCTCTTCAAGAGTGTGTCGATGATACTTTTTAATAAAATCTTTTGAAATCTCTCCCTCCATAACCTTGTTTTTATATCAGTTTGATTTTCAATTGAAAGCCATCTCATTTAGATTTTAGTTGCTCTGAGGGATTGTCCTAAACAAGTACTTCACTTACCTCAGTTAAGTAGAGTCAAATTTTGTCGTTAGAACAGGCTCTCTTATATTATTGATACAATCTTCATATTTTCTGATTAAACAGTTGTTCAGCTTCACCTTATATTTATTCCTTGAATTTGGCTAGCTGAGATAACGGATCGATAAGTAACACTTAACAATTTATCTAGCAGAAAGTCACATTCCAAAAAATATGTGTAAAGGTGAGTTGTTACACTATTTTTTGACAGTGTCACCAAGTGTGTCCACATATATCTTCCATCATCACAAGTTTGAAAATACCACCTGCATGGAAGTCAGTATTCTATGTGTAGAGCCATCTTCACACAACAGACTTTGGCAATGTATTATTTGTTGGCAAACAATTTCTTCATTGGACCAAACAGATGAGTCAGATGGTGACAGATCCAGACTGTAAGTTTGATGCTGGAGCACTTTGTACTTAATCTTTTAGAGTTTTTCGCAAATAGAAGCAGCATCACGGGGGTGAGCATTGTCTAGGCGGAATCTTACACTTCCAGCATTAGGTCATTTGTCATGAAGCACAAGACAGAATTTTACCAATGTTTTTGCCTATGATGATGTATTCACAGTGACCCCGCATACAGAATGAAGTCAAGTCATGCTGTCTGAAATTGTCTTTTACTTTAACATCAATTGTGTTTTAATTTTTACTGTATGTTCAAGGCAGTAATTATGGTTCACAATTGTTTTAATTTGGAAGGATTTGATTTTTTTTTTCATTTATGGTCACTTTAATTTGAATTCAGTTTGAATTATCAATGTAGATTTGACGCTACAAACTGTATTCTAATCACGCCACGCTGTATGAGGAGTTACAGTGGTTCTTGATTTGAACTAAAGGCTTCCTGAATATTTTTAGATATTTTTTGGAAAGCTAAGATGGCACTCAGTCTCCAAATAAAAGAACACACACAATAAATTTTCATGCATTGTGCATGAGTCACAAAATGCAACACTCACTATCTACTAGTGGATTGTGTAACATGAAGCCACTTGCTGGATTCAAATCCCAGTGGTGCAAGGAACTTATTAACAGTTGTGTTTGATCATTTGAGCTCTGCCAGAATGTACTATGCTACAAATTATAAGTTAAATAGAAGGTCCAGCCGTGAGAGAGGCAGAATGCGCAGCAAAGCAAAATGCTGTGACCACATAGCAATACCACATGAATTTACTTTTTTATATGATGTAATAATTTTACACACAAATAATTATGAAAACTGGAACTTGTAATTGTTCATGGGTAGAAGATTGTGTAGGATATAAAAATAAAATCAGACAGAGAAAGAAACTGTTGTTGAGGATATGAGTGTGTAGAATTTTCAGCTATAAACCATTTTTCACCCCAATCTTAATTTCTCTAATTTGAGCATTTGTAAATACTGGATACCACTGCTCTGTAAGAAAATGTTTAGAAGTGTATCGTGTGCAGAATGAGATGCCCATGATTTCCAATATGGTGCTTACTGATGGATGACAATGTTGCTAATAACTTTTTGTGGTAATTGTAGTGCTAACTATGAAGGATGAGTTTTGCTTAGACACTATTTTTCTAAAGTTCATAATCAATCATTGTAATGGTAGTGTTATTCATCTGCATAATGTGCGTTGTACAATTTGGTGCATTGTGAAGGAAAAATACCTGTCATATAATGAAACCATTCAGCATTAATTATTTTACTGTCTTAAGAGTATTTTAAAACTTCAGGTTTAACTTTTTAACCAATTCTCAGATCATTGTTCTTTATGTTGCTGAAGTGTCTGAACTTGGGCAGGGCTGAAATCTGTTACAACACCACTATTTTGACGAACCTAGTTTTATATATTTATTTAACAACAATATTTATTCTAAGCTGATTTTTTGATCTTACTGACAATTCCAGCAAATCCTTGTCATTTCTGTTAACATTTCATTATTTCACTTTCTTGTTACCTGTTAATTTTATTGAGCATATTACATCATACAGGACGCAATAGGTTACAACAGAACCAAATTCAAACATTGGCTTCATTGGACTGGCCATCACCACTGAAATTATTAGACTGTTTTACATACTTACATAGGGAAATTATCATCATTTTGCATCACATACTACAGATTATGCAACCTGGTTTTTCAAGAAAGGAACATAATTGTGAATTTGGTTTTCTTTACTCTCCAATATTTGTGCAGGAAGAGCACCATTTATCTCTAGTACTAGCAAATGTTCTGGTAAACTAATGTAGAGATTTTTTTCATTTAAAGACTGAAAAATTCCTGGATTAAATGTCTATCATTAATGTTGCTTTCGTCTCTATCATCTTTCACAGTGACACTTTGATATTCTTTGAAATGCTGTTGAATCTTGTGTTTACAAAAACAATCACTGCGTTTCAGCTTTTCAGAAGCAAACACAATGTTTCAGGTCTTTTACTGTGTTTTATAATAATCCTTGTACACTCTTGGCATTTTTACAGACGGGTCCAATAAAATAAACTCACAGTTCGGTTGTCCATATATTCTGAAAAATTTTGGCTTAAGGGTATAATTTTAAACACTGAGAGAGAGTTATGTTAAATGCTCGAAATGACCACCAGCAGCTTCCAAACAAAGCCAATGGCATCGAACTACAGACTGTAATATGCCTGTCAGCGTATCTGGCATCATGGCAGCATGTAACACTATAAATTTTCATGGAGCTTATTGATTGCAGTTGGTTTTTGTTGGTATACATAATCCATCCCCCATAGGTAGAAATCCAGAGGTGTCAAATGAGTACACCGAGGTGAGTACTCGGTTACACCTCTTTGATATACCCACCATCCGGGTAGAGTGTCGTCCAAGTACAACCTGACATATCAATGGTATTTAGGCGTGGCTCCATCTTGTTTCAGGTAAAACATTTTGTTGCCTTGAAGGATTTGGATGGCAAGCAAAATCCTTGTCAGAAGCATATCAAGATACACCTGACCAGTTTCGGTACCTTCAAAAAAAGAATGGACCAATCAAAGCATGCGATAACAGGCCACACTACCCATTAATACCTATTAGATTCACAGCTTTTTTTACATGAACATCAGGATTTTGAATAGCTCAATAGACACAATTGTGGCAGTTCATAGTTCCGTTAAGCTTGAACAGACCACACAAATTTCCATGTGAATTCCTCATCCTCATGAACCACGTGGTGAAACCAATTACAGTACTCAATCATTTGATCCAGATTGTCCTCATTCATTGCATGTAGCAGTCTTTGAATGTACACTCCACATTGCACCCTTAAGAATGTGTGTCACACTTGACCGGCTCACCCTATTTTCGCACACTGCCCCGTTCACTGATTTCTGTGGCAATCATTTGAAATGTTGCAAAACCACTCACTGGACACAGCACATGTAGCTATTTGTAGTAGGTCGCATATTCCCTAGTGCACATCATTAACTGTTCTGAGGGCTTCGAACTCATCACAGATATGAACAATTATTTGATGTGTTAGTGGCTGTCTTCAAAATTCTTTCTGCCACTGCTGTTATACCTCTTGAATTTTTCATACTTCCAATACCACTTCAATACAGTCTTGCATTCTAATGATAACCTTACCTCTGCCATTGTTGCTACTCGATTGTCCTCTGCAGATGCGCTGTACTGGAACATGCAACCTAACCGCAAGGAAGTAGTAGTTACACAACACTTTCGCATGAGAGTAGTGAATGAAAGTACAAAATTATTAAGTTACAAATAGGTAGTGCATTTTTTTTGGACCCCTCTGCAGATAATTACAAATTGAACCACCGCTTACCTCAGATCATAGCAGGAGCCACGAACACACGAAATTGACACACATAAGAAACATTGCAATTGTCGCTTCTTGGCCCTTCATCAGCAGTAGAACATACCAGAATATGGGTGCTGTAGGCCTCCAGATAATGAAGGCTGAGCAAGGCACATGGTGGGAGTAAGTTCAGATATAAGAGAGGGTGTGGATGTAATTCATTGAAGAGAATACATTAATAAAAATACAATCAGAACTATTTGTGGGCAGGCAAAATGAACAGATAGTAAAATAAAACCATAAATATAAATACAAAACAAATGAATACTGTAAATCAGAAAATTCAATGCCTCTATTGTTTCCTTGCAACCATGTGTATCTGTTGTGCTCTTTGCTTCCATCTCTTATTGGTCTGCTGCTGCCATATCCATATTAAAGAATTGTATAAATGTTCCAATGGTAGACCTATTTTGTAACTGAAGAGTAGGATATACATAAAGCAAATAACAACTATAGTGCAGTTTCAATAGTTACATTAAATGCAATCACAGAATTGAAATATTAGAAAAACACTGCTATTGACATAGCTTGCTGACAAGAGAACAGTTCGTATATTTGCATTGTACTGTAAATTCAAAAACTGTTTTAAGGCAATTTGCTGCTGGACAATGTGTTATGATGGTGTTACTTTTTAGCAGTTGTCATAAAAGAAATTGATGTTTTGCTGTAGGAGGGACTGACTGAAAGAGTAAATCATCACTAGTTCACTTAACCTTAGTAAAAAAATGAAAGTTTTATTTTAAATGTATAGTGGAGGAGTAAAATTGATGTGTCTTAGTGACATATATGTTAAATCACCAGTATGTGGGAGGAAATTAGAAGGGAAGACACAAAATGTTGTAAAGGCACTTAAGAGTCTTATATTGTCAGAAAGTATTTTCGGTTTTTATTAGTAGAAAATGATATTATTAATTTTTACATGTATGTTCATAACTGTTATTAGCAACAATGAAGTGGTAAAAAAATGTCATAATGCAATATTAATATGGAAAGGTAAGATAAAGTAGACCGTTCACTATCCAAAGTTAATCTTTGGCAAGTGATGGACCTACTTGATTTTTCCATATTTATAACAGTTATTTGAGATATTTTAAATTTAATGGAAATCAAAGAGTAAAAATTGTAATTTATACAGGGCAGATAACTTTTTTTGTATTCAGCCTTTCTTATGTCATGGATATTCATGAATCATTGCATATATAAACATGTAAGCAGCTGTTCATGTGGTTTCTCTTTGTTCATCAAAGATTAATAAAAAAACACCGTTTTATTTATTTTTTTAAAGGTTTATTTACCCTGGCAAGATTAGGACTGCCAAGCCCTCTCATATTGTTATTGGCAGTCATGAAGGCAATTTAAATGATTAAAAGCTAAATTAGGCTGTGGGAAATAGTAATGATGAAAGTAACAATTGTGAAAGGCATTTAAGTTGTAAACTAAATTCACGGCGTCTTATGAGGCACCAATACAAGAAATTGTGATTCCTCCTTCCCTTTAAGTCTGAAAATGTTAGATCCACCTGAATGAAGTTCCCGGTAAATGCTATTCTTAAATATCTTCAGCCTTTTGGGCTTAGTACTGTGATGACACAAAAAAGACAGAAATAATTTTACACTATTTTGAATGGCCCCTTTGTGGTGCAGAAGACAAAATAGGAATTACATAGGAAGATTGATGGCTGGGCATATACTTCATCTTACCTCATTACACTCACTTTGCCTCCAATCATAAACATCAGATTTATACACAAGATAACATTTGATGAGTGGAATCTTGAATGATAAAGGTGACACTCAAAATATTGTATAATTTTGTCTTTTTCTGTGTTGTTCCAGACCAGTCCTCAATTTTCCTATCCTTATTTATTTTCAGATTATTTTAAATCCTTTTTTTAACAGTCAGAATTTATTGATTTTGAGATTCCTTATAATAATTAATCTCACTAATTGTGTAGGGGAAAACACCTCAACTTTTGCCACAATGATATCAAATTGGTATGGAAAGCTGAGGGCAACAGAACTGAGGGAATAAAGATCCACTTCATGATCATACTATCATAATATTTCGCGGGGGGGGGGGGGGGCGTGAGTAGGAGGGAGGTAGGAGGGGAGGGAGTAGGAGGGGGGGAATGGAAGACATGAATGCGGAGATCTGTCGTGTAGTAAACCCTACCATGTAATCGCATGGTAGTATATGCTTTATATGCAAATTAGTCTAATGGGAAAGCTTAGTTTTCTGATTTACTTAACCATAGATTCCATGATCTCCACTTACAGAAATGCCAGAATTTTAACACATTTGTTTTTACCATTATTGTCTGGGAAAATGATGTTGCTGATGGAATTCCCGGTACTCCAGTGAAATTAAAAAGTATATTGATCACTTGAATCAATCTAGAATATATATATTGGAACTTAGATGAAAAAGAATTACTTGTTATGACAAGATGGTGTATACTTGTACTTAAGTACAGTAGAACTCCAATTATCCGAATCAATTGGGACCAGACCCCATTCGGATAATCAAAAATTCGGATAGTTGGATTTTTTCCGAAAAAGTGTCTATTTTAATTAATTACTGTATGTATGTTGAAAATGGGAGAAGAAACTATATTTAAAGGAAAAGAGCTTTTAATTTATTAAATGAAATGGCAATACTTTTACATGTTAAGCATAGTTACAGGTGCTGTACATTAGTACAATGTACGTACCATACTGTAAATATAAGTTATTGCTTGCTGAACATCTCGGTCAAAGTAAGCTGTTTGACTGTATTCATCTGTTTTCTGGCAGCAAAGTCGTACATCTGCTTGACAGTGAGAAGTTTCATGTGGTGTGTAGGCAGAATCATTATTTTTTGAATCGTAGTACGTGTACGTTTCCGTGTTAATTAAAAAAGCGATTCGGATAATCTGAGTTCGGATAATTGGAGTTCTACTGTACATGGTAGGGGGATAAACGGTAAATGTTTTGTCAACAGTTCATATGGAATTGGGGAAACCGTGACCTTGAATGTCTCGTAGAGTTCTGTATACTGCATCATGGTTGAAATAAAACTGACCAGTGTGATAAAAATATGAAATGGCGAGAGATAGAGAAAAAAACAACGATCAACTGCTTGTATAATTTTTTTTTGGTAGAAATTTAAAAAAAAAATAATTATATAAAAATTTGACTTCTCTAAAACCACTTCTATGCAATTGAGATTTGCATAGTTGTAAATTATACCTCCTGATACATATTTAAGTTGTAGTTTGTTTAAAATCCTGTTCATTTGTTATTACTGGATTAACTTCTGTGAACCATCATGCAGTTATTTCAAATTTACTCCAGTTAATTAACTCCAGTGGATATAGAAACTTTCCTCTGATAGTAATTTATGTGGTCTTAATGACTGAGTTTATTACTGGTTATGTAATCTGCCTCTTTAACTTGTTACCCTACACCGGCAATGCTTTTTTGAAGTATAGGGGACCAACTGTAAATGTGGAATTTGAACCATAATATGTCTTAGTGTACTTCATATTAACAAGGCAAAGCTTTGTCAGAGGTGAAGGTCAGTTTTAGGACCTGCAAAATCTCTGCTGAGATCATGATTAGAACTGGGGATCTCTCACTACTGAATCACATACTTTAACCAGCTGAGCTACCAGACTTCTTAATTTCCTCTGTTGTCTACTTTTGATAACGTATTTAATTATTTGTATCAGTGGAGATTTTCCCAGAGTGTTGCTGCAATGTAATCTTCATGGGTGTTCAGCCGGGTGGCATCATGAAAACAACTTTTCAACAGCTGACTCTGCTGTCTTCATCAGTGCCACATGCCCTCTGTTGGTTTTAAGCATGCTGTTATTGCTTCGGCTGAGTTGCCTCATGTTTTGCTGTCACTTAAGTGGTTGTAAGTGGAGGGTCTGACTATGGTACACCATGACATTTTATGCCCAACCTACTTGCCTCCTAGCCCACCAGCTGAATAATTGGTCCACTGACACCTGTTTTCACCTCTTTACTGGTGCTATGTTTATCCTGCAGTTAGTTGCAAAGTGTGGGCTACACCATTCACTCTCTTGACCTACTGGCATAATGATCTGTCACATTGATGTCTGATATCTGCTATAACTTGTTTCCAGGACCTAATGAAATAATAGTTTGTTTGGTTGAGAGTGTTTATTACTGGGTACACAGTCACTTATCCGGTTGTAGGAATAAATAAAACTTTCTTCCCCTACTGTTTTGATGACTGTAAATTCTGAATGATATGTTCAAATGATTCACACTTTTATGCCACTGAGATTTGATGTGCTGCAAATTCAGAAGGATTTATGGTTTCAACAGGACAGAGCCACCTTTCGCCCAGCCAGAAGATCTCTCCAACTGCTTACCAAACTATTCCCAGAGTGATTGATTTCTTTACATGATGCTATTCTCTTGTCGATGTGATCTCCAGACCTTACCATCCTGTGATTTTTTTCTGTGGGGTTTTCTTTAAACTGAAATTCGCAAACATTGTCAGGGTACTCTGCCACCTCTATGACATTAGATTAAAGAAGAGATTGCTCAAGAAATATTGGTTAGATTGATGAAGAACTTCCGACCTTGCATTCGACAATTCACTGATAATGAAGGGCGATTCACTGTTCCAAAAATGAAACGTGTAATGTAACTTTTCAGTATGAAGATTTCATTCATGTTAATACAGTTTTTTCATCTTGTACAGTCAGTTTTTTTATCCAACCTATAACTTAGGGAGGTATTTTCTCCCACCCTGTATTTACATATGTTTTATTTATTATAAATTTATCATATATATGAAAATAAAAGTTTTAATAAACCCATCACTTTCCAAAGCTGAAGGTAGGCAGGATTTGCCGACAAAAATCACTACACAAACACAAAAAATTACAATGTTTTGGATGCAACCTTTACTCATTATTATAGAACATTGAGACTGTTATGGCTAATGTAAAATTATTATTATTATTTTAAACTTTCATTTCTTTTATTGTTATTTTACATTAACAACACAATTCTCAATTACATCCAAACTTCCGTACTCCACACGATCTCTGCTTCCTTCTCTGCTATTTTCACAAAGATCTTCCTCCTCCTGTACTGTCCAGAGATTTTAATGTACTTTTCATCTGGTAATAACGATGCTTGAAATTCTTTGATGCAATACTTAAGACATAATAATAACACGATATAAAACACTTTTAGCAACACACACATATTAATTATTTTTTTTAAAAAAACTAAGAGTCTGTGTATTCTTACACATCCCCTCGGCCAATTTGTCACCAAAAATTTGTCAAATTTTTGTGTGATATAATTTCATTCACCACAATATATTTTCAATATATAGTTACATTCATTCATTTCCTTTACCTACTCCCGGTATAACTTTAGATCACATATATTTCTTAATCCTAACATCTTTCCTGATTTAGGATACTGGAGGTAATATGCGTGCTGATGTGGTCTCCCTACAACTATATAAGGTCCTTCATACACGTCAAAGAACTTTTTAATTTCTGCATTAATGCTGCTGGATCTTCCATGAGTCTTCACCAATACTAATTCACTTACTTTATGATTTTCGTGCACGCCGATCGTATGTCTTTTGCTGAAAGATCCTCTTCCACTTCTTGGTGAAACTATCATTTCCCTTTCATTTTGACTTTTCCCTTCGTTGCTTCTTTTTCCTTGTCCTCTCCGCCATCCTTCTTCTTTTCGTATTTTATAATGTTGCGGCCTTCATTATATATATCAAGCCCTCTCTTTTTCTTCACTTTGCCTCTCGTTGATTTTTCTTCTTCATCTTCACACTTCTTCCTTATTAAGAAAAAACTCACCTGGTATTCATCTTCTCTTGCCTCCTTGTCATCTACACGTGTACAGTACTCCTCTTCTTCTTCTTCTTCTTCTACATCATCTTCATCAAGGCCTTCTTCATCATCATTTCCATTAACTTCATCATCTTCTCCTTCGCTATCCTCTGCCTCTTTCTCTGCATCTTCATAATCTTCCCCAGCTTCAATGATTTCGTCCATTTCTTCCGTTTCCGACTCATAATTTCCCTCATCTTTATCCGTGAAAGTAGAAAGCATTTCACTCTTCCTCCTGGTTTCTTGGTTTATTTTCTGGTCACTGTTTTCCCATTCTTTCATATTAGTTTGTACCAGTGATATTTCATGTTTGGCTTCTTGAATGTCACTCACCAATTCACTGTTTATCCCTCTCTGCTCGTCCAGTGCTATCTTCACCGACTCCTCGCGGTTCTGCTGTTCTATCTGTATTAACTTTTGTACCTTCTTAACCATTAAATCTTCACGTTGAGAAATATGCTCATGTACTTTGTCTATCTGAGAGTTAATTTCATGAGAAATATTAGCTCTTTCCTTTCTCCATTCTATTATCGTTTGTTGGTGATTATGATTCATTTTCTGCATTTCGCGTTTTGTTTCTATTTGTTCTCTCATAATCATTGCTAACATTTCCTTTATAGAATTACTGTCGTCGTTCCACGGGTTTTTCCCCGCGATGCCAGTTGTTGAATCATCATCACCATCCAATTCGGTAACTGCCCGCTCCTCAACTAATTCCGAATCTTTTCCATCCATTGTTATTTACAAAATTTTCATCACTTCACAAAAATCATACACAGAGAGAGAAAAAAAAAAATCCGGTGTGGATTTCGAAAAACGAGAAATATCAATTAACGCAGATTTTTCTGACTTACAACGCCGTATTATCAACCAAACACCAACAGCACACACATTATCTGTACATAAATCTTTAAAACTATCTTTAAGAACCTGTATGCGTAATTAAATCTCATATTTTAACATTATACTTTTAATCAATTTCTCTCTTTTAAATTTATCTTGCAAGTCTTTACTCAAAATTAATAACTTTGTCTTCCATTCACAATATCTAAAACTGGTTTTTTCTTCTCCTACCTTTCCGAAGATTGCAGGCTTCTTTTATTACGAGCTAAATAATTAGCTCGTGTCACGGTCACAGTCGCCACGTGTAAAATTATTATTATTATTTTTAAACTTTCATTTCTTTTATTGTTATTTTACATTAACAACACAATTCTCAATTAAATCCAAACTTCCGTACTCCACACGATCTCTGCTTCCTTCTCTGCTATTTTCGACAAAGATCTTCCTCCTCCTGTACTGTCCAGAGATTTTAATGTACTTTTCATCTGGTAATAACGATGCTTGAAATTCTTTGATGCAATACTTAAGACATAATAATAACACGATATAAAACACTTTTAGCAACACACACATATTAATTATTAATTATTTTAAAAAAACTAAGAGTCTGTGTATTCTTACACTAAGTATGTAACCTACCCATGTTGCAACAACAACAATTACCGAATATTTTTATTTAAATTGTCCTATGTTGCTTTTGAAATCTGTTATTTTTGTAAAAGATGCATTTACTACGGTTAAGTCGGGCAGTATTTTATGGTGAATTTATCCTAGCAACTTCAGCCTCATACTGGAAATAATTTGTTTAATATTTTTTCAGCATTATAGCTCAGGATTTATAATCTACTGATATGATTTTACTTGATTTAGAAGTTAATGATTTTGATATGGAGAAGAGGTTAATAGTTTAATTCTTCTATATATAATTATTTCACATTTACACACTGATTTTACATGGTACAAATATAATCGCCCTTTCATCATCCACAGTTCTAGCCTGTGGCTGGGTCTACTTTTCACATAAGCCTTTCAGTTTTCCTATCTCTTCCTACCAACCCTCCACACCAGCTTGGTTCAGTCCTCTCCTCTCTTCAGGACACACTTCTTTATCCCTTGACTTTCCTCTGGGCCATTTACCATGTATTTCTGTTGTATGTATCATCATTTGTATTCTGTGCACCATGATTTTCTTAATATGCCTATGCAATGTTAGCCTTGCCCTTGCTATTCTTTTCTGCAGGGGTTCCTCTTTCACTTTGTCAGTAATTTTTTCTTTGCTTGTTCATTCTTGTAACCATTATTCTACTTAGAAATTTAATTTCACTCACTTGAATCTTACTGACATTCCACTTCTTCACCACCCTGGTTTCTGTAGCATATGGTAGAGCAGAAACATAATATACATGACAAATTACTCCCTTACAGCTTTGCTCCATATGAGGCTTATGATTCTTAGATTTTCTGCATGCCTCCCTCTTTCATTCTTTCCACTTTCCTCCACAACGCTTGGTATGTGTTTAAAATTATTTGCCTTCTTCAACTTGTCTCCTGCCATTATAATTTCCCTGGCTATCCTGTCGTCCTTTATGGTTGTGACCATATACTCATTTTTCTTTACGTTAAATTTCATGGCATATTGATCCACAATGTTCACACATACATCTGCCTTCCCCTGGACTACTACTTCACTATTCTCTCGTATCATTAGGTGATCTGTAAAAGCCATCAGTTTCAGATTCTCTTCTCCCATCCTCACTTCCACCATTATATCATCAATGACCAAGATTGAAAGTAGTGGTGAGAACGCACTTGCTTGTTTTAACCCATTTCTTTGTTTCAGTCAACCTTCTTTCCTTCCTCCCCATATTTTCACATAGATCATAGTTCCATGGTATAATACTGCCATGCTACTATTATTTTTCTTTTTTTTCGGAACTCCTCACTTCCTCACTTCTTAATGGCTTTTCATGTATTTCTCCTTTGTATGTGATCATGTGGTTACTCAGTATCTAGGAAGATTAGCAGTAGTTCCTGCCAATACTGGTAGTGCTTTTTCTTGCAGCTGTCTCATCGCAAATATTAAGCCTACTGTTCATCCCCCTGATCCATACTGTTCTTCTCTTAGCATTTTTTCAACGCTGTCCATGTATTATTTTATCTATTATCTTCTCATAAACTTCGCTACAATGCCACACTAGTGCAATATCTCTATAATTGTTATTTGTATTTCCTTTTTTTGAAGAAAGATCTTCCATTCTTCTGGGGTTGACCTCACCTTTCATATAATTATTATCATACGACATAGTAACTTCTTCCTGCTACTGCTGCTGATCTTACCATTTCGACACTCACTTCATCCATGTTTGGTGCCTTACTTCAATATCATTTCCTTTTAGTGTATATGTGGTGTTTTAAATCTTCCATAATTATAACATTTTGACCATTCAGCTGCCCCTGCAACACTTATTCAAGCTCTTATTTATTCTACAATTGTGCAACCTATTTGTGCGACATATGTTGGCAGTATTTCCAGACTTCTTCCTTTGATTGTTACCTCAATCTTCATTCTTGTGTCACTCATTTCTTTTATTTCCTACCTCTCCCATAACAACGACTATTCCATACCTCTTCCCTCATTCTCATTTCCTTACAGTCAGAATTCCTTCTTCAGTTATCTTCCATAATGTAATGTCTCTCCCGGTCTCAAGGTATCCAATGTACTTCTTTCTTTCAAATCCACAATTTCCTCCATTTTCCTGGTCAGTGTTAGTGTGTTAAATGCTCTAGTTTGCAGACTATTTACATATCCATGCATTTTATCATAATATCCATGGTTTCTGAGGTTTGTATTTTGAAACCAGTGATTGATGAACTACTTGTTTGCTGGGCCTGTTGTAGCTTAACCAGAGCCCCTATAGTCGCCATTTTTTATGACCTGTAGGGTCTTCAGCTACTGTAGTGGTCCCGGGACACTCATAGTCCCAACTGTACCTTACCCCTGCAAGCAGTTCCCTACTTTCATCCTATTGCTCATCTTCCACCACCCGGAGAAGGAATGAAGTAAACAAGGAAATGTTCCAATTTATGAGCCTGTATAACTTTTATGACTTGAAATGACCAATTTATTAAATTATAAAACCTTTGTATAGAAGAGTTAAGTACATATATTTAACATTACATAAACTCTTTCACAAGAAGTATCCTGACACCACTCCAAAACTTCAGTTTTTACCCATGTTCATTCCTTACTATTGAACAATAATATGGGATGGGTCCACCCTTTGCCTTTAGGATGGCTTTAACTCTGCTAGGGAGACTTTCAATGAGGTGTCTGAATATATGTGGCAGATTGGCAGCCAATGTTTCCTTAAAAGCTGCAACCAGAGAAGGTAGTGATGTTTGACACTGAGGCCTGGAGTGACATTGATCTTATAACTCATCCCAAAGGAGTTCCATTGGGTTCAGGTTAAGATTTTGGGCAGGCCATTTCATTTCAGGAATGTTACTGTACGCAAACCATCGGCTCAGATGCACTTTCCATTGACATGCTTTTACAATCAGTCAGTCTCTGAACTGGTCCTCTGCTATACACAATACATAATGGTTTAAAATATGTTCCGATCCTTCCACATCTAGGGTTTTCTTAAGTGCGTTAAGGGGACCACACTGTTACCGTGAAAAATACCTTGATACCATAATGCCTCCTCCATACTTCACACTACACACAATGGTTGGTAATGTTCTGCAAGCATCTGCCAAACTCAAACTATTGCGTTGGATTGTCACAGAGTATAGTATGAGTCATCACTCCAATCTTCCATTATCCATTGATATCACTCTTTACACCACACCAATTGTTGCCAAGTATTAAATACAGAACTATTGTCTTATGTGCAGCAGCTTGACTTTTGTACCTCATTCTCATTGTGCTGGCTGATGGTAGCACTTTGGAACTCACTAGTGATCCCTTCCACTGATTTCTTGCAATTTTTACAACTTCGCAGTGCTTGACGCTCCCTGTCCATCATTAAATTAGGTCTGCCTAGTCTTGGTTTATTCATGGTTGTTCTTCATGTTTTAATTTCACAATAATATCATCAACAGTCAAAGGGTTAAAATGTCCCTGATGGATTCAATGACTAGCGCACATTCGAAGTCATTGAGCTCTTCTTACTTAACCATTCTGCTCTTACTGCTTCTATACCAACAGAGACTAATAACACAATAATCCCCACCTCCATATGTTTATGCCATCTTGCCTTATTCTATGATAAGGTGGTTTCATGATGGGTGAGTGGTAATGCTCTGCTGGAGGGCATGCATCTGAATCCCTGTCTGGCCATCCAGATATGTGTTTTCCGTGGTTTCCTCAAATCACACCTGTCGAATGCCAGGATGGTTCCTTCAAAAGGTTATGGCTGAATTCCTTCCCATTCCTTGCCTTTAGTCCTTTCCTGTCTCTAATAACCTTGACAAGGTGTAAAGAGAGGAAAAAAGGTTTCTTTTTCTGCCCTTATTTCTTTTTCTGCTTATCTTTAGATTGATTAACTTTCTATTTATTTTTACCATACTTCATATGTTTTTCAGACTGAATGTGGATGTCAGTTCACATCAAAACTGGAAGGAATGTTCAAAGATATGACTGTGTCCAACACTATTATGGAGGAATTCAAGGACCATATTATGACATCTGGAGTAAGTTCTAACTTCAAACTTTCTATGATATAATATTATTCAAGATCGGAGGCTGTTACTGCTGTGTATGTAAGTTGGAAGCTGATTTAGGATGCACACATAATAAAGAAATCCTAACCCATCTACAGAAATCTGCAGATAAGGTTTTCCAGAGTTTTTGTCTGGTACGTACTGAATTATTGATTTTTAAATTAGCACATATGTGAGATGGCAAAGAAGATTGGTGTAATGTGAAACAGAACTTTATAACAAAATTGACATGAACCAGTATATTTAAATAGAGAAACATCATTCATATATTACCAGTTACTTATGTCACTTATCTACATTAAAAATTAACTAGATGGCCCGTGCGAAAATTTCGTGAATAAAATAATATGAATAGTGAGGTTGGTGGTTTGTAATAGGATTAAAGAAGAAGAACCACTTTGAAGGAATTGTTTATTTGTATAGTGTAATAGATACATAACAAAATACCTACAACACAATATAAAACATTCAGATGCGTAAACATACGTATAACAAATCGTCACTGACCTTAACGGAATAAAAGTAATCTGAGCAAACATGCACAGCTTACCTATGTCTTTGTCATTTGTGTTCGCTGCAATCATATCCCATGAGAAAACTTCGCCAGTAAAATGTTTACATAGGAATTGTATATCAAAACAAAAATGTTTCCTTAACAGAAAAAAATATCCAAAAACACAGTTTATTGATACCTCTGTGATATGTGTTGCAGCTAGCTATTGGTAATGCTCTCAATCCTTGTCGACGCAAGTGAAACAATTAATTACCTAAGTGGAGACTTTAATCTTTAAAATGATATGCCTCCTGATTTCAGTTTGCTATCAAGTGAGACAAATGGCTAGTGACAAAAAACATATTATGGAAATAGTGATACTTTTGCCATTTAAGGACCCAATTCCAAAAAGTTTGTTTCTTACAATATGATATTAACAAAGCGAAGATCTCGGTTTTTAAAATGATACTGGGTTTCTCTGGAAAGGGTAAACTCTTGAGATTTACATGGTTCCCGCTAGGTAGCAGCAGTATGCGCCCACTTCAGTTCTAGTAAAAATGGTGTCGGGACGACTGAAAGCATTTTGTATTCTATGTTTTGCGCAGTGTGGGTCAGTAAGAACTGTTCAGCGTGACTTTCGTACTAGGTATGGTGTGGATCCTCCTACAGCACAGAGCATTAGACAATGCCATGAACAATTCCAAGAAACAGGTTGTTTGTGTAAAGGCAAATCGCCGGGCCACCCCCGAGTGTCTGACGCAGACATTGAACGCATCCGCCATGCATTCACAAGGAGTCTACAGAAATCCATTCGCCGAGCAGCTCGACAGCTCTACATGCCCCCCGATGTCCATCTGGCGTGTGTTGCGTTGACGTTTACACATGAAATCATACAAAATTCAGCTACTACAAGCTCTTGGTGAAGGTGACAAACAACAACATGTGGAGTTGTGTAATTTCATTCTTGGGAAGATGGAGGATGATAGTTTTCTTCCACACTTAGTGTTTAGTGACGAGGCAACATTCCATTTAAATGGTAGGGTGAACTGTCATAATGTGAGAATATGTGGTACGGAACAACCACATGAAGTTGTATGACATGAGAAGGACTCTCAAAAATTTAATGTGTTTTGTGCAGTTTCACGGGAAAAGTTTATTTGCCGAGAACACTGTTACAAGATCTCAATATTCTTGAGAACTTTCTTTTTCCATGGTTGGAGACTAATTTGAACGACTTCATTTACCAACAGGATGGGGCACTGGCACCTGAAAGTGCGGGAATTTTTAAATCAAAGGATTACTGAACGATGGATCGGTCACACTGGACCAAATGATTCAACCTTACATTACTGGCCTCCAAGGTCACTGAACCTGACTGTATGTGATTATTTCTTGTGGGGGTTTATAAAAGACTCTGTTTATGTGCCTCCACTACCAACAATGAATGGACTGAGACATCGCCTAACAGAAGCTGTGGAAGCATGTCATTCAAGACATGCTCGCTGCAGTGTGGGAAGAATTTGAATACCACATTGACATATACTGTGCATTTCAAGGGAGAATATTAAACACCTATGAAAAGGTATGGAAAAAAAAAACTTTTTGAGTTTACCGTTCATCAGAAAACTAAATTCATTGTATATGTTTATTAGTTTCAGAAATATAGATGTGCCAAATCGGATGACTCTTTTTGATACACCCTGTATAATGTGACCAAAGACGAGACCTTAGTCTTTAAAATGATACTTCATTTGTAGATTTTAGTTAGTACAACAGTAGATAAATGGTTTGTAGCAAAAAATAATGTTTTTAAATAATATTTTTGCCCTTTAAGGTTGAATTCGGAAAAATTTCTTTCTTAAAATATGGTGTAGGCAAAGTGGAGAACATAATATTTAAAACGATACCTCATTTATCTGTTAGGTGTAAAGGGATATAATAACTTGTGACAAAAAAACAAAAAAACACCTTTTAAAAATAATATATATGATTCTTGAGTGTCGGTTATTTTCTATAGGTGTGGCATATGAAGATTTTAAGTTACTGTTGACTGGCCTTGAAGTTTGTATCGAATTTTCTGTTTGATACTGTGTATCAAGTTAACTGTTTATGGTTTTGCGTTCAGAATTCCTTTAGTAAATTGTAGAGGTTTTTTAAATTCAGCCTTGTCTTACCATTTTTAGCTTTAGAACTTTTGTAGATTGCAATGATACAGTTAAATAGGTGTCAGATATATTAACAATTCATATTCGTTACTCTTTCCTCAAAAACAACTAAGTATTGTTGATATATTTTAATAATGGAGATCACAGCAGAATTTTCTTCATATTCTGTTTTGCTCTAATGACCTTTGTTGAAGATTTATTTGTTAATAGTTGATTTTGTTTACATTTTCTGAGTAAGAGTTGTCAATTTTTGTGGGCTTTGTCAAATATTGAAAATTGAATAAAACAACAACAAAAATTGTATAAATTTAAATAAAACAACAACAAAAATTGTATAAATTTAAATTGATCCATTCTTTGATATGAACATTTGGAGAAATTCACAATTTAATGCTTAAACTGGAGAAGGCACAATAAGTATACAATTCTTTTTTTCAGTTAAATTAATTGACTATAATGGTTCTTTTTAATTTACTCTTAGTTTACCAAACATTTATAGTGGATACATGTGACACTGTCATTTTATGCAGAGATGTGTCTTATTGAGAGAAAACAGTTTTTCATTTCTACTTAATTTGTTTTACTGATACATCCTCATTTTTCCTCTGGCAAAATACTGATGTATACGATTATTTTTTAAAATAACATGGTATTTATCATTTGTAAACCCTACTGCCAGTTTATCTTGTCAACATCTCTATCAAGTTATTAACTGAGTTAACTATCACAAGGACTTGGGTTATTATTACATCAAAAGAAAACAAAATATTCAAAAATGTATAACAAATTAATAACAGTGAAAAACTCTCCAATTAAATGAAGGCAGATGAGAAATTAATGACTAGAGCTTTGAATCTCATTGCAATCAAAACCTAACAGTATATTTAAACTTACTATTATTATTTGCTGTCGACAATCTCTATTTAATGTAAGTCTATGTATTATGGTTTACCTATTTGGCAAAACAATTTATACTATTTGTATTCATTGCACTATTTGGTTTGCTCCAGACAAATCTCCATGGTGTTGATATGAGTGTACGTGTTCTTACTACTGGATTCTGGCCAACACAAAGTGCTACACCAAAGTGTAGCATTCCAACGGCTCCTCGCAATGCCTTTGAGGCTTTCAGGAGGTATGAATGTTTATATTGCTATATTTAAAATGATTACGAAAAGGATATATTTTGAATTGTTAAGTGATGTGATTACACAAAGTAGAAAGAAACGTGGCTGAGCTCGCACAAGCCTCATGGTCCACACAGCCACAACAACAAAGCTAAAAATACTGTCCACATTAGTTTTACAGAAACTCAGTCCCTCTCCTCAACCCGCTTAATTATTATCAATGTTCTTTAAATAAGGCTACAGTTTCTATCCGATTTTGAAGGAAGTTTTTTTCACGTATGCTTTAAAACAAACAGAAAAATACTGTGTACATTTGGTTTACCAAGGCCTAAACCCTCTCCCCCTTTGCCCCCTCCCATCTTAATTTCCAATAATCTTTAGAGAAACCCACAGTTTTTATCTTATCTCTATGGAACTTTGCGCACGTATATATTAAAAACAAGGAGAAAAATACTGTTTACATTTGGTTTTCAAAACCCAACTACTCTTCCTCTTTACCCCATTCTCCTTAATTTTTGCCAACGTTTTTTTTTTTTTTATACATTTCTTATATGATATCAATGGAACTTTGCACATGTATACTTTAAAACAAACAGAAAAATATGCTCTACATTTAGTTTGCAAGAACCTAACCACTCTCTTCCTTTACCTCCCCTCTCCTTATTTTTTGCTAATGTTCTTTATACGTATCCACAGTTTTATCCATTATCAATGGAGCTTTGTACACGAATACTTTAAAACAAGCAGAAAAATATTGTTTACATTTGGTTTACAAAAATGCAACCTTTTCCCCCCCCCTTTACATCCCCTTAATTTTTGCTGTGTTCTTCATATAAAGCTACAGTTTTATCCAATGGTGAAGGAACTTTGAATGATTTTACTTTAGAACAATCGGAAAAATACAGTCTAAATTTAGTTTGCCAAAGCCAAACCCTCTTCCCTTTTACCACTTAATTTCTGTTGTTCTTTACACTACCTCACAGTTTTTATTATATTTAGATGGAACTTTGCACATGTGCTTATTAAAACAGAATAAATACTATTTACATTTGGTTTACAAAAAATCACCCACTTTTCCACCATCACCCTAATTTACCCTTGAAACCATTGTGTTTTTTTGCAAATATCACAAACAGTGGGGAAATTAGGCAAGGTGGACAGAGATATTCTTAGAGTACATAACATTTCCTGTCAAACAGCATTGGACCAATTCAGATTGGACAATTGTTAACCAAGAAATTCAAACTCCAATTTAAAAAATTATTTTAAAGTTTTTTGATGACACACAAATCTACAATTTTAATTCTATATTGAGGGTACTTTGGGCACATTTGCTTTAAAATAAGTGAAAAAAGATGTTTCCATTTAGTTTACAAAACTGCATCCGCTCTCCACCTCCCTAGACAAATTTACAAGTGAAACTTTTCTGTGTTTTGCATGTATATCCAAAATGGTAGGGGAAACTGTCAAAGAGCATGGTGATAATGAATGTTTATTACAATCCGATCAAAAGGGGTAAAAAAAAATCAGAATTTTCATATCCAGCCCTCTACTAACGCTGGGTACTCTACTTTTGCAGAAGACTGAAAGACCAAAAATATTATATATTGCAAAGCACTAGAATAAACTTTTTCCAATTTAATTTATGCACAAAAAAACGTGGACTTTCATTTATTTTTTTACATGTAAATGCTTCTGCTTTATGTTTGTGGACTTAGAAAGAAAAATGGGCATTGCAGTGCATGCCAGGCAAAGCTACTACACAATAATAACTCAGGGACCTGCTCATGTCAACAATGTTTACTCTCTTATTACAACAGTTCTGAACTTTACTTCTGATCTTTATGCTTCCTCTTATCCTTTCTCTTCTTCTCTTACCTTTTTTCCTCTTTTCAGTGTTCCTCTGCAGTTTACCAAAACTTCAGTTGTGTTTTCTATGACATAAGTCATTATTTACTGTGTTTAGGTTTTAGTCTCTTTTTTTTAATTGTATATGTTTCACTGAGTATGTGTAATGTCTAATATTAATCTTCTATTTTTGTCACAATATTGAAATGACACCAGTGTCCATCCTTATTTTCTGCTCTGCTGTTCACTTTTTCATTATTTTCTAGTCTGTAGTTCTAGAAGTGAAAACAAAAAAAAATTTGGTTGCCTTCAGCAACACAGTTTTTAATAAAATTCAAAGGTTTGAATTGCATAAATATGATTAAAAACTGATCAAAATAATCAAAAATGGTGGAAGTTTACATTGTAACTAAGTTCTGTAACTTTTACATTTAACTCTACTTCAGCATTAAACTGTTTCGAGAAACTATTAACTCTGCTTCATTTGCTGTTGAGAAACATTTATATCTAAAACCTGGCACAGCAACCAGTGGACTATGTTACTGATGTTGTGCTAGGAAAATATGGTGCCTTGCATGTTTAGTGCTTAAGTGTTTTAAGAAATTGTGGCATTTCCACTTGATTGATGTAGCACATGACATTCACCTGTTTTAAGAATGTTTGTTCACTTCCATGTGTAGTTGCATTGGAATGCTTACTTTGTCTGTTTTATTTCATGTAATTTATGTGTGCAATACATTGAATTTGTGTAAAGAAACAATATTAATTCTTACGGTTTACAGAAATTTTTTAATAATTTTTTTAAAGGTTTTATCTAGCAAAACATAGTGGCCGACAACTCACCCTTCAGCCTCAGCTTGGGTCTTCAGATTTGAATGCAGTATTTTATGGGCCTCGAAAGGAAGAGACTGATTTAAAAGATGGTGCAAGTTCATCATCGAGTTTAATATCTGTAACTTCTCAGAGAAGTTGTGGACCTAGGAAACATATTATCCAGGTGTCTACATATCAGATGTGTGTTTTAATGTTGTTTAACAACAGAGATAAGCTAACATATGAGGTGAGTTTCATTTGATTCCTTTTTTGCTGCTTTATATTTTACAATAAGTCTGTGTTCCAACCATTTGCAGCTCAGTTTATTTCTTTTAAGGAACTTGCTGAGTCAAGAAAGGTTGCGAGCAAGATATGACAGCATTTACAACACTAGCTCCCCCATATTGTGTCTTATAAAGAGGTTATACTGTTTTCCAGCTTCTTCCTCGTGGGGAACTGAATTTTCCTGTTTTCTATTAATTGAAGCCATTTAAGCATAAAATAGATTTTTTTTTGTTATACACATGCACAGAAATCAGTTTATTTTTTCAATGTTGTTAAACTTATGGGATTAGCTCTTTCGAAGTGCAAAATAAGTAGAATTTATTATGTTATAGTACAGAATAATGTAATAAACCAATATTCATGTACGAAAAAAAGATGTACATGGATGCCAAAGTTGAACATCCAGACTGTCCAACCATCCAACGAAATTAGGTACCATTTTCTGAAAATCAGTTATTGGGACCAAGTACGACCATGTAGGGAGTGCTCTAAAGTTTGCTATTCCACAATGCAGTCACAAAGTTTTTTTTTTTTTCTCATGAAAGCCAGACTTACTTTACTACTCACTCCAGTCCCCATACATCAGAAAGAGAGCTGTCCACAATTTCCCATTGGAACAGTGAGTTGGTGCATCTTGTGTGTCCAGTTCTCCCTCATTTAAGTCAGTGCCAATCTGCTGTACACTCTTTTGCTGAAAATTATTTTAGCATCTCGTTTAGTCTTGAAGACTTGGTGACAGAGTTTCTTACTGGCAGAGAAATGTATCTTTATTGTAACAACATTGCACAATCAACAGTCAAGTCTTCAATACATTTTTAAAAACAGTTGTCAGTTTGGAACTATAAAATACTTTTCCACAAATGAAGGACCCTCAGAATTGTTGGATATTTTTTTCCCCCTGAATGTGTTGTTTAGGAGATGTAAAATAGTCCACAAATTGAATATACGGGTGGGGACTGCTCAGAGAGGAGTCTTCAGAATGGATAGAAACATTCTACGAGTTGGAGCATGGCATGTCAGAAGTCTGTATAGAGCAGGTAGGTTAGAAAACATAAAAAGGGAGATGGAACAACTTAAGTTAGATGTCGTTGGAATTAATGAGATTAAATGGAAGGACACACAGGATTTCTCGTCTGTGTAACACAGGATAATTAGCACAAAAGCTGTCAATGGAATCACTGGTGTAGGATTTGTAATGAATAGGAGAGTAGGGAAACAGGTGAGTTATTATGAACAGTTTAGTGACAGGATTGCTTTGATGCGGTTAGAAACTAAGCCCCACCCAACCTTGTTATTACAGGTGTATATGCCAACATCATAGGAAGATGCTGAAGAAATAGAGAAAATATGTGCTGAAATTGAAGAATTAATCCAATATGTGAAGGGGGGGGGTAAATCTAATAACCATGAGAGATTGAAATGCGATAGTGGGAGAACGAAAAGAGAGAAATTCTGTGGGAAGTTTTGGTCTAGGAGAAAGAAATAAGCGAGGAAGCAGGTTGTTAGAATTTTGTGAAAGATATAAGCTAGTTGTGGCAAACACACTGTTTGAGAACCATGCAGGATGATATACACCTGGAAATGTCCAGGGGATACAGGCAGGTATCAGCTAGATTATATCATGGTCAAACAGAGATTCAGGAATCAAGTTGTCGACCAGGGTTGGCCAACCCAAATGATCTTGAGGGCCACTTTGGAAATTCATTATAACTCCATGGACCGCATATAAAAATATATATCCTCATATTATATTTATACCTAGACATTTTCTTCGAGTGAAAGATTGAAAAATAATGAGTTGTTATTGTGTTTACTATTGTTTTTACATCTAAATATAGATAATATAATTGTAATGATACTAAACGCATATTGTAAAGAAATATATAACACTAAATAAAATATACGCATGCTCAAATAATGTATTTCTTAATAAGTTGGTTTTAACTACTTTGCCTATTATAAAATAAACATATTTTGTAAAAATGTGAAGAATCTCATGCTTCGGAAAAATGTTCTCGGCAGGCCAAATGCGGCCCACAGGCCGCTGGTTGGTCACCCCTGTTTTAGACTTTAAAGCGTACCCAGGAGCAGACATAGACTCTGTCCATAATTTTATAGTAATGAAGTGCAGGCTGAAATTCAAGCGAACAAGGAAGCAGTATAAGCCGAACAGACTGGATGTGAACAAGAGAAAATAAACGAGAGTAAATTGTGCATAAATGGTAGACTTAGGTCTAAGAACTAACTCTGAAAGGAGCTCACCCGAGGACAAATGGTATGCATTAAAGATCAAAATAATGAAAGCTGGCAAAAAAAAAAAAAAAAAAAAAAAAAATAGGCTATAGAGAACAACCTGCCCAAAACCCTTGGATCACAAAAGAAATTTTGGAGCTGATGGATCACAGGAGAAGGTACAAAAGTGCTCAAGATGAAGCAGGAAGAGAGCAATACAGGCAATTTAGACATCAAATAAACTGGAAATGCAAAAAGTAAAAGAAAAATGGCTAGATGAAAAGTGTGAAGAAGTAGAAAAGGAAATCGTCATAGGTAAAGTAGACGTTGCTTATAGGAAGATCAAACAGAATTTTGAAGACATTAGGAATAGGGGGGCATCCATAAATTACACGGTGTTTTTCCGGATTTTTGGAACCCCCCCCCCCAACAGATCACCCAGGCTACTTTTTTGAGACCCCACCATCCAAAAGCCGGTTACATACTTTTCGATGAAATACCCTCCTAAAATAGACTTTCGCGTCATTTGTGGACACTTTTATTATTATTATTATTATTATTATTAGCTCTACAGTCCTACACAAATTTAAAAAATCTCACGTGTGATTTGTGTTGACCCCCCTCCCCTATTTCACCTCACGTAATTTATGGATGCCCCCTAGGGGTGTGAACATTAAAGCTGCTAATGGGAAACCTCCTTTAAGCTCAGACAATAGAGTTAATCGATGGAAGGAATACATTGAGAAACTGTACGATGGGGATGACTTGAACAATAGAGTAATGGGAAAAAGGATGGCGATGTTGACATTGATGACTTAGGAGATCCTGTTTTGAGAGCAGATTTAATAATGACTTGAAAACAAATAAGGAATTTGGAATTGATGAGAACCCTGCAGAACTTCTTAAATCTGTAGGAGAAGAATGGATCGAAAGATTATTCAAGCTGATATCAGTGGCTAAGGCGCTTGCTTTCAAAACGTTCGCAGCTCCTGCCCCGGGCACGAATCCCGGCAGGCGCAGGAATTTTGAGAGTTGTGTTTAATCATATGAGCTATGCCAGGACGCTCCGTGGTTCGGATTCCACGTTAAACTGTAGGTCCCAGAGGAAAGGAACTGGCCGTCCTACCTCTGACACAATGGCTTAGTATGCCTCCTTCGGGAGGATCCAACCAACCTTCAGGTTGAGGACTAAGTTAAGTTATCAAAACGTTATGAAACAGGAAAAATTTCAACTGATTTTAATAAAAATAACATCTTCACACTTCCAAAGAAAGCACAAGCCGACAAATATGAGAGTTATTGCTCCATTAGTCTAAAGTCACATGCTTCAAAATTAATGACAAGAATAATATCCAGAAGAATGGAAATTGTAGTAGAAGAGATAGTAGGTGAAGATCAGTTTGTTGTAGGAAAAATTGAGGTACCGGGGAAGCAATTCTGGCATTAAAATTAATACTTGAAGGGCCGATCAAGAAAAACAAAGATACTTATATGGCGTTTGTTGATTTAGAAAAAGCTTTGATAACGTTAGGTGGGACAAGATGTTGAAAATTTTAAAGAAGTCAGGTCTAAAATATGAAGATAGAAAAATACTTTATAAACTATATAAGAATCAATTGGCTGTAATAAAAGTAGAGAATCATGAGAGGCAAGCATCAGTTAAAAAGTGCTGAGACAAGGTTTTAGTTTATCCCCATTAATGTTCAACTTGTATATAGAAGAAGCAATAAAGAAAGTAAAAGAAAATCTTCCATGTAACATAAGTGTTCAGGAAGAAAAAATCAGTATGCTATGATTTGCGGATGACATTGTCTTGTTAGCAGAACAGGCTGAGGATATTGAGAAGTTACTGAATGGCATGAACAAAATACTGAAGAAAGATTTTGGACTGAATATAGATCAAAGCAAGACAAAAGTGATGAAATGTATCAGAAATGATACCAATACTAGTAGGTTAAATATAAAAATAGGATCGGTTGCAATAGGAGAAGTAAGTGAATTCTGTTACTTGGTAAACAAAATCACAACCAATGGCCGAAGCAGGTATGATGTTAAAAGCAGAATAGCACTATCAAAAAGAGCATTCATGAAAAAGAGAAATATTTTAGTGTCAAACATTGATCTAGGAATTAGAAAGAACTTTTTAAAACTCTGTCTGGAGCACACCACTTTATGGTAGCGAAACATGGACTTTAGGAATACCAGAAATAAATAAAATGGAAACATTTGAAATGTGGTGCTACAGAAGAAGGCTGAAAATTAAGTGAACAGACGAAATGAATGAGTTTTGGAAATGATGGGTGAGGAAAGAAGTTTGTGAAAGAAGCTTACAGAGAGAAGAGATGAGCTGGTGGGTCATATTTTGAGACATGCTGGATTGGTTAATATATGAAACAGATAATTGAGGATGTGGGTTGTAGGGATATGTAGTGATGAAGAGATTAGCTCAAGATAGGAAGAGATGGATGATTGCATCAAACCAGTCAAAATGCTAATGACAGCAAAAAAAAAAAAAAAGATATGTGTAGGAATGAACCATGCACTGAATTGAAGAGCACATTGAAAAGTTCTACAAATGTTTGTTATTAATATCTTTGTGATATGTTGCCAGTAGTCTGATTCCTCATTTTTATCTTTAGTGCTTCATTCCTAAAAGCAACAACAAACATGCTATTTTTATGCATCAGAGCATGGTAAACAAGTTTGTTTGGATTTATAATAGGGAAAAATAGTGCAAGATTAGGTACGAACGTGATACACTAGAGAAAAAACCATGGTGTGATGATTTTGATTATGCCGATGCTAATCTTTATTTTTATTCCACTGTTGAGGTAAATGACTGCTTCTTTTAAATGATGTTCACATATATTTTAAGCACATTAATATTAATCTCCTTTTCCTATGTCTTTTGGCACCACACATTGAAGTCAAATTTAAAACTTAGGAGTTCAGCCTTTTGATGTTCTTTAGCAATTAAATCATCTAACAGATTTCCTCAATTATAAATATGGAGATAAAAAGTCTTAATTATAATTGGTTATGGAGCTCACATTTATAACTGCACTCCTAAGTTCCACACAAAAATTGAATCATTTATTTCAGTTAGTGGTTAACTTTCAGATTTTAAATTCATAATGATAAATTTTAACACTGGTTAATTTTTTGGTTTTTAAATTCACAGTTATACATTTTGGATAAAGGAAACAAAGAAACTGCCACAAGGCACTGAAAATAAGATAGGATAGGGAAAATAAACAGTTACCCGTCACTTACCACAGATGAAGGCAGGAGGGCGAGACACGCAAAAACACAAAAACAAACGAATTGCACAATATTTCGACTTTAGTCTTAGTCATGTGGGAGGCGAGACATATGGCAGGGGGAAAGATGTGGTCACATCCCAACCTGCCACAGATATACATTTTAACACTTTTTTACAGAAACATGTGGAATAAAATTAAAATATTCACAGATGATGTAACCATTACTGATCTGTAATACTGAAGAGCTAATGTAATGGTCAGCTAATGTAGTATTTCATCAGAGGGAGAAAAAGATTATCTGAATCTGAAAATCAGTACTGTTGAATAAGTAAAGTTTAATGCTTTGTCACTAGAGGTCTTTAATTATGATGAATATAATTATATATTACACTGATTTCAGGAACTAACAAAAATGTTTTCTGCTGTTTAGCAGTTCCTTTTATCTTCCATAATTATTTTAAATTATGAGCCATGTAAAGATGTAGAAGTGTTCATGTAGAGCAGTCATCACAAAATAATCCCACCTCTTCTTTAATAGTGAAAAGTACTTCGCCTGAATACTATTGCCTGAGATGAATTTACAGAATGTCATTTAGTTTATTTACTACCTTAGGGGTCAGATGCTATGATGAGTTTCTGCCATTTCTGTTGATCATATCTAGTCTTTAATGTCTCATAAGAACCTTTCTGTGTCTTTCCATCTGTTCTCCATCTTCTTCTAAATTTTGTTCCCTTCTCAGGCAACAATTAACCTAGCGACAACCCTAGGGTTGGAGAAAAGAGAGTGATCATCAGTGAGGGCATGCATCTGTAAAATGCATTTACTGGATATTAATAATTAGTTTATGTATGGTGATTGAAAGTTTTTGCAAATTTCATGTTTTTTATTTTTCTAAAGGTATCTTATTCCTCATTTGAAACACAAAACTTCACAAGCCATCCTGATAAAACCTTTAAATGATATCAATAACTTTATTTATCAGAAATGCCACAGTTTTTATTTGCACTTCTGAGCTTTCTGCTGGCATGCTGCAGCTTTTATTGGAGATACTACATTTGTTTACTTTGCAATGACTGCCTAGGGTCATAGAATACTAAGCTATTGTCTAAATTAAAGTTGTTGCTTTACTTCAAAATTTCTCTGATGAGGCTGCAGCATACCACAGCTTAGCAGTGCAAATAAAAAACACGGCATTCCTGGTAAATAAAGTTGTTGTTAACAAAGATGGCTGTGGAAGCTTAAGAAATCACCTTACATGATAGTTACTAGTTGTTGAGAAGAAGGTGTGTACTATACTCATTGTAATTATCAATTTAAATTAATTGTGATGGAGTGCACACTGCATTGACAATTTTTCTACACACCCATTTTCTCCCTTTCGTTAACCGCCTACTTTTTGTCCTCTGCAGATTTCAACGTTAAATCGTTTCAACATTTTTTGTAAATTATTCATCAGTTTTCTTGGCAATAGTACATTTCATTATTTTCCCACAGGAAATACAAAGTGAAACTGACATACCTGAAAGAGATTTGATCCGTGCCTTGCAGTCATTGGCGATGGGTAAAGCTACACAGAGAGTATTAATAAAAAATCCTAAAACGAAAGATATTGAACCAAGTCATCTTTTTTATGTAAATGATTCATTTACATCTAAACTTCACAGGTATGGAATTATCATTGTCACCTAACTTATAGATTAATTAAAGATTAAGGATCTGAAAGTTTGTAGGGAACAAATATTTCAGTTAATTTATGAGTTTAGGGAACAAATAAAAATTTAAAAAAAGTAGCCTGTGCCTGCTCATTTGTTTTCTCTGATAAATGGTGTTTCACTAAAATAAAATTCTCTCGTGCATTAATTTTATGTTAAAAATAGTTATAGTGAGGTAGCCTTCCACAAATTTTATTTTTCATTTTTTGTGTGCAGGGGTATAAGGGTGGTGGTATATCCTGATTTTAAGGGACAAGAATTCTAAAATATTTATTTATAAATATCATTCTACATTGAGTAAAATTTGAGGGAATTTGTGAATGATGACTTAATTCTATATTTGTAATTTTTCTTCTTGCTAATGAAATATTGTCCTAATATTTTGTGGCCTAACTCTTTAATTGATTACACTGGTCTACAAAAAAACACTTTTTTTCTGCTACAAGAACAAAATTAACCGTTTCTGGAAGATAACACTCCTAAATCCAGATCTAATTTCAGAATTATCCTATCGGCCTCAGTTTTCATTCAGGGTGTCCAGCGGACGTTGAAATCTTGAAAACCGGGAAAAAGCTTTGAATTTACACAATCAGGGAAAAAACCCCGGAAAAGCCTTGAATTTTAGCCTACAACCTAGAATTTTAATCATTTTCAATATATTCATTTCATATTGTTAAAAATTTGTCATTGTTTGTTTCAATTTAAATTGACGCAATATTACCATTCGAATTAAAATAGGCCTAACTAACCTAAATACGAGTATGTGGAATAGTGAAATATATTATTTCATATGGGAGTGTTTTTGTTTTCAAATAGTTACTTAAAGATAGAAAATTAAAGTACAAGACTGCCAAATTGCCATGTTTATGAACACATGTTGTTAGTATTTAATGTTGGCAGTAGGGTTGCCAACTTTTCACATTTCAACGACCAGACAAATGCCGAATATGCTGACTTTTCATATATCCACGACCGAACATTTGCCCACCGGGAAGGGGGGAGGGGGAGTGTTGTGTGTTGTAAAAAGTAAAATTTATAGGACAATTCTTTTTTATTTTTTATCAATAATTTTTACGACAATAGTGAACTAAAAAATAACAAAAACCTCTGCGGAAGAAATCGTGTTTCACTGGCTTTGTCATCAAATTTCACAGTAAAAGTTATTTTACACATTTTACGATATGTGGTACAATCGTTTCTCTTACGCAGCAAGTTTTAAGCCAGTCATTTGGCAACCACTTGTCCCTGAAGTGACAGGAACGTATCTGATTTTTAATGGTAGGCTACCCAATTATGTATTTTAAAAGTACAAATTAATAACACTAATCATTCTTTAATTCTCCACGAACAAAACAAGCACGACGTTCCGTCTTTGACATAGTGTAGGTAACTGAAACAATAAACCAGTCGCTTCACAATAACCAGATATGCAACTAACTTCCATAAATGTTTAAACACAGATCAAAACAATTGAATTATGTTTAACGAAAGGGGAAATAAGGAGCAAGGTGTGGCAATCCTGTTTACTTCCTATACATCTGAGAAACCATCAACTGGTAATTTTTAAAATTTCTTAATAACCGGACGTTTAGTGCCCGGTCACATGTAGTGAACCTGACAAGAACAGGACAGGACGGTCGAAAACCGGACGGTTGGCAACCCTAGTTCCCAGTAATGTATAACGAAGTTGAATGAACGAGTCTACAAATTGTAACAAAAAGTTTATTTGAAACATTTTATTTTAAAAAAGCCGAAATTGCACCCAAGCACAACTAAATATCAAAAGGGATATGAGAATCTGTTTCTGTGGATAGCACCTGATCCAAATGACAATACAAATGCTATTTGCATTTGGTGCAAAAAAAAAAAACGATCAATGTTTCGAGCATGGGAAAAAGTGCTTTACAAAGTCACTCTGAGAGTAAAAAACATAAAGGTTTTAGTGCAAATTCACAGAAGACGTTACCATTGGATGCATTTATGAAAAAGTTTGGAACTTCAAAGATGAAATCGGACACGAATAACAATGGATCAGTTCAAGGTATTTTCTGATTTATCTGTACGCTATTTTTAATGCTTTCAAGTTGTCCAGTTTTTATTCTGTCTCTAAGTGCCTATATCTCTGTGAAAAATATTTAATTAAGTAAGATGCAATTACAAAAATCGGAAATTTGTTACAGCATCGTGTATGGGATTGCTCGATTTAATTGAAAAATGTGATTTGGTTGTGTTAGAATTCGATGAAAGTATGAATACTGTTAGAACAACTCAAATGGACGTGCATATCCGATTTTGGGACCACAAGAAATCATTAGTATCGACACGATATTACGATTCCGTTTTATTTTTGAGGCCACAAGGGCAAATGACTTGCTTAAAGGTTTAACCGGTTCATTTGGTTTATGAAATATTAACAAAATTGTGCAGCTCTCCATGGATAGACCAAATGTAAATTTAAAACTTTTTAATGACTTTAACAAGGAACTGAAAGACTCCTTCGATGGCTTACAGCTTTTGCAAGTTGGTAGCTGTAGTTTGCACAATGTCCACGGCGCATTCAAAACAGGCATATCTGAAACCAAGTGGGAAATTGTGTCAATTTGGAGAGCATTCATAATTTATTTTATCACTCGCCTGCACGAAAGGCACAATATATGGAATAACTAAATCTTCATCCTTTCCGGAATCATTCTGTGGAATACGATGGGTGGAAAATGCCAGTGCTGCTGAGAAAGCCGTGGAAATTCTGGAGAATATTCGAGTATATATTACTGAAACAAAGAAAGAAAAAAACACTTCTACATCACAGAGTTTTAAAATTGTTTCTGAAGCTGTCAGTGACAAATTACTAGGTCTGAAATTGACTTTCTTTAGTTCAACAGTCCATTTGCTGGAACCTTTTTTACATGATTTTCATCCACTTTTATATGACGAATTGAACAATCTTTTGAACACTTTGATGCAATGGGTAATTAAAACGGATGGCCTTAGAAGCACTAAATCTTTGATGAAAATCGACGTACAGGATACAAAGAATTTGATTTTTGCAAAAGATTTCGATTTGGACTTCGCTACAAGAAGTGCACTAAAGAAAGTCAAAAAAGTTTCTGAAAAGGAATTCTTGTATTTAAAAGAAAGCATGCGATCATGTATTATTGCTATAATTCAAAAACTTCAAGAACGATCGCCACTAAAATATAACTTAACACGTGCAATTTCCTGCTTGAATCCAGCGAATGCATTAATACACGAAACAGCGCAAAAAAGATGACCTTATGTCTTGATATTTTGGTAACAAATGGAAGAATGCCAGGTTCCAAGGCAGACCGTGTGAAGTGTGAGTTTCTTGATCTTTGCAGAGACAAAAGAATTCAAGAACAGTTGAAATCCTTCAAGAGAAGTGAAGGTCACCTAGATCAGTTTTGGGTTGATATAATCAACATGTCTTTGAAGCCCTGTCCAAACTTCCGCGACTTCATGCAATTGATTTTGATAATTTCTATTGAACGAGGTTTTTCCATAAACTCCGAGTGTATTATTGAAAATCAAAGTATAAAATGCCTTGTTGCTCAAAGGTACATTTATGACACAGTCCAGACAGCTGGTGTAGTTCACTCATTTAACATCGGTAAAAGTTTGATACAATATTTTCGCAATGCTCATTCTTTCTACAAAGATATGAAAAATCAGAAAAATGAAATCGCAAAATAAAATGAGGAACGGCTGATGAACAAGCGAAAGCAGGATGAGATCAAAGAATTGGAAGGAAAAAGGAACAAAATTTTGGCAGAAGCGTCAAAAATCTCAATAAAGATAGAACATTTTAAAAAAATAACTTTTTCATTAATTTATATCAAATACAGTATAAGTACATTATAATGTATATGAAATATTATTTATTTTATCTTTAAAATAAAGATTATATACGTTGTTACAGTGATGTATTATTTTTGTTCGTCACAATTACCGTTTTTAATGCAAAAAATTTATAAATTTGATTCAGTTTCTGTGATTTATTGCGTTAAACATTGTAGAACGTATATATTCGTGTAACGGTGTAATAAATAATATATTTTTGAAAAAAAAATTGTTAATATTTTTAAAAAATAAACCTGGAAAAAAATTTTAAACCTTAAAAAAAACAGAAAAATGTTGTATTTCTTTTTAATATTTAAAAGAATTAACCTTGAAAAAACAATTTTAAACCTTGAAAAACCGGGAAAGAGCCTTGAATTTTAAAATGACTCTTCGCTGAACACCCTGTCATTTGATAATGATTTTTATATACACTCATGTTAGCGTATATATCATATGGATCTGCCAATAGACATTCTCACAACAACATTTCCAAATGTAAACATTAAAATATATATGTCAGTACACAAAAGAATCGGAGAAGTGAGCAACATAAGAGTAAAGGAAAGTAAGAAACATATCTAAAAAGGTTTCCTTTGAGATTTTCTGCGTTATTTTGCCTCGGGAACGTCTCTTCATAAAGTACAGCAGTAGTCGGACAATATTGCCGCACTCCAAATGCCTTGATAACACTTTTCCATTGAGAAATGTCCTGGTGAAATCGTTCGCCATGTTCGTCACTAATGGCGCCAAGTTTATCCAGGAAGAAGTCCAAATGATCACTCAAGAAATGCAGTTTGAGTGACATGTTGCATCCCATACGATGGTATGATCCTAATAATTCATGTACAATATCACGATAGTTCTCTGCCTTATTATTGCCTAAAAAATTCTTGCAGACACTTGTGAAAGACAGCCAAGTCACTTTTTCAACATCACTCAAGACATCAGGGAAATTATAATCATCCATTAGTTCTCTAATTTGTGGTCCTATTAATATTCCTTCCATTATTTTTGCTTCACTGATCTTTGAGAACTTCTCTCTCAAGTGCATGATTCCTTGTGATGTTTTATCCGTGGATTTCACAAAGTTTTTGACTAGACCCAATTTAATGTGCAGCAGAGTTAGATACACATTTTTGGGGTCAACAATAGGAGTGTGTACCACATTCTTCTTTCCAGGCAGTAGCTCATTCCGAGCAGGCTACGTTTTCCCAACATAGTGGTTTTTCCTGTCCCTGCTATCTCACTCGCACCAGCATGCCAAGCAGAATTGCAATCGCCTTGAGGTCGCAACATACAGGCCATTGGTATTTCTCATATTGGGTATGAGTGAGAAGTAGTTTAAAATTCTCACTTGTCTCTTTCATATTAATTGCATGAGCTATAGGAACTGAAGGAAATTTGTTTCCATTGTGAAGAAGCACTGCCTTCAGACTAACTTTGTTAGCATCTATCAACAAGCACCATTCATTTACATCGAAATCATGGCCAAGAGTCTCCATAACTGATTAGATATCATTACAAAAAAATCCATGTCACCACTCTTGGAGAAATATTCGGAAAAATCAACATGGCGGTCACGAAAAAAAGTCACTTCATACTTTCAATCAGAAAGCTAAAAGCTCAGCCTGTTGCTTCAACAAATTTAAATCGCAGACAAGATCATTGGTATCCGTTTGAGACAAAGTATTTGGCTGATTTGATTCACAGGGGGCTTGAAGTGTAGGGTCTACATTAACATTTCGTTCGATGTCTTCTGCATTTTCACCACTGTCTTCATCTTCACTCAAAGTCACCGTTTCAGGAGGCACTGGTACTGGTAATTCTTCACTGTGACATATTCCTTATAGCAGATAATAAATTAGGATATTGCACAGTTTTCTTTGTTTTCGAGGTAATTCCTGCTATTTTTGTATCATCAGAACAGCAAAGGGCATGTGACGTGCTCCCTTAAACCAACCTGTCAGGAGTGTGACACATACCAAACAACAGATGTGAGGTGCCCATTTTTTTATCTTGATCGCCAAATTTACACCTGAAATAAAGTTCATAGCACTTCTTCACAAGAGGGGTAAATTTTTGTTTTTGTGATTTGAGAGTTAATTCTCCACAGATATAACAAAAAGAATTTTGGTTATTTACACACGTACAAGGCATTTCTTCTTCTCTATTAACACTAAACGGAAACCACTACGAACCTACAACAACAAGCAGTCACTTTTCACGCTGCCAGAACTCTCAATGCTGAAACAAAAGTGGCAACAAACAATGCAATGGATTTCTGAACTGAGAATAATTTTTTGTAATTTGTCAGTTGAACAGTGAAGACATCTTTCTTGTTTGCTATTATTATTTGTTTAGTGTTATGTTATTCAATAGTGGTTAGAGGTGAGCAAAGTGACTCACTAAAAAGAGCGGTGTTCATTTGATCACTCTATGAAAAGAACTAATTCTTTTCACCGGTTCACCAGTTCACTGGCTCAGTTTAAGGAAAATGAGCAGTTATATCCATTTTGAGTGTAGTATCTGTTCATTTTATTTACATTTATACTGATTACTTACGGTTAATCTCATATTGGTTATTTTAATTTATTTTTTATTTATTCTGAAACATTTTTGTTTCTTAATAAAACCGGATTACTTTCACGCATAAAAGGCCATATCAAAGAGTCAATGAAATATTGTCCGGCATACTCGTAATATTTGATAGGTGAGCATAGATAATTTTACATTAATTTATTTACAAACACAAAGTACAATCAATTTTAAATAACTTTTTGCTTTAAATGAAATGAAGGTTACTGTTCACAAGTAAAATTTAGTTATTTTGCCATTCAGCAACCTACTTCTTTTTTCATTACAAATTTAGCCAGCTTTTGAAAATATTCTTTCACAAGGCACGCTGGTAGCCGGAATACACAAAGAGAAGCGGAGCAGGACGTCAGATTCAAAAGAACTAGCTCCCCATTGGCACTGCTACACGCTGTGCTGAGCGATGGAATCAGAACGTCGCGAACGTCCTAGCTCTTTCTGTGCTGAGCCATGGGGTCAAAGAACGTTGCGAACGACCTAGGGATTTCTTATTCTTTTAGACCATAGTGGATAAACAATGAACGGTGAGGAACAGAGAAGAAACACGAGTCGGGCCACTGGTGACAGTGGCAAAGCCGAAACCGACTTATTGTTGGCACACACGCGATTGAAGTAAAGTTCAATTGAGACTAACACACCACCGTCATTACGGCTTCCAAGAAGAACTACCGCTCACTTTTAGTGAGCGACTGCTCACTTGTTCTTTCAAAGGAACTGTTCTAAAGAACTGGTTCACTCGCGAACGACCCATCTGTAATAGTGGTGTTTCAGAGTCATCAATTGTTTAAATTTTAATATAGGAGCATTGAACTTCAAATATTAAATACGAAAACAAAAAATAATTAAGATAAAGTGACATCGAACATAAACATAATATTGAACATAATATGTGTAACATGTTATTTGATTGAATTTAAATACAGATTATGACTGTAATGATTTTGATGTAAACTGGACTGATTTTGTTAAATGTATTGAATGTATTAAATTTAGTGGGACGTACAAGTCTCTAACTAAATAATAAATAATGTTGTAGTTAGTTTTATATATTTCAATTGTTTTTCAACAATTACATCAGCAGAATTAAGCCACAGGAGAATAACCAATATGGAGTGTTTTCAAGGACTTGTGCCGATATCGATAGACAGAGGGCAGTGTGTCACAAGAAAACTGAGCCTGATAGGCAAAAAACTGATTTCATTTTCGAATTCAGCACCCACGACTTAGCTAAGAGCACCATTAATTTTCTTTGAAAACAAAAATTCTGCTGACCAGTGTTATTTGCAACATGTCTCTTCCAAGTTTTTTTAAATTAATTTAAAGAAAAAATAAGTTATCAACACACAATTGAATGGGATTAATTTAAGTGTACTCTGCTCTGAATAAATTCTGAAATTTGACCTTTCCCATATCCATCTATATTTGAGCATTTATTTTTGTGCTTTGTTACAGTATCTAATAAATTCAAAAATGTTGTTACAGGCAGCCCATTATATACCCTGCCAAATAGAAGACATTTATTATTCTTCTTTCATTCTTTCTTTCTTTCTTTCCGTTGCAGAGTGAAGATACAGACTGTGGCAGCAAAGGGCGAGTCTGAACCTGAGAGGAGAGAAACTCGTAACAAAGTTGATGAGGACAGGAAACATGAAATAGAAGCTGCAATTGTGCGAATAATGAAGGCACGTAAACGCATGTCGGTAAGTAAAATTATTTAGAGTTTTACTATATGTTTAGAGCATGCTGAATTCATAATCCTTACTGTAACGATACTCTTAAAGATTTCAATAATGCAAAAGTGCTGGTAATTTGAAGCATGCTTGTTTTTAATACTACTAACTTATTCAAAAAATTGGTTAATTTTGAAGTCTGTACCATAGCTAAAATAAATTTTATTGTAAATCCTGTTTTATTTCTTTATTCTAGTTAGAAAATTGATGGAATGCTTTAAATTTAATATGAAATTTTAATATGAAACTGTTACAGCCAACTCGAAATTAATTTTTTCTTTCTCATATTTCTTTTAAGCATAATGTTCTGGTAACAGAAGTAACTGAACAATTGAAAAGTCGGTTCCTTCCATCGCCTGTTATTATTAAAAAGAGGATAGAGGGATTAATTGAGAGAGAGTACCTTGCAAGAACACCCGAGGACAGGTGAGTAACGTTTTACGTATTCATGTTAAGATTCCAACTGCTGAATATTAGTACTCCATATTATAATTTTGATGTAATAGGTAGATCTTGAGGATTGTCTGGTGCCTGCTTCATTACTCATTTAGTACCACCCAGGGAACACGTACAGCTTAAGGTAATGCTGAACGTGTTCGCTGGGCGGTAATAAATGAGTAAGGTAATGCTGTGGATGCAAGTAAGACAGATGTATCAACTTTCCAATTGAAAAACAGACTAGCCAACAGAGAGCTTAGGATCCACTTTAAAAACAGGCTTCTTTTGTGCAGCAAAACTCCTAAATCTCTGAATTGTCTTGGACAGAACAGTCGGCTTTCCAAATGTCTTGTCTAAGACAGTTACCAAAATCAAAACAAGGAACAACCTCCTGCATAAACTGTGTGGGATGACTTTGGGTTCCTCAGCCTCAACACTCCATACTTCTGGGTTGTGATTGATCTACCCCGTGGCTGATTATTGTGCTCAAGTTTTGTTGAACTGTATCCGCACAGGACTTGTCAATACGCAATTCAATCATACCTTGTGCATCATAACAGGGACAATCAGGGGTACCCCCAGCATCATATCTACCTATACTGAGCCACATAGTACCACTACATGTGTGATGTGAAAACACTCATCCGGCAATACAAAAACGTCACTAGTAAACCTTCTCTGCTGATCCTTGCTGACATCCCTGCCATCAACAAAACCGATTCAGTAATGAAGCTGGTTTAAGCCAAACTTACCGTTGAAGATTAGCATGGAAAATCAAAGCTCATCATTTTTCTCCTCAAAATGCTCTGCATCTCAACCAAGTAAGCAGGGTTTGAACTTAGCTGTAGACTCAGGCATGCTCTTAATAGAGTTAGGACTAATTGTGGCAGATGTGTAGACTTATTGTGCAGTTGGGGGGAAGATACCACAACGGGCCTGTGGTGCGGAAAAGCAGACTATTCAGGACATAAAGACTGCGTGCCCTTTGCAAGTGTAACCTCAAGATCCCAGCGTTTTCTTGATGGTGACTAAAATGTCAATCAACTAGCTATCAAATCTGAACATACCTGTAAATACCTTTGACCTTAAAAATGTTATCCTCTGTTATGTTCATACATATGTATAATGGTTTTTGATGTAATTTCAGCCATATGCCAATAAATAGGTGCTACAGATTTTTGTTTACTGCTACAAGTTTTGTTAATAGTAAAAGGTATTTCAAACAAACACATGGTGGTGGTTATTTTTCTGAAAAAGGTGGGAGGAGTAAAAACAAAAATTGGAACTGTAGTGGTTAATACTTTTAAATAACTAAGAGCTGTATTTGAAAATTTTATTGTACTAGTTAAATGTAGATTAAAGAGATTACACACACTGTTAGTTATACACTGTTAGTCATACAGAATTATTGTTTCTCAATTTCTTGGCTATTTAAGAGTTTTTTTCCTTCCTGTGGAATATTGTTGAAACTGTAGAACATATAGTCATTATATGAATGATGTTACTCCATGCAATTATGTTTTTTGTTCATTTCTAGCAATTACGATTTCTCAAATTGATTGTACAAGGGTGCCCCAGAAACTAATGCACCACATTTTTTTCCCCCAGCCCCCAACAATGGTACGTATGCAAAACTTTATATATGAGTTCTTTGAAGTTTTCAGAGTGAGCGTGCAAAGTTTCCGTTTTTTCCGACACAGCATACTTGCAGTAGTGGTTCAACATGGCATCTGAGTGATGAATGTTATAAGCGGCATGTCGTCATTGAATTTCACACTGCGGAGCAAGAAATGCTTGGAAACATTCACAAACTTTTATGTGCAATTTATGAAGCATCAGCAGTTGACAGAAGTATGGTTAGTCGTTGGGCACAGAGGGTTTAAGGCATCTGAAAGCGGTTCTGCAGAGCTCCAAGATTTCCAGCTGCCGAGAAGGCCATCCCTAGCTGTAACACCTGACAAGATTCAGCTTGCTGATGTCCTCATTCACAAGGTGTGATGCTTAATGACTCGACGGTTGGCGCAGGCGCTGTCAATCAGCAAAGGAAGTGTAAGTGTAATCATCAGTGCTCTTGATTATGCAAAACAGTGTTCACGATGGATTCCGCGCCGTCTTACGGAGGAACACAAAACTTTCAGAAAAAACAATTCTTCCGAGTTGCTGTGACGTTTCGAAGCTGAGTAGGAAGCCTTCTTGTCCCGGATTGTGACAAGTGATGCAACCTGGGTTCACCATTTTGAGCCCGAAACAAAATGACAAATGATGGAATGGCGCCATACTGAATCTCCACAGAGCAAAAAATTCAAAGCAACTGCTTCGGCTGGCAAGGTCATGATCACTGTGTTTTGGGACTGTGATGGTGTCATACTCATTGATGTGATTCCGAGAGGCACCACCATTAATTCTGAGGCATATGTGATCACATTAACCAAACTCAAGAAGCACTTCCAGTGACTTGGATGCCATAAAAACCCAGGAGATTGTTTGCTTCAACATGATAATGCATACCCTCATACAAGTTTGAGGATGTTGGAACACATCACCAGAGTTGGACAGTGTTACCCCATCCACCCTATAGCCCTGACCTAGCTCTCTCAGACTTTCACTTGTTTGGGCCATTGAAGAATGCCATTCGTGGGAGACATTTTGAGGATGACGAAGAGGTGATTCACACAGTGAAGAAATGGCTTCATGAACAGAACAGGAAGCAGATTACATGGAAAAATAGGGAGTGTAGAAGAAACATCATTCTTTCTTGTGCATAAGTTTCACTGTGTTAAATAAATCATTGTTGAAGAAAAAAAAAATGTGTTGCATTAGTTTCTGGGTCGCTCTCGTAGTTGCTGATCCGGGGGAGGGGATTGAGAAGTTCACATGGCATTCGTTGTAAGCAATAGTTCCTGTGTATTTTGTTGTTGTATCATAGTTTGAGTCTCTCGTTAGGGATAGCATAAGGCTCAAGGATAGTATCTATCTTATTGTTATTCTTATTAATTGCATAAAAGTTTGAGATTATACATTTTTTTCTATTACAAGCACAAATGTAATATTTTATGTTCATGTGAACAAATGATTCAGTTTATTAAGCCAGAATTCACCTAACAGTGTTCTTCATTAACATTTTAAATTTATGGTTTTTCTTTTGTTGATTTCAAACAAAACCCTATAAATGTTATCATGTCAGAAAAGACAGGTGCGTGCAAATTATGGTGAATAATGAAGTGTATATATTAAGTGTTTCTGTGATGTTTATCGCCCAAAAAATTTATTATCTTCTGAACAAAAATGAATTTGTAATGCTACAAACAGCGAATAGTGTAGGAGAGAAAAGAAATTCCATGAACCATCTCCTTCTGCAAAATTCCCCATAGGTATGGAAGGTATTAAAGTCACAAAAAATGAACTAAGAATTATTTGCACAATAAGAGCACAGACTTTGTGCAGAAGTGTGTTTAGAAATCTAGGTATACTTCCAATGCCAGCAAAATATATACATGCCTATCATTTTTTGTTTCCTTTTATATTAGAAAATTCTGATCTCTCGTTCTCAATACTGACATACATAGCTATAATACAAGGGAAAAATGTAAAAGATTATAAGTCATTGTTAATATACAGAAAGGAATAACATTATCTGACCGAGCATGGTGGGTTAGCGCTTAATGCTCTTGCCTCACATTCAGGAGGACACCAGTTCGAATCCCCGTCTGGTCATCCAGATTTGGGTTTTCCTTGGTTTGCCCTGTTAACTCCAGGCTGTAATAATCTTTTTTGATGGGTGTGGCTCTACTTTGAAACTTGTTAGACACACTGTATGGCGTCAGAATTAAAACTTTCCTCTATCAACAAGTTAATATTGAGCCTCGTACATGACATGTCTCAAGCGTTACAAGAATATGAAAGATGGGTAACAAGAGACATGAATTTATTCTACAAATTAAAAGATATCCAATTTTACTTGTGAATAGTTTTGTAGATGGCTAGCTCAGTTGGCTCTCCCAAACAAGTCTCTAGCTATTAAGGGGTATTTTTTGTGCCATGACATGTTGCAACCAGTTGCACTGTTAGAAACACTTTACCCTGTCCGCGCACTGCTGTCGACATTGCTGGCGACGGTATGTTCACCTCAGACACTCAGAGGATGGCGGTAGACCGGCCACAGCGTCCACTCACTTCCACACACAGTCTACGAGTGTCTCGTCTCCACTCCGCCTCGGAGCAGCATTCCATGGAACAGAATCGAAGAATAACCTAGTGGCGTGTCCCTATTGTTGGTAGGTTGGCTGTGTCCCTGTTATTGTCAACAGCACAGCGGGTGGCTTGACGAACGGGTCCGCGTCTTCCGCTCGCCGAAAAATAGCCCTCCCTCGATACGTGCACACTGTCTCGCCTTGGGAACGCGACTTATTACAAGGCGAATGCCAGGATGCTTCCTTCAGAAAGGCCGTGGCTGAATTCCGTCTCATTCCTTGTCCCCAGTCCATTACTGCCTCTAATGACCTTGACGTTGATGAGGTGTAAAGCCATTAAAAAAACATTATCTGGAGCGCTTTTTTTCTCCTAATTTTACCTTATTAATTTTCCCCCCTTGGAATGTGGTAATTAAAGACGTCAGTGAGAATACTGTATGTTTTTGAGGCATTTAAGTGTGGGTGACAATTATTCACAATCATTGGGATGGTGTATGATTTTTGTCTGTTGAAGCAGTTTACAAATATAACTGTTTTTAAATCTCTAGAAATTGCATTAAAATATAGGGCTAATATCGGATGTTTTATGTTAGTAATTAATGCTGTAAATTATTTATAATTGTTGGATGTTAAGTGACTAACCTATAATCAGTAATTGGTAGCATAATTGATTGGTATATAATAATTATTTGCACTCTTTCACATCAGCAAGACTTTTCTCACATGGGATTGTAGGGAACATATCTAATCTTAATTATTTTGATTTCCACCTGTGTAAATCAGTGAGGGAATTATTTATATTGCACAAAGAAAAAACGAAGATCACAAATCCATTAACTAGTAGTTGGCCGAGTTGTTTAAATTTTTGTCATAATAAAAGTAAATGCTTATGGAATTGTTGCCCACGAGATCCTGAAGGATTATTCAACTGCCTGCATGACGGAGTTTCAATTTTCCACAAATTCCACCTCTGTTGTGGCTACACCTACAGTTTAACGTGGAATCCGAACCATGGAACGTCATGGTGTGGTTCATATGATTAAACACAATTCAATAATTTAGGGGAGATACAACTATCATTATTTATCATGATTTAAGAATGTTTACCATATTGTTCATGGAATTTATGGGATTTTTCTATCATTTTTGGGAGTCAAGGTAGCTCCACTCTCTTGACCCTCACTTGTTTTTCTTCAGATTGAGAACATAAGGAGACAACAAACCCTTGTATAAAGATGAGGCTATAAACTTTTCTCCCCTATAGTAAATTATCTTTATTGAAGTTATCATTTCCCCATAGTAATGAGATATCTTTTTCAATTTCAGAATTAAATTTGTAACAAATCACAATGAAATTACTAATTCGTTGCTAGTAAGAAAGAACAGCGAAAATATGGGATAGTATTAAAAGAAGGCACTTTCCTTAACTGCTTTTATTGAATATACTTTTGATAACAGAATTATTTGTGTTATAATAGTATGATAATGCAGAGGTCTATTCAAGAGTTCGTTAGATTCATATAAAAATAACTTAAGTAGTGTAAATGTTTGTGATGATACGAATTAATTACAGCATTTTTATGTTTTCGTATAACATATTGTCATTATATTATTGATTATGAGAACAACTAATTTTAATATTGTTATTCTTTCAATCAGCTTTTAAGTCATTTCTTTATTCCAGATGCTGTTATAATTAGTTTACTATATAATAAATGCATATGTTCTTTTTATGGTGGAATTGATTTTTAGTTTTATTCTGTTTAAAAATATTTGTCATCTGTTTCATTTGATTATTTTATTTCAGGAAAATTTACACGTACGTGGCTTGAACATCCATTGTCAGACATGTGAGTATGTATATAAAATTGCAGTACTTTAGCAGGCTGATACTTCCATTGTACGTCAATAAATTTTGTTGCATGCTTACTTTTTTCTGTATTAGGTTTATCACTTTATATTAAAAAAAAAACTGTTATTGGGAAGGTTTTTTGGGCAGTTTGTCAAGAAATGTTTAAAAAATTGACCAAAAGAAAGAGGAAACATTTATTAAACCATCATTGAGTGTTTACTCACGTTTACATATTTTACCACTCATGCAGTGACTAATATTAATTGTGATGATTATGGTAACAATAACAAAAATAATAGTAGAGAGTAATTAATGGCTCAACAGCATTTTATGATGAATATAATGTTCTTACTGAGGAAATAGTGCTCATTCTGACCAGTAAACTTCCCTAGGTTGCTACATCTGGGTAGGATGTTTTTCCACATCATGACCACAATGACATTTTTTCATACTGAGAGAATCAGTTTCACTTTGAACTCTTAACATGTATTCATCGGACCCAAATGGTGATTGCAGTTTATAGCTTCACTTCGTACATTTAACTAGTAAATAATTCTGTGATGGATTGGTGTTGGTGAAATATGTGGAAGCAGTATGCTTGTTTCAAATCATACCATATCATTTCACATTGTTAAACTCCCACACCTGGGTGTATTATTAGATTTTATGACATCTTTCTTAGATGATCACACTAATTCAACTGTTTAAATTAAAGCAACCAACCTCCAGCAGTACCTACACTTTGATAGTTGCTACCTATTCCATGCCAAACACTACTCTATATGGACTTTATATTCATAGCAGATTAGTCTACTCTAATACTCACTTAACTAGTATTTGAATAACATCCTCACGCTTTAGTATCTGCAATTTCCTACTTGAAATGGTACATAATTAACTATTGTATGCTATATCCCAATTATTATAACGCAGTAAGCATATTGCGTCAGCTAAGACCTATCACAGCCAGTAGGTAGACTTTTCCCAATGTCTAATCTTGGTGTACACTTTTGCCAATTCCCCATCTGTCAGGGTAACTTAATTTCATTTCCTTTTAATATAGCATATTATTTAAGACTTGAAATATGAAGGCTGCTGTTGTCTTCTTTGGTTGTGTTACCAATGAACTTCTTTCAATGTTTCCTGCCCTATTAACTTGCAAAATTTGTGTACTGCTTCCTGTGTAGTTCTGACTGGTTTGGTTTCTTATCATGATGTGCTGTCAGGAGAAACCATATTTATCCAAAATTCTGACCGCCTTGTCACTGCCCCTCACAACACAGCTCTACAACCTTGAATCTATGCTTTGCTGTTCATGATGTTACAGTCCTCTGTCTTTGTAGCATAAGTTCAGAGTTCAAGTGGTAGAAACTGAGCATCAGTGAACTGCTGCTTTCAGTTTGTCAGTCCTTTTTCCCCTTATCTCTCCCTCTTCCTCTCTTTAGTGTTTAATTTCCTCTCCTACCGAATGCTCATTGCCCTCTATCCCCAAATCCATCATTAATCATTACTTACAATTTTTTACAATTCCTTTGACTCCTAATGGGAACCAATTGTTCATTAACTACTAGGTAATATCTTTAAAATGTTTGATTTTTTAAAAATTGTTTCGACCATGATCTTCTTGTGTCACATTTTTTTAGCTAATCAGTGGATTGAAACTTTCATTAAACTAAAGTATTTTGACAGTTGGAGGATTTTTTACAGCAGTTAATACCTTTGTTACCTAACTGGAACCGTTTGTCAGTTACTATGTTATTTTCCAGAGTTTGTCTGCACACCCCGAGATCTGTGAATTAAGAATTGCCTACTTACTGCAGCTAGACCAAGTGTGTTATCTGTGATGGATTTTTGCATTGGACTACATGACGTAGTGAGGTTCCATACTTCTGGCAGAGCTGATAAAAATATGTGTACCATTTTAACTTAGTGCTTTCCAATTAAATTATTCCTTTTAAATAATTTTCTCAAAATATGTCTTTTTGATTTATTTGAGTTTGTCTCATTAATTCAGTTGAAAAGTTTTGACCTTCGTTTAATGGTATTATATGTGTGAAATGTTCTAATTGCACATGTTGTGCTACAATCAGTGATGGATTTCTGACTGTGATAAACATATAAACTGCTGTTACTGTGAACTCTTAGTATTATGACTCATGCACATGTTTTAGGTGGTGTAAAGCATGTGTAATGGATATTTAAAGAGTGATGATAGTTTTCATCCTCTTGCCTTTTACAGTCATATTGGTAGTCAGGAGTTCTATATCTCAGGATCACATTGGAGCTGCATCTTCATGTGTGATACTTGCTGTATGACTACACTTTGACTGTGATTTAAATTGGCCTCAGATTGAGGCAATTGAAGACCATTGTCTTATTTACTATTTGTCAAGTCTTGTTTTTTGTGCCAGAGTGGAAATCAGTGAATTGTTTCAAAGAAATGTGTTAATGACTCATACAAACAAATGTATTACAACCAGTTGCAAAAAAAAGGCTTGAAATGTCTTCTAGCGTTTTAGATTTCACTGTAATTACTGTGGAATTTTCAGGAATTAAAAAGAAGTGAACCAGTTTTCAGTGCTTCATTTTCCCTTTTATATATTTTGACTGCTACAGAAAGCCATTGCTCTATAATAAAATGCAGATGTGAGCATCATCCCAATAGAAATTGTTACTAAGGTCTTGGAGCCTTGTATCTGTAAATGAAACCTGCCTTGAGTGGTGTACAATGTAATGAGACTTGTGGAAATGATTGGAGCTTCTTGAGATCATTAGTCATGGTATTGTGATGTAACATGAAAAGAAGTGTTTAATAATTGTATTTTATCACTTGTAAATAAAGTATCTCAGAAACAGAGTGGGTTTATCTATTTGATACCAGGAAAATGGGGACACCACCTCAGATGTTAACACTACTCCAGAATTACAGGTCCTTTCATAAATCGTTCTCCAGAAAGGATGAATTTTTGGTTTCAGGAAAATTTTATATTTAAAGTCCCAAGTTGTACATTTGTGTGTGCGTGTATGTATATGTATATATGTATATGAAAAGTTTTGTTTTGTGTATATTTCTTCTTATTTGAATTTAGTAAATATTTTAAAAATTGAATTCTAGCAAAAAGATATTTTCATATAAATCTGTGAAAACTTTTAAAAATAATTTCAAAGTGCTACAGTTTTTGACATGTAGGTAGGCTCAACAATGGTAATTGTATCTACATTTGACACTGTTTATGAAAATTCAAATTGGCTATGTAAATTTGCCAATGTTTTTCTTCAAAAATGTGCAGTTGTTTTGTTTGTTGATTACATAATGAATATTAAATTTTTGAAATATTAGTTACATTGGAATGTTTATTTATACCTTACATTACTCTGTTGTCTTCTACATTTGCTGGTGTCTGGTGTTACCTAGCAGATTTCCCCACAACAAATAAAAGTTGACTTGGGTAGGCTTTTATCCATAGGTGGGTATTCTACTCATACTGGTATTTAAAACTTACTGATAGTGGTATAGTAATATTATTCATCTTTGTTCAGAGGAAAGAAAGTACTCTAGGAACACGTGCACCGTGCATGGTGTGTGAGTGATTAACGCTCTGGCCTTGCATTCAGGAGGACGCTGGTTCGAATCCCCGTCCAGGCATCCAGATTTGGGTTTTCGATGGTTTCTCCAAATCACTCCAGGTGGATGTCGGGACGCTTCCTTCAAAAGGCCATGGCCGAATTCCTTCCAGTTCCTTGCCCCCAGTCCCATCCCGCCTCTAATGACCTCAATGTCGACGACGTGTAAAGCCATAAGTAAAAAAATAATAATAATCTAGGACAGATTAGGAAGATGAGAAAAAATTCGTAGGCTACATTTCTTTAAACTAAAACATCCATTGTTGCCAAGTAATTACCATATTTTCATCAGTAATGTGATTCTTTAGAATCAAAGATTCTGTAAGACTTCATGCTAACATATAACCACAATAAGAAGTATGAATTTTCTGACATTTTAGAGGCTAATAATTGTGGATATCACAAGTGTTTACAAATGAGGATGTGAATGTGCATTGAAATATTGTAATTTTTTCTGTTAGAAACATTGATTAGTTTTATTATTTAATGACTATTATTTTTGTATGTTAACATTGATTTGAGAATACAGTTGCAGGCACATGACCTAAATGTCAAAATCCTCTGAAACCTTTACAACTACTTCTGAAAAGTTTATCAGATTATTCTTGTGCAATTTGTATTCGGCTTTTATCCTGTGCTATAGCTGTGGCCAAATGAATTGGCGGATGTATGTAAACGCGCTGTTGCCACACTTGGGAACAATCTCGCGTTGCGCTCTCTTTCTGTCACTTGAAAATTGCAACGCTGAGCGCCCTGTGTTGCCTGGTACGAGTGGCAATGGCTATGGCTCGCTACCCAACCCCAAACCTTCTACCTCCCTTTCAATACACAAAAAGTGTGTGGATCTGTGAATGGGAATTAGAAAGTGTCAGTGTAAGGGTGAGTGTGCTCGAGAGAAGGTGTTTTGATTTTTAATGATGTGCGATTTTTATATTAAATAATTCGTTTTAGTTATTTATTAAGTATAGCAATTTAGTGTAATAATTTTACTGACCAAATGTGGAGTAATTTATTATAAGGGTAATTTAGCAAGACTATTGTGCTACTAAATACAAGATACTCAGGAAGAGACTTATTACCCTACTCCAAGTTTTTTGGGACTAACGACTCCTACAAGATGCACGTCATCGACGGCAGAACCACCGTGACTGAAGAAAACAGTGTTTCGATGGCAGAGTAAATCTATCATTCACAATGTGTATAAATATTTCAAACTGGTCAATAATGAAGAAATTTTGTCACCAAGATGTTTGCTGGTGATGAAGGACTTGAAAAATATGGACTTACTTGATAGTGATGAAATCAAAAACTGTAGTGATTTGTTACCACAAAAAACAACCATTGTGCGAAAAAATTTAGGTAATGTACAGGTTATTTGCACTGCAGTTTATGATGTCGGTTTGAGAACTGTCCAGTGCATGTGTCCTGAGGGAAAATCACCTACGTTTGTTTGTCCAAAGAAATATGTGAAACAATACAGCACTCTATCAAAACAACTTTGACAGGGACATTGTCAGGAAATTATATGAATTTTACGACAGTAGTGAGTACCCTACCATAGAGAAATTAAGAAAAAGATTAATAGAGAAGATAAAGTTTTCAGGATCTGCACAATCTGTAAGATGTATATTGAACAATATAAGATTTAAATACAGGCGTCAGAATGATGGTACTCGATTTTTGCTCGACTAAAATGTCATAGTGAATTTTTGAGGCGTAATGAATAGTAATTAAATAACAGGTCTTTTGAAACCTTCAAGTTTATTAGATGCATCTGCACTTGCATAACTTAATTAACAAAATGACATATATCAATATTTTATCCCAATTTGTGTTTATAAAGTATTTAAAACACAGTACTAATTATTATTACAAGTAAAGATTTGAATACAACTGTTAAGTGTGCATTTGAGGTCATGTGCCAATAGATCTGGCCACAGATATAAATACATTTTTCTCCTATTCTGAGCTGTTAGAACTTATACAGGGTGCGGCAGCATAACTTCCTTTTTTAAAATGCGTGCCATTCAGTCGGTTGATATCGTAGCGCAGTGCTAGTGGTCTCGTTCGAGATGCGTGACTATAAAGTTTTGTCCCGACACAGTTCAGTCGCCAACATGCGTTGGAACAGTGAGGAGCGTACGTTTGCCGTTTAGGCCTACTTTCGATCGCAACCCGGCGCTATTTTCAGAATCGCTTTAATTTAGCCCCGTTGTCCCGTCCCGAACCGGAAATCAAATGTTACGTGGGTCACTACGTTCAGACAAATTGCAAGTGCGACAAGATGAAAAACTGGAGGCCCTCGGTCCATTAGATCACCTGAGAACACTGAGGCAGTGAGAGCTTCAATGTTGTGATCACCACGACGTTCTGTGTCTGCCCTTGGAATTTCTGATCATTCTGTGAGGAGAATTCGTGATCATAATATTAATTTCCATCCATACATGATGGCGATTGTGCATGAACTTTCTGAATGTGACTTCAATTCTCGGAGGAACGCAATTGAGGTTCTTCTGGAAGACGTTCCTGAGAACGCTATTGTTTTTTGGGTGATGAAGCCCATTTTCATTTGTGTGGATCCATCAACAAACAAAACATGTGCTACTGGGCTGACACCAATTCTTGACAATTGCTTTGCATTCATCTAAAGTCACAGTGTTGTTTGCAATTTCCTCAGGTGGAATTATTGGTCCCTTCTTCTTTGAGGAAAATGAAGTCACAGTGGCAATGAATTCGGACCGGTACGCAAACATGTTACAGGATTTTTTTTTCCCACGGCTAGATGAGTTGGACTCAGGGGACACTTGGTTCCAACAAGATGGTGCAACGACACACTCTTCAAGAGCATCGATGGCTGTTTTGAGGGAACACTCCCCACAGCACCTCATCTGAATTAGGGGCGATTTGAAGTGACCGGCCCCCTCTCCCAATTTGACCCCTTGTGATTTTTTTTCTATGTTTTTTTTTTTTTTTTGAAATCCCATGTTTATGTGAACTGTCCAACGACCCTACAAGATTTGAAGACCAGCATCCAGGAAGAAATTGCCAACATAACACCTGCTATGCTGGCGGGAGTCATGACAAACACCAGAATTCGGTTTACTCGGTGCATGCAGATTGGGGGATGTCACCTACTTGATTTGCACTTCAAAACTAAGTAAAACTAAACTTTATGTATGTGCCTAAATTATAAAAATCAAATAAAAATTTTCTGATTCATACAATGGATTTTATTAAGTTTTGAAAAAAGGAAGTTATGCTGCTGCACCCTGTATTTACGTATTTGATGCTAAAACTAAATCTACCAGTAAAATGGGAGCTGATGCAAAACATGTTGCTTTGCCACTGAGACAGTAGGGTGTTCCTTCTTTTTTGACTTTTGAACAACTACCAGGGCATATGATTCTCTACCCTGAAGTATGAAATAGTATTTTTTATTTGATTTTTGGAAACATTTTAGAAGTCACTACCATCAGTTAAAGTTTGACTCCAGAATGTATTAAAGCCTATTTTTAACACCGGATAACAGCATGTGGAGAGACTCACTTTAGATAACTTTCTCCTCCCTCCCTTCCTTCCCTACTCCTTTTCAGCGCCTATTCATCGAATTTAAGCGCCGCCCAACCCCGCACCTCAAGAGAGCATGCATTTTTTTTTACCAGAAAACATATGTACTTGTTTTGACTTGTCATGGCTTGAGTTTAGTAATTGAAAATAAAACCAGTATTTGGATTATTGGCCAGAAACTACAAAATCTGAATCTGTCAAAAGTTATTGCCTATTGGTGAAGTGTTACATTTATATTTTTACTGCAGAAACGAAGAACAGAAGTCCATTCATGATTCTGAGACTGTGGCTGCATGGAAAGTGACAAATTTCTACAAAAACACTGGTATACCAACAAGATTGAATAAAAGCGTGATCAGTAAACTAGAAAAACACTCCAAACAGTGGCAGTCTTAAAAAAATAAAGAAAACAAGAAAAAAATGTTAGGAAGCATTTAAGAACAACATTGGCAACCAAAATTAGAAGATTTGTTTGATATAGCTCATTCTGCGTATCATGTCTATAGAAGAGGATAAGCAGTTTTTGTAAGCACAATGACAGGAAGGTCAAAGTGACATTCAGTTGTTTAAAAGTTTAAAGAACAGCTGTTACAAAATAGACCAACGTGATTATAAAACTAATTTCTGATACCACGTCTTTAAGCGTCGTACAAAATGTGGCAGCAGGCATGATTTCATTAGCTGAGAATTTACTTCAATTACATCAACCTGAAGATGACTACAAAGAGTTGTTGCATCTCAAGATTATTTAGGGCATTTCATTTAGGAGGCCTGCTAGTCTTCACTGTGCCTTATGAATGGTGAAAGCTATGTATTGTTTGAAGATTTTCGTTTTCAAACATCAGTTTAAACTGTCAAAAAGGAATAGAAAGCTGTGAGAGATATTTGTATTTTCACAGTTGTGATACACATTAATTGTTGGTTTCAAGCCCCTGCCAGATGGGCAATGCTGAAACGAGTTACAATTATTAAAAGACCTTACAGCTTTTCAAAGTATAAGCCAAAGGATGAGGAGTGTTGTTATAAAAAAGGATCATTTATGGTACCTGTTGGAAGAGCTGGTATCTCTTGCTTTTTTACAACAGACTTGCAGTTGAGGATAAGAAAAAAATGGGTATATGGACTAAAAATTGAAGATATAGAGGACTGCCCAAAAAGAAGAAACTCATTACTGAAAATAGCATCAAAGATTTTGAGACTAGCAACTCTTTACGAATTTTTTCATATAATGGGCTTCTCAACAGAATTTTTAAATAAAAATTTTGAAACTAGGGAGGATGACACTAACTTTGAAGCAGCAAAGAAATTTGTCCATTCTATATGAGTGGTAGTGATATAGCTGAGCATTGTGTTGCCTTAATGGAAGAATTTAATAAACTTGTGACAGCAGATGAACAACAAAAGCAATATTTGCTTTTGTTGATAAAAGATTATAGGATACAAAAAAATATATCCTTATTTTTAATGATTCAAATAATCTGAGATGTCTTAATTTTTGTTCTAAACAATAATTATCCAGGCTAAATATTATATATAATTAAATACCAATTATTGATTAACAGTATCTTCATTTTATTTTTCAATACAATTTAAACATAAGTAGCAACCTCTAAATCATAGGTGTCAAACTCAATTTTGCAGAGGGCCGTATATTAAATTTAGAATGTGTAGGTGGGCCAGATTCAAATAAAAAAAAATGTACTGAATTATTATTACATTTTATTTATTTTATAGTATACACGATTCTTGTTTCTGTGTCACATTACGATCGCGGGCCGTATTGATAGGGACCGGGGGCCAGATGCAGCCCGCGGGCCGTATCTTTGACATCACTGCTCTAAATATTGTTACCAAATTGTGAAAAAATTACAGAAATAATTTCTTGGGGTAGAAAATAAAATGAGATAGTGCCCCGTTAAAAAACTTATTTTTTTCCCACCCATACAAGGACAACCCTATTAGACAGTAATATTTGTAGTCACTTATATAAATAATAATAATAAGAAGAAGAAAGGAAGGTAAACCCATCACACATTACAAATAAAGGCAGGAAAGCCATGAGGAACATAAATACATGAGCATGTTAGCTATATTTCGTTAAAAATGTTAATCATGTTAGAGGTGAGACATGTGGCAAGGAGTTCGGATGTATAAATATGTGATCCATTTGCCACATGTGTCTCTAACATGACTAAGGTTTTTCCCGAAATATTGTAAATGTGTTCGTTTTTGTCGCGGCCCTCCTGTTTTTATATTTAGTGTGTGATGTGTGTACTTGCCCCTCATTTCTTATTATACATATAAAGAAAGAATGGATTTGTTAATTGCATTCAATAGCCATGATTGTTTATGCTGTACACTACTTAACCATACCAACATTTCTTTCCCAAAATTAGGAGTTAGGCTTTTATGTTATCTGAAATTTGTTTACACAGAGTACAGAATCTGTTTTTAAGTTTGAAACAGAATTGTGAATCTAGTTGTAAACTATAACAGATTGATAAAATATACAATCCTGAAATCGGAACGATGTATGTTCAAATCCCCTGTCCAGCCCTCCAGATTTATGTTTTCTATGGATTGCCAAAATCACTCCAGGTGAATGGTTCCTTCAAAAGGCAATTGCCAAATTCCTTCTTATTTCTCCATATCCTTTCCTGGCATTGATGTCGATTTTGATGAGGTAAAAAAGAGACGGAGAGAAATGAAATGTAATTAGTAAAAATGAGCCCAAACTGGTAAACATAAAATGTGAAAAATTATAATTACTATACTTAAACTACTGTAATCAACTTCAGGAAACCATAATTTGTTGAGACAGCTGTTCAATATATTACACTATTTTTGACATTTTCCTTGGTGCCAAATTTAATTTAATTTTTTTTCAGTTCAGCAGGACTGGAAAACAGATGACTGGAACATAGGTTTAGGTGGTATAGCTTCTGTCAATATTCCGACTATAAAAATTGTTTCATTTGGATTCAACTTTCTCTCTCTCCGTATGATTTAGGAATACTGTTGTATGGAAAACAGATTACCCCGGTTAGAGTCTCATTTATACATGTTTAGTATCTCTTGTAAATCCATTTTTCTGATATTTGAGCAGGTAACACATTACTGTTATGTAGAGATCTGCTTGAGGATATTTGAGAAATAATAGTTATAAAACACTACCTGTATTTATAAAGTTTACTGTGAACACTTAAGTAAACTTTTTTAATAATAAAATTTTATTTGTTTAAAGATTGAAACTATAAAAAAAATCTTATCACAAGCCAGCTGTGTGAACTACTAAGAGGAGAATTGTCGGATGTAATCCACCTCAGCTACATTGACTGCATCTATTCTTGGCCTCAACTTTTTACGTGCTATCTGTAAAGTAGTCTGTCCATATGGGAAGGGGCTGGTTTAGTATCGCATGTAAAGATTCCATATTATTAACTATTTGAAGTATCTTCCAAAACACATTAGTTATGTGGTTTCAAATATGGGCTATCGGAGAGTGGGGGAGGGAAGCACTAGAACTCTGGACTAAAATTTGCTTATCTTCTCTGACAACCAGTTTTGAACTAAATGGCTTGTTGTGCTGGTGAACCATCTGTCTTGCATTGTTACAACTATTTGATTGGTTGTTTATTTTCTTAATTATTATTGCGCCTTAACATAATTTAAAAAAAATTGATTTGTTATTTCTGGGATCGGCTGAACTTGCATTTCTAACATTCGTTTGTGATTCTAAAATATCAAATATTTATTCATTTAAAGCAGAAACAAAATTTGCGTCAATCACTTTTACACACACTATGAACAATCAATGGAAATTAACTAGTACAATTACACTGAACATGGAAGTGTGCATTTCGTTAAGTGTGATTCGTAGTGAGAACATTTAGCGGTATGAGATGTGATTGAGAAAGTGTTGTGCTCTTCATCACAGTGATATTTTACATATATTAAGACAAAGTTAAATACATTTTTCACCTTACTTAACTAGCCCAAAATAATAAAAGTTTGAGATTAAAAAAAGAAAAAGACCCGAGTTCGCTTTTTAATCTCCACAGATCTATCTTTTGGGCACCTCTGGTTGAATCGTGAGTATCTCGATGTAGTGAGAATGAGTTTATGAATAATTTATTTCCTTATTATCGGCGTCTTGATGTTACAACACTGATTGCATGGGTTTTCAAACTACTAACAGTAATACAACACTGTAAATGGATAGACAACTATTACTACTATCCTCCCTGTTGCACTTGGGTTAGACCACCATAAAATTATGAAATACTTTGTGCAGATATAATTTGGAAATCACTGCAAGTGCTTATCTCCAATAGATCGAAGTTTACAGTTGTAGTTCTGGCCACTTCCTTCGCTGTCTAAGTTTCGGGAGAAGGTCCCCTCTGCTTACCTGCACTCCTCCTTGCCATCGCTTACACGTTCTTGCAAATTCCAGTTGACAGAAGAACTACTCATTTCAAAATCTGCCAGCCACCTCTTGGCAACAGTTGGAAAGTACATGAAAGGAAAAATACCAATGCTAGTAACAATTCCCTATGCATCCTCACGACATGTTCATCTATCTTCTATTCCCTTTTATTGGGTAAATACGAGGGCCGTTCAGAAAGTAACCTCCGGTTGATTTAAAAAAATACACCAAGTTAAATAAAAATATTTTAATATATACATCTTACAACTACATCTTTGCACTATTTTTCTACATAGTCTCCATAGCGATTTAAGCACTTATCGTATCTCTTCACAAGCTTTGAAATTCCTTCTGCATAAAAATCACCCGCTTGTGCCTGGAGCCAGCCTGTGACAGCATCTTTGAGCTCTTCGTCGTCATCAAACCGCTGGGACCCGAGCCATTTCTTCATATGCATGAAGAGGTGATAATCGCTTGGCGCCAGATCTGGGCTGTAAGGTGGATGGTTGATAACGTCCCACTTGAAGGACTCAAGAAGGGCCGTTGTCCTGCGAGCAGAGTGAGGACGGGAGTTATTGTGCAAAAAAAGATACCGGAAGTCAGCATACCATGGCGTTTGTTCTGTATAGCCCGTCGTAAGTTTTTTTAGTGTTTCACAGTACACGTCTTGATTAATGGTCGTCCCACGTTCCATGAATTCAACCAACAACACCCCTTTGGCATCCCAAAACACCGTTGCCATCAGTTTTCTGGCAGAAAAATCTTGCAAGGCTTTTCTTGGTTTGGTAGGCGAATTTGAATGTGCCCACATCTTTGATTGTTCTTTTGTCTCAGGGTTCACGTACTTAATCCAGGTTTCGTCACCGGTCACGATTCTGTTTAACAATGGTCCTCCTTCATCCTCATAACGTGACAGAAAGTCTAATGCAGAGGCCATTCTTTGAGTTTTGTGGTGGTCGGTAAGAATTTTGGGCATCCATCATGCACAGAACTTACGGTAACCCAATCTTGCTTTCACTATCTCATACAAGAGAGTCTTAGAAATCTGCGGAAAAACAGTAGACAACTCCGACATTGTGAAACGTTGATTTTTACAAACGTTTGCATCAACTGTCTGAACGAGTTCGTCGGTCACCAATGATGGTCTGCCACTCCTCTCTTCATCATGAACGTTTTCTCGTCCACTTTTAAATAAACGTACCCATTCACGGACAACTCCTTCACTCATAACTCTTGGTCCGTACACGGCACAAAGCTCACGATGAATAGCTGCTGCAGAATATCCTTTGGCTGTAAAAAACCTTATGACAGCACGCACTTCACAATTGGCGGGGTTTTCTATTGCAGCACACATTTCAAACTGCCACAAAAACTAAACTAGCGCAGGTAAGACGTTCACTCGACCACGGCTTGATGCCGACTGACCTGCTGAGTGCGTGAATGCACAGATGGCGTCGTGACTACCCCCACCACCCGCACTGTGACCGATCGGAGGTTACTTTCTGAACGGCCCTTGTATTATGTTAGTACTGCCCCTTTTTTGTGTCAATTCAAGACTGTGGGTCATCATTGTTTGTTTATAGTTTTTACTCCACTGTCCCATGAAATAATCTCTTGACATCTTCTCTCACACCTCTTTACAGGCATTTTTAGGATTTCTTCGCTAGGAGATAGTAGTTTATCACTAGTCAAATGCCTGTACTGTCTTTTCTCTGAAAGACCATGGCTGCTAGGCCATCACAAAGATGGTATTTACGTAGATGACATCATGCTGTGAGTCCATGTTCAGCAGTTCTACCTGTGAGGTAAACATCCCATTTCTGCTGTTCTCACTTCCTGGTAGGGTTTTGCTGTTAGGCTATGCGACAAAAATTCTCCCATTCCAATTTGTTGAGCATTTTAGGATTGGAACACATTCTCCAAGCATGGCACTTGCCTAATTGCAATGTCCCCTTATTTTTTTACCAGTAAATACTATTCAGTGTGCTATGAATAATAGTCCATAGCAGTACACTGAGATGGAAATATTAAAATGTGGCGGATCTTTGATACCCACATATACATCACTTCTCTGAGGCCATTGTTCCTATTCACAGTTTCATCACATTCTTCAGAACACACAAACAAATGTATTTTGTGATAATTTGCATCCTTTTTTTAAAATGCTGTTCCATACTGTCACTATTGCTGAACAAAATACCTATTATGTGAATATTGATCAGAAATTTTGTCTAAATAATAAACGGTACATTCTCGGGTCATGGACGAGCCATCAGTCGTCCCTCTGGTTGGTCTTCATGTCAACAGCAAAAACTTTATCTCCAGAAAATAAATTGATTTGTTTTCAAAGAACAAAATAGCAGGTGGCAGACACCAATTTTCTTTGATTTGTTGGCCTTGGAGAGCATCTTTATTGTGTATGTCTTGCAAAGTAGGACTCCCTCTGTTCACTCACTGACACCCAGCATTTACACCAATCTAATTAAAGATTATCTTGGATCCTCTCAAATCAATGCCTGAACTCTTTCCGAGACTGCTAGAGTTGTACCAAGAGTTCTCTTGAAAGGTTCTTCCCTGATGAGTTAATGCCCCAGACTTGACATTGTATTTAGCAACAATATCATACACATTTGATCTCTGGTACCCGAAGAACTAGGGGCGCCGACTCTGTGGGTGCTCGGGGGCTCTGGCACCCATGAGAGGTAATCAGTGGGTGCCCAGCACCCATGAACATGAACATCAAAACTGATTAGTAATCACGTCAGGTGACACCTGTCTTACCTACGTCACGCGCCGCGTGGTTAGTCGAGATGTCTCTAAGAGATCGCACTTGTTTATGATGTGAGTGTGTGCGAATGCGCGTCATGCCTAAGGAGAATATAAACACTAAGTTAGTCATACATAACACTATCCATTGTGAGTGGTAAGTAAGTATTGTAAAGAGCGCGCACACAAGCGAATCAAGCAATTCCGTCGCGCAGCCTCGGCTCGTAGGCTGTATCAGGTGTCTCACTCATTCCTAGTCGAGCTGGTAAATAAAGTACGTGCTTTGAGTGCACGCTGTGCTTTATGTTATCTTGTTTAATTCGGAAAATTATTAGTTTAGTTACATAAATTCGTCCTTCGAAATCGTAATATACCCAAACCTGACGAACCATCCACTAGTAGCTCTTCTCAGCTTAGTACAGCTCAACAAATCGAACCAGAAGATGTTATATCTGCAAATTCAGTTGAGCATAAGAAAAGGCGTAATTTTCAAAGTAAGAGCCAGACGATTATTCCATAGCTGTTATAATTACGAAGATGTAGATAATGAGTTTTACCAAATCTGCAAATAAACCATGTCTAGTGGCTTTTCTGCGCCGGAAACATCATCTAAAGGAGATGAGTTCATTAAAACATTCACTCAAGATGGTTTTCATCATGAAATAAAGCTTTGAAAAGCCTGATGTTGCATAAAGCCAACTTAGATCGTGTCATTAAAGTACACTGCATGCTATCAGAAAGTAAACTACACGATATGAAAACAAATCACTTTTTAGTGACCTGATGCTTTGTCATAAGGGACCACGAAGACAAATATCTAAATTACATTCCATTGTTGAAACTATGATCACAAGATTTTCCCGAGTTAAACACGTAGCTCCACCGCAAAAAATATGGGTGGTTGTCACATGATATCACTGACGAGGCCTGCACATTGTACACTTAAAATTGTACGCTTTGCAATTTTGAGTGACGAAGTACTGCATAAAATAATCAAATTCCTACAAAATGCAACGCACGCCGTCACAAGCTAGTGTATTATATATATATATATAATTTCGTATTGCAAATCTATCTAACATATTATACAAATTCTAAAAAAATCGTTTTAACTATTCAAGTATTGGCATGCACCGCAGAGAGGTCATTTTCAGCAGAACGGAGAACTATGACTCAGCAAAGTTTGAATGACCACATAGTAGCGCATGTAAACCGAGAAATAGAGGGTGAAGTATATCTACAAGATATTGCTGATAGAGCTGTAGTTCCACAATATATGTTTATATTGAAAAAAATTGATATTGTTATATGAATTATAAAGATAGCTTCTTATAAAAATTTATTAGTGTTCATCATACAATTCTTCTTAAAGCTATATACATTAAGTAGGTACTAATACATATCTCCAGCTAATAAATATTATGTTACACACTGTTAATATAATGATTTGGTGAAAGAATGTAGGCTTTCTCGGTGAGTCAGTTGCGTAAAATCCTATAGAAATTTCTACCGGGATTGAGCATCAGTAAAAAATGGCTTGGTCGTAATAAATTACCATTGTAGTCCTGCGTCTGATGTCTGCGGTGACTGTAGTGGACCCACGATATGTGAGATTATCTCACAAGTCGGCTATAGGCATCTCTGGTCTGACAATGCGCATCATCGCATTACTGGCTGTGTTGCTGCGATAAGCTTGCTCCAGCAAGGCAAGCTGCCAGCCAGAAATCGTACAGCGGCAGTTGGCGAGAGAAGCCAACTTTCCAAGTCCAGCTCAGACTAGACTCGCATAGCTTGGACTCGAAGATCGAAGTTAGAATCTCCAGCTCCTCGCTCTTCGGTCCACGAGGAAACTTCTCGCTCCGCCCATTTGTAGTCTCGAAGCTCAAATACAACAAAAATTCCCAGGATTTCGAGTTATACGCTCATTTTGATTGGATCTTCAGGTCGGCACCTAATGTCACGTGATATCCTCGATATGTGATTTGGCTAGAGTATCTAACAGAGGTCGGACATATTCGGCTAAGTTCGCCGGGGCGAGGGAACATTCGGGTTTCGGACGGCAGGCTTTTCCCGCCAGGTGAGTGACGTCGTTGACCGCCCATCCCCAGGTAGCAGAGTGTGTGGTCTGGCAAATCCCAAATCCGCGACTTCTTGTCGCCAAGGCTCGGGAACACCAAGATTAGCTTCAAGCCTACATAGCTCAATAATTCTTGAATATTCGCTTTACCAAGATTTCGTTACAGTCCTCACTTGGAATCTTGCGTACTTTATAAAATTACAACAAAAATCCATTTAGGTGGTCGCCCAAGATTTATGTAAATTACTCTTATATTATTACATATATAATAAAAATGCACCTTGTAACGTGGCGACAGCGCGGCTCGTTACAACATGCATCTATGTGAAGCTCTCACTGCTGCTAATATACCAGTTGCAACACTCCAGAATGCAGTCCTGAAAACCTTTTTGGAAGAATTTTGTAACAAAAATATACCAGATGAATCCACTTTAAGGAAGAACTACTTGCCTCAGCTGTACGAGAAAACCATTCAAGAAATATGGATGGAGATTGTTTTTTTTTTTTTTTTTTTTTTTTTTTTTTTTTTTGTAACAGTTTAACGTCCCTTTTTAACAACGTGGTCCCTAGAGACAGGAAAGGATGGGGGCAAGGAATGGGAAGGAATTCGGCCATGGCCTTTTTGAAGGAAGCATCCCGGCATTCACCTGGAGTGATTTGGGGAAACCATGGAAAACCCAAATCTGGATGCCCGGACGGGGATTTGAACCGCCGTCCTCCCGAATGCGAGGCCAGAACGCTATCCGTTACACCACCACGCTCGGTATGGAGATTGCTGACCACTTCATCTGGCTAAGTTTAGATGAGACTACAGATGCCTGCAGCAGATACATAGCCACCGTTGTTGTGGGAAAGCTCGCATGTGAGGAACCTAGTATACCCCATGCCATTATGTGCAGAGAACCTCCAATGACAAACCACTCTACTGTGGCAATTGCTGTAAGGGATGCATTAAAGGTGTTGTGACCAGATCCAGTACACGAGCATAAGTTGCTGTTGTTGGTGACAGATAGTGCAGGTTAAATGATAAAAGCAGGGGTGTGTTTGAAGGCATTCCATCCCCAAATGGCGCATGTCACCTGCCTAGCTCATCTCCACAGGGTAGCTGAAAAACTTCGGGAATGGCACCCTGTAGTTAACAACATAATTTCTTCAGTGAAGAAAATATTCCTGAAAGCACCAAGTCGAGTTGTTACTTTCAGGGAAAAGCTTCCATTAATACCCCTCCCTCCCAAGTCAGTAGTGACACAATGGGGAATCTGGCTCTCAGCCACAATGTATTGTGCAAAAAATTACGAGAGCATCACAGAGGTCATCGATGCATTAGATGAAAGTGAAGCTATTGCTATAATAAATGCAAAGAAAGCATTGCACTCAGTACCAGCTGTACAGGAGTTAACCTATATTGAGGTAAATTTTTACAAACTAGAATTTCCATTCAAGAATTTGGAAGGAGGCACTCTACCATCGACAGAAGCACTTCAAATCATCCAAGAAGTTAGGGCCTGGACCAATTGGGGTATCTGTAGCCAAGAAGCTGCAGGCTGTTTTGGAGCGCAGTCCAGATTTCAAGAGACCGTGTTCTCTCTGGACTAAAGGAATAAGAAATACTGCCTTGGAATACTAAGGAAATCGCTGATATCAAGTTTGCACCTCTTACCTCATGTGAAGTGGAGCATAGTTTTCAAGAGAATTTAATTGGAAGAGAGAAGAGGGTTTACTCCTGAAAATCGATCAAAATATTTCATTGTTCAGTGTCATTTTAGAAGTTTTAAATGAGTGCTTTACAATCCACAAAAAGACGAATTGTTTTGAACATAATAGTGATTTATGTCACATGTTATAATGTGAATGAGCAATGTCATGTCAGAAGTTCTAAGGAGTGCTTGACAATAAAGTCACAATGTTTTCAACACAATGGCAGTATACATTGAATGTTTTAAATTATATTTCCCTTAAAAATGTGTAAATTCCTAAATGAAAAATTTAAAAACCTATAAAAGCCTAAATCGTGAATTGAATAAACCTAAATTTGGTTTTTTAGATTCTAAAAATCCCGAACTTATTTATAACAATGAATCACCATTAGTTGTCCCCATCTTGGAAGTGATCATAATGTTAGTTTTCGCTTTGGCTATTGAATGTGTTGTAGCATTCTGAAGAGAATTTCATTGCTTGTCTTAAAAACTAAGAATAAATTCAGTGTACACTTTTATGATCTAGATACCCACTTCTCCCAGAAAACAAAAGGTATATAAATTTATAAAGAAGGTAATGCTGACTATCTTTTTTTAGGACTGTTGTGGTACAATTCAACAGATTACCTTTTATTGGATTCCACTATCGCTGACACATATTATTATGCCCTTCAGCAGAAATTTTTAGATTTAATTATGAAAATACCGTGCTGTGATTGTCAAAAGGCCCCGCCAAGAATGCTTAGCTGTTCAGCACAAGGATCCACAGTAGAATCCTGAAGGTGTAGCTAGGGTAGTTATGAAATTTTACCCACCCCTTCTATTTCCCTTATCTTGTTCTGATTTTCATTTCTTTTACATGAGAATCAAGCCTTTTTGAGGTATTGTGATTTCACTAAACAGATAAAATTGTTCTGAAAGTACTACCTCTAGTTCCTGAAACAATTATATGTCTTACATAATAATAGGTTGGGATAAATCAATAAAAAAATGTGCAAAAATATGATGGTGAACTTTAGGACCATGTAGAAGATAAATTCATTTGAATGTATTTAACATAATATCTTATTATGTTCATAATGGTAATTAAAACTTTAATAGTATTCGTTGCTTTCAAATATTTGGAGTTTTGAGGAATTTCACAATACTGCACAATAATGATCAAAGTGCACAACCTATGAGACTGTTGTTGCCAAAACAACTCAGATCACGACTCATGTAAGATAATAAATAGTTGCTATTTTAATGCCAGAAGGTCATACCACATCATCCCGTAAAGGTTGAACCAACTGGGGGAAAGGTAACAAGCCTGGGACTGAGTGCATGCTCCTTTATAAATGGAGGAAAGTACAGTTTTTGCAATTCTTGTGGAACATATGACATAGCCAAACACTGGTGCTACTGTATTGCTTTGAATGGTCATGGCCTTGTTCCTTCCTGTTCTTTGCCGCCAATCCTCTGACAACTCTAATGATCTTAATGTCGAATACCCACAATGCCCTAAACCTACAAACAAAACAAACTAGCATTGCTGGTGTGGCCAAAAGTATGGTTATTTAAACAGTTTTAATCTCAGACATATGTTGCTGATACTAAGGCTCAGTGTTGTCTTGCTGAAAAGTGGAGTACTGTATAACTTTGGAATACAATAATGTGCATGGTTTCAATGTTTATCAACATTTGACCAATATTAACCCTGTGCAGGGAGATGAATATGATTTGATGCAATTTTCCATCTTTTTCTTTCTTGAACCAATGTCTTCAGTATCAACATAGTCATAAAAACATATGTATTATATTCATAATTGTAATCTTTATCTTATTCTATAATTCTTTCCGTCAGCTGTTTCCTCCACTAATAAATCGATCAAATTAGTATGTCTCAAAATGTGACCCACTATTATGTGTCTTCTGCTATACTTTTTCGCAAACTCCTTTCCTTTCCTTTCCAAAACACATTCAGTTCGTACTTCGTGTGTCTACTTGAAACAACATCCTTCAATACTACCACATTTCAAATACTTCAATTTTTCTCATTTTTGGTATTCATAAAGTTCATGCTTCACTACCATAAAGTGCTGTGCTCCATACATATTATAAAGTTCCTGAGTCTTACAACAATATTTGAAACTAAAAGACCTCTCATATAAGAATCGGTCCAGCACCTTATTTCTTTAATTTTATCTTTCCTGTCCTTCCGACTCAAATAGGTTGGTGGAAGAAGTATTTCAGTACACTCAAAAGTGAAAGTGGGAGTACGCATGTTTACCAATAAGTTTAAACGAAACGTGTGTCGTCTATCTACCAGAGACTCCCAACCTAGTCTACTAATCAGTTCTGTGACGCTTTCATAAGGACTGTAGCAAGCGGTCACGAATGAGCGGCTCTTCTCTGTACTTTCTCTATACTTTCGATCAACCCCTTACGAAACGGATCCCAAATGGCACAACAATAGTCCAAATGTGGACGCACAAGAGATTTGTACGCTATCTCCTTTGTTTGTTCATTACAATTTTTCAAGATTCGACCTATGAATCGCAGCCTAGAATTTGCTCTACCTACTAACGAATTAATGTGTATGTCCCATTTCATGTTCCTTTGTACTGTTACTCCCAAATATTTCATAGAATCGACCATATCGATAACTGTATTGTTTAACTCGTATTTAACGCAAACAGCCACTGTAATGGCAGTAATAATGTTCACAGCGACATTATAAGTAACTCAGATATCAAAAAGACCACAAAATATGAGGTCCAAAATTTTCAATCCTGACTCTCAGAATGTCAGAATTTCATTCCCTATCTCTTCAAAACAGAGAGGAAGCATAAAAAAAAAAAAAAAAAAAAAAAAATTGGGAAGAATGGGTCCTATGTTTGAGGCATCTGCAAATAATGTGGTGTTGGCAGCATGAGGTTTAAAAAACTTCTTGGTTTGGTTAGATGACCTTGATTCTCCCAATAAGTTACTACTAAAAGAAGGTCAGGAAGATAAAACTGAATAGCTATAGTGGCTCCATATTTCAGGCAATTGTCAATAACCCACAAAGAGCAGTTGCATTTCTGAGTGTGATATAATCTGAGTTTATATAACAATTTTAAAGAATTAAACTTGTTTGCGTGCTTAGTGGGTACTATCTTTGTAGGCATGATAAAGCAAAAAGAGTTGCCCATTTTAGCTGGTTGCTGTCTTTCAGATGCAAGTGGATGCAGTTGAGCAAATTGACTATCTATTCAATTAATCTACCAATCTCTGATGCATTCAGTAGATGCTTATGATGCAGGTCTAGTTATTTTGTGGAAATTATTTCAGCACGGTCAGTAACAGGAAAATTTTGATTATTTCAACTCCCATTTCTTCTGCAACATTCAACCAGTCTTCTTTGCATGTCATGATGATAATATCTCTCGTCTTGCATATTTTACAATCTCATTTATAAGGCTAACAAGTTTCTAAATATTCATGATAAATAATGTTTGTCAATGTTTGAAAATATAATCGGATAAAAATGAAGATTTATGTATTAGGAGAGCAACAGGTGCTTAGCATTCGGGCTATTACCTCTGATTAATCCCATTTCAGTGGGATTCATCCATCACACTGCATATTGCGGAGTTAGTCACGTGCAGTGGATGCGTGACAATGCCTTCACCTATCTTGGTAGTTAGTGATATTCAGTCGTAGTCGAACGAACACTTAGGCGAATGCAGTTCCAGTGGACGACCATACTTAGAAAGCTGATCCTGATCGTTTTTCATTTGACTTGAGCCAAAATAATATTATTTCATTTGAAATACATTACTACAAACAATTAATGACCGTCTTAAGGTTGATAAAAGTAAATTTCAAAAAACTGTGTCACTTCAGAAGTGAATATGTCAAGTAGAAATTAAGAAAGTGGAAGCAGATCCCCTTTGAAATGTGGAGATGTATTCTTTACCCGATTGAACAAGGAAGCCGAGCGTTAGAAATGTGGGCCACCACGTTTGCTCAAACGTCAACGAGTGTCGATTCTAATACACCAAGTGACATTGGAGAATTGACTCCGCTCGTTTATCATGTAACTTGAACCAAAATAATATTGTTTTGTATGATATACACTACAACGGACAATTTAAGACCATTTCCAGATCGATGAAAGTACATGTTGAAACATTGTGATACCTGCTTCGAAAAGTAAATGTCGAAGTACCATGTAAGAAAATTGAAGCAGAACTAACGTAACACAGGTAGAATTGAATCAAATCCTCTTGGAAATGTGGAGAGGCGTTGTTTCTATTGACTGAGTAAGAAAGCTGAGAGAGAGCGACGATGTTTGTGAGACCACCGGTGTTGGGGACGAAGTTACGCCAACAGAACTTGCTCCGAAGGACGTGGAATGTCCTGAGGAACGCAATGATACTGCAATTGATTGGCCTGGACTTTTTTACTCCCTTAAACCTGTTGTATCAGTTAAGATCTGACTAATAATTTTCTTATATATCTAAATAAAATGTTTTCCAGTTAACTACCTTGCAGTAGTTTCTTTTGGCACCTAAAAAAAAGGTTATGTACAATTTGGTTGTTTCACGGGTTATTTGGATAAAGATAGACGTATTTATATTAACAGTTGTGGTAGTAAGTCCTATAACCACCTACCCCAAATTTTTTCACCTTAACGACATGAAAAATATACAGTGTGCGTTCAAAAAGTTTCAAGATTGGTCTCAAAACAAAAAAAAAATGTACTAAACATTTTTGTACAGCGAACTTAAGTCTTTGAAATATGAGCCTTGGACATTACTACACCGCTATCAGCGTTTTTTCCATTGTTCATAGGCTCTTGGCGGGGAATGCTGTCAACGGACCTCGTCGAAGTTGCCTAGACCGCTGGTATCGTGTCGAACTTCTTTGAGGACTCTCTTGATTCAGGGGAGCAAAAAGAAGTCGCTTGGAGCTAGGTCGGGGCTGTAGGGTGGCTGCGGCATTGTTGCCACGTTGTTGTCCAAAACTTCTTCTGCGGCGCGTGACTTGTGAGAGGGCGCATTGTCGTGGTGGAGAACTTAATTGTTTTTGATCTTCGGATGGACTCGATCCATCAAACGGCGGAGCACTTCATCGTAAAACAGACCTGTGACAGTCCGTACGGCAGAAACAAACTCTTTATGAATTACCAAGTTTCCATGAGTTTGGCTTGTTGGTCCCCAGGTGCGATCATCGCCTTCAACGTCCTCGCGGCCATCTTTGAACCTTTTGTACCACATGAAAATCATTGCCGTGACATGGCTTCTTCTTTTTAGGCCTCATGAATCATACCAAAAATCTCTGTAGTGGTTTTGTTCAGTTTCAAACAGAACTTTATCGAATAACCCTGCATTTTCGAGTTATCGCCAGGGGTCACTGGCACACACACACCACTAGCAATATGATCACTCCAGCGACTCGGAGGCAACTGTAGCTGATGCGGTCGGTTAACTGACACCCCTCCCCCCCGACCCCCCTCCTCTGCCTCCACTACTTCACCCTGACGGTGGAACCGGTCTGTGCGCCATTCCCCACTCAGGAAAAAATCAGTCTTGAAACTTTACGAAAGCACCTTGTTTACACAGCGATAGACAGTTTTTTTTAATAACTATTTTGTTTAACTATTAAATGTAGATTGGTACCTTTAATTATTGTATATTTCTACTGACATCTGTTTTTGTGTCAGTATCAATACAAGCAACCGTCTTAGCTGCTTACGCTCCATAATTAAACTTAACAGCTGCAACATAATACTGTTCAGCATGTCCTTGTGGGTAAATTGAAAGAATCTAATGTGAAAGCTGTCATTTTGACAGGAGAGCGGCTTCCCGGAAGACGCCCCAGAAGGCATGATCGCACTCGTCCAGAAAGTCGCCTCGAAGAGTGGATTTCGGGAACAGAGGGAACAGAGACTCTTCGAAGGCATTTTCTGCTGCTTCTCTTGCTTCTGCTTCTACTTTTGCTATTGCTGCTGCTACTATTGCTTCTGCTTCTCTTCCTGCTATTAATTCTGCTTCTACTCTTGCCGTCACTAATACTGTTGCTGCTGCTACTTCTTTTCCTGCTGTGACTTCCGCTTCTCTTTCTGCTGCTGCTTCTGCTGCTGCCTCTATTCCCGCGCTATAGATAGCGCCTGCAGGACAAATTGACCTCAGTGGCTTACGCCGCCTTCCTGTGGGGCACGTTGGCTTCGGCTGCACCAGCTGCAACAACCATATTTCTCGTCATAGTAGAAACACCTGGTTTTACTGTATGTAATGACGTAAAACAATATATATATGGATTTAAAGGAATTTCAAGTTTTGTTTAAAATGTTATTTAAGACGCTAGCTCGGTTCTCATATTTACAGGCTTTACATTAGCTTGACCTGTATGTATGACTGTAATGGGATCTTCGAATTCAATTTTCAGTCACTTTTAGACATCAAAATTGATTGAAATTTTACACAGGTATTAAGATCCGATGACAATACAATAATTTCATAACTATGTCCTAGTACTCTCATCACTTCGACTGTAGCAACAGACAAATATTTGAATGTAATGGAATCTTTTAATTCAATTTTAACTCGTTTTCAGGCATCCGAATTGTTTGAAAATTTTCAGTTGTATTAAAAACCGATGACAATACAATAATTTTATAGTTAGGTCTTGGTGTTATCATTGCTTTGGCAGTAATAACAGTAGATTTGTTTAAATGACATATCACACTAATTTTTACCCACTTCCAAGAGCGGTTTAATAGCTAGGTAGGTTAATGCGCCTGACTGGGGACGGACGGTCCTCGATTTGATTCCGGTCACGGCTGGAATTTTTACGGTTCTTGGAATTGACTAACCTTCACCTCTGACAAATCTTTGTTTTGTTTATGTGAAGGTAAACTGTAGCTCCCTTATACCTGATAGGATTACCGAGTTCGGCTAATACAGCCGCGAAATGAGTCCATGAATTTGTGTCTGTATTTTTTTGGAAATATAAAAAATACTGAGAACAGGAGTGCAGTATTGTGGGCCGAAAGAGAAGTGTATTTGCAGTGCGTCAGCCGGTTCGGCAACAATGAACACGGTGCGCTCTCTTTTCTTTTGTTTTCTTTTCTTTTCTAAAATTAATTACTGGTCTAGACGACTGAACGATGACAACAAACAATATTGTAAATATGATACAGGCAAAACATGCTTTGTATATGAAAACTGAGATGCGCAGCTGTATATCATAGTAACAAATGTAAATAGTAAGTAACTTTTAGCTATAAAATATCTCATGTCCATAATTATGTAATAATAGGATAAAACTGTATATAAAAACTGTAACACAGATTCGTCGCTGATGATGCCTCGATGAGAGGTGAAACGCGTACGACGCAAAATAAATAAATGAAACAGTTGCATTGGCGTTATATTTTCAACTAGATTTTTTTTATATTTTATTTTTATTGTTATATATTTCTTTACAATGTGCGTTTAATATCATTATTATTATATTATCTATGTTTACATGTAAGAATAATACTAAACACAATAATAACTCATGTTTCAATTTTTAACTCCAAAAAAAATGTCTGTAGTGGGGATATATACTTTTGTATGCGGCCCGCGGAGTTATGATGCATTTCCAAAGTGGCCCCCAAGATCATTTGGGTTGGCCACCCCTGCTCTAGGACAATGTGTTCGGCCACCGCTTTTTCTTCTACCCAGGCGGACATTTATTGCGTGCTCAGTTATTCCACACGTACTGAATTTGTTTGCTTGTAAAAAAATCTTGTCGCATGCGTGTAAACTATTGAATGTTTTGACAGTCTGCGTTATGTTCTACTCTCTACTCTTTACTATAAGGAAATCGACATGCTTTTTTCCGTTCCGAAAGAGGAAACGCAATCAACGTTGAGAGCACACTGTGTAGCGTTTTTCGATTTAATCTATTCTTTAACTACATATGACCCGAGACCATACCATTTCTCCGAACACCAAACACAGAACAACGTTCGATCAATGTAACAGTAAGAATGAAATTATAGAATTTGTTTTTCAGGAAAGTTCTATAATTTCATCACTGAAGATGTAGGTCTCTTTAAATATTGCAAATGTTAATCTTACACAAGTGCTGTCTTAATGGACTGTTCGTCAGTGTTATAAGGAAATAAGAAGTAGTGAGCAACTGAAATCATTATTTTCTGATCGACCGATAAGTACTTACTCATCTAGAGTTGCAGAGAACTTATTACAAAAAGCTTTTTAATGTTGCCTATTTAACTGTGGTTGATAGAAGTTCAGCTAGATCATCTTTATCACCAATTATACGTGCACATATGCTCCAAATAAACATCTTTTGGTCGGATATTAAAACCACCACATTTTTTCTTTTAAAAGTAAAGATAATTCATTCAAACTTACGGTACTTCAGAGAACAGGAAATCCTATCGGTTTGTGCCACATCATTACCGCCGCAAATTCGCTTCCTAACGCTTGAATCCTATATTATTCAAACGCCTGGGGCTACAATAGGAGACATTGCTGGGAATTTGTTATTCATGACTGCTAGATGTTGCTGGATTGCTAAATGATCCGAAGAAGTATGAATGAATATACATGAATAATGCTGCAAACAACACGTCCAACTTGTTGGAAACATGCGAGTATCGCCTCCGAAATCAGCAGAAGATGTGTGATTGTATACCTGCGTGGGGACGACGTCCGGCCTGGGAAGTCCTAGCCACCTTGGTTGCGGCCAGGCGACGTCACCGACACAATAGTAGATGTGCGCCTGTCGGTTAACCGGATTCTGTCCCATCGACAAGTGGCGTTCGCCGTCCATCCATAGTCGAACGTCCAGGCGGTCTTGGTTCAGCACACCCGACAGCAGCTGTCGCCTCAGAGTCTGGAGAGACAATAAATAAACGACAAGGTTAGGGGTCTATTTCGTCATTTCAGTATCTTATTAAAAATGAAAATGCTAATGTAATGGTCGTCATATGCGGTGACACAAGAGTTGGCGGCTGCCTTGGGACAAGTGTCTTGGGAATTCTAAATGTGGCCTCCCACGGCCACGGGAAGAGAGCCATCTGTTGCTGCCTGTGCTGGTAGGGATGGCTTGGCTCTATCAGTCATCCAGTCAGTAATACCAAAGGCCCGGTTGTGGTATGTTGTTGCCATCTTTCTGCAGTAGCGGTGCACACCCATTCTCTCTTGCTGTTGGATGGTAGCTGAAATGATACTAGGCAACGTGGTTGCTGATCCGTACAATTTGGCTGATCTGACGCGGTCTACAAAATTACTGGCCGTAGGAAGGCACCCTAAGTCAGCGGTTCCCAACCTTTATTGGTACACGACCCACTTTTAAGTAAAAAATTTTCGCGACCCACCTAATATGAGAGTCTATATAATATTAGAATGGGAACTGTTGTATGACATCGATATTCTATCTACAATCTTATCCTACGAAAAGGCAAATTTTCGTACAAAGGTTATAATATCAACAAAAACAAGAATTAATAATACATAAAACAACTAGGATATTATAGACTGGGAGGCGGCTCCATAGGCCTCATCAAGTTGACAGCTAAAATTTCACGATTAGAAGTAACTCGATCAGCATCTTAAAATGCATCTGATCTGCCAAGTCGATTATTGGTGGAAACCACCTGCAGACCCGATTTCGCGCTGCCTGCATTGTAATTACAAATACTTGGTTGTGTTTCAGTAACATTTTCAAACCTATTATTACCAGACGCGGAGGTTGAAGTTTCGTCACCATTTGAATAGTCTCTTTTACGCACGACCCAGTCCTCAACCAACTTTCCACAATCACATTAAATCTACTCTCAATCAAAACAAAACTCAAATAATAACTCACTCCAACAAGCAGAGAAAGACTCTTTCGATCAAAGACTTTGGTTTCGATTCAAGAATAAACAAGAAAATGACAATGTAAAATTGCAGGTGGTATGCGCACCATCTCCGCTCTAAAACGGGGCAGGTAAGGGGGTGTTCAGGGGTTGCCTTAACGATTGCACGATTGCTGCCGCTGCTCTGTCTCTCAACGAGGTTATTGCATAATACAGGCTGACTGTTTAACAAAACTTTTTTTCTCACAAAGTATTAATTTAAGCTAATAGCTTTCATGATTATTGAACTTGTAAAATATCGTGTTATATTTTTTAAATAAATGAAATAAAAGATATATTTTTGTGGCAAAAACCTCGATTGTTCCGCGACCCACCAAAAGACACGCCGCGACCCACCAGTGGGTCGCGACCCATAGGTTGGGAACCTCTGGCCTAAGTGGTTTCTCCTTGGCTTCTTCAGTGACAGACCTATATTTAGGTGTTACTATTAGGATGTGTATGCTTAGAGTAATGTGTTGTTTGTATTGTGGATGAGAGACGATAGAAAGCGGTCTGTGAAACTCGGTGCTACCCCATTCAGAGCTTTTCCAAAAATACGCCTAATGGGCCGCCAAGGTTAACATCCCCTTACGACTGACGAATCAAGATGTTGTATATACTCATTCCATATGCACTATGCTGAGATTTGCGATTTAACTCAGAACTCAAGTGTAGAATCTAGTGATCAGGAATCGTGTATCACTGCCTCTTCTATTGTAGCGGCCGGTTTCTATCTCCACCGGAAATTGAACCAGCTAATCCCATGTCAGTTGCCAGAAATCATCTTGCGGCTACGACTTAAGCAACCGGAGAATGCCCAGAGGAAAATATGGACACAAAATATGAGGAGTTGAAGAGGGTGTAGAGGGAGGATCAAGATTTCTAATTGGTGTAAAATCCAATTACTTTGAACTGATTACATGTTTTTATTTTTTTGTATTGAATTTTTTACGATGAGTTAACAGTATAACAGAGAGAATAGTATAATATAATGCCACAAAATTACAAATGAACATAAAACAAGAGCATTTGAAATAATTTAACAAACCTTTTAATGCTGATAAATCAAACTAATGTGATTAATATTTAAAATAATATTTTTTGATCCTTTATGGAACAGTTGTGAATTGTGTTACTCATGGCCTAAGTAGGAATGATATTCAAACAGCCTTCTTGAAGAAGAGAAATCGTTTAGCTTCAAATATTGATCTAGAACTACGAAATACCTTTCCAAACACGTATCTGTGGAGCACAACTCTTTATGATAATGAAGCATGGCCTCCAGTAATACCAGAAAGAAGGAAAATTGTAGCATTTGAAATGTGTTGCTATAGAAGGATGCTGAAAATTAAGTGGACAGCATTAAGTAAGAAATGAACGTGTTTTGTAGATGATGGGTGAGGAGAGAAGTTTGTTGGAGAGTCTTATAGAAAGAAGAGACAGGATGGTGGGTTAAATGTTAAGGCATACGAGATTGGTTAATTTGTTAGTGAAGGGAACTGTAAAGGAAGACAATCTCCTGTTAATAATTCTTACTGCAGTTAAATCCCCACTTACGTACTTAATTTTTCAAGACAAGACACATAGGACTATGGAGAGAAGATACCTCTCATACTCCAATAGATTGTTGCAAAGCGCTGTTAGTGAATGAAATTACAAATGAATTTCAGATATCTTTGCAACGGACTTTGGGTCACACAGTAACAGTGGAAAAAGAGAATAGTCTTTAAAGATTAGGCCATGCATGCCTCGTATCACCTCTTACTTAGTTTTCCTACGCCTCTTCTACCTCCAGACTTCATATCAAATTTGGAAGGCTTTCATCGCTCATTCTTAGCACATGTTCATGACATTTATTTTGTTCTTGATTATCAAAATCTTTAATTTCTGCATTATTATTTCATTGCATATAAGGTCTGTTCTGTTGCATTCTACAATACTTCGCAGGAATTTCGTTTCTATGATTTGATTTCGGCTTCTATCTTTTTTTCCTTATCTAAAGGTTGATATAGCCCTGAAAATATTAGCTAATGTGGAATGGCAAGGACAAAAAAAACCCATTGTAAATGCCTCTGTATTTGCCATCAAATCCTACCCCCACGTCTACGATAACGAAAACTATCTGAGCATTGATTCCATCAGCGATATAGCAGAAAGAATGTGGTGAAAGGCAAATCTCTGGCATCTAAACAACGGATCGTTTTGACGGAGAAACCCAGTTTAGTGATCGAATGATGGATTTAAACCCCTCTATGTAGACTCAACCCTACTCAGAAATCTGAAAGAAGTCTCAGACTGAATGAGCTTCATGCTCACTGACAAGAGGATAGATAAAGAGGCCAAATAAAGTTCTTCTGTAACTTATTTTCCAAACCATTAATATTGGTTCGAATATTGGCCTAGGCGTAATTTTTACGGTCTTTTAAACTGACCTTCACCACCATCAGAACTTTTCTTTGATAATGCAGAGTAGGCTAGAATGCTTCGTGGTTGGGATTCCTCGTTAAATTGTAGGTCGGTAGAATTTGTGGGTTAGGTCAACGGCAAAGGCGAAAGTACGGCAGAGTAGAATTTGGTGAATTGACCGTTATGGACACACGAATTTTACTTAATTTTTTTTTTAGAAAAAAAATTGATATTTAATTAATATTTCGTAATTAAACACATATGCTACCAGTTTTGCAAATTCTTTCCTCAACTTGAGCGCTGAAGTCAGCCATTTCTTAACGCCTAGTCCGCCGCTGTAAGTTTGTAACTTTCGACAGTATCTTCTATTCTATTTCACGGATTTAAACATCAACTGTCTTGATGAAAGAATGTAAGCTTTCTCGGTGAGTCAATTGCGTAAAATCCTCTCGAGCTTTCCACCGGGATAGCGAAACCTCGCCTTGTACTTTTACTGTCTGTCATTAGTTAAGGTGTGTAACTCCATTATACTGTAGAACTGATGGAAATGTATTTGCAGTTATTGATCTATGTCAGTTTCGTGTGTGTTTTTCGCTCGGGTGTGGTAAAATTGTGTAGTACTTCTGGAGTCAGATTTTCATATATAAATTAAGGTGTTTAATGTTATAATAATATAAGAACTGAAAGAAAATTATGTAGGAATATATATAACTAAACGTCAAAAGATACTTACAGTCAAGAATTTCCCAGTAATCTTGTTTCCATACAAGAAGAGCTTTTCTAAACGCACACGTTTCTTGACGGAGTTCAGTATGTCGAACACCCCAGTGTCTGTTATCTGGTTGAAACTGACATCCAGAAACTTCAGCCGCGATGATGGAACAGAATAAGCTAAAGCCCTGAATATAAGGGAAGCCAGTAATGTAACAACAGATTTCCAGTCAAAGATCATAGATATAACTATTAATTCTTGTCTGAATTTAGAATAAGATATGGTGAGCAAAATGATGAGACACGTAATTATTTTAAAGTTTATCTGAAATTAGATTTGTAGGCCCCGAGCTAAACATTTGCCAACTTAATATCGAAGGCATCAGTAGAGCAAAGAGCCAGTACTTATCAACACTCTTACAGAAATACTCAGTTGATGTTGTCATACTGCAAGAAACTCACAAAGAGGACGACAAGCAGCTGCTTACTAGAGGCAAATTACCGGGATACAAAATGGTAACAGCACAACATCATGCAAAATATGACATTGCAACCTACATTAAGAATGACATATGCCACTACAAGGTCATCCCAGCAGAGTATCATCCAACTTACTTTTCCCCCACAATAGAGGTGCACAGTGTTGTGGTTACAAACATCTGCAAGCCACCCAATGCACTTTGGCCAGAAAACTATTGGCTTGGTTTCCACTAAGAATAGCATTATCCTTGGAGATTTCAACTTCCATCATACGCTGTGGCGGTATACCCAGAGTGGCGAGAACGGGATTAAATTAATAGAATGGGCTGATGTCAGCAACCTGACGTTGATACATGATCCTAAAGATGAAGGTACATTTCATTTCGCTCGCTGGAAACAAGACTACTCACCAGACTTCTGTTTCGTCTCTTCCGGTTTAACAGCTCCTTTCTGTCGCATAAGGAGACAAGTTCTCTGTGACTTCCCTCACAGTCAGCATAGACCCATAATCTATAAAATAGGAATCCAGATACCTGTTATCTGATCCGCCCCTAAATCTCGGTGGAACTTCCAGAGAGCAGATTGGGAAGTATACTGACGCTAACATTCTATGGATGGAAGCAGTCCCAGAGAATTATGCAAGGTTTGTAGGACTAATAAAAGCTGCAGCGAATAGAGCCATCCCGAGAAGCTTCAGAAAAGACTATATTCCAGAATGGAGTGAGGAATCAAGCAGATTTAGAGAAGAATTTGAGGAAAACAGCTCTCATGAGAAGGCAACAGAACTGATGGAATCAGTTGACCATGCTAGAAGAGATAAATGGATAAAAACTCTTAAAAATCTGAAGTTTACCCATTCCAATAGAAAAGCGTGGTCTCTTATTCGTAAATTAGATGCTACATCGATACCCTCAATGACACACTCATCTATTAATGTGGAATCAATAGCAAATCACATTGTATATGCTTCTAGAACAAAAAAGGACAAGCAGTTCACTAGACGAGTCAAGTCTGAACTTAAACGTCTAAATCGTGAAACTCAACCTCACTCTACATACTCCCATCCATTCACATTACAAGAGATTCAGAAAGGTTTAAAGACCCTTCGAAATGGAAAAGCTGCAGGATTAGATGGGATTTGTCCAGAACTATTGAAAAACTGTGGACCAGCTACATCTCGTTGGCTTGCCTCGTTCTTCAGTTCTATACTACAATCTGGAAGGCTTCCTCAGATCTTCAAGCGAACAAAAATCATTGCTTTACTCAAACCAGGAAAAGATCCAACTATCCCACAAAGTTACCGTCCTACAGCCTTACTCAATGTCACTTACAATTTACTGGAAAGGTTTGTATTGAATGGAATAGCTCCGGCAGTTGAAGCTCTGATACCTGTTGAACAAGCTGGATTCCGCCCCAGTCGGGACTGTAGTGATCAGGTCCTGTCTCTTACCGTCCACTTGGAAGTAGGTTATCAGAAGAAAATGAAGTACGTATCTGTATTCCTATATCTTTCGGCAGCATACGATACAGTTTGGAGAGAGGGTCTCCTTCTCAAACTGATCAAAGCAGTTCCTTGCATAAAGATAATTTCTTTACTAGAAAACATGTTAAGTAACCGCCTGTTCCAGAGGAACACTGAGTTCAGCAGGAGCAAATTTCACAAACTAATTAATGGTCTATCACAAGGCTCGGTTCTCTCCCCTATACTTTTCAATTTATATACTCACGACCTGCCAGATACTGTTTCTCACAAATTTGTATATGCTGATGACATCAATCTTACAGTGCAAAGAACTAACTTCGTGGAGGCTGAAGAAATCCTGACTCATGACCTTCAGGAAATGGATGCCTACTTTCGAAGGTGACGCCTTCAACCTAATCCACAGAAAACAGAAATAGCTACATTCCATCTTAGCAAAAAACAAATGAACTACCAGCCAAATATATCGTTCAGAGACCAGATGCTGAAGTATAACAGTAACCCAAAATACCTGGATGTTACATTAGACAGGTCCTTGACCTACAAAAGGCACCTTCAGAATACAGCTGCCAAGCTTAAAGTCGGAACCACTTAATTCAACGGCTGGCAGGAACTAATGGGGAGCTGATGCAAATACGTTAAGAACAACAGCCGTAGCCTTGGTTTACTCCACAGCTGAATACTGCTCCGGCGTATGACTTAATAGCTCTCACACCCAGCTGGAGGACGCTCAACTTCTCCAAACAATGCGCATACCGAGCGTGGGGGGTGAACGGTTAACATTCTGGCCTCGCGTTTGGGAGGACGCGGGTTCGAATCCTCGTTCGGGCATCCAGATTTGGGTTTTCCATGGTTTCCCCAAATCACTCCAGGCGAATGCCGGGATGCTTCCTTCAAAAGGCCATGGCCGAATTCCTTCCCGTTCTTTGTCCCCCAGTCCTATCCCGCCTCTAATGACCTTAGCCGTCGACGAGGCGTAAAGCCGTAAGAAAAACAAAAGAAAGAAAGGAAAAAAGAAACAATGCGCATTATAACTGGATCGTTTATATCTACACCTATTCAGTGGCTGCCGGTGCTCAGCAACATCCCACCATCTCACATCAGTAGGCAAAAGGTTCTAATAAAACTATGGTCGAGAATTCTGACCAATCTCTTCCCATCCATGGAGATGTTAGGGAATACAAAACACGGCTGAAGTCACGTCGCCCTGCCTGGAAGACTGCTGTCAGTCTAACATCAAACTCCTTCAGCCCTACAGATAGCTGGACAGCAGAATGGGCATCGTCAACACCACAGAGCATAGTGAAAATTACCAATCCCTGCTCAAAACTACCAGGATTCAGCTTACCGCGTCAATTTGGTGTAAACTAAATCGGATTAGATGTGGTACGGGGAGAACTGCTTCAACTCTCCACCCCTGGGGTTGGGCAGATTCTCCGTACTGTGACTGCGGAGAGGTTTTTTAAACTGTGTCACACATCGTCCAGGACTGCCCACTGCGTGCCTTTCCTGATAGTCTGGATGACTTAAATTTGGCCACGCCAGAGGCGGTGGCTTGGTGGAGCGCCTCGACGGCACGTTGTAGTGGTTGTGACTGGAGATCCTATCTCAGTGGCCGGCTGCGGGCATTGTCCGCTGAACTATGTATATATATGTGTTTTAGTTTGTTCATTAATACAGTATAATTGTTCTTGAATGTTGTATATGTCTACCAGCATCATACGCAAAATAAAATAAATTTGTAACATATGTTATCTTGGTTTTCCAAGAGGAACGGCCTCAGTTTTTTGAAACCTGACGTTTCAGCAATCATTCTGTAGCCTTCATCAGAGGACTACCATGCCTCGGATCGCTGTCGCCTGTAAATAGCTTACGAAGCGCGCGGTAACCGTTTGGAATGACGTCACTGGAGTTCCCGCCGCCAGCGTGGCCGGTCCGATCATCCGATGGGGGCTTGCTTTCTTTATGAGCTGGCATGACCATATTTGATAAAGCTGTAGCCCACCTTCTGCGTTTATATTATCGAGTCTTTTTCCCCAACGCTTCTCATTGAATAAAATATCTGCCCACTGTCAGCTGAATGTTGTGCTGTAGCTAATTGTTCCACCCCGCCAATCAAGATATCATGGTCAACGATCGCGGAACTAATTCCACTACTGTTATAATAGACAGATATTTGTAAAGAGTTGTATGCGTAGCGGTTAGCCAAAATTAATATAGCGTATGTTCATAGCTAGTGCAGCAACCAATATGCAAGTTCTGAAAAGGCCTCCCAGACAAACGGTGGGGGGAAAGAAACTTGTAGATTCCTGATTAAATAATTGCAAACTAGATGACCCGTGCGAAAGTTTCTGGAATAAAATACAATGGATAGTGAGGTTGGTGGTTTGCAATAGGATGAAAGAAGAGCCGTCTCATTTGTAGCAATTGTTTATTTGTTTAGTGTAATAGGTACGTAAAAATTACTGTACTTATAACATGTTAGACACAATTAGCAAAAACTTTGGACGCAAAAACATATGTATGACAAACTGCCACTGACATTAACAGATTACAACTGATCCGAACAAAATACACATGGCATATCCATATCTCTGTGTTGCTGCGATCGTAGCCCGTGAGAAAATTTCGCGAATAAAATGTTTACATAGGAATTGTACAGCAAAACAGAAATGTTTTCGTAAAGGAAAAAAATATCCGAAAACCTACAAAAAATACAGTTTATTGATATCTCTGAGATAATTGGCGTTGCTCTCTATTGTTAACGCGCTCAGTTCTTGTCGACGTTAGTGAAGCTGTTTATTAATATCTCTATAATATGTTCTGTTACTATCTAGCAGCTTGGTTATGAGCTATCTCAAAAGTTCGACCTTACTACTTTTGTCCTTTAAGGGTCAAATGAAGGGAAAAATGTCTTTCTTAATTTATGATGGTATCTAAGTGGAGACCTCAATTTTTAAAATGTTACCTCATTTCTCGATTTCTGTTAGTCATCAAGACATATAAATGCCAAATCAACCGACCTGGCGCCGTTGTCTTCTATGCGATTATGCGCCAGGATGAGTTGCTGTAGAGGCGGCGCGTCCAGTAGGTAGTTGGCGAGGTGTTGGGTGCCGTCGCCTGCCAGTAGGTTGGCCGTCAAATCGAGCACTAGCAGGCACTTGTTGTAACGCGCACCCTCCACCAGCATCTCACAGTCTGCGTCCACCAGCTCGCTCTTCTGCAGGTGAAGCTCCACCAGAGTCGAATTAAACTGCAACACGACACAAAGTTAATTTCGTAACGTTTAAGTTGCATATAGGTATTATAATGTCGTCACAGCAGTTTGACTCACAAAATAAGTTTTCTGAGGCATACATGTTCGCTTGTTTAGGGATTCGTTGAGGCAAAGCAGTGTTGCCATCCATTGTGTTGTGCGACTGTGGACAGGAATTTTTTTCCCGAGGAGCTGGCCGGAAAAGCTCTTAAGCTAAGACGGCCAAGATAAATGACGTAATTGCCCCTACCGATTTCCACGCACCGAAATGCCACCTAAAGTTCCAGATAGAGGTGACAGTCAAACAACCAATAAGATAATTAAGCACGAGATACAGATTTTTTATATAAATGTTAACAGGAGCAAAGTGAATAGGAGAAGAATTGGTTGCTGAAACGAGTGATTCGAAGGTCAACAACATCGAAGGACGGCCACCGCACGGGCAACGAGAGGTATCTTGGTTGCGGGATTTGCAACAAGCGGGGATACTACGATACTAGAAACATCTGCTCTGCCTGTACAGCTTATGTGACGAGAACTTCTGACGCGACGGGACTACTGCCATCAGCTGGGACTGGCTCTGTGTTGTGTCGACACATTGCGTGTTCAACAAACAATGTGGCAAATCTATACTCAAGGGGAGAGAAAACCAGGGCGCTTACGCCTGGTGGCAATTGTTTTTTAAGGGCGGAAAAAAAGATCTATTGCCCCGGGCGGCTACACTGGGGGTGGCGACCGAGGGGCGGTTGAAATTTCACAGTTTTTGTCCCGACTCAGAAAATTTCTAGATCCGCCACTGATATCCACATTATTTGCAACAAATCTCCATCCGTGCATAGCGCTCTGAGTTACATAAATGCTTTCTTCTGAGACTTTAGCCGAACCAGTCAGTTATCTGTTCCTTCAAACTGTTTTTGTTACTGCAACACAAATTTAATGAAACAATAATGTGAATCATATATATCCTTTTCTGTAATAAATACTGTGAACACTTTTCAATTTTTCCCTTGATATTCCTAAATGATATCACAACAGCGGCCGAATTTCAGAAACTTTGGTTGTGTGGGAGATATGGTGGTTGTAAGTGGGCGACGACGGATATTTTCGTATTTCGACGAAAGGCATGTGTCTCCGCAGATTTCACTTTTCTGCCACGACTACATAGCATAGAACATTGGTTTTTTATGTCTGGTAGTAGAATCGTGTCTGTTGTAGTGCACTATGGTTGTTAGATGTCTGTAGCTATGGGGGTGTGGAAGATATGGGGGATGAAAATGGTCGACCGGCGGCAAATTCATATTTCTACCAAAGACGCATGTGCCACGGTGTATCACTTTGAAGTGAAAACTATCAATAGCAGATCACTGGCGTTTGTGTGTAGTAGTAACACAGAGTCTCCCATCGATCACAACGTTGGCCGAAATTCGGTAACTGTGGGAGTGTGTGAGATATGGTGTTTGAAATTGGTCGATCATGAATATTTTCGTAGTTCATCCAAAGACTTGTGTGTATCCGTAAATTTTACCTTGCTGCCGGAACTACATAGCGCATAAGACTGGTACTTGTGTGTGGTAATAGTATCGAGTCTCCCATCGTGAACTAGGGTGGTTAGATGTCAATAGCTGTCAATATGAATTCTTTACAATCACGAACGAAGTCGTGGGTACCAGCTAGTCATACATAATTGTAATCAATGCAAAAGTCTTAGCAAGATGGCTCCCAGTGGAGTATGATCAATAAGATTGAATTAACCAAACCCCAAGTAGTTATTACAGTATCCAGACTAAATTTCGGTCTCTGGCACTGATAAGAGTGGCTGATAAAATAACGTTAGTAGGCAGTTTCGGTGCCACAGTACAGTTTGGTTGTGGGCCTCCAAGTGCTGTCAATCTGGACATAGTTAGACGCTAAGTGAGCGAGTTAAAATTGTGCCACAGGTACACCAGCTACCGTGATTACATTATCTCGTAAACATCGCTCATTTCATCTTTCTACCCGTTTTTCCTAGAATAGATCTTCCTTAATGACTCCTGATCTTTGTAAAGTGTGACTTACCTTGAGCATCTGGCCGACGATGTGTGCCCAGTGATTAGCGTTGATGCGGTAGTAGAAATTCGGAATGGGCCGGCTGAGGTCTATAGCACGGAGTGGAGAGCAGCCTCCGCGGTCTTCCCTCAAGGCAGCAGCCACCAGCACCAGAGACGAAGGCGTCTGGTCCGTCTCTCCAATATCCAGGTGCTCCAAGTAAGGACTCACTCGGATCAGCTCACTCAGCCACTGGCCACCCTGCTCGAACCAAACGCTACGGTGAAAATGTTTTGTTTTGAGATGTCCAATGAGTCTGTAATTTTGATAGAATTCACAAATGCAGTTATTTTTTAGACAGATATCTTTACATGACAGCAAGAAGTTTGCAATAAATACACAATATTTAAGCGTCACCACTGTCCTCTTCTGCTTCTGGCACCATCATGGAATCAGTGGCGTAGCTATACCTTTGAGGCCAGTGGCAAATTCAGGTGGGGGTCGGGGCTCTTCTCCGGCTGCGGGCTCGTGGCACTTTGCCCGTCCTGCCACCATATTGTTACATCACAGCATGGGATAATTTCATGCTTCCTGGGTATTGAAAGCCGATGATTCGGCCGATCTGCTTCGCCCCTCCTCAAGGGCGGAACTTCACCGCGATGTATTTCGTATATATTACTAAACTACATCGTGGTGAAGTTCCGCCCTAGAACAAGACAGAAACAGATCGCCCGAAACGTTCTAATTCATTACCAGGAGACAGCCATACCGGGTATGCATAGAACTATTATCTTGGTCGTGGAAGCCTTGGAGTACATCACGGAATCTGTTGCTGTTATTAATAATGCAGTGTCATGGGTGTCGAACCATTGACGCATTTCGGAGACATACATTAGTGCTCAATTCAAAATCCCTGAAACCCTTTCCCTTGCGCTCATTTAATATACAATACTAGCCTCAAAGTCCGTCAAAAGGGACGGGTTTAACGGAGTGTTCCGGCAATTAATTTGTTTGCAAAGCTTAACTGAATATAATTGTTATAAAATAAAGCTCAATGTAATTTCTCGTCCCTTGTGCTGTAGCAAAAACTTTCATTTATCAACTTTATCCCAGTTGCATTTCAGCCTAATCACAATCTCCGTCAATATTGTCGCTAGAAAATCAAAGTTTCAATCACATGAAAATTAAAACATTCCCTGTATCACATGTCAATGTCATCATGCATAGCGATATAAGGTCCCAAAATCTTCACGGATTCTTACATCTTTCTTTCTTAGTATCTGTGATGAAGATCGATGTTTTAACGGCTGACACAGCTTACATGCGGTTGAAATAATGGCCCCAGTGAAACGAAGGAGGCTAAAAGTAACTCTTAAGAACTTACGTTATACCACGTAATATTAGTTTTAATTGTAGTTTAGGTCACATAGATCGCGATCAATCTGGAACTTCTTTCATTCAAATGGAGTATTGATTTCAGTTAAAAAAAGCAACTGATAATTAATATGTCAATTTAAACGAAATACATACTTTTCTTTCAGTGTTTTAGAAATTAATTGCTAAGTAATTGCTTAACTAAATAGAATTATTCAATTTAATTCCTCGTGCCTTGCGCCATAGCAAAATGTTTCAATTGACATCCTGGTCCAGGTTGAATTTCAACCTAACCACATACTACGTTAAACTTGCCGTCAGAAAACAATATTTCAATCACACACATATTAATACATGTACTGTACCGCACTTTAGTGGCAATAATGCATCGCGATAGAAACTTGATCAAAAATCTTCACGGATTCTGTAGTCTTTTTTTTTTTTTTTTTTTTTTTTTGTTATCCATGATTGAGATCGATATTACAACGTCTGAATGACGGCTGAAATACGTTATCAGTAAAAGTAAAGGAATTTAAAATTAAATCTTAACAACTTACGTCATGCCAGGTAATATTAGTTTTGATTGTAGTCTAGGCTGTATAGATTGCGATCAGTGTGAAACTACTTTTATTCAAATGAAGTAATGGTTTAAGTAACAGGACGCTAACGAAAACAATTTAAGTTATTTTGAAAAAAAGTCAAGATCCGCTTGTAATAAGAATCCAATCAAAACTGCCGCTAATCGAAAATTAAAGCTTTTATCTTATGTATATATTGCCAAATAATTTGAGGAATACTTCGAACGAATGTTAAATAAATATAAGCAACTAATAATTGTTATGCCGATTTAAACGGAATACGTACTTTTCTTTCAGTATTGTGACAGTTAATTTATTCGCTGATGCTTAGCTAAATAGAAGTGTTATTAAATAACGTGCATAACCTAGAACAACATCTCTGGTCGTAAGTTGGGCAATGAAGGCGAAAAGCGTAACGTCATAGTGTGACGTCATGCCGTTTATACGTAGGTATAGTCTAGAGAAAACAGATGGGAATAAACGTGTTGTCATTAGAGCTGTCGAATTGCATCACTTAGTAGTGCGTTATAGCAACGCTTTATTCGGCAGGATACAAATGAGAAGTGATTTCTATCTGAGTCGCAAAATATATTTTCAGGTTTTACTCCCAGACACCGTCATTCTCAATGAAACTTTCAATCTTTCTGTATTCCAGGAGACAAAATTCATTAAAAAAAAATTGTTAAAAATCCGAAGTCCAGCGTCTCCTCCACCTAATTTTTACTGTAAATCTTCGTCCTCGTAATTATTCCAAACATAGTTTGACCGTTGATATTAAACTTGAAATGGATCTCAATTTTCAGTTTTTGATTTGTGATAATTGCTGCAGTGGCAAATATTGTCTTTAACGAGAAAGAAGCCTCTGCGCAAAAATATACGAGTAGCACGACGACTAGGTATAACTTTGTCTTTTCAACATTGTTGACTGTCATTTATCTTGTTATGTACTTAAAATCAGCCTTCTATCGCAAAAGATTAACATATTCAGTTATTTCTTGGTCACAGATTTTATATAAGATTTTCAGTAGCAACGAGCTGATAACGACCAAACGCTGTTCAGCAACATCAATAACTTTGACATGGAAGTTTTTGATTAAGTAAGGCGGACATAGGAGAAACAATATATACAAATAGACAATTAAATACCAGTACACATTTTAATAGTTAATGTGAACTTAAAAAATGAATTGGGCTGTGTTGTCCACAATGCCGCAGGTATTGTTTCATGAAAATGTCTATGGGTGCTGAGAGGGAAAAAGAAAAAGTAGACGGCTTGAGTTTGTTTGTATCAGTTTATTTGTTATCAGTTCGCAACAGGAGTGCAGTGATGGTACGGGCGATGGTGCGAGAAGTAGGTTCTCAACTGTAATATCCCGTAAGATACTGCTGAATATTGGTATCTTTCACCTTTCAGTAAGGCATTTTTGTACTTAGCGCTTTGTGAGCAGTTAAAAAAAATTGGGTTCTAACTTAGAAGCTCCAATATGCGATCGCGCACTCTATATGCAAAAGTGTTAACCAAAGCGGTATAGCTTTATTTGTGAGTGGGGAAAATTTAGATCTTTATAGGCAATGAATGTAGTTTCTTCTTCCTTGATAACTCAATAAATAATAAAGCCTGATTCACCGAGAGCCATTTTTGAACAATGTACCATCTACAACTAAGTTTATAGTTTAGTATCGCTTGAGATTATTTTTGTTTCTCCAGCGAAGAACAGCATTCCCGTTGTTTTATTGAAAAAAAAATTGGGGGAAAAATGCAATACAGCATAGAATATCGTATATGTGACGGTATACGGTTTGTAACAGGCTAAGGATGATAGGGATGATAGAAATTAAATTATAACTTATTAAAAATGTTACATAAAACAAGTTATGTAAACTCTGGATTGAATAATAATTAAATATTGCCAATGCAATTCTTTTTTAAATGATAATATTATACGCGTGTCATCTGTACCGAGGCATCATCAGCAACGAATCTATATATTCATGTTGGAGTTATGTGGCTCTATAGTTGCACGTTTTTTCTTTTTGTCGTCAATCCTGTTGCAAAAGATTATTTCTAAAATCATATTAACAGAGCGTTTCTGATGCTACAAAACTTCTTAATACTTCTGGACTCTCTTTATCCCTTTTGAGTTTCTATGGTGGAATCGCAAATGGCAAGTAACACCTTCGGTAGACGCTAACTAATTCTAGCAGCCCTATGATTAATAATTTTTTATTATTTAGAAAATGAGATAACTAATACCATTTATTTCGCATTCAAGACGTAGGAAATAAACTGATTTATTTAAGCAATAAATTTAAATACAACAAGAATCTTTTATTTGAATTTATCATTGCTGAACTGCGTTGCATTGTTAGTGGTTCATTGAACATGAAGCATCGTACGGGCGTTACTCGTTAAGCGTCATCAGGGAACATTGGGAAAATGTCAGTGACTGAACACAATTAACGAGAAACAGTTTCTTTTGTAGATAATGAAGTCTTTCTCAAACTGAATTTCACTGACGTTAAGTGATGTTACAAGTGAGTTCACTGACCAGCAAATTGTGTAGACAGCTGCCCTTCAGCACCGAGGACTGAACTGATCTCGTACTTGAACGATTGTAAGTACTATAGCACTCACAATCGAAAACATGACTTCTTTATCTCACTTCTTCTTCTCGTTTCAGTGAAAGATTTTTTTATGGCTTTTTGCCTTCTCGGCGCTGAGATCAGCCATGATCTTTTAACGGAACCGTCCGCCTGGAGTGAAATGTGTGTATTATACTTCGGTCTCGCTATAAGAACTTGTGGTATCTGGTTGCTCTATCAGATATCCCCATGAAACTAGAGTGTTCTTACAGTGGCCAACTCCAACTCGAAGTCTGTTCCATGGTGTTCAGATCATGGTGGTAGATCTTCTTTTGGCTTGATCCAGTCGGTGTTATGTCTCTCACTGATAACGGAAGAAGCAACATCTAAATGTGTATTGGGATAAATGATAATTGAATTTAATTCCCTTGCACTGAATGAGTCTGTCTATTATAGCTGATCATGTCGTTTCTTATTTATTTATTGGCAATCAGGTGGACAGCCAGTGAAAATATTTCTATTCGCATTAAATGAAATGGCAAACAGTATCCGACGGTCAGCCGACCTGTGCAGATGTCACGACACCTGATGAAGACGACGGAGCTAGTCGTCGAAATATCGTGTTTTCAAAACACTATCCGGTGGTACACCCGTGAAGACTTCATTTCAAGCATACGCCGGGAAAGTCTCCGTTCTTACATCAAAGCTGCCAAAAGTTTTCCACAAAGAGTAAGGTTAAAACGAAATGAGTGGTTGTAGTAAGGCACGTAGGCCTCGACGTTTGGTTGTTGGCTGACCTATCTATAAAAGAAGTACCCGTTCGTCGCAAGAGAATTAAAATTCAATCGTTACCTCGTGAGGTTCACATTTGCCGAGTGACGTTTATTTAGTGACGCCCTTGAGATGTCTTTCTCGGTGATTTAATTGCACCATAATAAGGAAGCTCAGTTCAGTTGTGAATAAGTCAAATGAATGATTCTTACGGTATATAAATGTATTGCTTAATTCAGTTTGTTTCTATATTTGGAAAGGGAAATATTGGCATTCTATAATTCATTCCTTTGCAGAATGAAATAGCAATTAAAATTATTAATCACCGAGTTGCTTGTGATGGTTAAAGTTTAGAGACGATGTTGTTTACAATTTTTCACTCTGCCACAGAAACTCAGGTAACTATGTCAGAGAAAAATACTAGGAAGTGTTGGATTATATATTGTAAAAATACTAATTCCTCGCAGTGGTACGCGCAGTTATACTAGAGGCGAGATGCTCAAGGCATTATTAAATCATTAAAAAAAACAGTTGCATTGGCATCATCTAAAATATAGCTCAGTTTAATGAGTAACTGTAGAAAGTATCTTGCAACTACGCACTATTTAAGTACGGCTATTTTTCAACATAGTTTCCTTGCTTACAGTACAGTACAGTGCAAGTAACTTACAAATTCCTTCAGTAAAAAATCATCCATGTGATCGATGTTTTCAGACGTGGATAAAAATCTATCTCAAAATAGTGTTTCGGAAGACATGGTTTTATTTATATATACATTTCTAAAGGCACGTATAATTCTCTTACGTGAATATATTCGGAAATAGTTCACTTTCTTGTCAACTGGGGCGGATACGATGTGTTTAAATCGTACCAGTACCCTTATGTATGATATGACTTGGAAGGACTCCCAGTGGCGGTTATATCAGAGCCTGACCTGGTGTCCGATCTTGTTTCCGTTGAGCCTTAGCGATCGCAGGCTGAGCCTCTCGCCCAGGCCGACTAGCGTCTCCACAGCTTTGCTCGTCAGCTCGTTGCACATCAAGTTCAGCCTCTGCAGCGAGTCGTGCTCCTGCAACGGTAAAACACATCTCATACCAGTAATGAAATACGGTGTTTTTCAGAGTTAATAACTGGCTTGTCTGAGGGGTTTTAAGCTCATACCACAATCACATATGGCTAACCTAGAATGGTCCCCAGTTTCACTCTCGAAAACTATCCATTACGGAATATTTTTTTTTTGACTTCTGTATAGAAATGGTAATGGATAGTTGATGATAAAGCATCGTTAAACATATTAGTAATGACAAGTATAGAAAAAATGGTGAGATGATGAAGCGTAAATGTTTGATTAGTAAAAGTAAAGATAAATATGACTCTGTAAATAAAATGTTATGATGACTGATAGTTGTAAGTCCTAAAGCTACGCGTGGTCCTCAACCATCACCGTCTACATACAGGCCTGGTGCCTACGTTACAAAACCGTTCCGACGTCACATCAGTTACGCAAGCCCGTTGAGAGGGTAGCCATTTGTAAGCTGTTGTACATGCAAAGTGGGAGTTGTTTTATCGTAGTTTGCTGTTTTATACGATCATTATTGGTGAATTGTTACTCTTCAGAAATCGTAAACACATGTTGCATTCTTGAATGCAATGGAAATTATCCAAAGGGACCGAAAATTGGGTTATTTCCATCTCCTAAAGAGTGTGCATTATGCCGGCGATGTATATTATCAATGCACCGAAACTTCACACTACAGTTTATTCTAAAATAAATATTATATGTTTATTTCATCTTGTATTTTTATTGTTAATTAACTATAACATTAGTGGTCCGTCATTTCTATAAACATGAATACACTGCTATAACACTGTTCATTTATTTTAGTTTTAGAATTTGTTTGACTAGTTCGTTTATAAATAAAATATTGTAAAGTAGTTTACATCGCGATACAGTTCGTCACTAGAAGATTATTTGCTAATAATAACTAAATTCCTCGTATCTTATACTGTAAGAAGTCATTCTGGTCCAGGCTGCATTTCAACCTAATCTCTATCTCCGCTATTATTGGTACTGCAAAATCAAACAATACTCATATGCATCATAACTACATTTCAAATAGTAGCAACATTTTCTGCAACAGGATTTTGTCGGTTGTATAGCATAAGCTATCACAATATCATTAAATATCTTCAGTGTGAAATGAAATAGTACTGAAGCAAGCGCAATAACACATGCACTGTATCGTGATGTAAACTTAATCCCAATATTCGCAGCAACACGCTTATATAAGAAATTAATCAGTTAGAACTTGTGAGTATTGTGTGGTACATTAACATAGGCCTACCCAAAAAAAATTGCTGGCTAATTAAAATTCATTTCAACTTTTGAGATGAAGTAATTTATGAAGGCATACTTATCACAATTCACAGTTAGGTAGAATGGAAGTTTAATGTTACGATTGTGATTGTTAGTACATTAATATTTTAGTGCCGTATATTCCCGGAAATGTTTTATTTTGCTAAAGAATTATTAACAGTTATATTTTGTAGGTACTTGTGAGGTGTTGAGATTCATGTTGTGCTTTCCAATCAACAAGAACCATTTCTGTTATTGCACAGGAACGGTTCTATTCTCCATCACTATGATTTAATTTTCTTTTGCTTTAGAATGTTTATAACTGATACAATTAACTCTTCGTGGCAGATTTTCAGCCACATTTTGCAAAAAGATGGTCAATTTTACGGTGATAGGATGGATAGCAGCATGCAGACACAACTTGAGGCAACAAATAAATTCACCACCACTTACAAACTGCTCACATACACTTTGACTGTGTAGTAAGGGAGTTCCTTGAGTGTATATGTTATGGTTATCATTCATAAGTTTATTATTGTCATTAATAAAGGGGATTTTAATTTTGATTTTATGAAGGAGTGAAAATATGGACTTTGCAAGTATCTCGATGTTATTTGGAATACAGGAAAACTGCCACAACATGAAATTTATTTAGTATCATTGGTGATTACAAGTCTGAGCGAATTTACCGTTAATATTAACACAAGAAGGTAAAATCACAAAAGCAACGCTCAGAGTCATGAGGCATTAGCCGTCATGAGCAGGCAAACAATTGTAAGTTACTTTTAAATCCATCTCAGAATCAATATGCATGGGCATCACGAATGAACAATTATGCTATTCGAAAACAATTCAAACAATTCTGACAAATTATGCCGACAGCTTAGTTGGGTTTTCAGCTAAAAAGTTAGAACATGGATCTATCCTCTCAAGGACCCGATCGTAATATTTTACCATTGTAGTTCTGCGTCTGTTTTCTGCGGTGATCGAAGATGGCTCACGGTACGGGAGATCAGTCTTAGAAGGCGGCTACAGTCACGCCCGTTCTGGCAATGCGCATCATCGCATTTCTGACTGTCGCCATGCGAAAGCTGCTCGAGCAATCGCCTCGCTATGCTAGCCGGCAGCGTCAGATTTCCGACACCATGAGTCGAACTGCAGCAGTTAGCGAGAATATCCAACTTTTGGAGTCCGCAACAGAATGAAGCTCGACGCTATTCCATCTCCGAGGTAAACTTTGGCTCCGCCCTTGCAGTCTCGAAGATCACATTTAACAGAAAATTCCCAGGATTATAAGCTATATGCTCACTGGGTTTGGGTATGAGGTTTGACCACCTTATGTCACGTGATATCGTCGATACCTTATTCAACCCGCATTTTGATCGCATGCGGCCGAAAAGATTCGGCTAAGTTCGGTGACGACCCCCGTGTTCGGGTGACAGGCATTCCCCGCTAGGTGAGCAACCTCTTGTTGACTGCCCACCCCAAGGACACAGGAAGTGTTTTCCGGCAAAATCCTTTAGCCCCGTGCGTTGTTAGCCGTGGTTCGGGAAGATCACGATTCTCTTCAAGCATATATAGCTCAATAAATGTTTAATACTCGTTGCTCCAAGATAAATTGAATATTTAGATGGAATCACAATCCTCTCATAGTATCTTCCGTGTCTTAAGGAAAGTAAGAAAAAAAATATGTAGGTGGTCGCCCAAGCTTTATGAAAATTAATCTAACATTATGATTTATATAGTAAAAATGCGCCTCAGAATGTGGTGAAAGCGTCACATTATAACTGTCAAACTTTCAAGAGAAGAACTTGAATAAAAAAAGTATTAGATTATATGGGGCCAGGAATACACTGAAAGCTTTTCTTTTTTGTGGCCTCTGATATTTCCAGTGTACAATGATTCTAATTTCAAGCAGATTAAATCCCTCCCAATTGTTTTTGGTTACTTTGTTGAATACTGTGCCCATGCAGTGCTAAAAAGACTTCAATGTGAATAATGTATTAAATATGTATTAGTTATGGGAAGTTATGCCTGTTTAGAGTGACAAAACACTAATAAGCACTAACATTTCCTCATAGATTCAATAAATATGAGAAATATTAATGTTTATAAATTAATTTACTGTGATAAAAATTAGTATTTTAAAAGTTTTCATTTGAGAGAGGTGGCAATAGCCTGGGCAACTCATAAGATTTAAGAGGGCTGGTTTTAATCTCAATAATTCTGGATATGAAAGAGCCTATTTAAAGGACAGTGTTCTGTGGTTCTTTTTGTCAGTTTCAATACTCTGTCAATGACTGAAATAAAGAATTGTATTTATTCTTCAGTAACATAAAAAAAATCAGACTGAAAGAATTCAGTAAAAAAATGTTGATTATGCATTTTAATTTATTTTATTTTTAAATGACCCAAATGGATTTGCTGTTTATGAGTCATTTTTATTCTGCATTGTGCTTATGTGATATAATGCATTTGTGACTAATTGTGAAATTCTTATTAATTAATGCTGCACTTCCAATAAAGACAAAGCCAAACTCATTTGTTTACTCTTACTGTGTGTGATCGTGTGTAAAATTTGAAAAAATTCCACTTGTTAAATATTACTATTATTTTAAAAACCGACATTAGTTGTTGTATTTGGTAAAATAACTGTGCTCTCATCATATTAAACAGATATTGCCTATATGTCTCCTGAGGTTTCATATATATGCCTGTTAAAGTGCAGCCTGATGAAAAAACAAGGTACTGATTTTTCGACAGCATGTGGAAGGGGAAAACAAACTCACGATCAATTTGTTTAATGGAAAAGAAGTATCACTGAAATTTTCTTTATCAATTCTAATGAAAAGAAATTTCGCTGATACTGTCTTTATCGGAAATAGTAAAAGATTAGTTTATTAGGCTAGAATGGCTGTCAATTGTTGAACAATTTATTTTCAGATGAATAAGAACGTTGAAACATCAGAAGTTTATCAGCAGTTATAATAATATTTTTAAAACATTTTTGCTTCTATTTAGAAAAATGTGAAATAGTGCCTACCCATGATAATTTGAGGTAAAAAGCTAAAAAGAAGTCTTTGTAGCACAACAGAAAAATAATTACCATGATATTTTGCTCATTATGTTCTGTCGCGTCTGACGGGAGCTTAAGCCTGACTTGCGTGATGTCACAAATTGAGAGGCCAGGCCTTCTCCTCTAGGCGGTGTTGCCTCAAACCGAAGGTTTGCTGAGTCGTGCTAAGCATGGTATCAGTGGTAGAACGCCTAATTCTTTTCCTCTTTACCCAAGTTAATCTGGTAATGCTATCGCGTAAAGGGGAACAATAGTTTAACTTGGAATCCGAATCACGGAAGCGCTCTGGCGTACTTCACATTACACAGCAAGATGTGTGTGCCGAGACAGGGAACTAATCAGGGGCCTTTTGATCAGTCAGACGCCTTAACCAAGGATCTAGCAAACTGCTGTATCATCTATGTAGTGAGAAAGTCTCTATCCATGTTTAATACTTCTACTATCACTTCTAAGTCCCTTCAATTTCAAAAGAAATCGTTCGGATTTCGCAGTGCGTACCATTATAGTAAATTACATGTCAGTTTCATACTTCAAACAGATCAAGTCTGCGGTCATGACCTTTGACCATAAAAATCATATTTTGGCCCTAAAAACAACTGATTGTTACTTTTAGTTTCTGCGAATGCATTTTTGGTTTAAATCGACCCTGAGAGCCCAAACAATGAATAAACTCAAGACATAGATCACATCTGGTCACGCGGTCACTTTTTGACCTTAAAAATATAAGAAATTGACTACTGTCAAACAAAAGTGTTGAGTGGGACACCTCCGAAAGTTGAGGTTGTGTTTATTCTACACATAATCAATCCGAACACTGGAAGAGGTGGCGAACTTCCTTTCCAGTTTTCTAGACTAGTCCCAGCATTGGCCTGTCTGGAAACTAGAACTATTCTAAAAACGATACCATATCTAAGACTCGGTTACGGTCTTGGAACTATACTGCTGTTTGTGAAAATTGCAGTGCCTGCGATGAATGGTTTGAATCACTCCAAAATTGAAGGATTGACTCATAATAAGTGATGAAGATTGCCTATAGATGGCGTGCATGTAGGTCCCACAGCGTTCTCTTTTGTACGACCAGACAGAGCAGTGTTACGCCACTTTCAGTCGGCTCAGAGCCGTCAAACGAAGTTAAAATATAAATAAAGTGCCGCTATGCCCCGTCGACGTCAAAGGGCGCACGCAATATCAGCAGTGAATGAGTTCTAACGTGGCAGAAGGGAACGGATTTTTCGACACTGCGGATAGTACAAGGTACGCTGTTTATGACAGTGATGCGTATATGGTACTAGTGGACAGAAGACAACGACGAGCGCCTACTGGACCACACAATGTGACCAAAGACCGGGAAACCGCCATCTTGTCCGCACGGCCGTAACCGACAGAACAGCTTTGTCCGCAGTGTTGACTCAATGGTGGAGCTCTGCAAAGGATGTGGATATGTCTGCGTTGAATGATGGACTGGTGGCACGCCTGCCATTGCGTCGTCTCCCACTGATCAGAAACCACCAACGCCTCAGACTATGACGGGCTCGTGAGTTCCGTCACTGGCGTGCTGAAAGGCAAAATGTAGTGCTTTCGGACGAGTCCCGCTTCAACTTGTCCTACGGGAAAGGCCGCGTCCGTGTTAGTCGCTATCGTGATTAACGCAATAGGGCAGACTATATTGTTGAGAGGTTTAGCAGACAAACGCCAAGCGTGATGTTTAGAGGCGCCTTTTGCTAAAACAACCTTCTGCTATTGAAAACAATCTGAACAATCACTGCATGAGAGAGGTTTTAGAGCCCGAGGCAATTCCCTCCAGCAGGCTGCTCCACATGCAATACTTAAGCAGGAATGTGCCCGGCTATATCAGGCGAGGAATATACAAGATTTTTTTTCGAAGGATGACGAGTACGACTGTTTCCCTGGACTGCAAGTTCGCCTGACATGTGGACCATCTAACATGTCTGACTTACAGCTCGTCAGCAACTAGTTCATTCTGTCCTCCTGCAATCACTGTTGATGCTTTGAGGACGCACCTACAAAGCGCGTGTCAGTGTGTTCCCCAGCAGCATATCCAGGCTCTCTTTGATTCCACGCCACGACGACTAGAGGCTCTGATTGCAGAACATGTCAGATTCACACCGCATTTAATTCTCATGGCCAATGTGTATGTGTAATTTCTGTAATCGTGATCATTTATTTATTGACATCTCTATAATTTGAAGACTAAATTTCATTGAAATAACCTCACCTTCTTGGTGTTGGAAATATCACAAAAAGTAGTTTAATATGTATATATTGATGAAGAGTAAAATTTTGTTTTTTAAAAAAGAAAAAAAATAAGCTTGACTGGATTGCCGTTATCTGTTATAACTGTTATTTAATTACAGAGAGAAATATTCTGTTTCATTTTGCTCCTGCATAAATTTTTACGAACTGTAATATTTAGCGGTTTCTTCGGGTGTATTGACAACCAGTGTTTAATGTTTGAGCGAGGGCTTCCCGGCATGTCGCTGAAATATAATCTTCATGGAATCTCCGCCAGATGGTGTTGAAGAAAGACGAACCTTAGGCGGCGAGTTGTACCGCCATCTTCAGGTCTGGTGTTACCACTGTGACAACCAGAGCTGCAGAACTCGCCGCCGAAAGCTCGTCTTTCTTCAACACCATCTGGCGGAGATCCCGTGAGGATTATATATCTGCCAGTATTTAACATAGACAAATGTTACCATACCAACTGGAAGTATTTTAACGACGATAGAGAAAGTGATCAAATCAGAAGATCAACAGGGTCCTCAGGCTTTTTGTTGCAGTTGTGACAGAATCTACAAAACGCGAAGTTTACTTCACGAAAGAGGTAAGCAGGAACACATTTCTTGTGTCGCGAGCTCACCATGAAGTATTCAGCCAAAATTCGAACGCCCTCGTCGCTTATGAGGTTGTAGGCAAAATCGGCCGCTACCACGTCTGGCCACTCAGAGAGGTACGCAACAATAGCGGGCATGTGCTCATCCATCAGGCGACACCTAAAACACACCAGATTCAACCCAAAGTGTCACTTCTGTTTAAAGACACTACGGATATAAATGATTAAGTAAAACATACTAGAGACAACTTACATGTTTCACTATTCCAGCTACTGCGTGTATTAGCGTAAACAATAATTTTCTAATTGACTTGGTGAATTATAAAATAATTGTTTAAAAAACATAAAAACCGCCTTCAAAAAAGAGCACTAAAATTTTTAAAATAACTTTATACCTTGCTTAGAAGAAAGTAAATCTAAATGGACAATATTTTACATTACTGTTATTGAAATTTTTACATTAATTAGTTATTTTTGGAGTCGGTGCCAGCTGTCAGATCGAGCAGATCGAGTTAATGAACTTTATTTGGTGTTCGAGGCGAATCGACAATACGAACAAAGATTCCAAATATTTTATAACATGTTGTGAGGAAGATAGTTTTATTGCGGGAGAGAGCTTAGGAAAATAAATTAACGGTATGTTTTCTGTGCCTCGGCCTCGTTGGTGATCCAGGCATATATCTGGCGCTACAGTGTCAGTTGGTAGACTGTTATTATGCAGTAAACACTTTATAGTTAGTATAATATCGGTGTATCATCTATATGTTTCAGTTGTGTTGAAAAATGTTTCTAGAATTAATTGTAGGTAAGTAGTAACATGATTTTTTATGTATTAATGTTATTTATTATTGTTTTTATCTTTTTGTTTTTCTTGCTTTGGCTGGCACCGACTCCAAAAATAACTAATTAATGTAAAAATTTCAATAATAGTAATGTAAAATATTGTCCATTTAGATTTACTTTCTTCTAAGCAAGGTATAAAGTTATTTTAAAATTTTTAGTGCTCTTTTTTGAAGGCGGGTTTTATGTTTTTTAAACAATTATTTTATTTTTAAATTTTTAGTGGTATTATAGTTAATTTGTGTTTAAATATGCCACAGCAGTTCTCATTTTGCGAACTTCCTGGTAGCTCAGTGGTTAAAGCGAATGCTTTTTAAAAAAATCTGTCTTTACAACAACTTTCAGAATGGGGTGAATTGGATGCTGTGTTAAGGAATGTCAGTTTACATTTTGGTCCAGGCTGTGTTTCGATCTAATCATAACATCTGTTAAAGCTGCTGCTCGATAATCAAAACATGTAACATCTGGACATGAATACATACCACATATACAAATCTGTCTCTGGAATATATCTCTTCGTTCCGGCATAACACAGAAAATATAGATTTTTAATTGGTTTTCACAACGGAAAAGCTTGGGGTCCAAGTTGAGACATTAGGATACATACATTTTATAAATATTCTGCAATGAATTAAAAATAGCTTAATTGATTTTGACGTTACTTAAAACTGTGGATTTTGTAAAGAACATTGGAAATTATAAGCGATGGGGGTAAAGGAGAAGAGGGATTGGGCTTTTGTATACCAAATGTAGACAGTCTTTTCTGATTCATTTAAGGTATACGTTTGTAAATTTCTATTGATATCATTTAAAAATTTTAGGTATGTATAAAAAATATAATTAAGGTGTGTGGAAGTGAAGAGTAGTTTGGTTTTTGCTACGGTAGTGTGGACAGTATTTTTCTGTTTGTTTTAAAGTATACGTGTGCAAAGTTCCATCAAAACCAGATAAAAATTATAGCTTTGTGTAAAGAACATTTACAAAAAATTAAATGGGGTAAGGGAGTAAGCGGTTGGGTTTTTTAAACAGAATGTTTCTCTATGTTCTTAAGTATACATTTGCAGTGTTCCATCGAAATCTGATAAAAACGGTAGGTATCTATAAAGAACATTGGAAATTAGGATGGGTGGGGGTAGAAGGGAAGAGGGGTTGGGCTTCTGCAACCTAATTTAAACACAATTGTTATGTATTTTTTAAAGTATATGTGTGCAAATTTTCTTCAGAATCAGATAGAAACTGTGCTTTGTGTAGATTAAAGGGGTGGAAAGGGGGAGAGAGATTTGGCTTCTCGAAACCAAATGCAGACAGTATTTTTCTCTTTGTTTTGAAAAATACATGTGCACACTTCCTTCAAAATCAGATAGAAACGGTAGCTGTATATAATGAACATTGACTGTAATTAAAGGGGTAGAAAGGGGAATAGGGTTTGTGTTTTTGTCAAAGTAATGGGAGTAGTATGTTTCTGTTTCTATTTGCTTTAAAGTATACACATGCGAAGTTCCACCGAAATCGGATTAAAATGTGGGTTTTTACAAACATGAATTGATGAAAAAGGGCAGCTAGGGTAGTATTCTTTATTTTTTTGGTCAGAAATCTTCTACATAAAAAAAAAATATATATTTGCCAACTTTCATAAAGATCGGTCAAATGGTGTCAACTGTAGCTTTTCAAAAAGAAAATTGACAAACGTCAAGGAGCGGAAACGGGGAAAACGGTTAAGTTTTTGCAAACCAAAAGCTGGCTTTATTTTTCTCTTTGTTTTACAGTAAAAGTTAGCTAAGTTCTATCTAAACTGGATAAAAACTGTGGGTTTGTATAAAAATTAAACGGTTTAATCGGGAGTGGGGTTGGTTTTTTGATTTTTTGCTCAGAAACCTCCCTCGTGAATAAATACATATAAGCGCCAACTTTCATGGTAATAGGTCAAACGGTGGTGTCTGTAGCTTTTTATAAAAAAAAATTGACAAAAATTAAGGGGTTGGTAGGAGGAAGAGGGGTTGAGCTTTGGCAGACCAAATGATAAAAATATTTTTCTGTTTGTTTTAAATAATACATTGGCAATGTTCAATCAAAATCAGATATGAAATATAGGTTTCTATAAAATTAAGGGGTGTAAAGGGGGAGATGGAGGTGGATTTTTTTTTATTTTTTGGTCAGAAACCTTGTCCATGAAATATTACATGTATATGACAACTTTAATGGAGATCAGGTCAATGATGTCGACTACAGTTTTGTATAAATAAGCAAAAATTAAGGGGTGGATAGAGTGAGAGGGGTTCATTTTTTTCAAACCAAATGTTGACAGCATTTTTATCTTTATTTTTGACTATACATGTCCAAACTTCCATTGAAATCGGATGAAAAATGTGGGTTTGTATAAAAATTAAGGGATCTAAAGGGAGAGAGGGGCGTTTTTTTAAAAAATTTTGGCTCAAAAACCTTTTCCATAAAAAAATACAGGTATAAACCAACTTTAATGGAGATCAGATCAATGGTGTCAACTTTAGCTTTGTATAAAGAACATTGGCAAAAATTAAGGGGTTGATAGGGGGAGAGTGGTTCGGTTTTTTTAAACCAAAAGTTGACAGAATTTTTCTGTTTATTTTTTACTATACATTTCAAAAGTTCCATCAAAATCGAATAAAAAGTGTGGATTTGTATAAAAGTTAAGATGTGTAAAGGAGGTGGAAGCGGTGGTTTCTCAATGAAATTCATATGGGACCACTTTGGAGGTATACTCTATCCACTATAAAAATTTCATTTAAATCGGTTCAAAATTGGCGAAGATATCGCTGAACATACATAAAAAAAAAAAAAAAAAAAAAAAAAAAAATCTGGCGAATTGAGAACCTCCACTTTTTTGAAGTCGGTTAAAAATGGGAATTAATCATAATTTATTTCAGGAACTATTAGATATATTACACTTTTGAGATTTTTATGGTAGCTTCTTAATCTTTTAAAGATCAGTGTTTTCAACATCCTGATTTTTTTTATTATTATTATTTGTCTCGGCAACACTATCATAACCACGGCGCCGCAATTTGATGATGAATTCTTATGTTATTTTTTATTATTATTTTTACAGCTTTATCAATTTTTGTTTCAGGATGTAGCCTCTTTAAGCCAGATAAGCTATATACAATTTAATGCTACATAATTTTGTTCTAATTCCTTCCAGGTTGATCGATATTGAGCAACTCTCTTCCAGTTCACGCCTGTTACTCGTCGTATGTCCTTATCCCAACGATCCGGGGGTCTTCCTCTTACTCTTTTCAGGTTCCTTGGTGTCCAATCCAGAATTGGCGAAGTCCATCTGTCGTCTCTTTTTCAAGGAATATGACCAGCCTATTACCATTTTTGGGTCGTGACTCTTTCTAAGATGTCAGTCACTTTGGTTATCGAAAGAATGTAGACGGCCCTTTTCCTGTCTCTTCTTGTAAACCCTAGCATTACTCTTTCCATACTTCGCTGGACAGTTCTCAGTTTTTGTTTCATGTGACTGTTGAGGGTCCAATTCTGGTAGGCATATGCGAGGACCGGTATTACACATTGTTAAGATACCTGTTTTTATTAAGATGTACTGACATATTTGATTTAAAAATTATGAAATTTCTTCCGTATGCTCTCCAACCCAGATTTATGCGTATGTAGATCTCAGACTTTGAGTCGCCATTCATGTTGACCAGCTGGCCAAGATAGAAGTACTGTTCTACGGACAGCTTCTTCGTGTCTGTCTTGTCTTTGTCTTTTTCTACCCATTTTTTTTTTTTTTTTTGCATGATTTTGCTTTTTGACAGGACCCACTTCTCTGCAATCTTTAAGTAACTTCACAAAACTAATCGAAAGTAATTTTTTTTTTTTTTTTTGATATCTCGCTTAGTTCTTGAAATATCAAACGTCAAAAATCGGTTATTGGTATAATTCCTTGTAGTTTTGGTGACGTTTTTCTTCTGGTTCATGCCGCATTTCATCACAATCATAACCGCTACGAAAAAAAACAATCCATCTATTGTGCACATCCAGCGTGTAGATCATTGGGGATTCGGCGAAATTTTTTTCTGTTTTTTCTGGTCCAAGCCATATCTCAACCTGACTACATTAATTTGAAGATATCTAAAAAACTAAGCGAGATATCAAAACATTTTATTCTTCACTTTCGATTTGTCTCGTCTAGTTACATAAGAATCTATCAACAATTTTGTAGCGCCACAGTTATCATAGAATCCCCTTGGTCTTCTATATCAAGATTTAAATCAGACAAAGATTTGGAAAATTATAAATTGTGTTATCCCTAAAAACAGTTTGGCTCAGATCGATTTAATCCCTAGGTAGCGCTAAAAATTCCACAGAGTTATGTAATTGATAGCCTACTAAAATAATAAAATATCTAATTTTGAACAACAATCTAGTCAACGTCGAAGTCATTAAAAGCGGGAATGGATAGTGGAGAAGTAACGGGAAGGGTCAAGTTTACGTAGCGGTACATGAAGTCACTTCTATGCGGTTGTATCAATGCGCTGAATGGAAGCTTTCATTTTGTAGCACTACTAATAGCGGACATTTTGGCTGGGTTGAAATGCAGCCTGGACCAGAATAACAACAAATGAAACTTCTTGTTTCAGCATTAGACAAGAAGAATTTAGTTGTTATCAATAATGTAAACTGACTTCATCAGCACCATATCACACTGTGACGTTATGTACTGCGACGTAAACAACTCCCTAATAAATTACCAATGGAAATGACGAACAATTAACCAAAAACGCTGCAAGAATTTAAAAGGGCAAAAGTATGTGCGTGTCAACAATTCGATCAAAAAATGTAAGGTAATAAATGATGAAATGAGAAAGTGGATATAGAGGATAATCGCCAAAGGTACACATGCTGCGTCAAGTTTACATCGCGATATAGTGTTTGTGCGCATGCTTTAGTCCAGTCGCTGTTCGTACTGAAGGTGAATAATGAAATTAATTGTGATAATTTATGCTATGCTAATTAGGAATCACTCTATAGAAAATATAGCTACTACTCGAAAATTAGTTCTGATGCATTTAATGTGTTAAGGTGTGTAGGTATCGTTTTATTTTGTAGCGGCAATATTAGCAGAGATAGTGGTTAGGTTGAAATGCAGCCTGGACCAGAATGTTCTTGTTACAGCATAAATCAGTAGGAATTTAATTATTGTTAGTAATAAATAAGCTGCTTTTATAAGCGTCGTGTTAGTGACAACGTGTTTCGCGTAAACTAATCCCCATGTGCTTTCCTAACCTGTAACGTTTCATTTCAAAAGCATTGCCTTATGTAGCTATATCGTGTGGTTATGTGCTGTTAATTCTGAATCATACCTGGTGATATGGTGGAACTGAAACTTTAGTTTGACTGGCTATTGTTATATCTTTCTGAACGGCCCATTTGACCTTTACTTACGCACCCAGTCCTGATCTGCAGGTCGTTCCCACGAAGAATCAACTCTCGCTTGCCTCCAACAAGTTTGTCGGAGAAAGTCCGCAAATACTCATAAGTGAGATTAAGTGGTGCTTCTTTCTCGACGTCAAACATGTTGAAAGGCTAATTTTTTTCACTACTTGAAATTTAGTTTTCCACATAAGATTTGTGTTACTTTACACTTAATAATATCTTTGGAATAGTCTCTACTCAAATGACCGTCACATCTTCCTGCAAAAAATGCTAGATGAATTTTAAATCTCGTACTTTATCATGTAAAATTATGAATGAATATAAAGAACTGCATCCTTATTTGAAATTCAGTTTAAAAGTGATTGTGTATTGACGTTATTACGAGTTTCTGCGAGACCGGCATGTTTGCGTTCAGATTATTTTGTCACCTAAACTTGATGCTTTGATTAACTTGGGCGAACTTGTATATTTATTGATTCCAAAACTTTCTGAAAATTAATAAAGCAGATGTATAAAACACTTTTCTCGGGTTACATAAATAAGTATATGGTGTATCAATATTAAAACATCTGACCATATAGATATAGTACTTATTTAAAGAAAGAGCGAGTGTTTCGGCAGCTTTGTCGTCTGAGGATTATTATTACAAAGCGTAGGTAATCAGTGGAATTGTATAATTGACTTCGGCTGCATTATATTGTGTCTGCTATAAATGTTTTATAGTTGTTGTGTGATATATAACATCTTTGGTTGAGAGAAAGATATTAACTGGAGATTGCTCCTATTGAATTTCGTATTCAAATGATTGAAAACAAATTGCTTCTCTTCTAATGTAGTTTTTTGAACTGAGTAACCTACATCCCAAACAAAAATTAGTTAAGAACGCTGCTTCATTCCATCCGGTTAATATGATGCGCTAATTACTTGCAGCCAATGAAGATCGAAAGCTCACACTATCACAAATTACAAATAATAACTTTAGATTTTACTATTTATTTTAAAATTATTACATATGTTGGTGGCTGACAGATCTTACATTCCTGGTGAGTCATAGTCTGGTTGGGGTTGACTTCTTTTGCCATTGATTCCAAGAATCTCACGTTTATTTTAAATATTCCTGATATTCTAGTATGGTGTAAGATGATGAGGAAGTAAATATTATCTGTCCATTCTTTATATGGTTGCACTGAGCATAAAGTTTGTTATAAAAGTTAACGAAGTTCTGTTTAGAAGAAGGGATCTAGAATGTTATATGAAAGGACCATTTCGATGCTTAAAGATTTATTTTTAACGCTTCTTAGTCAGTAATGATATTGTGGGTTTTTCCTTTAAAAAAATAATGAGAAGCATATTAACGTTTGCTCGTATCTACTTCATAGGTTTCCTGGAAAACTGTACCTATTGATGGTTTATTGAAGTTCTCTCTTCCTTCCTTTGCAATCAATGACAGTGGAAAAGTCTGTGGCAATTTAACTATGTGGCAAAATTTCTTTCTTACTACTGGAAATGTTCTTAGCAGTCGCCCTCCAGTTTTTTTTTCCAAATTCAACCATTAAAGTGAAAAAATATCATCATCTAACCGAAATCGATAAGGTATCATTTTAAAGATCAAGGTGTCCGCTGTGGTCACATGGTCACATGGTCACATCATGATTTATGAAAGGATTTTTTTTTTTTTTTTTTTTTTTTTTTTTTTTTTAAATTCGGCTCTTAAAGGGCAAAAGTATTCATATTTTTACAACGTGATTTTTTAATTACCTCCTTCTATACCTAACCGAAATCGATACATGACGTATCGTTTTAACGATTAACGTCTCCAGTTAGCTAAAATCATAAATTAAGAAACAAATCGTTTGAAATTTTACGCATAAATGACAAAAGAATAACTATGAAGGTCGCACGTATGAGACAATTCAGAGCTAATACGCTAATTGCAGCAGCACGTATAACAGGGATATCAATAAATTATGTGTTTTTTAGACAATAAATAGCTTTTCGGATATTTTTTCTGTTACAGAAATATTTCTGTTTTGTTACACAATTCCTATGTAAACATTTTATTTATGAAATTTTCTCACAGGCTAGGATACCAGCAGCACATATCACAGAGATATGCATATGCTGTGTGTAATTTTGTTCAGGTTTGTTGTATTCTGTTAAAGTCAGTGATAGTTTGTCATAGATACAGTATGTTCTACATTTTCCTAATTGTTTCGTAATACGTTGTAAGTATTTTGTTACGTACCTATTACACCAGACAAATAAATAATTGCTACAAATGAGGCGGTTACTACTTCCATTCTATTACAAGCAGCCAACCTCACTATTCATCGTATTTTATTCGCGAAATTTTCGCGCGATGTCATTTATTTAATCTTAAAGCCAGAAGTGTTTCCCTTGTATCGCGATATTTCCTTAGCCCAAACTGTTCTTCACCTACTATCTCTTCTACCACCCTTTCCATTCTTCTGCATAATATTCTAGTCAGTAATTTTGAATCATGTGATGTTAGTCTTATGGTGTGATAATTCTCACATTTGTCGGCTGGTGCTTTCTTCGCAAGTGTGAAGATGATACTTTTACTAAAATCAGTTGAAATCTCTCCTATTCCTAATATGTATTAAATTCGCTAATAACCCAGATAAAAGTATATTTTTTACTAAGACTATATAAAATAGGTAGAGCGCATAATAGTTTGAGGTCCGTCACCGTTGGGTGGCGTCTGATCATCCCTTTACTCCTTTTGCTTTAAGACATCTTTGATATCTCTGTGTAGTCATTTCGTTCGCACATTTCTGTTGCAGTTCTAAATAAAATCATCCCTTGTTTATCACACCAAAAGAAGTTTTATTTCATTTTTTAACAGTTTACTAACATGGAGAGAGGTTTATAACCTGATGTGATGTTAATGATATTTCAGCGGCTGTTAGGGAAACTTTGCATTAATTTCACCGATTGTGTAGTAGGCAACAGTCGAGCCAATGAGCTCCAAGCATTAACTTAGTTCTGTAAAGAGCAAGACAGAGCTGTGGATACAGCCGCGGTGAACTGGATGGTCGAAACGCCATTGGCCGCCTGTCTGTGTGTCCGCTGTGCCGTGAGTCAACGACGTTAGGGCTCGACTCAAAGTTAATCACGTGTTGTCTGTGCCGGCGGATGAGTGTCCTCTACGTCGTCGCTTTGGTCCCTAGACGGTCCAGTTCCCAAAGGACGCCAACCCAATGCACTGCCTGCCTTTAGTCAACAACTTCTTCACTCTCTTAGGCTTGCCGGGAGCTCTTGTCTACTCTTGTAACAACTGATAGTGCATCATGAAAACATTACGTCTTTTTCGTACCAGAGTACATAACAAAACATTTTATTATTGACAAGGGGAGGCCGCCAATTGTAAAATTCAGATTCAGTTCATAATGTAAGTAATAAAAGCTCATGGCGACAGGTGTAATGTGGCAAAGCAGTAAAACGCGCATCATAGCCGCTTGTCGAGAAAATCAGCATTGAAACATTCCGTTGAGTTCAAATAATTTCGATGTCAGGGAGATTTAAAGGGGGGTGTGGCGAGCAAGCTCTCTGCTTCATAATCCCGTTCGTCGCCGGATCGAATGTCACTGCTGTCAACTATTTTTTAATAATTTATGTATTACAAATGCGTATGGAGACAGTTCCTGACAGCCAGTTTCAACAATTATGAATATAATAAGTTTTTAGACGTCTTTTGTTGTTGAAAAAAAGGCGTCTCGTTTCAACCTTCCCGTCCCCTGGTGCGGAAATGCGCATCTGTTCTTCAACTGTAACAGTCCAGTAACGATATTTATATTTTATACATGCCTGCAACTTATACGAGGTGTGTTCAAAAACAGACCGAACTAATTAAATAGCGCGGCAATAGCTGCAGATAAACTTCTCTGACTACCGTGCACACTAGAGGCATCTCTCGGCAAGAGATTACCGCTTGCGGCACTCCGGTCGCTGCATTAGCTTCCGAGTGACAGCGAGTTGAGTGAGGTCGTGCGCAGAGTGCTCGTCGGATTAGTGAGAAAGCGAGAATGAAGGATTTGGAGGAGCAACGCGTCTGTGTGAAATTTTGTGTTAAACTTGGGAAAACTTTTACTGAAACACTTCAAATGCTTAAACAAGCAAACGGGGATGACTGTATGAGCCGGAACGCAGTGCTATGAATCGTTTAAGTGCTTTAATGAGGAAGATCAAAGATCTGGTCGACCTTCCACATCAGCAGACGACCACCATGTTGAGAAGGGTTCGCACTGTGATTCGTGAAAATCGCCGTTTGACTGTCCGTGAGGTTGCTGAAGAAGCTGGCATAAGTGTAGGATCTTGCGCTCACATCCTGACAGAAAAACTTGTAATGCATCGTGTCAGTGCAGAAATGGTGCCAGCGCTTGTAGACGGATGGCCAGAAAGAGAATCGAGCTATGATCTCTGAGGAATTGCTTGAAAAAGCAAATGAGGACGGAAACTTCATGAACATCATAACAGGCGATGAAACATGGGTTTATGGGTATGATGTGGAAACGAAGAGGCAGCCTTCACAATGGGAGGGTGAAAGGATCTCCTCGACCAAAGAAAGTGCGGATGAGTCGGTCGAACATCAAGGTGATGATGGTCGTGTTTTTTGATTGCAGAGGGGTTGTGCATCCATAAATTTGTACCACGTGGTCAAGCGGTAAACAAGGAAGTCTACCAGAAAATTCTGACACGATTGAAGAGATGCTGTGCGTAGGAAAAGGCCTGAACTGTGGGAGAATCAGTCGTGGATGTTGCACCATAACAACGCACCGCTCACAGCATCGTTGTTTATCACGAATTATCTGTCAAAACAAGGCACTCCCGTTGCGCCTCAACCACCCTATTCTCCAGACTTGGCTCCGGCAGACTTTTTTCTCCTCCCAAAACTGAAAACCACTATGAAAGGACGTCGTTTCCAGACCATAGAAGAAATTCAAGACAGTGCGACGAGAGAATTGCGCGCCATCGGAGAAATTGCATTCCAAGAGGCATTCCAAAACTGTAAGAAGCGATGGCAACGGTGTATTGATAGTAAAGGTGAGTACTTTGAAGTGGACAGTGTGTAAAAGTTTGTATGATGAGCAATAAAGCAATTACAGAAGAAAGTTCGGTCTCTTTTTGAACACACCTCGTATTTCCATTTTTTAAATATAACTTTGTTTGCGAACAACGTTATTAAGTTCGAAAGCTTCGTTTTCTCACAAGAACCAGCATTTAAAAAGCTTGTTATATGTATTATTTTCGGGTATTATCACTGTATACACATATAAATAAATAAAAAAGTTGCCAGCAGCGAGATTCGATCCTACGACGAACGGGCTTCTGAGTCATAGAGCCTGCTCGCTGCACCCCGCGCACCTTTAAATCTCCGTAGCGTAGAAAGTATTTGAACGCAACGGAATATTCCAATTCAAATTTTCTCGACAACGGCGAAGAAACGCATATTACTGCTTTGCCACATTACACCTCTGGCCACGAGCTTTTATAAAACACAGTATGAAATTAAACGGAATTTTACAGTTGGCAAACTTCCCTTGTGAGTGTCAGATGTGTAGTCTGATTCAAAGATATCAAATGAATGTTTGCGATGGTGCGTTTTCCTACTTCTAGGAGACATGGGTAGTTTTTCTGCGATAATATGACGTCATAATGTTCATTGCCATTTAATATTATGGCCCGTTCAGTTTCCAGAGGCGGCTTTAGGTCAATTTTCTCTCTCTCCGTTGCCCTTCCACCCTCCCTACCCCATGTGAAGTGGAAATTTTCCACTTGTAGTGACCCTGTCAGCTTATCTACAAGAGCCGTGGGTAAGGGTCGAGAGTAGAACTCGGCCATGGTTCTGATGTGAATATTCGTTGAAGGTCCCTACTGCAACACCTCACAGGCTAAATGGCGCAGCACATTCAGATATTAATATAGGAATGGCTAGGTTAAATTGCTGTAAACGGCATGAAAATGACTGATGGCTTACGTGAATATTTAGTGTGTGAATATTTACAGTGTTTGACTGGCTTTGTAACACAACATTAGAGATACGGCCAAGGACTAGGCGAGCATGTAACTTATGGGCGCCTCGCAGCCCAAACAAACTGGAATATTGATAATATCTCTACAAGACTCTATGACCAAATGATTGACCCGCTAACTATCCACACCCAGCTATCTCAGTAGAGCCTACCTTTGTGTTAGACGTCTGCATTCTCTTCTCGTCTGCGACCGCCGCCCCAGCGGCGCCGGCGCCGGCGTCGACGCCCTCAGCGTCGATGTGGTACGTTGAAAGACTTTCGTAGAGACCCTTGTCCCCAGGGTATAAATAGAACCCTTCCTATTGCCATTGTGTGGAGAGGGCAATGCTCCTCGCTAACCTACTGTATGAAGTCACTTTACCAGGTTGCATTAATGACTTGCGCTTGGCAACTTGCGACTTAGGACTTGCTGATTGGCGTGCTACTTCTCGGGTCATAGCTACTCTGCTATTGCTTAACTACTGTATTTCATGCTCGCCCGCCCTGGATACCGACTTGAAAATTAATATGAGGTTTTCAGACTGTTAGTGATCGACCTCGTAAAATTCAAAGTTTAGTAGTTTCCCACCTGAGTCGTCATGTATGATTGAAGACGAGAACTTTTCGGATAGGCTAAGAGAGTGTTCACTGAAAATCGCCACAGGCCTATAGAGAATTGCGCCAAAAACAGTGAACACTGTTTCTGTTTTTCCTACGATACGAATACCGGTTGAAAACTCTAAAAGAGAAGTTGCATGATGACTACTGGGGAAAGTAAAAGTGCGTTGGAGCAGATTTCCCGCTACAAAAGCCAATGGTTAAAAATTTCAGCAGCGGAACTACCAAAATTTTTGAAAATTACTTCATAATTAACGCAGCTGTTTAATCAGAAACAAGCTGTAACCTGAAACAAATGTCTTCCATAACGTTTAATACGATTTCTTAAATATATTTTAGAATTAATTTTGATAAAATGCAATCTATACTATCTGTAAAATATTAAAGTCATTTATTAAATTGATATGCCGCTATTTTTTATCCCACTACTCTGTAGTATGTGATACATCCTATTACTGCCAATACAATGTTTAACTCATTGGGATGTAATATATATTCAGACAATGAAACATACCTGAATAACGTTAGGGATTTACTGCCACACAATATATTGTTTTCTCTTTGCACGTCACCTGTTTCCACGCGAATATTTCTGCGAATGGTGTGTGGACTTTCTTTGCTGAAAATCAATCCCGCGTGTCTTAAAATGTGACTCATCTCCCTGTCTCTTCTTTCTGTAAGACCTTCTTTACACACGTTTCTATTCTCACCTATTATTTCTAAAAGACGTTCATTTCGTACTTTATCTGTCCACTTAATATTCAGCATCCTTCTATAACACCAGATTTCAAATGGTTCAAATTTCCTTTTTCTTTGTATTCCAAACGTCAATGCTTCACTACCATAAAGTGCAGTGTTTCACACATAGAGTTTTAAAAAGTTCTTTCTGAGTATTAGATCAATATTTAAAACTAAAAGATTTCTCTTTTCGATGAAAGCTCACTTCGCCAGTGCTATTCTGTTTATAACATCATTCCTGGCCATCAGTTGTAATAGCAGAACTCATTTACTTCTCATAATGTATTCGATCGTATTTTTATATTCAATCCACTATTACAGCTATCATTTTTACTACATTTCATCACCTTTTCCTTGCTTTGGTTTATATATAGTACAAGATCTTATTTCAGTATTTTATACATGACATTCATTAACTTCCCAGTATCCTCAGTTTGTTCTGTAACAGGACAATGTCAACAGCAAACCGTGCATACTGATTTTTTCTCCTTGAAAATTTATGCCACATTCAATTTGTTCTGTAAGTTCCTCCTTTGCTTCCTCTACATATAAATCAAATATCAATGGAGATAGACTACAACCCTGTCTCACACCTTTTTAAACTAATGTATGTCTCTCATGATCCTCTGCTTTTATAATAGCCACTTTGTTCTTATGCAGATAATAAAGTATTCTTCTATCTACATATTTTAGACGTAACTTCTTTGAAATTTTGAACATCTTTTCCTACTTAACATTATCAAATGCCTTTCTTAAATCAACAAATGTCATAAAAGTATCTTTTTTTTCTTGATCCACCCTTTAAGTATTAATATTTAAGCTAGAATTGCTTCTCATGAACCATGGATGTTATGAACCGCAGTTTTTCTTTAACCCAAACTGATCATCATCTCTTTTACTCTTCTGTATATTATCCTGTTCGGTAATTTTGAAGCATGTGATGTCAGGCTAATGGTGCGATAAATCTCACATTTATAGCCTAGTGCTTTCTTCGGAAATGTGAAGGTGATAGTTTTAATAAAATCAGTTGGACTCTCTCCTGTTTCATAACTGTTTGATTTGAGTTTGAATAATCTTTGGATTCCTTCTTCTAGAGATTTCAGAAGTTATACAGAAATCTCATTAATTCCAACTTCTTATTTGAGTTCTTTCAAAGCTCAATTCTGTTCTTAAAACAGGATCTCCTAAGTCGACTTTTTCCAGTACACTGTAGTTTAAACCATAACTTTCATGTTTCGACTTGTGGAGAACATAGAGAAACAGAAAATATTTCGAATCAAACCCAACTTTCATCGAACATGATGCACTGGACAAATGCGCTGCTTCCAGCAGCAGTTCATCTTTGGTGAACAATCATCGTCGCTTAAATTCCAGTTAGTTAATATATCTAGGACATCACAATGATAGGTAGCAGTGATTATTCGTACCACTTGTAGATAATCTGATAGAATGACTTCCTCACAGTTCAATAAAACAGATATAATCACATTGGGGGTTCTTTTTTCTGGACGGCAAGTGCCAGTATTTCTAATGATCTTTTTCGTTTCTGTGTCTAACGACTTTCACGAAAACTGTGTAATTTAGTCAGTAAACATTTAATATATTTTAACTGCGATGGAGCACACGGTAGCACGGTACCCACCAGCTTTTGCCCTCTACAAATTTCAACTTTAAATCGATTCACTGTTTTTGTTAAATTATTAATCACTTCTCTTGGTAACTTATTCCAATCCCTGAAATCCTTACCTACGAAAGAACATTATCCCACACTCTTGTGCCTGAAACTGATGCCAGCTTGTGGTCATGGCCATCCTTTTCCTTCCATGCATCACTTTTCATTCTTACACCAATACCTTTCCACGCCTCACCACCAATATACGCCTTGTACACTGAAGTAACTCTCATCACCCTCCTCCTGTCTTGCAATGAATCCCATTACAAATCTCTTATCATATCGGTTACTGATTGTATTCTATGGTAATTTCCAGATACAAATCTAACAGCCCTTCTTTGCACTCTTTCCAACTCCTGCATTTTATACCCAAAATGTGGGTCCCATATTCAAGCAATGGTCTGAACAAAGTTTTGTAACCCCATTCCTTCACTTCTCTCATCACTCTCCAACAAGTGAAGGATTTTGAAACCTTTTCCTACTACCTGTCCAATGTGTCCTGCCAAGTTTAGATTGTTATCAAGTGTTATGCCAAGATATTTACATTTCAGGTCTTCAACAAGCAATTCTTTCCCCACCTTATAATCATAATCAACTTTTGTTTTTTTACCTGTGTGTCTAATACGCTGACTCTTCTTTTCATTTATCTTCATCCCATGTTTAGCAACCCAGTTAGGTATTCTGTCCAGATCATCCTGAAGCTGTTCACAGTACTCTACCGTTTTAATCTTTTTATATAGCATTATGTCATCTGCAAACAACCTAACTTCTGGTACTAAACCATCAACACAAACATTGATCAGAATAACGAATAGCAATGGTCCTATATGCTACCCTGTGGCACTCCCATTTTAACTTTCACTCCTTTTGATACCGCGTTTCCTATCCTAACGTTTTGCTTTCTACCTTTTAAAATTTCTTCTACCCAGCAAATCTCTTTCTCATCCACTCCAATAAATTTTACCTTATTTATCACTTTTATCACTATTTTATGGCTCACTCTGTCATAGGCCACTGAAAGGTGATTGTAATACTATCAGTTTGTCCTACCTTATAGATTTCATCCGAAATATTTTGCAAATATCCTACTAACTGAGATTCGTATCAATGTCCTTGCCTAAAGACAGGTTGCCGACTTTAAAACCATATACGCTCCTCACATATAATTTCTAATGTGGTTACATATCAATCTCTGAATTAATTTATCTACCACTGATGTTAGATTGATTGGCCAATAATTTTAGACTCTGTTTCTTAGCCCTCCTTTATGTAGTGATACTGTTATCTCACTTTTCCAGTCCTCTGGTAAGCAGCAAGTATCCATACTCAATTTAAATAATATTTCAAGATAAGGTCAGTGTCACATCCAGGTATCCTTAAGACATCCGTAGTAATAATATCTACACCAACCCCTTTTAGCTTGCTTAGTTCCTTCGTGATATCCTCAGGATGAATTTCAAATATTTTAGTCTGCTCATTTCTGATTGTGTGGTTAGGCTCGTTCTCCGATTTACAAACTCACATTTCTGAATCATTGTCTCTAATGGTCTCCCTAACCAATTACTTAAAATTTCTGCCTTTTTCAAATCCTTAGTAACTTCTTCTCCATCCTTATCTATAATTGTCTAAACACCCTTCCTTACCTTCAGTTGTCTAACATAGCCATAGAAATTTCTAGATGCATAGTCAGTGGTCCCCCTGCACTGGTAGTTCTCTTCATAAACCAATCTATATACATCTTCTTTTCTATAATTAATTTCTTGTTTAGTTGTTTCAGATATTCGCTACTACGCTCCTATCTCTTAATTCTGTTATTACCAACCTCTTTAACTACCTCACCTCCCTATTATACATCGTATGTTCTGTACTTCTCTTTATTTTCTGTTTTGGAATAAATATTTCTGCATCCTTTTTCATTATCTCCTTGAACTCTTCCCATTTTGACTCTAGTGTACTTGTGCCATCCTTCCATCTGCTGGAACTTTCCCTGAAATATCTCTTCAAGTTAGAAATTTTTTCCTTTTTATAATTGTACCTACTTCCTTCTTCAATAGGCTATTTGACAGTGTTAAAAATATAAATTGTAGTCATTCTCGTATATTAATGCTTTAGGTAGCTAATTCTTTTTTGAATTTTGAAAGAAAAGTGGATTATTTTTAGTAAAAACCGAAATAAAAAATTTGATTTTTCTTACCTGTGGTCACGTGACAGAAAACGCTCTAGGATTGGTGGTCGCTTTAGTTACGTCACATGTCTGTAAAACGCTGCGGCTGGGAATGGAGCGTTTTCCGTTATCCAAGTTTTAACTATTTTTATTGTTTGTCGCTGTTATTTCTTGTTATTAATGAACTTTCATTTTGAATACAAAATCGAGAGCAGTTTGTAAAAGCCTACAGTGGAAAAATATTGAAAATAGGCGCCTTATTTGTGGGGCTAGCTATAGAAACAACTTCTCACTTTTATTCTGCCGAGCTTAAACATGTAACAGCTTCAATTTGAGAATCATTTATATTTAAATTGAAAGTTAGAGATTAACAGAAATCTTTTATAAGAATGACTAAAATTATAAATAAAATTAGTTGTTTTAGTAGATATTGATGAGAAGAATGCAAGCTGTAATGTATGTATAAGGTTTTTTTTTTTTTTTTTTTTTTTTTTTAACGTATGACCTTACGCCTCGTCGAAGTCATTAGAGGAGGGATATGACTGAGGACAAGGAACTGGAAGGAATTCGGCCATGACATTTTTGAAGGAAGCATCCCGGTATTCGCCTAGAGTGGTTTTGGGAGACCATGGAAAACAAATCTGGATGCTCGGACGGGGATTCGAACCGGCGTCCTCCGGAATGCGAGGCCAGAGCGTTAACCGCTCACTCACCACGCTCGGTCACAAAAATTAAATAACTGGATATTTTGGGACATTTTTGTTAATTGCTGAAAAAAGATTATAGATAAATGAAAATATTTTGTCAGCGATACTGAATTTGTTTGTTTATTCATGTACCTACCTTGTTTCACTTCTTCTCACGCGAAGAAACTCTGATTATTAAGTGCTTATTATTAATATAAAGAGAAGCAACTAAGAAGTAGTTTCTGGGTAGCTGTCTGGTTGAAGTCCTACGTTCGAACCTTGGTTTGGATAATATTTTTTTGTGTGCATTTTCCCCCTTTTTTGTTAGCTGGTTTTTACACTAAGGAATCATGTTTTTATTTGAAGAATTCATAAATTTTTGGTTGCTAAGCGTCATGCGAGCGTTTGAAACATAAATTACTGCCGTACAGGAAAACTTTTATGAAAAGATAATTTTTAAACCTACCAAAGATACAATAATATGCAAAAAAATAAAGGTGCACGGCAGTGAATAATGCAATTTGTTTTAGAAGTGAGTTCACTTGAAGAAATTTCACGCTAATCTTGCAACAGTTCCGGAATGCTTTGTGTCCCTTTTGTTGGAATTTTTACGTGACGGATACAACTGCAGGTTACCTTCCTGACATAAATGCGTCCATTTAGGCGGTATTTACTTTGAACGTGCAAGTATTTTCATTTTTTTAAAACTGTTTTTCGGTGTGCAAGTAACGTCCAATTTCCTTTTTGAAGTCTACTTTGGTTATGTTTCAAATGATTGTAATTCGCTTGTTATCCAAAAAGATGTGAAGCCTTCCAAAAAAATAAAACCAACTAAATGGATATTTTGGTGGATTTTCGGGAAAAAAATAATATGCGATGCAATCAATAGCAACTAGTATACAAAGAAAACGACAACAGAAAACAAATGAAGCATATTCCGTAGCGAGGATCGAAACTAAGGACCCTAACCTTAGTGACACTCGCCTTAAATAATATATTACATTTAACTCTACGAAATTGCGGTGTAAATGAGCTTCGCAGAAAGTGGTAAGTAACATTGTCGCAATATCAAATTGAAGTTGTTACATTTTTCAGCTCCACAGAATAAAACTCAGGAGTTGTTTCTACAGCTAGCCCCACAAATAAGGCGTCTATTTTCAATATTTTTTCCGCTGTAAGCTTTTACAAATTGTTCTCAATTTTGTGTTCAAAATGAAATTTCATTAATAACAAGAAATATCCAGCAACAAACAACAAAAATAATTGACAACTTGGATAATAGAAACGCTCCATTCGCAGCCGCAGCGTTTACAGACATGTGACGTCATGAGTATAGTTGGCACGCGCCTGGCAGCAAAGGAGCGTTTCGACGGGCTTTTAAATACTTTAAATTTTTACTTTGAATTTCACGCAAAATAAGGACTTTCGTCAAAAAATAAATAGTACTCGGTGAATGGCATGTATAAATAAACAATTTAAAACAATTTTCAAAAAGTAGTCAAATACCCTATTTTGATTGCTGGTTTACTGAATTCTCTAACATCTATCAGAACTGCTTCAAGATCACTTATTCCTTCAGTTACCTTACACCCCACAATGTTATAATCGGACTTTATTAGGAAGATATTCAACACGTATTAGTGCTCTCCCACTTGCGTAAATCCTCCTTCTATTTTTAAGGTATTTGCAAATCTCTATTCGCTTGTGTTATTAATCTTAATTCCTGCCCACTTTACGTCTGGTAAATCTAAAACCCATCCAGTATTGACCATTCTATTTTCACTTCTGAAATCTGAGTACGAATTTTATTTCTCCCCAAGAACTTCATCTTCATCAGTCATTCTTCCATTGCGATAAACAGCCAGCTCCCTTATTTTTTCTTTTTTACTACCACAGAAATCTACCCCTAGTAACTCGTGGTCATGATCTATGAGGACCAGTGAAATACTTCTATAGTAGTTTTTGGCAACCAGTATGAAAACTCTTCCACCAATAGCTCCTCTATTTTTGCGGTACACTCTGTCACCATCGGGGAAAACCTCACTGTCTAGTAATTCATTTTTTAACCAAGACTCTTTCGCTATAATTACTTGTGGTTCACGTGTCTCTATTAAGTTTGAAAATTCTATAACTTTGTTCATCATACTTCTACAGTTCACCATTAACACAGACTCTAGAACGCATATGAGTTCCGGTTATTATTTCTTTCTTATAAAAGATACTTTGTTGATTATGAAAATTTTATGGCGTGGAGTTCAATCACATGTTTAGCATATGGTATGTCAGTCAATGTGATGGATTGATAGAAATCATGTGACAGCTACATTACACGCTGTAGTTTATTTTGGTACCTAAGGAATATTCCAAATATTTTCTCGTTGCAAGGTATGTGGAATCTTCTGCACTTGTAGCAGTGCAGAAAGGTTAAATTTCTTTCTTTCTGTGTCCTTATACGTTAAACAGAAATCACATTACGTCGTTTTGACGGATAAAAAACCAAACATAAAAGGGCTTCTGCTTACTAAATCAGATAGCTCTGTGTTATTCAGTTTATCATGCATGTGATTCGGCTTGAGTATTTCCTTAATTTTAATCGACTATTGTTAATATGAAATTCAGGCTGCTCTTATATGGAGGTGAAACTTAATTTATCTATGCTATTATCTTAGGACACAAGAAAGTCTATATTAAGGGTAAACACCGCTAGCCACAAGTATTTAGGGCTTTATGATGCAACCGAAGAAAGCGTGTGAAATATTAATGATATTATTTATGGATAAACTTAAAGGTTGGTTGAGTACTATGTGCTGCAAATCAGTGTGTGTTTCTTGACTGGAAGAAATGGCGGGTACAGTATCTATGGTCAGGATATAACTTTTATTAATTTGAAATTCCTGCAAGGTTGGAAATGTAGTGATAATAATATTGGATTAAATTAATTTGGTCTTTAAACTGATATGTGCAGTAAGCATATATATATATGTTCCATACTGAGAACTGGTCACAGTTACTTCCGAATATAGGAATGTAGTTTCTGTGGTTGCGGGCCGATACCTCTGACACTGCCGTATATCTGTAAATCAATTAGTTTGTACTTGGAAGAAGTATTAATTCTACAGAAAAAATACCTATCATAATATTTCATATGAAGATAAATTACCACGTATATGTAGTTTGTTTCAACATTGAAATCCCGTCAACGATAAATTTGCCGCAAATCTACGAAGAACGGGAACATCTTTATATGCTAAAATATGGCTTTAGGGTTCACTCCGTGTTGTTTGTGAATCGTTATCAACTTATTCCTTTACTGAGACGTGTAAGCAGGGGCGGCCCTAGGGCGGTGCGAGCGGTGCGATCGCACCGGGCGCCGTCATATAGGGGGCGCCGAAAAGGCAGAGACAAATCGTCTGCGCAAAAAATGAAAAATAAATTCTATTATTTTTTTTCGTCATCAGTCTTTCGACTGGTTTGATGCAGTCCTCCATCTCTTCCTATCCTGTGCTAACCTTTTCATTTCAACATACCACTTACAACCCACATCCTCAATTATCTGTTTCATATATTCTAATCTCTGTCTTCCTCTACAGTTCTTACCTTCGACTGTTCCCTCCACTAACAAATTAACTAATCCAGCATGTCACAAAATATGACCTACCAGCCTGTCTCTTCTTTCTGTAAGCATCTTCCACAAATGTCTTTCTTCACCCATCATTTCCAAAACTCGTTCATTTCTTACTTTGTCTGTCCACTTAATTTTCAGCATTCTTCTGTAGCACAACATTTCAAATGCTTCAATTTTCTTTCTTTCCGGTATTCCTAAAGTCCATGTTTCGCTACCATAAAGTGCTGTGCTCCACACATAGAGTTTTGAAAAGTTCTTTCTAATCCTTAGATCAATATTTGAAGCTAAAAGGTTTCTCTTTTTCATGAAGGCTCTTTTTGCTAGTGCTATTCTCCTTTTAACATCATTCTTGCTTCGACCATCGGTTGTAATTTTACTTCCCAAGTAACAAAATTCACTTACTTCTCCTTAACCCAGCTTTTAACACACATCATCCAGAAGAGTTTATAAGAATAAGAGTCTCAGCTTAATGCATAGTCGTATGTTATCATAGAATAGAGTCGATTCGAGTTGCTACTCGAGCCAGTTCGAGTTATTCGAATCATGGAAACTACAACTCGTTCCAAAGTTGGCACCCTCCCGTGCCGCGTCGCGCCTCCCGCACCTGTTCCTGCCTTTTCAGCTGTAGTCTTGAAGTTCATGCATGCGGGTACATGTGAACGGGGCGAGATTCAACCTATTTATCTCTTTCTATCATATTAGATCCTCAGTAATTACTATTAACGTTGGTATCGTAAATATTTACAAAGCTTAATTGGCTTTTACAGACAACACATGTCGCTAACCTAAAATAAAACCAAGACGAAATTGAGAACGCTTCAAATTTGCTGACAATTTTTTTTTAGAAGTCATCTGAATCGTCTCCAGAACTAGTTCAACACGAGGAGGAAGGAAACTTTTAATGAAAGTTATTCAGACGAGGCTCATGATAAAGAGCAGCATGTGCGAGAAGATTTATCAATGGCTGGAACGTCGTCTGCTGTTCAAAAGATTACATGTGGGAATACAAGACATACCACCACCGTCGCCTTTTCAAAGTACAAATTATGACGATATTTCAAAATTGTTTCTTATTGACTGTGCTGGCAGAGATGAAATAATTATTCAAGCAACGAAAAAATCCCCCAAAAAATCGTGTACTTTATTTTTCGAATACATATTTTCAAAGAGTAACACCAAATGAAGAAACTTATAGAAGTAGATAGCTTGTTTATTCTAAATCTGCGGATGAAGTATATTGTTTATATGTTATTTATTCAACAGAAGGTCTCATTTGTATTTGGGAAAAGAAGGATTCGATGACTGGAGTTACTAATCTGAGCGTTTCAAAATTCACGAAACTTCCTCAGATCATAATCACACCACGCTCAGTTGTATAGAAGCGTTGAATCCATTAAATAACTTCAATATACTAGACAAGCATTTGTAAATACAGACTGAAAACGAAAAATCACAGTGGGTTGCTATCCTTGGATCTGAAATACTTCTAATGATGGTAACTTCCTGGGTATATGATCCTTGATGATGGAACATCTCCGTCGTATTGCTAATAACGAGACTAACGTCTAATTATATTGTCAAATGTATTCAAAACGAATGAAGTTCGTAATAAAATTTTGACTATGATTAGGTCATCTAAATACTTTTCCATCATACTGAATTGAGCTCCTGATATAAGTCACGTCGAACAATCATCTTTGACATCATTTTCCTGACACCAATGAAGACGAAGTCTAAGTGCGTGAGTATTTCGCTGTACTTATAATCCGGAAAGTGACTCTTTGGGACCTGGGAGGTGGACTCGCTGCCCTGTTTATCACTGATACTTTGCAAAAGTTCGATTTGGATATGAACGATTGTTGAGGCCAAAGATATGACAGTGGATCCAATTTGGTAGGAGGAAACAAATGTGTCCAAAGCAAAATTCTGAACCAGCATCTTCGAGCATTTTTTAATCAATGTAACTGTCATTAAAAGATTGATATGCAACCACATCAGAAATATATGTGAGGAACGTAAGTGGTTTTCAAGTAGGCAACATGGGTTCAGGCAAGGATATTCATGCGAATCTCAGTTGGTGGGATATATGCAAGATATTTCAGATGAAATGGACAAGGGAGGCCAAATTGATAGTGTAGCGCTGGATCTTTCAAAGGCGTTTGACACAGTAAGCCACAAAATGGTAGTAAATAAGGTAAAAAGTATTGGAGTGGATGAGAAAGTGATTTGCTGGGTAGAAGAATTTTTAAAAGGTAGAAAACAGAAAGTTAGTGTGGGAAATGCGGTATCAAAGGAAGTGGAAGTAAAAATGGGAGTGCCACAGGGTAGCGTATTGGGACCATTGCTATTCATTATTCTAATGAATAATTGTGTTGATTGTTTACTATCTGAAATTAGATTGTTTGCAGATGACATAATGCTGTATAAAAGGATCAAAACGATAGAGGACTGTAAACAGTTGCAGGCTGATCTGGACAGGATATCTAGTTGGGTTGGTAAACATGGGATGAAGATAAATGCAAAGAAGAGTCAGCTAATTAGATACACAAATAAAAAACAAAAGGTAAATTATGAATATAAGGTGGGGAAAGAATTGCTTACTGAAGACTTGAAATGTAAATATCTTGGCATTACATTTGATAACAAGCTTAACTGGGCAGGACACATTGGACAGGTGGTAGGAAAAGGTTTCAAAACTCTGCACTTGTTGGAAAGAGTGATGAGAGGATGCACGAGAGAAGTAAAGGAATTGGGTTACAAAACTTTGGTAAGACCATTGCTCGAATATGGTAGTGTAGTATGGGACCCACATTTTGAGTATCAAATACAGGAGTTGGAGAAGGTGCAAAGAAGGGCTGCTAGATTTGTTTCTGGAAATTATCGCAGAATTCAATCAGTGACAGATATGATAAAGGAGCTGGAATGGGATTCATTGCAAGACAGGAGGAGGATGAGGAGGGTCATGGGAGTGTACAGGGCGTATACTGGCGATGAGGCATGGAAAGATATTGCAGTAGGTATGAAAAGTAGTTCATGGAAGGGAAAAGATGACCATGACCACAAGCTGGCACTCGATTTCAGGCACAAGGGTGTGGGAAGATTTTCTTTTTTAGGTAAAGGAATCAGGGATTGGAATGAGTTACCAAGGGGAATGATGAATAACCTACCGAAAACGTTAAAAGAATTTAAAGTTAAAATTTGTAGAGGGCAAATGTAGGTGAGTGTAGGATAGGTAGAAGTTGGGTGTGTAGGGAAATTGCCACCGGAGCGAGTGCTCCATTGCAATTAAATTAAATTAAATCTGGTAATAGCAAGTGCCGCCAAAACATCAGTTAAATCTGTTTCCTTGTTCCGATTTCTTTGAAGAATATTTGTTTTATTCTCTCGATAAAAGAAGCGATGGAAGTGGTATTCAAGCACTTAGAAGGAATACCGCCAAAAAAATTGCGAAATTCGTTTCAAGAATAGTTTCTAGCATTGCTACAGTTCGTTATCACTACTCTTCAGTTCGTGACGAATTATTCAGTTGCAGCACCAGACGCCTTGTCACTTAGCCATATCATGGAGCAATTTGAGTCCGTAATTACAGTGGTGACTTGGTATAATACATTGTTTCAAGTAAACTTTGTAAACAAAAGCTATGCAGACTGATAGCAGACTTATGAAACTCTTCACAGTTGCTGAAAAACAGCTTGGGAGTGGAAGGGGATAGTCTCCACCGCCCCGAAACTGGTACTGACCTGTTGAAATATTTTTTTGATTGCTGCGTTATAATGTCCTCTTCAAGTTTTTTCACTCTCTTTTCTCTAAAAAGTCGCCACGAATAAGTCAAAAATACCGAAATGTGAGAATGACAATTACAATTACAATCTTTTGAAATGATGGTTAAGTCTTTGTGTAATATTTTCTTGCTGTTTTAGATACATTTCGTTGTAAAACGCCACACGAAATTAACAGATAGAAAATTTTTATCCGCAGGCTCGCCATCTTAGAATCGATACAAGCAGTCAGAGATTGCTTACGTTTCTGAGATGGATAACGGAGAACGAATTTCCTGTAAACTTTTTATTCTTGGTCCAGGCCGAATTTCAATCTAACTACGATCACTATGACTAAACGAACCTGTTTAGGTTGATATGATCCCTGTACCGATAATTTTTGTTTCATTTTTGCATAACATTTCGCGGTTGCGGAGCGTCTCACATTTCGGCATTTTTAATTTAATTCGTGGCGACTTCTGCGAGAAAGGAGAGTTCAAAACGTGAAAAGGACATTATAACGAAGCAGTTAAAACAAATTTCAACAGGTCAGTACCAGTTTTTGGGTGATGGAGAATATCCCCTTCCACCCCAGATCGGAATTTGAGAAAGAGTGCCAGCTCTGATAACAGACAGGTAGAGAAGTTGATTCTCAGATTGAAAATTTCCTATTATTAACCTAGTCAGATGCCGAAGTATGTAAAGATTTTTGAGTATGAGCCGTAAATTAGATACCAACAGATCCAGAAGAATTGTTTACAATGAACGTGTTTTAGCATATGGTCGATGCAATAAAGAATTCGTTGGTCACTCTATTTCCAAGTGCATAGCCAGAATTAGCTTCAGAATAAGGCAAAAACAATGAAAAATACGTGTTGAAAATGGTTTTACCTGGGAAACAATACACGAATTTAACCTATTTAAGCATTTAGTCTGCGAGGGTTCTGGCAAAATTTTGGTAAAGTTTATTTGTCGGTGGTAAAAGTGGAAATTTTTAATTTTCATATATTTTCAATTTTATATATTTTTAAAAAATGATTAAAAACTGTGAATTTGACTTGGGAGTGAAAAGAGCATTGTGTTCACCACAGTAAATAACTTAAATAACTTCTCGAACATACATTATTTCGTTTTACCGTTGTTTCTCATTCATACAGCTGCTATCCTATACTAATTTTTCCAAGGTTTGAGTTACTATCATATATAAAATCTTCTGCCCGAGGATTTGCTGAAATGGAATTCACAAAGCATTGATATTTGAATCCCACTGGAAGTGCTATTTGGGATAAAAGTAGATGGATAATACATTATTCCAAATTTATCCTAAGCAGTTCAGTAGTTTCGATGTGAAACAGTAAAAACATCGAAGCAAACAAACTTTTACTTTTATAATATTAGTAGGATGTAAAAACTGTGTTATCTTCGGTATATCTATATGGACACCTTAATCACGAATAAGAGATTGCTCATTTGAGGCGCCATGATGAGATCTCGCACCACCTGAAAAAATTCCTAGGGCCGCCTCTGCGTGTAAGTAAGGCAATAATTGGAGCTATCATACATCTAATTTCACACTTCTGTTAATGTTAGGTAGGTATGATGTTATTTAAGGTTATAGAATTTTGATTTTATGTTACCTTCATATTTAATTATTCATTGCAAAGATAGTTAAACTATCGAATCAAATGAACATTTGTTACTACGCACTCGCCTTAATGATAAACCTCAGCCGAAGTTGAATAATTGCAGACTGTATGGCTAAGTTTCGCGAGCTGCTGCGGGTACCACGACCTTCCCAACACCCTCAGCAAGCGACAGTTCCTCCATCTTTCTTGGAGCGCCTCTTGTCATTTTAATTGCTGCTGTCGGTGCGGGTCGTGATGCTCGTTTGTTAGTCACATTAACGAGACTCCGGAGCAGTGCTGCCAACTTGGCGAGTTGCAATGTACACAGCGTGCCACGCCGTTGATGAAAGGCGACCCATGTTAACTTGTACGTAGTTAGTTAGCATAACTCTTGCTTCCCATCGACGTCGTTGACGGCAAGAGAAATAGTGGTCCTTTCCGAACCTCCTCAAACTACCAAGCGTGGAGTTCGTGTGGACAATATGGATCGAAGAAGAAAAATGCTACCAATGAATTTATGTTGTTGCAGAGGTTAACTAACAAGTAAGTGCTGAGTACTTTTTGGTTTAATATGATTTACTTTACTCACGTATTGTTTCTGAAGGAATGCACATTTTTGAAAGTAAACTGTCCTAAAGCTACAGACACAGCAAATTTGATATCATGTACTCCAACATACGCAGTTGTAATGCGAATTTTGTGAACGCGATCCATTACCATTTTCTTGTTGTCTCCATTTATTTATAGATTTACTAATACACCAATTTCATTTTGTCTCATATCTTTTCTTCGTCTACTGTGTAAATGCTTTTAGCCACTATACAAATATTATTGCCGTACTGTAAAAATTACGTAAGATTATCTAATAATGTTGTTGGTTCCAGTTAGATCAACTCCTCTCATGTTTACTCTTGAATGTACCGATGTTGTTGGCTGAGCATTAACGATAGAACCCGACATTCTTAAATTTCAGCAATCCATCGTGTCCCCAAGTCAGTCCAAAACATCGCCGGACGGTTCCTTCATAAGGGCCATGACCGATTTCCTTTTCAAGCTACGTCTGTTATATAAATAAATGCTAGTTCACTATCAACATCAGTTTATTCCATCCATCATTCCCGAACACTCCATCCAACCACCCTACAAACGATGATATCATAGCAGTATTGTGGAATTTATGGTATTTTACTTTGGAAGATATTTTACTAAACTTCTGCAATTGTTTACACGGAGTCCAAGCTCATATAATTAATATCACAGTGTAATATTTCTTAATCTTACGTTGTTTTAATTAATATGGGTTTGGGGGGGGGGGGGGGGAGAGGGAGAACCCTGCGTATGATCGAACGGTTGTTGTTATTGCGTGCGTGATGCCAGAATTCTCAAGGCCACCAGTGGATCAAACATCAGGTACTGATGTATCGGCGTATTGTTCTGCTACGAACAGCTCAAGAAGGAACCTAACCCTCGTCACCTCTCAGCCAGTGAAAACATCAACAGAAAACTTTCCTAAGTGGTATAGTTATGTGTTTGCAGAGTCCACCTTAGTGAATTCTGGCTTCGTGACATTTTCAAAGTTGCGCAGATTTACGAAAACAGCTATACAGACTGATGTGACCGAAGCGAACCGAATCGATACATGCTCAAGCAGATAAGCGGCAGATTAGGATTTTTTTTTTCTCTTATGGCTTTACGCTTTGTTGACGTCAAGGCCATTAGAGGCAGAAAAGTTCAAGGGTTAAGGAACGAGAAGGAATTTTGCCATCACATTTTGAAGGGAGAATCCTGGCATTCACCTGGAGTTATTTGGAGGAAACCATGGAAAACCCAAATCTGGATGTTCGGACGGGGATTTGAGCCCGCGTTTGTGATACAACCGTATATTTTGTTGACTGATTATAAATATAAAGAATTCAATCCTTTTGTTTTCAATAGTTTTCCGTTTATTATGCATAACTTGTATTGCTCTAGGAACTACATCGAACTTCTGAAGCACCCGAAGATGCTAGGTTCTTCAGAAATGAATGATTTAAAAGCAACTGATCTGTCTTATGTCGCTAGCCTCTAAGTCTTGATTGATTTCTTATCTCCTTAGCAACCTACACTTCATTTCTTTAAGAATAAATATATCGATTTTTTGTCTACTCTTAAGGAACAAAAATATAATTTTCTTATGAAATATTTTGTTATGTCACACGTTCTATCTAATGCGAGGCCATATTAAGGTACGTTTCCACTGAGACAACTTGTGGGAAACATGTGGCATGAGGCACTGACGCATGCGGCAAGGAGTATTTCAAGTAAAGCTACACGCTGCGACATGTAGCAAGCCACATGTTGGGCCGTGTCGCTAGTTGCATGCGCCAATGTGCGACAAAAGTATAGCGTGTTGCACGATGTTGCCTGTTTCCAACTGGCGGTGGATAAGTGCGACGGAAAACTGGCGACATGGAGTGGAACATACAGGATTCAATTTTATAATTGAAGACTACTATACTCCATGGTATATGTGGAACAACAAAAGTGTTTAATATAAAAAAAAGAAATGTGAAAAGCAACAAATTACTTGGTAACAAGTACGAAATAAAAAATAAAATCGAGAATTTGAGGCCTGATTTTGAAAGAGAACATGAAAGGACTACGTCGCAGATGAGCATCTCATAAAGAGAAGTGGTTTGCTTATAATCTCCTGATATTTTTGTTAGTATATATATGTATATATATATATATATACACAAAAGGGTTTACATATTATTAATATGGGCTAAATTTATAGCTGGTATACAAAAATGTTTCCAATTTAAATTCTAGAAAGGAAAAATTAAATTTTTCTTGAGTTGACCATTCACTTCTGATAGTTGTGTGTGATAGTGAGAAATTAAGTAATACGAGAACGTAGAGTTTGTGTTTTATTTCTTTGTATTACTTACCAAGATCCTCTTGTCACAAAATACCTTGCAAATTCATCCCAGTGGCCTTTTACTTCTTCACCTGATTTTAACCATACCTGTGTCATCTTCTGTAACTGTCCTACATGATCCTGGAATGACAGTTCATCTTGTGTATCAATATCTATGGTTCCATAACGAGCATGAAGAATTTTTGAATTATTGGTTTTCTTTTTTTTTTTTTTTTTTTAAAAAATGCGTAGATATACATACGCAGATGTGATAGTTTCTGCGTTTTCAACATTTATCATTGAAGTTTTTCGAAACACGAGAAAAACTAATGCTAGTAATCCTAAAGTATTTTCCGCTACTCTTCGTGCGCGTACTTGTTTGTAATTGGATATTCTATTCTTAGAACATTTTCCTTGACGTCTGGATAACGCTTCATAATGTTTACCTGTAGGGGAAATACGTTAAATGTAAGGAGATAACAATTTACTTTCAGGGAATGGTTATAGAGTAGGTAATACGAGCTCATTTTTCATTAAAAAATAGCAAAATGAAGTTTTGCGAAACACTTTTCCGTGTGAAATCTTTTGACAACCAATATTGGCATACAAGAAACAATAGTTAGCATCCCGAAACAACGCCACGGCGTATTCAGTTTTCTTTCCTTTATTGCTATTTGCGAGGATCGAATGCTACCATTGCTTCAGATGACATGACGCACGCTGTTGACAAACAGGTGCCGGCCGAATACCTTGAAATGCTTTAGCCGCATGCTACAAGCGACGGAGACAAGTAGCGATAACTGGCAACAAATTCTTGGGCGACATTCGACTTGCGACAAAGTATGAAGACGCACGGCGACATGTAGCATCAAAATAACGCGGGCAGCATGCTACATGTTGCTCGTTGTTACCTCAGTGGAAACGTGCCTTTAGACCACAACTCCTCATTCAACTTCTTTCTGATTGGTTGAAAACCCTCTTCCCTGTCACCATTTCATAGAATTTCGTATATCGACCTTCTTTTCCTAACAGATAACCTGTCCTTGTCTCGTGGGCTTATGTGCGAGAAGACTGGTTGCATTTCAGCCTAATCACAGGCTCCGCTAATATTGCCGCTAGAAAATCAAAGCTTCAATCATATGAGAATTAAAAAATTCCCTGTATCACATGTCAATGTCATCTTGCACCGCGATATAAATTTGATCCAAAATCTTTAGGGGTTCTTACACCTTTCTTTAACATTATCTATGATGAAGATCGATGTTTTAACGGCTGACACAGCATACATGCGGCTGTAATAATGACCCCAGTGAAAATGAAGAATGCTAAAAATAAATCTTAACAACTTACGTTATGGCACGTAATATTAGTTTTGATTGTAGTTTAAGCCGCATAGATCGCTATCAATTTGGAATTTCTTTCACTCCAACCATGTAATGATTTCATTAAAAAAACGTAATTAATATGCCAATTTAAACAAAATACATACCTTTCTTTTAGTGTTCTGGAAATTCATTTCTTAGCAATTACTTAACTAAAAATAATTGTTATAAAATAAAGCTCAATGTTATTCCTAGTGCCTTGCGTTTTAGCAAAAGGTTTCCTTTACCATCCTGGTCCAGGTTGCTTTTCAACCTAACCACATACTACGCTGATCTTGCCATCAGAGAAACTATACTTCAATCACACGCATGTTAATACATGTACTCTTCCTTATTTTTGTGGAATTAATGCATCGTCATATAAACTTGATCAACGGGTTCTTACACCTTCCTTTTTATGATTCGTGATTCAGATGGATATTATAACGTTTGAATGGCTAATGCAGTTACATACGGCTGAAATATGTTATCACTGATAGCAAAGGAATTTTAAAAAAAATCTTAATAACTTACGCCATGCCAGATAAGATTAGATTTAATTGTAGTCTAGGCTGTATAGATTGCGACCAGTGTGGAACTACTTTCGTTCAAACGAAGTAATGATTTAATTAACAGGAAACTCGTGAAAACAGTTTAAATTATTTTTAAAAAATAATTTATTCATACCCTTTGCTGTAACGAAAAGTGCCGGTGATAATAACAATGTAATTAAAACTGCTGCTAATCGAAAATTGAAAGGTTTCGCTTACATATCTACTGTCAAATATTTTAACTTTGAACAAATATTAAATAAATATAAGCAAATAATTATTATTATGTCAATTTAAACGGAATACATACTTTTCTTTCAGTGTTCTGACATTTAATTTTTTCGTTGATGCTTAGCTAAATAGAACTGTTATTAAATAACGTTAATAACCTAGAACAACATCTCTGGTCGTACGTTGGACAACAAAGGCGAAAGGCACGACGCCATAGCGCGACGTCATAATGTAATGTCGCCGCGTGACATCGCTACATAGTGGCCAAGACTTGCGTTTTATTATAGATGTTTCATGTCCGGACATATCGGGAGATCGAAGAAAGGGTTTCGAGACGTCAGTGGCGGTACCGACTTTCGTTTGTGGGAGAACAACGCCACCCAAGATGTCGAGGATGGCAAAGAGTACTGATGCAACGACGGTGATCGGAAACACACCTCTGATTAGCTGGCAAGGGAGCGTTCATAAACTACGTAGCTCCATTCTTGCCTACTGTGAAAACCCCTCCCATACATATTCTGACGTGGCTTTTGCCTCTAACCCCTCCCCCAACCCCGCCGGAGCATATAGCTTTTTTCCCTATTGATTCCAAAGGACATTTTGTACTGTTTTATCTTATCAGACTATCGTTAATTACATACGGAAATAATGGGGTACTTGACTAATTTTGTGAAAGTAGTCAGTATTGTAGCTGAGCGTCTACTATAACCCCACAATATGTTATTTCTTGAAAAAACAAACGGAAAAATACAAAGTTTTGCATTTCTATACTCTGATTTGAATATTGGCGCCAAAACGCTCGCAGCTGTCACGTCGTCTCTTGTGACATCACATATCTACTCGTGCCGGCCTAAACAAACGGGCGGTTTGCTTTTTTCGTGGATGAAATATGTTCTACGGTTTACACGTGGTGTGTAGTGCCTCAGTGTGTAAACACAACATTTAAAACGCCAAACAAATTGTTTTATTTCCACATGAGGAAAATATGCCGAAAAAGTGGCTGAAGCTTGCACGATGCGACCCAGCGCATTTGTCTACAAAGTCTTCAATATATTTTTGTGAAGACTACTTTGACGTAAGTTTTGACTTAATATTTTACTATGTTTAATAAGCTATGTACGTACCTCAATATTTTGTTATGTGAAAAATTTAAAATTTTATCGATAAATAATAAATTACAAATTCAGACGTTACAAACACAGTTCGTTGTAAATGTGCGGAAATTGTTTATTAGTAAAGTTGTCAAACGATATGGAAATTACATGAGATATCATAGGTAGCACTATCATAATCGTGGCGCTGCAATTTGATGATGATTTCTTATGTAACTCCACGATACAAACCGAAAGTAAAGAATGAATTTATTAATATCTCGCTTAGTAATCGAGATATCTAATGTAAAAATCAGTTATAGGTATAGTTAGTTGTCCTTTAGTGACGTTTTTCTTCTGGTCCAGGCCGTATTTAACATAATCAGAACCGCTAGGGAGATAATAAAACAAATGTTGTATATGTCCAGCGTGGCTTTGGCGAATATTTTCTGGCCCAGGTTGTGTTCAAACTAATTAACTTAAGTTGAAGAAACGATATCTCCTGAACTAAGCAAGATATCAGAAAAAAATATTTTTTACTTTCGATTTGTTCCGCAGTCTTACAGAAGAATCCATCATCGAATTTGGCTTTGGCGAAATTTTTCTTCTGGTCCAGGTTTGGTTTTTTTATTCATAGAGTAATATAATGGGCCCGATGACAAGAGACGATCGTGATATTAAAATTTTTTCAACTAACTGACTGACTTGTTTTCCAAGTATTACCTTGTCTTTAAGCCAATCCCTGTATGAATGATCGTTTGGGTCAACTAGGCCCACGTTAGGCCTTCGTTTGTCTTGAATCTTTGATTTTGAATGTGTACACAGCCATGTTACAACTAGAGTTGTTATCCTTAGAAGAGACCTACAGTTTAATATGGAATCCGAGTCACGGAAGCGTTCTGGCGTACTTCACATTACACAGCAATTTGTGTCAGACGTGAAGATGGGTTATGAAAAAATCATTGTCCCAGACAGGGATTCGAACCGATCACCTTTCTATCTCCGGTCAGACACCTTATCCACTGGGTCACAGTCGTGATGAATAATCCGTATGGATCGTTTCAATCAAGTGAAGCAGAGCCAGTGAATGGTGTATGGAGAGAACAGCGTGTTACACACCATAAAAGCTGATAATGTGAATAGGAAGCATATCTAACATTTAGATGCTTTCTTTCTTGTAAAATCTAGCTCAATTTCCTCATAAGTGGGATAAGAATGCAATCATATGAGCTGTGTGGACAGTCAGAAATTGTTGGTGAGCGTACCGTTACACAGAGCCTGCTAGCGAAATCATCTATATTTGGTGAGATACCGCATGCATAACCGTTTAGAAAGTCATTACTTGCGTTGTGTATAAATTGCCACAATCGCACAGCGCTGTGTTCATTGACGTAAATATCGTGGTTGTGACTAGGCTTCACGAAATACGTCGCTTTTGGTTGACCGGGTAATAACTGACGGTCTTTGTACGGAGGTGAAGGAAGTTTTGCATTCAGGTGAGTGCAAGTATTTCAAAGAATTTAATCTTTTTTTATCTGACACATTTTCTCATTGATACTGCATATATTAAATATATCCAATAATCTAAGACTAATATAGATGTTTAATTTCCAACAGTTATTTCACATCGTCTGAGGATTTGCCTAGAGGCGGTCAGCTGTGTTAAGTTAATGACTGAAATGAAAATATTCTACATTTTAAATCGGTCTTCTAAAAGTAAATTTCATGAATGTTGTCGTGGGTAGAGTTATATGTGGTTGTTTCTGAAAGCACATTCCGCCAACCGTTTTTAATTCAATCTTGTGGTTTTTGTTTTGTTTTGTAGAATCGATGCTTGAACATGTACGTGGAATTACATCTAATGTGAGACCAATTCCGAGGGGTCATGCGCTGTTAGCAGACATCGAATACCCCGCGTATGAAAGACAATCAAATGATGTGGACCCCACTGTCACCTGCGGTATGTTAATGACTCAAATGAAATGTTTTACATTTTAAACTTATCTTCTTTAAGTAAAATTCATGTTGGGGTAGTATATATGTCTATGTTTCTGATGATAAGAAAATTGAGATTATCATAAACATTCCTTGTTTCTGTATGGCATTGGAATAATGTATGTGTTTTTTTTTTTTTTTCTTCTTCTGTGTATTCGGATACGGTGTTTTAAAAATAACTGACGACCTTGAAAACAGAGGTGAAGGAACTTTTGCAGTCATGTGAGCACAAGTGTTTCAATCAATTTAGTCTTGTTTATCTGGTGCTTTTTCTCATTGGTGCAGCTTATATTAAATATTTCCAATTATCTAAGCCTAATATAGTTGTTTAATTTCCAACAGTTCTTTCGCATCATGTCGGTGTTTTCCTAGAATCTGTCAGCTGTGGTAAGTTAATGATTGGGTTACATGTGTATGTTTCTGATGATATCGAAATTTCAGATACTGTAATCAAATACAATCCTTTTTTCTGCATGATGTTGGAATAATGTGTTTTTTGTATGCAGATTCAATGCAGGATGGTGATGACTGCGTAATATTGTCAGATGATGGTGATTCATGCTCCTGTAAGTTAATTGGTCAAATATCGGTATGGAAGTTCCTTATTCCATCATTTGTATCGACTTCATTATGGTGGAATAATGCGTTTTTTTTTCTTCTGCAGATTCAGCTGCAGATGATGATGATGATGATGATGATGATGATGATGATGATGATGATGATGATGATGATGATGATGATGATGATGATGATGATGATGATGATGATGATGATGATGATGATGATGATGATGATGATGATGATGATGATGATGATGATGATGATGATGATGATGATGATGATGATGATGATGATGATGATGATGATGATGATGATGATGATGATGATGATGATGATGATGATGATGATGATGATGATGATGATGTGTGAATTAAAAATTAATAAAAAATTTAAAATTTATTTTCTCTGAACTTTTATCATCTTATTATAGTAGATTTAGTCACTGTGTCAAAAAAAAAAAAAAATCCAGAATGCTGTCAACTGTGTGCAGCTCACATGAAGACAGTGTCAAACACAGAATTAGATGGAGCTTCACTTGGGTGCTGTGCACTTTGATTATCACTAAATGCCAAATTCTGGATTTCTTTAATATGTACTAATATTCCCCAGTGACTTGAATGTGAAATGAATGGTGTGTGATTTAGTCATAGTGTCTCAAAACAACCAGAATGTGGAAGAAGTATTTATTTCGCTCTATTATTTTTATAAAGAAATTTTAAATGTAGATGGGTGATTTGATGGCAATCTCGCTGATGTCAAACATAAAGTGACTTCAAGAAATTTTTAATCAAGAGAGGATACTGCTGTATATATCGCTAAGGTAAGAAATTTTTTTTCCCATAGTATCTACCACAGGCCATAATGACTCCTTGAAATTTTTTTTCATGTAGTCACTATGACTCGTATTCATTGTTGAACATGCTGTGTGTTGTAACTTGCTGTGTTGATAGATTTGACAAAATTCTCTTCGAAGGTACTATGAATAAATTTACATGTCTGTGAATAATAAATGTTAACAGCCGCACAGCATTTACTAATGACATGCTGAAAATTAGTCGGTGCGCCAGAGTTAGAAGCGAGATGTCTGAGGTTATGTGTAGCGGTGTGTGTCAAACAAATCTAGATATTAGTCGAGTTACTCACACACACACACATATATAATTTTTTTAGCTTAAAATTGACTGGGTTTTTATTCTGCTTGGTTGCATGTGCAAATTTTGGCAATGTAGCTGAAGCTCGATTTTGAATAAAATCATAGTATCTACCAGAAAAATACCATTTGATATCACTGATAGTGTTACAAAGTTGTCATAAATGTGTGCTTTCCGAGACACATTTATGACCTTTACCCAGACCCAATCTACTTTTAAGCTCTTTTTCGCATATAAACTTCATAAAGCATAAAGCGTGTGTCATGTTCCAGAACTCGAAAAGTGGCTGTTTTTTTCCATACTTTATCTGTAAATGCATTTGTAAATAGGGTGTTTGTCATGGCTATCGTTAACTTCTCTATCTTGTGAACTGCAGAGTATAGATGGTAATGCCATTAACATACTTTAAACAAAAATAAACAGAAAAAAAAGATTTTTGAAACGAGCGTATCTTACTTTTTAATCAATTACAATAAATCAGCCAGGTAATACACTCTATCAGTATGGAATCTAAATATTTTAGTTTCGTTTTTAAAATACGTAATATAACTCAATCAGACGACGTATTTGCCTATTTTAGAATGCCTCGTTGAGGATATGAATATTTATGCTAGAGGCGTCAGCATGCCCTAATGATATTCTTAGTGCATAGCTGTGTCCTGTGACGTTGTTAATATGTGCTGGGTCTGTGACTTTCACCTTCGTGTCACGCTGTTTAGTGGAACACACAAAAATAGCAGTGCAAACTTGGACTAAGTGACTTGAATCAAGAGAGACTACTACTGTATATATCGCTGAGGTAAGAACATGTTTTTCCATAGTATCTACCACAGACCATAATGGTTCCTAGAAAAAATTTCTCAGAGTCCAGTCTAACCCGTCTTCAGTCTGTGGCGGTTTAGCGTGGGTGGGGAGGTAAGGGTGAAAACCTTTTACTTCTTTTTTATGATTAAAAGAAACCTTAGGCCGCTAATTTATTTGGTACTCAAATGGCGTACAGGCGAGGCTTATTTATCGTTAACATTGACACATTGAAATATGATAAAAAGAACTATGCAAAGCCTCTTCTTACAATTGCCAACACATATTAACAAATAAACAAAAGCATCAAAACAACCACCTTTAAATTAATCTTGAAACAAACTCCCAATGTCAATTGGCAAGCAAGAAAGCTACACACTTGATTTGTTTAAATGAAAGCTCCCTCACAATGATCGGGAACCATAAATCAAACACAGTATTGGCATCAACTGTATTCAATCTCAAATGCCGGGCGCCAGGATAATTTATATTATCCACCAAGTGTGGCTTTAAGAAAGTCTGCCCCAGCTAGCTCAATATTTGGGGGTGCGAGAACTCCTAATCATTCAGTGGCCGTTACAGGGCTGTACTCAATGACCGAATAAAAGTACCACACTGCACTTGTAGGATGATTACCGTGACGGCGATGTATTTCCCGCGACGGCGGAAGTACTATAGCCCCTTGGCTATAGCGGACAAAGCACCACGTCCGTGCAAACGCAATGGATGCGTGCACAGTGACCTCACTGTACAACACGCTTATTAACCCTCAGGTTCGAAGCCAAGAGCGATCTCCAGCTTCGGCAGATCCGCTCCTTCTCCTCTGAAGGCTCGGAACCAAGTCCTCTCTCCAGCGTCCGCCGGAAAAAGCCTCCTCTTACACTCGTGGTGTACATGAAAAAAATACACCATCGTTACAAAATGCAAAGGAACGTCTCTGTCGATTGGTTCTGCCATTTTTAAGCTCCTCCCTTCGGCTGTCACGATAGGCGAACCTTGTCTTCCTCGACTCGGGTGAACTCGGGATAGCCTCGGACATTTCCGTCACCTGTGACCTCCGAAATTCCCCGTTCGTAAAACTTGGGCTCGGGTAGTTTGTTCACCTTGGTTTACCGTTTCCCCGGAGCTAAGGGATTATACGCCTGACCGACTGCGTGAGAAGGGTAGCTGGTGTCCATTGTCCCTGGCCGCCGCCAGGCTGCCGCGACCTTCTGGCGCGTCTGGCTCACGTGCCACACACACACTGACAACTCTTTCCGATAATTTCTCTCTATTCTTTTTATATATAAATATGCAAAAATATATATATAAAAATGTACGGAATGACCCATTTTTGGTCATTCTGCTACATATGCCACCCAGTTAATTTTAAAATTATTGTCTAATACGATAATTTTAATACAATAACCATAATTTCAATGTACTTAATGATCTGATACAATCATTTATAGTTAAAAATATTTGAAGCTTTGGTTTTCACTCTATCCCTTTCGCTCGTGATTATAAAATCAAGTTAATTACTCTGCAAGGAAATTACACGCGCTGCGAATAGGAATTGTTCCGGCCATTTTCTTACAAAGGATTTACATGTAGCCTGAAGCAGAGCCTTAGCGAGAACCAATCATTCTTAAATCTATACACAAATAGCTATAGATAAAATAAGAAAAACACAGACTGAAACATACAGGAAAAAAAACATGATAAACATAATATAAAAAAATGCACATGAAGTTACTGTTGTTATCTCTCAAACAAGTTAAAATTGCAATTACTGCAAATGGCGAGTAAACCTCAATTTTAAGCTTCATA
>JARYHS010008074.1:134995215-135045215 GCA_031002005.1 Vandiemenella viatica
TAACATATGTTACAAATTTATTTTATTTTGCGTATGATGCTGGTAGACATATACAACATTCAAGAACAATTATACTGTATTAATGAACAAACTAAAACACATATATATACATAGTTCAGCGGACAATGCCCGCAGCCGGCCACTGAGATAGGATCTCCAGTCACAACCACTACAACGTGCCGTCGAGGCGCTCCACCAAGCCACCGCCTCTGGCGTGGCCAAATTTAAGTCATCCAGACTATCAGGAAAGGCACGCAGTGGGCAGTCCTGGACGATGTGTGACACAGTTTAAAAAACCTCTCCGCAGTCACAGTACGGAGAATCTGCCCAACCCCAGGGGTGGAGAGTTGAAGCAGTTCTCCCCGTACCACATCTAATCCGATTTAGTTTACACCAAATTGACGCGGTAAGCTGAATCCTGGTAGTTTTGAGCAGGGATTGGTAATTTTCACTATGCTCTGTGGTGTTGACGATGCCCATTCTGCTGTCCAGCTATCTGTAGGGCTGAAGGAGTTTGATGTTAGACTGACAGCAGTCTTCCAGGCAGGGCGACGTGACTTCAGCCGTGTTTTGTATTCCCTAACATCTCCATGGATGGGAAGAGATTGGTCAGAATTCTCGACCATAGTTTTATTAGAACCTTTTGCCTACTGATGTGAGATGGTGGGATGTTGCTGAGCACCGGCAGCCACTGAATAGGTGTAGATATAAACGATCCAGTTATAATGCGCATTGTTTCTTTTTTTCCTTTCTTTCTTTTGTTTTTCTTACGGCTTTACGCCTCGTCGACGGCTAAGGTCATTAGAGGCGGGATAGGACTGGGGACAAAGAACGGGAAGGAATTCGGCCATGGCCTTTTGAAGGAAGCATCCCGGCATTCGCCTGGAGTGATTTGGGGAAACCATGGAAAACCCAAATCTGGATGCCCGAACGAGGATTCGAACCCGCGTCCTCCCAAACGCGAGGCCAGAATGTTAACCGTTCACCCCCCACGCTCGGTATGCGCATTGTTTGGAGAAGTTGAGCGTCCTCCAGCTGGGTGTGAGAGCTATTAAGTCATACGCCGGAGCAGTATTCAGCTGTGGAGTAAACCAAGGCTACGGCTGTTGTTCTTAACGTATTTGCATCAGCTCCCCATTTAGTTCCTGCCAGCCGTTGAATTAAGTGGTTCCGACTTTTAAGCTTGGCAGCTGTATTCTGAAGGTGCCTTTTGTAGGTCAAGGACCTGTCTAATGTAACATCCAGGTATTTTGGGTTACTGTTATACTTCAGCATCTGGTCTCTGAACGATATATTTGGCTGGTAGTTCATTTGTTTTTTGCTAAGATGGAATGTAGCTATTTCTGTTTTCTGTGGATTAGGTTGAAGGCGTCACCTTCGAAAGTAGGCATCCATTTCCTGAAGGTCATGAGTCAGGATTTCTTCAGCCTCCACGAAGTTAGTTCTTTGCACTGTAAGATTGATGTCATCAGCATATACAAATTTGTGAGAAACAGTATCTGGCAGGTCGTGAGTATATAAATTGAAAAGTATAGGGGAGAGAACCGAGCCTTGTGATAGACCATTAATTAGCTTGTGAAATCTGCTCCTCATAAACTCAGTGTTCACCTGAAACAGGCGGTTACTTAACATGTTTTCTAGTAAAGAAATTATCTTTATGCAAGGAACTGCTTTGATCAGTTTGAGAAGGAGACCTTCTCTCCAAACTGTATCGTATGCTGCCGAAAGATCTAGGAATACAGATACGTTCTTCATTTTCTTCTGATAACCAACTTCCAAGTGGGTGGTAAGAGACAGGACCTGATCAGTACAGTCCCGACTGGGGCGGAATCCAGCTTGTTCAACAGTATCAGAGCTTCAATTGCCGGAGCTATTCTGTTCAATACAAACCTTTCCAGTAATTTGTAAGCGACACTGAGTAAGGCTATCGGATGGTAACTTTGTGGAATAGCTGGATCTTTTCCTGGTTTGAGTAAAGCAATTATTTTTGTTCGCTTGAAGATCTGAGGAAGTCTTCCAGATTGTAGCATAGAACTGAAAAACGAGGCAAGCCAACGAGATGTAGCTGGTCCACAGTTTTTCAATAGTTCTGGACAAATCCCATCTAATCCTGCAGCTTTTCCATTTCGAAGGGTCTTTAAACCTTTCTGAATCTCTTGTAATGTGAATGGATGGGAGTATATAGAGTGAGGTTGAGTTTCACGATTTAGACGTTTAAGTTCAGATTTGACTCGTCTAGTGAACTGCTTGCCCTTTTTTGTTCTAGAAGCATATACAATGTGATTTGCTATTGATTCCACATTAATAGACGAGTGTATCATTGAGGGTATCGATGTAGCATCTAATTTACGAATAAGAGACCACACTTTTCTACTTGAATGGGTAAACTTCAGATTTTTAAGAGTTTTTATCCATTTATCTCTTCTAGCATGCTCAACTGATTCCATCAGTTCTGTTGCCTTCTCATGAGAGTTTTTTTCCTCAAATTCTTCTCTAAATCTGCTTGACTCCTCACTCCATTCTGGAATATAGTCTTTTCTGAAGCTTCGCGGGATGGCTCTATTCGCTGCAGCTTTTATTAGTCCTACAAACCTTACATAATTCTCTGGGACTGCTTCCATCCATAGAATGTTAGCGTCAGTATACTTCCCAATCTGCTCTCTGGAAGTTCCACCGAGATTTAGGGGCGGATCAGATAACAGGTATCTGGATTCCTATTTTATAGATTATGGGTCTATGCTGACTGTGAGGGAAGTCACAGAGAACTTGTCTCCTTATGCGACAGAAAGGAACTGTTAAACCGGAAGAGACGAAACAGAGGTCTGGTGAGTAGTCTTGTTTCCAGCGAGCGGATTGAAATGTACCTTCATCTTTAGGATCATGTATCAACGTCAAGTTGCTGACATCAGCCCATTCTATTAATTTAATCCCGTTCTCGCCACTCTGGGTATACCGCCACAGCGTATGATGGAAGTTGAAATCTCCAAGGATAATGCTATTCTTAGTGGAAACCAAGCCAATTGTTTCTGGCCAAAGTGCATTGGGTGGCTTGCAGATGTTTGTAACCACAACACTGTGCACCTCTATTGTGGGGGAAAAGTAAGTTGGATGATACTCTGCTGGGATGACCTTGTAGTGGCATATGTCATTCTTAATGTAGGTTGCAATGTCATATTTTGCATGATGTTGTGCTGTTACCATTTTGTATCTCGGTAATTTGCCTCTAGTAAGCAGCTGCTTGTCGTCCTCTGTGTGAGTTTCTTGCAGTATGACAACATCAACTGAGTATTTCTGTAAGAGTGATGATAAGTACTGGCTCTTTGCTCTACTGATGCCTTCGATGTTAAGTTGGCAAATGTTTAGCTTGGGGCCTACAAACTAATTTCAGATAAACTTTAAAATAATTACGTGTCTCATCATTTTGCTCACCATATCTTATTCTAAATTCAGACAAGAATTAATAGTTATATTTTTTTTTATTTTATTTCCTGATTTTACATAGCCTACTACCTTGTTACCTAAAGTAGGCCCTTAGTTTCTACAGTTTTATTCTTAAAACAATTTACTTTATTTTTTGTTAATAATATATCTGGATAATTATTTTTAAGGATTTAATGGATTTAAGTATTCTAATAGTAAATCTACTAATTATTCTAATAATTAATATACCACTTAATCTACCAACTAATCTACTAATTAATCTACAATCTTACTAATTCACACCAATATCAGCAATTGTCTTTGTATTTTCATACTTCTAATTAATAAACTGTCTATTTGTATACGTTCTTCTTTTACCACTGCTGGCCTGCGTCGACATCTGGCCGCTAGCTGTCTCTGCTGATGCAGCGGGGCGACTGCTGACATGCTGACCACAAAGTGTCGTCAGCCAGCTTCACGTTCCAGGTAGTGGTCTCGTTCTTCTCCGGTTTGTCCCTGGAGCCACCTGCTCCCCCATCAGGAGTTCTCTCCTGGAATCAGAGCAGGCCACCCCCTGAGCCCTGGAGAAGGTGCCTCTGGCTTCCAGAGGCACTACGATGAATTGAGTCTTTGCCGTCTTCCTGGTGCAGGCACCGCCTTAGTCATGGGCAGTGCTTGTAGTCAAATTTGGGTTGTTCTTTACTCTTGAGTTTCTTCCTCTCCTGTCCTTCTTTCTGCTTCTGATGCCGGTTGCTCGCGGCGTCCCCTACGCTCTGCCTGTTTCAATTCAACAAATCTCGCCTTCTCGCGCTGCGACGCTAGATTAGCAGCTTCATCCAGCAAGTGCCAGAGCTCGGTATCACGCAGTATATCGTATATTCTTCTGTTCTGGAGTTGTATTTGGAGATATGCTCTTGATTCTACAGTTTGTTTGCACTCCCAAACCACGTGCTCGGGAGTACTTACTTCACCACAGTCGCACCTGTTTGTTTCTTTGAGGCCTCTCTGTTCTAAGAAACTGTTGTATGGACCATGGCCAGATATGTAGTGTATGAGCCCTGGAGATGGTTGTAGGTGAGTCATGTTCATTCTCTCTTTCACGCAAGGAAGCATGTCGAAGGTCCTTCTGCCCGTGTTGCTGTTAGTCCATGTTTGCTGCCATTCATCCATCAGCGCATCCCAAATATCTTTTTTGGTTTCAACAGGCCTTCCAATTATTTCAGCAGCTTGGTCATACCTTCCTTTTTTAATCCAGTATAGCGCTCCTCGCTTCCTTACTTCCAGGTCCAGGGGCCAGATACCGAGTATAACCTGTTAGGGCATCTGTGGCCGTTGTTCTGTAGGCCCCAGTTAGTCGGAGCAGAATTCCTCGCTGCGTACGGCGAAGCAGCTCCTTTGGTTTGACCTTTCTTAGGTGCTTGGCCCACGTGCTTGCAGCGTATCCAGTAATGGAGGTCAGTATTGCATCGTGATATCTTCTTATGACGAGCGGAGGCAGATTAAACCGTCGTTCGCCAATGCTTATCAATTTGTGCATTACCAGTGCTGCTCTTCCACATACTTCCTCCATGTGAGACGCAAATTTCAGTTGTTCCTCCAGGTTTACACCAAGGTAGCGGACTACTGCTTTTCTCTTTATTGTTTTTCCCTGGATCCTAATTACCGGATTTCGTTTGAGTGTTCCTTTTAGGAGCATGTAGGTCGTCTTTTGTGGGGCTAGGTTTAACTTAACTGCTGCACACCACTTACTCAGGCAATCCAATACTGCTTTGCATTTTGTTTCGAGTTCCTGCCTGGTGTCCGCGTCTATCAGAAGTGCGAGATCATCGGCGAATGCCACCACACCCAGCAGTTCTGACATTTGTTGCAATATTTCCATGACCGGTTCCAAACCAATGTCCCAGAAAATTGGTCCACACACTGATCCCTGCGGGCAACCTTTCGTCAGTCTTTTCTCTATGTACTTGTTGGGGCACCGCAATTTGGCATATCTATTTCTACAATAATCTCTAAAACTGGTATAGAGGTTTTTTGGACAGTTGATGTTTCTTAAGCGTTCGAACAGCGCGGGCCACCAGAGATTGTCGAATGCGCCGGCGATATCCACAAATACTCCCACCACATAATTTTTGGAAGAGTTTTGAGCTATTTCCATTAAGCGGTTGATGGCGTCCTCTGTTGACTTGCCTGCTCTGAACCCATACTGATTTGGGTTCATCCCATGTTTTAATCTATGTTCCTTTAGTTTCTTGCAAAGTATCTTTTCTTGTACTTTCCCTAGAACATTGAGTAAGCAGATTGGACGGTAGGATTTTGGAAGTTGTGGGTCTTTGCCTCCACCTTTCGCTATGATAATCACGTCACTCGTTTTCCATGCATTTGGTATTTTTCCCTGTACCAGGCATTCGTTAAAAAGTTTATTTAAGGTTGGAACCAGTTGGATGACCAGCTCCTGGAGGACCTCTGCTGGTATCCCATCAGGTCCAGGTGCTTTTCTTTTTGGAAGGGAAAATATTGCCTCTACTATCTCTTCATCTGATATGACGCATTTTTGATGTTCACTCTCGTAGGGATCCCACATTTTTTGACGCAGTTCACTTTGCCGATCTGTCTCGTTTTCTGTATTGTCATCTGGAAGTAGCACGGCAAGTAACTCCCGTGCAGTTTCCATCCAGTTGGTGGTCATAGATCCATCCAGTTTTCTTACAGTAGACAAGGTTGTAGGTGGCCTAATTTTGCCAGCGGCAATCTTGTAGGGGATGCCCCATGGGCCTGATCTCATATTTTGTCTGACGAAGGCTTCCCAGCTTTTTTGTTTTGTCTTCAGCAACAGATCCTTGAACTCTTGCTTTTTGTTCCTATATCTATCTAGAAGAGTCTGTCTCTCTTCTGTAATGAGGCAACGTTGATATGCTTTTCTTGCCTTCCTCATTGTGATTCGTAGTTTCTGCAATCTTTCTGTCCATGGTTTGTCTTTTACTCCCGTTGTTTTCTTTAGTGGAATTGCAGTTCTCATTGCGTCCTGGATTGCTCGAATTGTTTCTTCTGCAGCCTTGTCCACATCAAAATCTTTATCTTCGACTTGGGGGGGAATAAAGCAACTCCTCAACCTTGGCCAGTTGGCTTTGCTGATGTCATATAGCCGTTGAATATTGGTACAGGCGCCTTCGCGCGCACCGTCTCGCAGTCTTCCCAGTTCGAACATAATTAGATTGTGATCACTGGTGGTTTGGTTCTCAATCACCTTCCACCCGCTTACTAGGTTTCCTGCTCTTCGATTTGCTAAAGTTATATCTATGTTCGATTTGGCACCTGCTCGGTCACTGAACGTGTATGGATTGTTTGGCTCGTTTTTGACATACAGCTGTAATTCTCCAATCAGCTCGAGTAACTTTTCTCCTCGTGCGTCTGTACGACCGCTGTGCCAGAGTGCAGATTTGGCATTTGCATCGGCAACTATCACCGTAGGTCTGTCGCCTATGGCTGTACATATTTCCCTAATCTTGCAAAGATAGGGATCAATTTCGTCTCTGTATTGGAAGTACATGTTAACGAGGACTACGTTTCCCCATTGCGTACCTAACTCCACACACACCGTATGTTCATCGCAGAATTGTGTTATTTTTGTGACTGTGATTTGCTTATTGAAGACTATGATGGCACTCATTGGTTTTTTCCCTGTCGAGATTATCTGAGACGTCACTGGCATGTGTGAGATTTTCCCTTCCCTGGAATGGGGCTCTTGAAGACAGAGGATATCTATTTGCATTTCCTCAGCCAGTTTACTCACTTCATGCAAAACCAGACTGGTTCTCCTGCAGTTTAACTGTGCGATCTTAATTCTCTCTGCACCCCTACTCATGGATGCCGAGTATGGATATTGCACTGTGGCCACGGCTGTCTCGAGTCAAGCATTATTCTTCCATGAGTCATCACAAAATGACGATAAATTTGATCTGGATCAAAGATTTCGTTCCGTCTGTCAAATACTTGCTTGACTATAGTGAGTAACTGGGCTGAATTAGTAGGTATATTGTTTATCTTAAGTTGAATACGATCAATTGCCTCTGGTTGCGGAAATGTGATGTTTTTGCCATTTGGATGTGCTATTCTGGTTAGGTGGCGTAACGCCATAGTGAGATTTTGTGTTTCCTCTAGTCTAGCAAGCTGCAGATTGTTTTCAAACTTTTGGTAGATATGGTCTGGAGCTATAGCAGCGTGTCTTGGTTTTTCGTTCGCTCGGTTTTTGGAGGCGCCACTAATTTTGCAGTAGTTGGATGTCATTGGAACTGGTCCTACCCACCCAAGTCCAGCTCGTTTTGGTTGAGGTCTAGGAGAAATATCACAGATGGTAGAAGTAATCTCTGAGTGTTGGAGGATAGATTCATCTGTCTGCGTGCTTACGCTGTTTGCTGTTTCCTTCCCTTCTTGCAATATTTTCTCCCTGTATCTTGCAGCCCTCTCTGCGTTCCTCCTCTTCCTCGATGGCGTGTTTCTTGTTTTATTCCTCTTTCCTTTCCCTACTGTTTCTTCTATTAGGTTGATAATGATACTCAATAATTGATCTTTGTATGGTTTATCCATCCTCTTGGAGTTCCTTCTACTGTCCATAATCTGTTCTGTTTATCAATCTTTGAAGAAACAGTTGGTATGTCGGACAATCTTTGCCAGATTTGTTGCACGATTTTCCCCGTTTCCTGCATGGGATACAAACAGCTGACTGTAAGGACTTGCTACAGCCTTCTTTCTTGTGGCTAGTTTCTCCACAATGTTTGCAAGCGGCCGACGTTTGGGTACAATGTTTGCTAATATGACCATAATCGTAGCAATGCATACATTTTGGTACTACCGTGTAATCTTTTGCGGATATGGCACTGAATTCTATGTATATTTTTCTTTGCTGCATTATTTGCTTCCTTATTTCAGCACTTACTTCAACAACTTGATGGACAGTGCTTTTATCTCTGGGGCCTGTTCGAAATTTTGACTTGAACCCCTCCAGAAATTGTTGTCTTTCTATTTTTCCTTCAAAATTTTGTTCATATACTTTTTCTGGGATTTTGCATGGCTCAAGTGACGTGGGTACGTCGTACAGAATCAACAGTGGTTTCCTTTTCCTCGGCATTTCACACTTCAGATTTTCGTTTAGTTCTTTATTTTCCATAATTTTTCTTACATCATCTTGAGATGCTGTTTCTACGATTACAGCATTGTTTGTGCTACGTATTTTGTTTATTTTTATCTTATCTTTCCCTGGTTTTATGATTCTGGTTAGTTTATCAGCAACCTGTTTCGCTGTTTAATAGTTATATCTATGATCTTTGACTGGAAATCTGTTGTTACATTACTGGCTTCCCTTCTATTCAGGGCTTTAGCTTATTCTGTTCCATCATCGCGGCTGAAGTTTCTGGATGTCAGTTTCAACCAGATAACAGACACTGGGGTGTTCGACATACTGAACTCCGTCAAGAAACGTGTGCGTTTAGAAAAGCTCTTCTTGTATGGAAACAAGATTACTGGGAAATTCTTGACTGTAAGTATCTTTTGACCTTTAGTTATATATATTCCTACATAATTTTCTTTCAGTTCTTATATTATTATAACATTAAACACCTTAATTCATATATGAAAATCTGACTCCATAAGTACTACACAATTTTACCACACCCGAGCGAAAAACACACACGAAACTGACATAGATCAATAACTGCAAATACATTTCCATCAGTTCTACAGTATAATGGAGTTATACACCTTAACTAATGACAGACAGTAAAAGTACAAGGCGAGGTTTCGCTATCCCGGTGGAAAGCTCGAGAGGATTTTACGCAATTGACTCACCGAGAAAGCTTACATTCTTTCATCAAGACAGCTGATGTTTAAATCCGTGAAATAGAATAGAAGATACTGTCGAAAGTTACAAACTTACAGCGGCGGACTAGGCGTTAAGAAATGGCTGACTTCAGCGCTCAAGTTAAGGAAAGAATTTGCAAAACTGGTAGCATATGTGTTTAATTACGAAATATTAATTAAATATCAAATTTTTTTCTAAAAAAAAAAAAAAAAAAAATTAAGTAAAATTCGTGTGTCCATAACGGTCAATTCACCAAATTCTACTCTGCCGTACTTTCGCCTTTGCCATTGACCTAACCCACAAATTCTACCGACCTACAATTTAACGAGAAATCCCAACCACGAAGCATTCTAGCCTACTCTGCATTATCAAAGAAAAGTTCTGATGGTGGTGAAGGTCAGTTTAAAAGACCGTAAAAATTACGCCTAGACCAATATTCGAACCAATATTAATGGATTGGAAAATAAGTTACAGAAGAACTTTATTTGGCCTCTTTATCTTTCCTCTTGTCAGTGAGCGTGAAGCTCATTCAGTCTGAGACTTCTATCAGATTTCTGAGTAGGGTTGAGTCTACATAGAGGGGTTTAAATCCATCATTCGATCACTAAACTGGGTTTCTCCGTCAAAACGATCCGTTTAGATGCCAAAGATTTGCCTTTCACCACATTCCTTCTGCTATATCGCTGATGGAATCAATGCTCAGATAGTTTTCGTTATCGTAGACGTGGGGGTAGGATTTGATGGCAAATACAGAGGCATTTACAATGGGTTTTTTTTGTCCTTGCCATTCCACATTAGCTAATATTTTCAGGGCTATATCAACCTTTAGATAAGGAAAAAAAGATAGAAGCCGAAATCAAATCATAGAAACGAAATTCCTGCGAAGTATTGTAGAATGCAACAGAACAGACCTTATATGCAATGAAATAAAAATGCAGAAATTAAAGATTTTGATAGTCAAGAACAAAATAAATGTCATGAACATGTGCTAAGAATGAGCGATGAAAGCCTTCCAAATTTGATATGAAGCCTGGAGGTAGAAGAGGCGTAGGAAATCTAAGTAAGAGGTGATACGAGGCATGCATGGCCTAATCTTTGAAGACTATTCTCTTTTTCCACTGTTACTGTGTGACCCAAAGTCCGTTGCAAAGATATCTGAAATTCATTTGTAATTTCATTCATTAACAGCGCTTTGCAACAATCTATTGGAGTATGAGAGGTATCTTCTCTCCATAGTCCTATGTTCTATAAGACTCTCCAACAAACTTCTCTCCTCACCCATCATCTACAAAACACGTTCATTTCTTACTTAATGCTGTCCACTTAATTTTCAGCATCCTTCTATAGCAACACATTTCAAATGCTACAATTTTCCTTCTTTCTGGTATTACTGGAGGCCATGCTTCATTATCATAAAGAGTTGTGCTCCACAGATACGTGTTTGGAAAGGTATTTCGCAGTTCTAGATCAATATTTGAAGCTAAACGATTTCTCTTCTTCAAGAAGGCTGTTTGAATATCATTCCTACTTAGGCCATGACTAACACAATTCACAACTGTTCCATAAAGGATCAAAAAATATTATTTTAAATATTAATCACATTAGTTTGATTTATCAGCATTAAAAGGTTTGTTAAATTATTTCAAATGCTCTTGTTTTATGTTCATTTGTAATTTTGTGGCATTATATTATACTATTCTCTCTGTTATACTGTTAAATCATCGTAAAAAATTCAATACAAAAAAATAAAAACAAGCAATCAGTTCAAAGTAATTGGATTTTACACCAATTAGAAATCTTGATCCTCCCTTTACACCCTCTTCAACTCCTCATATTTTGTGTCCATATTTTCCTCTGGGCATTCTCCGGTTGCTTAAGTCGTAGCCGCAAGATGATTTCTGGCAACTGACATGGGATTAGCTGGTTCAATTTCCGGTGGAGATAGAAACCGGCCGCTACAATAGAAGAGGCAGTGATACACGATTCCTGATCACTAGATTCTACACTTGAGTTCTGAGTTAAATCGCAAATCTCAGCATAGTGCATATGGAATGAGTATATACAACATCTTGATTCGTCAGTCGTAAGGGGATGTTAACCTTGGCGGCCCATTAGGCGCATTTTTGGAAAAGCTCTGAATGGGGTAGCACCGAGTTTCACAGACCGCTTTCTATCGTCTCTCATCCACAATACAAACAACACATTACTCTAAGCATACACATCCTAATAGTAACACCTAAATATAGGTCTGTCACTGAAGAAGCCAAGGAGAAACCACTTAGGGCAGAGGTTCCCAACCTATGGGTCGCGACCCACTGGTGGGTCGCGGCGTGTCTTTTGGTGGGTCGCGGAACAATCGAGGTTTTTGCCACAAAAATATATCTTTTATTTCATTTATTTAAAAAATATAACACGATATTTTACAAGTTCAATAATCATGAAAGCTATTAGCTTAAATTAATACTTTGTGAGAAAAAAAGTTTTGTTAAACAGTCAGCCTGTATTATGCAATAACCTCGTTGAGAGACAGAGCAGCGGCAGCAATCGTGCAATCGTTAAGGCAACCCCTGAACACCCCCTTACCTGCCCCGTTTTAGAGCGGAGATGGTGCGCATACCACCTGCAATTTTACATTGTCATTTTCTTGTTTATTCTTGAATCGAAACCAAAGTCTTTGATCGAAAGAGTCTTTCTCTGCTTGTTGGAGTGAGTTATTATTTGAGTTTTGTTTTGATTGAGAGTAGATTTAATGTGATTGTGGAAAGTTGGTTGAGGACTGGGTCGTGCGTAAAAGAGACTATTCAAATGGTGACGAAACTTCAACCTCCGCGTCTGGTAATAATAGGTTTGAAAATGTTACTAAAACACAACCAAGTATTTGTAATTACAATGCAGGCAGCGCGAAATCGGGTCTGCAGGTGGTTTCCACCAATAATCGACTTGGCAGATCAGATGCATTTTAAGATGCTGATCGAGTTACTTCTAATCGTGAAATTTTAGCTGTCAACTTGATGAGGCCTATGGAGCCGCCTCCCAGTCTATAATATCTTTGTTGTTTTATGTATTATTAATTCTTGTTTTTGTTGATATTATATCCTTTGTACGAAAATTTGCCTTTTCGTAGGATAGGATTGTAGATAGAATATCGATGACATACAACAGTTCCCATTCTGATATTATATAGACTCTCATATTAGGTGGGTCGCGAAATTTTTTTACTTAAAAGTGGGTCGTGTACCAATAAAGGTTGGGAACCGCTGACTTAGGGTGTCTTCCCACGGCCGGTGATTTTGTAGACCGCGTCAGATCAGCCAAATTGTACGGATCAGCAAGCACGTTGCCTAGTATCGTTTCAGCTACCATCCAACAGCAAGAGAGGGAATGGGTGTGCACCGCTACTGCAGAAAGATGGCAACAACATACCACAACCGGGCCTTTGGTATTACTGATTGGATGACTGATAGAGCCACGCCATCCCTACCAGCACAGGCAGCAACAGATGGCTCTCTTCCCGTGGCCACGCGCGACCGGCAAAATCACGGGCCGTGGGAGGCCACATTTAGAATTCCCAAGACACTTGTCCCAAGGCAGCCGCCAACTCTTGTGTCACCGCATATGACGACCATTACATTAGCATTTTCATTTTTAATAAGATACTGAAATGACGAAATAGACCCCTAACCTTGTCGTTTATTTATTGTCTCTCCAGACTCTGAGGCGACAGCTGCTGTCGGGTGTGCTGAACCAAGACCGCCTGGACGTTCGACTATGGATGGACGGCGAACGCCACTTGTCGATGGGACAGAATCCGGTTAACCGACAGGCGCACATCTACTATTGTGTCGGTGACGTCGCCTGGCCGCAACCAAGGTGGCTAGGACTTCCCAGGCCGGACGTCGTCCCCACGCAGGTATACAATCACACATCTTCTGCTGATTTCGGAGGCGATACTCGCATGTTTCCAACAAGTTGGACGTGTTGTTTGCAGCATTATTCATGTATATTCATTCATACTTCTTCGGATCATTTAGCAATCCAGCAACATCTAGCAGTCATGAATAACAAATTCCCAGCAATGTCTCCTATTGTAGCCCCAGGCGTTTGAATAATATAGGATTCAAGCGTTAGGAAGCGAATTTGCGGCGGTAATGATGTGGCACAAACCGATAGGATTTCCTGTTCTCTGAAGTACCATAAGTTTGAATGAATTATCTTTACTTTTAAAAGAAAAAATGTGGTGGTTTTAATATCCGACCAAAAGATGTTTATTTGGAGCATATGTGCACGTATAATTGGTGATAAAGAGATCTAGCTGAACTTCTATCAACCACAGTTAAATAGGCAACATTAAAAAGCTTTTTGTAATAAGTTCTCTGCAACTCTAGATGAGTAAGTACTTATCGGTCGATCAGAAAATAATGATTTCAGTTGCTCACTACTTCTTATTTCCTTATAACACTGACGAACAGTCCATTAAGACAGCACTTGTGTAAGATTAACATTTGCAATATTTAAAGAGACCTACATCTTCAGTGATGAAATTATAGAACTTCCTGAAAAACAAATTCTATAATTTCATTCTTACTGTTACATTGATCGAACGTTGTTCTGTGTTTGGTGTTCGGAGAAATGGTATGGTCTCGGGTCATATGTAGTTAAAGAATACAGGGTGCTTCAAAAAAATGTATACACACTTTGAACTTCCATAGAAAATTTATTTACCGTTCTACAAAGTTAAATTTCAGGAAAATAGAAAGCTAAAAGTCCAATGTAAATCAAACATAAACAACAAATGTTAATACTGTTCAAATTGGTGACCTGCAGCATCAATACAATTCTGAGTACAAGTCACCACAGATTCTGTACATCGTATCAAAACGTCCAATGAGATTTCTCTACAAACTGCTTGAATCTCATTCCAAAGAATGTCTAGGTTACGTGGTTTACGTTTGTACACCTCATCTTTTACTGTGCCCCACAAGAAGAAATCCAGTGGTGTAAGGTCTGGAGAGCGTGCTGGAAACTCGATTGGCCCCCTGCGTCCTATCCACCGGCCCGACAAATTTTGATCCAGGTAAGCTCGTACGTCCCTGTGATAGTGCGGCGGAGCACCATCTTGTTGAAAATAAAAATCATCATTACCGTATAATGCACGAATGGCAGGAAATATGGAATCAGCAAGCATTGTTAGGTAATTAATACCAGTTACAGTGCCTTCAAATCGAAAAGGTCCAATGAGTCCCCTTGAAGACAAACCGCACCACACATTTACACCTGGCAAATTTACAGCTTTTTCAATTGTAATGTGAGGATTTTCTTCACCCCAGTAAACACAATTGTGCCTATTGACAGTTCCATTAAGTTTGAATTGGGCTTCATCCGACCAAATGATGCTACCCATAAATCCCGGTTCACGTATCACCATCTCCTGAATCCATTCACAAAATTGCAACCTTCTATCTGGATCGTCGTCACTTAGCTGTTGCACCAGCCTTGGAATGTAAACACGATACTTGCCTCTCTTCAGAATGCGTAGCACGCTGCTAGCACTTACATCACTTTCACGTGCCCCTTGCCTTGAAGATTTGTTAGGAGAGCGTTGAAACAGTTCCAAGACTGCCATTGATGACTCATCACTTGTAGCTGTTCGAGGCCGACCTGAATGACCTTTATGCACATCACACACTGTTCCATGAACTTCGAACTTGTCTCGTATGCGTGTAATTGTTAATCTTGAAGGTGGTTCTGTATCATACTCCCTTCTCCACTGTCTTTGAACTTCATTTACATTCTCAAACTTCCAGTACCTCTTAATAACCTGCTTACGTTCTTCAAAACTCAAACGTACGTCCCCCATGTTGATATTACAAATTCCAACTGATAATATAACATAGAGGGACGATTATGCTGGCACCTGGCGAAGAAATATAACACTAGCCTTGTAGAGCGGGAAAACAACAATAGTTTAAAGTGTGTATACATTTTTTTGAAGCACCCGGTAGATTAAATCGAAAAACGCTACACAGTGTGCTCTCAACGTTGATTGCGTTTCCTCTTTCGGAACGGAAAAAAGCATGTCGATTTCCTTATAGTAAAGAGTAGAGAGTAGAACATAACGCAGACTGTCAAAACATTCAATAGTTTACACGCATGCGACAAGATTTTTTTACAAGCAAACAAATTCAGTACGTGTGGAATAACTGAGCACGCAATAAATGTCCGCCTGGGTAGAAGAAAAGTGGTCCTAGAGCAGGGGTGGCCAACCCAAATGATCTTGGGGGCCACTTTGGAAATGCATCATAACTCCGCGGGCCGCATACAAAAGTATATATCCCCACTACAGACATTTTTTTGGAGTTAAAATTGAAACATGAGTTATTATTGTGTTTAGTATTATTCTTACATGTAAACATAGATAATATAATAATAATGATACTAAACGCACATTGTAAAGAAATATATAACAATAAAAATAAAATATAAAAAAAATCTAGTTGAAAATATAACGCCAATGCAACTGTTTCATTTATTTATTTTGCGTCGTACGCGTTTCACCTCTCATCGAGGCATCATCAGCGACGAATCTGTGTTACAGTTTTTATATACAGTTTTATCCTATTATTACATAATTATGGACATGAGATATTTTATAGCTAAAAGTTACTTACTATTTACATTTGTTACTATGATATACAGCTGCGCATCTCAGTTTTCATATACAAAGCATGTTTTGCCTGTATCATATTTACAATATTGTTTGTTGTCATCGTTCAGTCGTCTAGACCAGTAATTAATTTTAGAAAAGAAAAGAAAACAAAAGAAAAGAGAGCGCACCGTGTTCATTGTTGCCGAACCGGCTGACGCACTGCAAATACACTTCTCTTTCGGCCCACAATACTGCACTCCTGTTCTCAGTATTTTTTATATTTCCAAAAAAATACAGACACAAATTCATGGACTCATTTCGCGGCTGTATTAGCCGAACTCGGTAATCCTATCAGGTATAAGGGAGCTACAGTTTACCTTCACATAAACAAAACAAAGATTTGTCAGAGGTGAAGGTTAGTCAATTCCAAGAACCGTAAAAATTCCAGCCGTGACCGGAATCAAATCGAGGACCGTCCGTCCCCAGTCAGGCGCATTAACCTACCTAGCTATTAAACCGCTCTTGGAAGTGGGTAAAAATTAGTGTGATATGTCATTTAAACAAATCTACTGTTATTACTGCCAAAGCAATGATAACACCAAGACCTAACTATAAAATTATTGTATTGTCATCGGTTTTTAATACAACTGAAAATTTTCAAACAATTCGGATGCCTGAAAACGAGTTAAAATTGAATTAAAAGATTCCATTACATTCAAATATTTGTCTGTTGCTACAGTCGAAGTGATGAGAGTACTAGGACATAGTTATGAAATTATTGTATTGTCATCGGATCTTAATACCTGTGTAAAATTTCAATCAATTTTGATGTCTAAAAAGTGACTGAAAATTGAATTCGAAGATCCCATTAAAGTCATACATACAGGTCAAGCTAATGTAAAGCCTGTAAATATGAGAACCGAGCTAGCGTCTTAAATAACATTTTAAACAAAACTTGAAATTCCTTTAAATCCATATATATATTGTTTTACGTCATTACATACAGTAAAACCAGGTGTTTCTACTATGACGAGAAATATGGTTGTTGCAGCTGGTGCAGCCGAAGCCAACGTGCCCCACAGGAAGGCGGCGGAAGCCACTGAGGTCAATTTGTCCTGCAGGCGCTATCTATAGCGCGGGAATAGAGGCAGCAGCAGAAGCAGCAGCAGAAAGAGAAGCGGAAGTCACAGCAGGAAAAGAAGTAGCAGCAGCAACAGTATTAGTGACGGCAAGAGTAGAAGCAGAATTAATAGCAGGAAGAGAAGCAGAAGCAATAGTAGCAGCAGCAATAGCAAAAGTAGAAGCAGAAGCAAGAGAAGCAGCAGAAAATGCCTTCGAAGAGTCTCTGTTCCCTCTGTTCCCGAAATCCACTCTTCGAGGCGACTTTCTGGACGAGTGCGATCATGCCTTCTGGGGCGTCTTCCGGGAAGCCGCTCTCCTGTCAAAATGACAGCTTTCACATTAGATTCTTTCAATTTACCCACAAGGACATGCTGAACAGTATTATGTTGCAGCTGTTAAGTTTAATTATGGAGCGTAAGCAGCTAAGACGGTTGCTTGTATTGATACTGACACAAAAACAGATGTCAGTAGAAATATACAAGAATTAAAGGTACCAATCTACATTTAATAGTTAAACAAAATAGTTAAAAAAAACTGTCTATCGCTGTGTAAACAAGGTGCTTTCGTAAAGTTTCAAGACTGATTTTTTCCTGAGTGGGGAATGGCGCACAGACCGGTTCCACCGTCAGGGTGAAGTAGTGGAGGCAGAGGAGGGGGGTAGGGGGGGGGGGTGTCAGTTAACCGACCGCATCAGCTACAGTTGCCTCCGAGTCGCTGGAGTGATCATATTGCTAGTGGTGTGTGTGTGTGCCAGTGACCCCTGGCGATAACTCTAAAATGCAGGGTTATTCAATAAAGTTCTGTTTGAAACTGAACAAAACCACTACAGAGATTTTTGGTATGATTCATGAGGCCTGAAAAGAAGAAGCCATGTCACGGCAATGATTTTCATGTGGTACAAAAGGTTCAAAGATGGCCGCGAGGACGTTGAAGGCGATGATCGCACCTGGGGACCAACAAGCCAAACTCATGGAAACTTGGTAATTCATAAAGAGTTTGTTTCTGCCGTACGGACTGTCACAGGTCTGTTTTACGATGAAGTGCTCCGCCGTTTGATGGATCGAGTCCATCCGAAGATCAAAAACAATTAAGTTCTCCACCACGACAATGCGCCCTCGCACAAGTCACGCGCCGCAGAAGAAGTTTTGGACAACAACGTGGCAACAATGCCGCAGCCACCCTACAGCCCCGACCTAGCTCCAAGCGACTTCTTTTTGCTCCCCTGAATCAAGAGAGTCCTCAAAGAAGTCGACACGATACCAGCGGTCTAGGCAACTTCGACGAGGTCCGTTGACAGCATTCCCCGCCAAGAGCCTATGAACAATGGAAAAAACGCTGATAGCGGTGTAGTAATGTCCAAGGCTCATATTTCAAAGACTTAAGTTCGCTGTACAAAAATGTTTAGTACATTTTTTTTTTGTTTTGAGACCAATCTTGAAACTTTTTGAACGCACACTGTATATTTTTCATGTCGTTAAGGTGAAAAAATTTGGGGTAGGTGGTTATAGGACTTACTACCACAACTGTTAATATAAATACGTCTATCTTTATCCAAATAACCCGTGAAACAACAAAATTGTACATAACCTTTTTTTTAGGTGCCAAAAGAAACTACTGCAAGGTAGTTAACTGGAAAACATTTTATTTAGATATATAAGAAAATTATTAGTCAGATCTTAACTGATACAACAGGTTTTTCATGGTAGATTTAAGGGAGTAAAAAAGTCCAGGCCAATCAATTGCAGTATCATTGCGTTCCTCAGGACATTCCACATCCTTTGGAGCAAGTTCTGTTGGCGTAACTTCGTCCCCAACACCGGTGGTCTCACAAACATCGTCGCTCTCTCTCAGCTTTCTTACTCAGTCAATAGAAACAACGCCTCTCCACATTTCCAAGAGGATTTGATTCAATTCTACCTGTGTTACGTTAGTTCTGCTTCAATTTTCTTACATGGTACTTCGACATTTACTTTTCGAAGCAGGTATCACAATGTTTCAACATGTACTTTCATCGATCTGGAAATGGTCTTAAATTGTCCGTTGTAGTGTATATCATACAAAACAATATTATTTTGGTTCAAGTTACATGATAAACGAGCGGAGTCAATTCTCCAATGTCACTTGGTGTATTAGAATCGACACTCGTTGACGTTTGAGCAAACGTGGTGGCCCACATTTCTAACGCTCGGCTTCCTTGTTCAATCGGGTAAAGAATACATCTCCACATTTCAAAGGGGATCTGCTTCCACTTTCTTAATTTCTACTTGACATATTCACTTCTGAAGTGACACAGTTTTTTGAAATTTACTTTTATCAACCTTAAGACGGTCATTAATTGTTTGCAGTAATGTATTTCAAATGAAATAATATTATTTTGGCTCAAGTCAAATGAAAAACGATCAGGATCAGCTTTCTAAGTATGGTCGTCCACTGGAACTGCATTCGCCTAAGTGTTCGTTCGACTACGACTGAATATCACTAACTACCAAGATAGGTGAAGGCATTGTCACGCATCCACTGCACGTGACTAACTCCGCAATATGCAGTGTGATGGATGAATCCCACTGAAATGGGATTAATCAGAGGTAATAGCCCGAATGCTAAGCACCTGTTGCTCTCCTAATACATAAATCTTCATTTTTTATCCGATTATATTTTCAAACATTGGCAAACATTATTTATCATGAATATTTAGAAACTTGTTAGCCTTATAAATGAGATTGTAAAATATGCAAGACGAGAGATATTATCATCATGACATGCAAAGAAGACTGGTTGAATGTTGCAGAGGAAATGGGAGTTGAAATAATCAAAATTTTCCTGTTACTGACCGTGCTGAAATAATTTCCACAAAATAACTAGACCTGCATCATAAGCATCTACTGAACGCATCAGAGATTGGTAGATTAATTGAATAGATAGTCAATTTGCTCAACTGCATCCACTTGCATCTGAAAGACAGCAACCAGCTAAAATGGGCACCTCTTTTTGCTTTATCATGCCTACAAAGATAGTACCCACTAAGCACGCAAACAAGTTTAATTCTTTAAAATTGTTATATAAACTCAGATTATATCACACTCAGAAATGCAACTGCTCTTTGTGGGTTATTGACAATTGCCTGAAATATGGAGCCACTATAGCTATTCAGTTTTATCTTCCTGACCTTCTTTTAGTAGTAACTTATTGGGAGAATCAAGGTCATCTAACCAAACCAAGAAGTTTTTTAAACCTCATGCTGCCAACACCACATTATTTGCAGATGCCTCAAACATAGGACCCATTCTTCCCATTTTTTTTTTTTTTTTTTTTTTTTTTATGCTTCCTCTCTGTTTTGAAGAGATAGGAATGAAATTCTGACATTCTGAGAGTCAGGAATGAAAATTTTGGACCTCATATTTTGTGGTCTTTTTGATATCTGAGTTACTTATAATGTCGCTGTGAACATTATTACTGCCATTACAGTGGCTGTTTGCGTTAAATACGAGTTAAACAATACAGTTATCGATATGGTCGATTCTATGAAATATTTGGGAGTAACAGTACAAAGGAACATGAAATGGGACATACACATTAATTCGTTAGTAGGTAGAGCAAATTCTAGGCTGCGATTCATAGGTCGAATCTTGAAAAATTGTAATGAACAAACAAAGGAGATAGCGTACAAATCTCTTGTGCGTCCACATTTGGACTATTGTTGTGCCATTTGGGATCCGTTTCGTAAGGGGTTGATCGAAAGTATAGAGAAAGTACAGAGAAGAGCCGCTCATTCGTGACCGCTTGCTACAGTCCTTATGAAAGCGTCACAGAACTGATTAGTAGACTAGGTTGGGAGTCTCTGGTAGATAGACGACACACGTTTCGTTTAAACTTATTGGTAAACATGCGTACTCCCACTTTCACTTTTGAGTGTAGTGAAATACTTCTTCCACCAACCTATTTGAGTCGGAAGGACAGGAAAGATAAAATTAAAGAAATAAGGTGCTGGACCGATTCTTATATGAGAGGTCTTTTAGTTTCAAATATTGTTGTAGGACTCAGGAACTTTATAATATGTATGGAGCACAGCACTTTATGGTAGTGAAGCATGAACTTTATGAATACCAAAAATGAGAAAAATTGAAGTATTTGAAATGTGGTAGTATTGAAGGATGTTGTTTCAAGTAGACACACGAAGTACGAACTGAATGTGTTTTGGAAAGGAAAGGAAAGGAGTTTGTGAAAAAGTATAGCAGAAGACACATAATAGTGGGTCACATTTTGAGACATACTAATTTGATCGATTTATTAGTGGAGGAAACAGCTGACGGAAAGAATTATAGAATAAGATAAAGATTACAATATATGAATATAATACATATGTTTTTATGACTATGTTGATACTGAAGACATTGGTTCAAGAAAGAAAAAGATGGAAAATTGCATCAAATCATATTCATCTCCCTGCACAGGGTTAATATTGGTCAAATGTTGATAAACATTGAAACCATGCACATTATTGTATTCCAAAGTTATACAGTACTTCACTTTTCAGCAAGACAACACTGAGCCTTAGTATCAGCAACATATGTCTGAGATTAAAACTGTTTAAATAACCATACTTTTGGCCACACCAGCAATGCTAGTTTGTTTTGTTTGTAGGTTTAGGGCATTGTGGGTATTCGACATTAAGATCATTAGAGTTGTCAGAGGATTGGCGGCAAAGAACAGGAAGGAACAAGGCCATGACCATTCAAAGCAATACAGTGGTACCAGTGGTTGGCTATGCCATATGTTCCACAAGAATTGTAAAAACTGTACTTTCCTCCATGTATAAAGGAGCATGCACTCAGTCCCAGGCTTGTTACCTTTCCCCCAGTTGGTTCAACCTTTACGGGATGCTGTGGTATGACCTTCTGGCATTAAAATAGCTACTATTTATTATCTTACATGAGTCGTGATCTGAGTTGTTTTGGCAACAACAGTCTCATAGGTTGTGCACTTTGATCATTATTGTGCAGCATTGTGAAAGTCCTCACAACTCCAAATATTTGAAAGCAACGAATACTATTAAAGTTTTAACTACCATTATGGACATAATAAGATATTATGTTAAATGCATTCTAATGGATTTATCTTCTACATGGTCCTAAAGTTCACCATCATATTTTTGCCCATTTTTTTATTGATTTATCCCAACCTATTATTATGTAAGACATATAATTGCTTCAGGAACTAGAGGTTTTACTTTCAGAACAATTTTATCTGTTTAGTGAAATCACAAAATCTCAAAAAGGCTTGATTCTCATGTAAAAGAAATGAAAATCAGAGCAAGATAAGGGAAATAGAAGGGGTGGGTAAAATTTCATAACTACCCTAGCTACACCTTCAGGATTCTACTGTGGATCCTTGTGCAGAACAGCTAAGCATTCTTGGCGAGGCCTTTTGACAATCACAGCACGGTATTTTCATAATTAAATCTAAAAATTTCTGCTGAAGGGCGTAATAATATGTGTCAGCGATAGTGGAATCCAATAAAAGGTAATCTGTTGAATTGTACCACAACAGTCCTAAAAAAAGATAGTCAGCATTACCTTCTTTATAAATTTATATACCTTTTGTTTTCTGGGAGAAGTGGGTATCTAGATCATAAAAGTGTACACTGAATTTATTCTTAGTTTTTAAGACAAGCAATTAAATTCTCTTCAGAATGCTCCAACACATTCAATAGCCAAAGCGAAAACTAACATTATGTTCACTTCCAAGATGGGGACAACTAATGGTGAATCATTGTTATAACTAAGTTCGGGATTTTTAGAATCTAAAAAACCAAATTTAGGTTTATTCAATTAACGATTTAGGCTTTTATAGGTTTTTAAAATTTTCGTTTAGGAATTTACACATTTTTAAGGGAAATATAATTTAAAACATTCAATGTATACTGCCATTGTGTTGAAAACATTGTGACTTTATTGTCAAGCACTCCTTAGAACTTCTGACATGACATTGCTCATTCACATTATAACATGTGACATAAATCACTATTATGTTCAAAACAATTTGTCTTTTTGTGGATTGTAAAGCACTCATTTAAAACTTCTAAAATGACACTCAACAATTAAATATTTTGATCGATTTTCAGGAGTAAACCCTCTTCTCTCTTCCAATTAAATTCTCTTGAAAACTATGCTCCACTTCACATGAGGTAAGAGGTGCAAACTTGATATCAGCGATTTCCTTAGGATTCAAAGGCAGTATTTCTTGTTCCTTCAGTCCAGAGAGAACACAGCCTCTTGAAATCTGGACTGCGCTCCAAAACAGCCAGCAGCTTCTTGGCTACAGATACCCCAATTGGTCCAGGCCCTCACTTCTTGGATGATTTGAAGTGCTTCTGTCGGTGGTGGAGTGCCTCCTTCCAAATTCATGAATGGAAATTCTAGTTTGTAAAAATTTACCTCTATATAGGTCAACTCCTGTACAGCTGGTACTGAGTGCAATGCTTTCTTTGCATTTACTATAACAATAGCTTCACTTTCATCTAATGCATCGATGACCTCTGTGATGCTCTCGTAGTTTTTTGCACAATACATTGTGGCTGAGAGCCAGATTCCCCATTGTGTCACTACTGACTCGGGAGGGAGGGGTATTGATGGAAGCTTTTCCCTGAAAGTAACAACTCGACTTGGCGCTTTCAGGAATATTTTCTTCACTGAAGAAATTATGTCGTTAACTACAGGGTGCCATTCCCGAATTTTTTCAGCTACCCTGTGGAGATGAGCTAGGAAGGTGACATGCGCCATTCGGGGATGGAATGCCTTCAAACACAACCCTGCTTTTATCATATAAGCTACACTATCTGTCACCAACAACCGCAACTTATGCTCGTGTACTGGATCTGGTCACAACACCTTTAATGCATCCCTTACAGCAATTGTCACAGTAGCGTGGTTTGTCATTGGAGGTTTTCTGCACATAATGGCATGGGGTATACTAGGTTCCTCACATGCGAGCTTTCCCACAACAACGGTGGCTATGTATCTGCCACATGCATCTGTCGTCTCATCTAAACTTAGCCAGATGAAGTGGTCAGCAATCTCCACCCATATTTCTTGAATGGTTTTCTCGTACAGCTGAGGCAAGTAGTTCTTCCTTAAAGTGGTTCATCTGGTATTTTTTTTGTTACAAAATTCTTCCAAAAAGGTTTTCAGGACTGCATTCTGGAGTGTTGCAACTGGTATATTAGCAGCAGTGAGAGCTTCACATAGATGCATGTTAAACGAATCTTCTGTACCCAGCTTTTTACTTGTAAAAAACTCTGCTTCTGTTTGGAAGCATTTTACCTGTTTTTTCTGCAGACACCTATATAGAAGGCAAAAATAAAAACAGTCCACCTGAATATAACACCCAGGATAATACCCAGTTAATATTATAAAATTTCTTCCAGCAGTCTAGACTCTGCCACTTTATGTTACTTTAGAAATGAAAACAAATCAAATCTAATTTATTTTTTAAAATTATAAAATATATACGTATATAAAACAAGTTAAACCTACTGGTTTTACACATGCTTGGCAATATATAATTTTCCCGTCTGTAGAAAAGTTCTTATCCGTTCCAATCCACTCTCGAAGGATTTCTTGAGGATTTCTGTTTAGGTACAATGACTTTTATTGAAGTAACTAAAAATATGTAGGCCTACACAATGTTTTAATTTCCGTGTTACCACTGAACGATGACGGTATACAACTGTTAATTTCTCAGAAAGTGTTTGCGTTCCTGAGATTATTAACGTTTAACATGTTATTTAAAACTTGCTTTGTCAATTTGTTTCTACCGAATGTAAGCCTTTGTAATAATGTGAAGTTTCCGCACCACATTGATATAGCTTTTCTCATGGTTACCATCAACAATGAGGTTAAAACACATCATGTAATATTTTGGTGAATAGTTATTTCAATTTTAAAATAAATCCATTTGTTTTACAAGCAAACATAGTCCGTTTACCCTCCAAGTTCGGCTTCACCCTTGGACTCTGCGAGGGATTATTCTTATACCGCTTATATTTGCAACGTCTTGGAGCTTAGGATTCACGTAGTAATAGATACAGCTAGGGATGGCGACTGGCCGGATTGCCCAGATGACATTAACTTGGATTGATATAGACGGAGGAAACGAAATTTTTGAGAAGGAAGCAGCCGTAGGCTCTCAATAAGGCACTTTTCCAGCAATTACCTGGAGGTGAAAAGGAAAACCACGGAATACCATTTCAGAACAGCCAATGGTGGTGTTCAAATCCAGGGCATCTCCTGAGTCCAAATTACTCGCCCACAGCCCGTACCACTGAGCTTATCCGCTCTGTCATTTGTTTTAAGTAACAAAATTACAGTCTGACTGGATCAGTACATCAAAATAGGACCTTCTAGGTTCTGAACACTGAATTAGGTCATTTTAGGTCCTATTAAATTTACGAATATTATTAGTTTATACAAAAGACGAAAAAGAAAATTAAAATTTTTAGAATATTAGGTTGGGAACAAAATAGGTTCGAACCTAAGAATCTGGGGCTTAGTTATAACACTAGATACTTGCACAGTTTGGTTCATGAATAATTTCCACACACTTCCACTTCAGTTATCATGATTATAGGTCTACCCTTCAGCAAAAAAGAAGAGTTTCCACTTTCTTCATTGTGTCAAAATTGTAATTAAGGTTTACTCAATCAAGACACATCCATGAGGGATGGCTCACATTTCATACTCTGACAAGCTATTACTGGAGTGTTTGGAAATAAGAGGTAGAGTTACATTCACCCAGTGTGATGTTTGATTTATTACTTCTTGCTTAATTCACTCAACTATGTGCAAGTTTCAGCTTTGCTGAAGTCAAACAACAAATATGACTGTTGTTTTTATGTTCTCCTCAGTGATTCAGAACTGCTTTGTTGGTAGCACTCGCTGTCCATGGATATTTAACAGCATTCTGATGATGGGGAAAATTATAACAATGCTTAGTGTCTGCTTTCCCAGAACTAATTTAACATGTCAATCTACCAGAAAAACCATACTGTGGGTCCATATTCCCCACCTAGATGGGCTTTTGAGTCAAGGAAAGTGAAAGCTTTAATAATTTCTGCTTAGCTATACACTTGCTGGCGTTTAAATAATAATGTTAAGACGTATAAAAACAAAATGAAAATGCTCAAAAATTAAAGATGTACTAAACACAGCACTGAAATCCCAAAAATGTATTTAAAAAATTGGAAAGACAAACTAAAGTAACATCATTGTATGTCAAATGGGAAATGAGGGCATGGCAATTAAATCCTGTCAAATTAATTCTGCTATGGGTCACTGCTGGCGTTCATGAAAGCTGTATATTTATAGTAAATACAGCTGTTGCTAACAGGTGCAACGTACAAGCAAACAACAGTTATCAACGAAAGACTTCACACTGCACATTCAGTGACTGAAATAATTTGGTTCTTCGGGTACCAGAGATCAAATGTGTATGATATTGTTGCTAAATACAATGTCAAGTCTGGGGCATTAACTCATCAGGGAAGAACCTTACAAGAGAACTCTTGGTACAACTCTAGCAGTCTCGGAAAGGGTTCAGGCATTGATTTGAGAGGATCCAAGATAATCTTTAATTAGATTGGTGTAAATGCTGGGTGTCAGTGAGTGAACAGAGGGAGTCCTACTTTGCAAGACATACACAATAAAGATGCTCTCCAAGGCCAACAAATCAAAGAAAATTGGTGTCTGCCACCTGCTATTTTGTTCTTTGAAAACAAATCAATTTATTTTCTGGAGATAAAGTTTTTGCTGTTGACATGAAGACCAACCAGAGGGACGACTGATGGCTCGTCCATGACCCGAGAATGTGCCGTTTATTATTTAGAGAAAATTTTTGATCAATATTCACATAATAGGTATTTTGTTCAGCAATAGTGACAGTATGGAACAGCATTTTTAAAAAAAGGGTGCAAATTATCACAAAATATATTTGTGTGTTCTGAAGAATGTGATGAAACTTTGAATAGGAACAATGGCCTCAAAGAAGTGATGTGTATGTGGTTATCAAAGATCCGCCACATTTCAATATTTCCATCTCAGTGTGCTGCTATGGACTATTATTCATAGCACACTGAATAGTATTTACTGGTAAAAAATAAGGGGACATTGCAATTAGGCAAGTGCCATGCTTGGAGAATGTGTTCCAATCCTAAAATGCTCAACAAATTGGAATGGGAGAACTTTTGTCGCATAGCCTAACAGCAAAATGCTACCAGGAAGTGAGAACACCAGAAATGGGATGTTTACCTCACAGGTAGAACTGCTGAACATGGACTCATAGCATGATGTCATCTATGTAAATCCCATCTTTGTGATGGCCTAGCAGCCATGGTCTTTCAGAGAAAAGGCAGTACATGCATTTGACTAGTGATAATCTACTATCTCCTAGCGAATAAATCCTAAAAATGCCTGTAAAAAGGTGTGAGAGAAGATGTCAAGAGATTATTTCATGGGACAGTGGAGTAAAAACTATAAACATTTCATAAACACAAACAATGATGACCCACAGTCTTGAATCCACAAAAAAAAAGGGGCAGTACTAACATAATATTTACCCAATGAAAGGGAATAGATATGCAAGAAGATAGATGAACATGTCGTGAGGATGCATAGGGAATTGTTACTAGCATTGGTATTTTTCCTTTCATGTACTTTCCAACTGTTGCCAAGAGGTGGCTGGCAGATTTTGAAATGAGTAGTTCTTCTGTCAACTGGAATTTGCAAGAACGTGTAAGTGATGGCAAGGAGGAGTGCAGGTAAGCAGAGGGGACCTTCTCCCGAAACTTAGACAGCAAAGGAAGTGGCCAGAACTACAACTGTAAACTTCGATCTATTGGAGATAAGCACTTACAGTGATTTCCAAATTATATCTGCACAAAGTATTTCATAATTTTATGGTGGTCTAACCTAAGCGCAACAGGGAGGATAGTAGTAATAGTTGTCTATCCATTTACTGTGTTGTATTACTGTTAGTAGTTTGAAAACCCATGCAATCAGTGTTGTAACATCAAGATGCCGATAATAAGGGAATAAATTATTCATAAACTCATTCTCACTACATCGAGATACTCATGATTCAACCAGAGGTGCCCAAAAGACAGATCTGTGGAGATTAAAAAGCGAACTCGGGTCTTTTTCTTTTTTAATCTCAAACTTTTATTATTTTGGGCTAGTTAAGTAAGGTGAAAAATGTATTTAACTTTCTCTTAATATATGTAAAATATCACTGTGTTGAAGAGCACAACACTTTCTCAATCACATCTCATACCGCTAAATGTTCTCACTACGAATCACACTTAACGAAATGCACACTTCCATGTTCGGTGTAATTGTACTAGTTAATTTCCATTGATTGTTCATAGTGTGTGTAAAAGTGATTGACGCAAATTTTGTTTCTGCTTTAAATGAATAAATATTTGATATTTTAGAATCATAAACGAATGTTAGAAATGCAAGTTCAGCCAATCCCAGAAATAACAAATCATTTTTTTTTAAATTATGTTAAGCTGCAATAATAATTAAGAAAATAAACAACCAATCAAATAGTTGTAACAATGCAAGACAGATGGTTCACCAGCACAACAAGCCATTTAGTCCAAAACTGGTAATCAGAGAAGATAAGCAAATTTTAGTCTAGAGTTCTAGTGCTTCCCTCCCCCACTCTCCGATAGCCCAGATTTGAAACCACATAACTAATGTGTTTTGGAAGATACTTCAAATAGTTAATAATATGGAATCTTTACATGCGATACTAAACCAGCCCCTTGCCATATGGACAGACTGCTTTACAGATAGCACGTAAAAAGTTGAGGCCAAGAATAGATGCAGTCAGTGTAGCTGAGGTGGATTACATCCGACAATTCTCCTCTTAGTAGTTCACACAGCTGGTTTGTGATAAGATTTCTTTTTATAGTTTCAATCTTTAAACAAAAAAGATTTTATTATTAAAAAAGTTTACTTAAGTGTTCACAGTAATCTTTATATACACAGGTAGTGTTTTATAACTTTTATTTCTCAAATATCCTCAAGCAGATCTCTTCATAACAGTAATGTGTTACCTGCTCAAATATCAGAAAAATGGATTTACAAGATATACAAAACATGTATAAATGAGACTCTAACCGGGGTAATCCATTTTCCACACAACAGTATTCCTAAATCTTACTGAGAGAGAGAAAGTTGAATCCAAATGAAACAATTTTTATAGTCGGAATATTGAAAGAAGCTATACCACCTAAATCTATGTTCCAGTCATCTGTTTTCCAGTCCTGCTGAACTGAAAAAAATTTGGCACCAAGGAAAATGTCAAAAATAGTGTAATATATTGAACAGCTGTCTCAACAAATTATAGTTTAAAGTATGGTAATTACATTTTTTCACATTTTATGTTTACCAGTTTGGTCTCATTTTTACTAATTACATTTCATTTCTCTCCGTCTCTTTTTTTTACCTCATCAAAATCGACATCAATGCCAGGAAAGGATATGGAGAAATAAGAAGGAATTTGGCCATTGCCTTTTGAAGGAACCATTCACCTGGAGTGATTTTGGCAATCCATAGAAAACATAAATCTGGAAGGCTGGACAGGGGATTTGAACCTACATCCTTCCGATTTCAGGACTGTATATTTTATCAATCTGTTATAGTTTACAACTAGATTCACAATTCTGTTTCAAACTTAAAATCAGATTCTGTACTCTGTGTAAACAAATTTCAGATAACGTAAAAGCCTAACTCCTAATTTTGGGAAAGAAATGTTGGTATGGTTAAGAAGTGTACAGCATAAACAATCATGGCTATTGAATGCAATTAACAAATCCATTATTTCTTTATATGTATAACTAGCTGACCCGGCAATGCTTCACTATTGCTGGACTTGAGTAGGCACATAGATTAAATGAAAAAATATTTACATATAAATTTTAAACTGCTGTTTCATTCATTTTCAGTTGGAAAGGGTGAGAGAGGATGCGATTTGGAAAACATATGTACGCAGTATTTTTCTGTTTGTTTTAAAGTAAAAGTGTACAAATTCTTATCTAAATCGGATAAAAAATGTGGTTTGCCTAAATTATAGGGTGAAAACGTAATGGGGTTTGTAACACATCTTGGAATTTCGCATAACGAAATTAGTTGCTGAGATAGCGAGTTCAGTTGAAGTATAAGATACCACCCATTTAAAGTCATTTTTATGGTCAATTTTGCTAATAATTCCCAGTAATATGTAAAAAATAAGCATTTGTTCAAGTACAAGCAGTAAATTCAATAGTTAAATTCATTTAAACAGCTGTAAAGAAACTTAACCTTATACTTGAATAGGCAGTATTTGACTTTCGTTCAATTTCACTAAATCAAGATATTTCATTAGTTCAAAAGATGTTTAGGCAAATAGATAGCCAGAAGATGATTAATTTTGCTGTTAAAAGATCTTACTTAGAGTCTGACTATGTTTAAAAGTGATTTGCCAGTTTAGAATTTTATCACGAAATTTTCCACTCTAAAATCGAAGTATTTAGCTATTAGAAAACAGTTAAGAAGTCAAGTGATAGATAGGAAGCATCGTAATTTCGATTTAAAAAACATATTAAAATTTTAGAGAGATTCATGCATTCTAAAGATTGTTTTCGAATATAATTTGATATAGCCAGACATGTGATTCAGGTAAAAGTTTGAAATTTCAGTCTTTTTCGGGGATTCATGGAAAGAAGTTATATTCAGAGTAAAGTTTATTTAAACATGAAGATTTCTAGAAAAGATTTATTTCAAAATATTAAAGCATTTACTAGTAATAAAATAAAATGGGTTTTGGCGTGAGTAAGCGCTTGGACGAAAATGATGCAATTGCTCGGCATTCGTCTGGACTGAACTTTAGAAAATTCGTAATAAATCAGGGAACAGACTTAGAGATTTCAAATTTTTACAGTAATAGTTTTTCATGAGGGAAATTTGTTTAGAGTTATTTTCAAGTCGATATTCGGAATATTTCAAGACCTTAAATTTTATTTTCGAGTTTTAGACCACTTTCAAAAATAGGTAAAATTCTTTATTTGATATCAGGTAATAGATGAGCAATAGGAGAGTAGAATCAAATTTGTTTCAGCTCAATAGGAGCAATATTTCGAAAGTTATGGCAATCACATCTTTATGACTCTTTTCTGGCGAAACTATTGAAGTTATGAAATTTTTTATAATAACTTAATTTGACGTTTGTAATAATATCTTGCTACTACCAAAATTTCAGAGAGCTAGGATGATTTTTACTGTCATGATCAAATTAGATTTCGTAACATGTCTGAAACAGATCAGCTATCACATAAAATCCCTGGGAAAATCGAGATAAGGAAGTTCACACGGTCCACTCCTATATATACCCCCTCCAGAACCTGCTCTCGCCCCATTCAAGAAGCAGCAGTTAGTCGGTGTAGACGCATTATGTAGTAAGGTGGCCAGCTCTGGGCTCGTGGCGCGGCAAACTGCTAGTTTGTTAACATCGGTTGAATTTTTGTTATCATGGGTGAAGTTTTATTCTGAAGAACTCTTGAAGTAAAGAAATAATGGTAGCGTGGGGTTCGGTCATGCTTGAATGGTAAGTCGAATCTAGGAATTAGTTTTGGAAAGGTTGTCTGATTGCCTGTGCAGTTTTCTGACTTTGTAACGTTTTTGAAGAATGTACTCATCATACCAGAACTGAATAATCATCATTGAACTATGACCTTTCCTTAGTTTCTTGGTTTTTTTTTTTTTTTTTTTTTTTTTAAACAGTTTAACGTCCCTTTTTAACAACGTGGTCTTTAGAGACGGGAAAGGATGGGGGCAAGGAATGGGAAGGAATTCGGCCATGGCCTTTTGAAGGAAGCATCCCGGCATTCACCTGGAGTGATTTGGGGAAACCATGGAAAACCCAAATCTGGATGCCCGGACGGGGATTCGAACCGCCGTCCTCCCGAATGCGAGGCCAGAACGCTATCCGTTACACCACCACGCTCGGTGGGTTTCTTGGTTAAAACTACGGTGGCGACTGTGTTAAAGCTAAGTCAGAACTGTATCACCTTAGGTTTGCACGATCACAGTTAAGATTCAAGTTTATGCACCACCCCACCATAAGCTTGTTGTCTTACAGGTTGGAAAGGGGGAGAGGGGATGAATATTCGGAAACCATACGTAGGAAATACTTTTCTGTTTGTTTTAAAGTATAAGTGTACAAATTCTTATCTAAATCTGATAAAAAATGTGGTTTGCCTAAATTATAGCGTAAAAACGTAATGGGGCTGGAAAGAGGGAGAGGGGATGAATATTCGGAAACCATACGTAGGCAGTATTTTTCTGTTTGTTTTAAAGTATAAGTGTACAAATTGTTATCTAAATCGGATAAAAAATGTGGTATTGCCTAAATTATGGGGTGAAAAAATTATGGGCATGGAAAGGGGGCGAGGGGATTAATATTCGGAAACCGTATGTAGGCAGTATGTTTATGCTTGTTTTAAAGTATAAGTGTACAAATTCCTATCTAAATCGGATAAAAAATGTGGTTTTGCCTAAATTATGGGGTGTTATGGGGAATAGGGGGTGACTTTTTGGAATTTTTTTTTTCACAGGAACCTTCGCAGACGCACACTCGAAAACTCTCCAAAGTTTCATTGCAATCTGATAAATGGTATAGGAATGCATAGAAGACGAACAAACCCACAAACATTGATTTTTATATATAAGACTAGCTGACCCGGCAATGCTTCACTATTGCTGGACTTGAGTAGGCACATAGATTAAATGAAAAAATATTTACATATAAATTTTAAACTGCTGTTTCATTCATTTTCAGTTGGAAAGGGTGAGAGGGGATGCGCTTTGGAAAACATGTGCAGGCAGTATTTTTCTGTTTGTTTCAAACTATAAGTGTGCAAATTCTCATGGAAATCTGATGAAATATGTGGTTTTGTCTAAATTATGGGGAGGAGGGGTGGGTTTTTTTAATTTTTTTTGACAGGAACCTTCTCCGCCATCCCGTCGACAACTCACCAAAGCTTCACCGTAAACGGACGAACGGTTTGTGCCTGTTTTTCATTCTAAATTGGTATATGTACACAATACAGACATATTTAAATATACAAAACCAATAAAAGACAGTGATTTTATTTTTGTGTTTGAAATTTAATTTAAGAACGTTTATTCAAGTGCTTTAGCATATACAATATTTTTAGTCTTTCCATCTTTTGCAAGAACAAATAAATTTTCCGGCTGTCCCACTCGTGAGAATGCTACATATAATTGACCATGCGAGAAGCATGGGTTTTCCAGATTTAATCCGCAAATTTGAAGCGATTGACCTTGTGCCTTGTTGATGGTCATTGAAAAAGCAAGGCGAACAGGGAACTGCAGACGCTTGAAATCAAATGGCATATCTGTGGGAATGATGGGAATACGTGGAATCAGCACATCTTCTCCTTTCGACATGCCATTAAGAATTGTCGCCTCAATTACGTTCGGCATCAGTTTTTTCACAGCGAGCCTGGTTCCGTTGCACAAAACTGGTGGATTTATATTGCGTAAAAGAATTATTGGTGCACCAATTTTTAATGACAGTCTGTGCGGTGGCACACCAGATAGATCCAACAAATTTAAAAACTCAACTGGATAATTTAAAATCTCGTCTGCATTCATGAGGCTGTCAATCGATTTGTAGGTGACAGAACTACCCGGAATTTGTTCATTGATTACGTAGTTGATTGTATTTACATCGATGTTTTTTGCTGCCAAAATAGCACGTTCACAAAGCCATTGGTGATTTTTGTAATTAGTGGAAATTTCCGGGAAAGCTTTTAGAATTAGTTGTTTGATGGATGGAACAATGACACAGAAGTTCACTGGAAATGAAATGTGTTTTGTATTGGCGTCAATTGGTACTTCTCCATTACCGATTTCCAATAGTTGTTTTGAAAATATGGTTGACGCATTGCGCTGCAGATGTACGCGCATATTGACCTTTAATGTGAGTTTCTGCACATGTTTCCAAAGATGCGATGCTTTGAGGCAAGCGTTGAGCTCATCGGCTGGTGTTGATTTTGGTATGACTGGTAGAGTCTGTCTGAAATCACCTGCTAATAAAATGAGAGCTCCACCGAATGGGTTTGCATTTGCTCGTAGATCTTTAAGAGTTCGGTCAAGTGCTTCAAGCGATTTCTTGTGGGCCATCGTGCACTCATCCCAGACAATCAGTTTGCAAGTTTGGAGCACTTTCGCCATACCAGAACCTTTAGAAATATTGCATGATTGAGTTACGGCAAATTGCATGTTCAATGGCAATTTGAGCGCCGAATGCGCTGTTCGTCCACCATCCAATAAGGTAGCCGCAATACCTGATGAGGCAAGGGCCAAAGCAATTTCATTTTGAGAGCGAATATGCGCTAGCAGCAAACTGATAAGGAACGTTTTTCCTGTACCACCAGGCGCATCCAGGAAGAACAGACCACCTCTACCATTGGCCACCGCATTTATGATTGTGTCGTAGACCAGTCTTTGATCTGCAACTAAGAGTGGTTTATTTGTTTCGACATATGCACGCAAGGCATCAGCACTGAATTGTTTTTCTCTCAATAAATCTCGATCAGGAAGGTCATACGCAGAACGTTGTGGTGCGACCATGCCAAGTTGAATGAGTGTTTTATTGTTGATGGTTAAGCATATCTCTTCGATTTCTATCAGAGCTTCATTGAAAATGTTGTCTGAAAATGGAATGGTGTAATCTTTGCTGATGGTACGAATTCGGTGCAAAATGTCTTCGCTTAAGTCTTCTCTGAATTTTTCCCACAGGGTTTTAGGGCTGGATGGCGAACATGTGGTCAAAATGATAGCTAATAATGTTCGTATTTGTCGTGGATGACTACTGACACAGGCGTCCATCAGTGCAATTTCCCAGTGTTGGTCACTTTCCAGTAAATTAAGTTTTAGGCAAGCTTCTCTGTATGTGTGGCATTCTACGCCATCAACCGTTCTCAAATTTGCGAACGAAGTTGGACCTTTGACATTAGTAAGCAACATTCTCAGAAAGTAGCATTCGCATTATTTGGATGTACTGTGTAAATACGGCCCAATGCGTCAGACGAATACAGATTTTGATAGCCTTCAACTCGCAGTGCCTTGTTTACGCCGTTGGAATCTTTCGATGTGGTATTCCATGTATAGTACTTTGGTACTTCTGCGTACAGTAATGTTTTAGCGAATACATCTTCTTCGCACAGGGTAAAAAATGCTGTTAGTGTTGTGTGCGCTGGTGCAGCAGCAACATTTCGTGCATTCTCTTCCGTGAAATAGACTCTTGTCCATTTTCTAAGTGAACACTGAGATGAACAACTGTAGGATGCCGACTGTGAATTGGGAAACTCAAAATTCGCCATACAGCCTCATTGCTGCTTATATATCGACCTGTCTGAAATTGAACCACTTCATCCAAGCGCGCGTCGGGATTGTCTACACTGAATACTGCCATATCGGAGCCCTTGTTAACATATTTGCATATGTACTTTATTGATTTGACAGAATTACAGTATTCCACGTTAATGTGCGCTTTAAATGTTTTTGATAACAAAGGCGAATATGGCACAATCCATCTATTGTCGATTTCAACTTCAACAGTTCTCATTTTGATAGTAGCCGTGCGACCTCCATCATACGGTTTGCGTCGTCTGTATTGTGGATAACCGTCATCACCACAGCGAGTTTCACGAATAAATTGTCTGGGATACTTTTTTGTGCATCTGTTATCTGCCATGCCATGGGGATTGTTGGTTTGTAGCACCACATGGTCCATGTACCATGTTTTTGGTGACAATATCGAATAGTAATCTATCTTCTTCAGGATCTGGTATTTCTGCACAAATTACATCATCAATGGAAGCTGGATGTATTTTAGTTTTGAGCCATATGAGAAATGTGTGCCATGAGGAAGGCCTCTCCTTCTGCCATTCAATGGAATACATCCAGCATCTGGTTTCACCATAAAACGTGATGCTTCACAATCAGATCCAACAGTTTCAGTGAGTTTCTGCTTGAAAATTTCGTGCAGTTAAATCGTGTCGATCGGCTGGAGTTTGACCGGGAAGTAGAAGCTCTTTTATCTCGTCCCATGCTGGATTGCATGTGAAAGTGATAAAAAAATCTGGACGTCCGTATGAACGCACCATATGTCATGGCGTCCTTGGGCAATATTCATGCATGTGTCGTGGACTGCCAGTGAAGGTTGCTGGAAGTATAAACCATTTTGCCAATGTCTCTGACGTTTCCGTCGTTAGCAATCGCATCTCGTAAATGAATGTACTCCTCCGAGCGCAAAGACTTTTGATTAAGTCGAATGAAGAGAAGTCGCTCAGCTTCAATTTTAGCGTACATGTCAACCACGTACTGGTGAAATAGTTGACGATATTGTAGAATGTAATTTGTTCCGTTTTGAGGTATCATTATACGGTACGAATAATAATTCATTGCTGATACTCTTTTATTAAGTTGTTCACCTGCAATAAGAAATAAAATGAATGATAAGATAAATGCAAATGTGAGTTAAGAACGTATGATTATTTCTTACATATATGGAGTATGTGCAAAATAAGAATAAATTTAATTACCTGTAGCTGGATTAGTTTTGCCATAATATTGAAGTGATATCCGTCCTGCCCCTCCCAAAAAATTATGGATACTGTAATGCATCGTAAGAACGGTGTGTTTCCGCGACACGTACGATAGTGTTGTTTCGTCGCTGAAGAATTATATCCCGCGAATCACGTTCTTCTCCAACTATAACAATCGCTACTTCATTGATGGTAGGTGCATTGTAACGTCTGGCATGCTGTCCGATTGGTGTTTTGTCGGCTCTTATATGGATTGCGTAGTTATCCGCCGGCAAGTTATCAATTGCAGTTTTGAACAATTTTATAAGGGCGTTGTGTTGGTGCAGAAGACTTTGCAAAGTTGATATAATATGCCATTTCGTGCCTGGAATCATAATTGCATCGCTGATCAACTTGCAAATCATCGTCACCCATGAAGTATATTTGTACAAATTATGTTCAGCATCGGGCACTGGTAGAAGTGATCCTATGCGATGATATATTTGTCCTTGAATTTTGAAAGTTGGCAAATATTGGTCTTGGAATATTTTATCGGCTCCAAAGGATGTCATTTGAAAAGCCGAATTATATTTGCGAATATTTTGTAAAAAGTGCTTAGAATCGATATAGTTTCCCAAGAGCAATGAGAACAGTGGTTCGGGGCGGTGGACTCAAAGTCGGAAGTCTAACTTTGCCATTCGCGCAGCACATTCCAGGTGTTTCATTGTTAAACTTCCGTGCACCGCAATGTCCACAAAGGTTATCCATTTTACCAATTTGTACACTTGGATGTAGACTGTAATCGTAGTTAACATTATACTGGAACGCAGCAAGATTCAAGTCAAAATGCACGGTTCGTCGAGTTCGAGCAGCTCGTACACGTTCTGCTTCCACCCTTGCTGTTCGTTGCTCTTCCGATTCCAAGGCACGCGATCGAGCAGCTCGTACACGTTCCTGCTACCACTCTTGCAGTTCGTTGCTCTTCCGATTCTGATGCACGCGACTGAGCAACTCGTAAACGATCTGCCTCGTTGCTTTCTTGTTGTTCCTTGCTTGTTTGAGATGCACGTAAACGCTTTTTGTTTCGTGCTCCGCTGGTAGATCTTCCAATCGATGTGCGCTTAGGAGGCATGATTATTTTGACAGATAATGCAACAACAACTGCGAACAAAACAACAGTATTCGTAACTAATGTATATAGTTTAACACTTGAACGTCTTGCTTCTGGTTCCTCACTTGTTTGAGAAGCTATAGTTGAACTGATTCTGGTACACGCAATAGGCTATTTCATTAATTTCTGAAAACAATATCAGTTTATATAATCATGTTGAAGGAACCCGCAAAAAGTGCTTTCATTTAATTCCGTTAGATATTTCTACAGAAAATTACAAACAAAAATACGCCATTTAAATTTGGCGGGAACAGGCTTTAACACGTCACACCAATGTATCCAAAGATGCAAGTCAAAGTTATCCGTTGAGTAGTTAGCGCTAATCTATTTATGTTATTTTTTAAGAACGTATTTCTTAAAATAAACTTAGTTACAAATGGTGTGCAGTGCCAGAGTACAGAAATACGTCAATAAAGATAGGGACGCGTCATAAATTAAACGCCCTGTATATATTACGTAAAAACTGATTACAACTTGCTCGCAGAAATCATGATATAGTGGATAATTCAGTTGTTTCATTCTGTGAATACCACTTCGATGTAGTAAACATTTACTATTAATAACTTACAATGTAGACAAAATATTTAAATGATTTCATAATACTGCTGTTGTCAGTGGCAAGACGTAACATTTTCAAGCAATAATTCAATTCTAATACAGCCTGGACCAAATTTTTCAGGCAGAAATTAGGTTTTAATACAGCCAGGGCCAGCAAGACATCGTTAAATACACTTGGAAAAATATTTCTAACGTTGTCTAGCATTTAAATGCTGCAGTAATAAGACGCCAATTCATTGAGGAATCGCGATCTCCAGTAATCCCCTACTAACTTAACCTAACTTCACATCATCATCAAAACAACGCAAATTACAATTTGATTATGAATTCTTGTAGAACTCGACTAAATAAATCGAAAATAAATAATATAATTTTTGATATCTCGCTTTGTTTTCGAGTTTTAGCATGTTAAAAATCAGTTATAGGTAGTATATTACTCCATGTACTTTTGGCGACGTTTCTTCTGACCCAGGCCGTATTTCAACCATTATAACATTCAATAGGAGAAAGTAAAACATGTATAGGTAATTTACGCCGCGAATATATAGTGGTATTGGGAATTTTTATTCAGGTCCAGGCCGGATTTCACCCTAACCTCCACAATTCTGACATACAATACGCCGAGAACTAAGCTAGATATCAAGAAAATGTATCATTTGTTTTTGATTTGTCTCGTCGAGTTACATTATGGGGAAGAGGGATGGGTTTTTAAATTTGTTTTTTGACAGGAACCATTTTTGCCTAAATTATAGGGTAAAACGTAATGGGGTTGGAAAGGGGGAGAGGGGATTAATATTAGGAAACCATACGTAGGCAGTATTTTTCTGTTTGTTTCAAAGTATAAGTATTCAAATTTTTATCTAAATCGGATATAAAATGTGGTTTGCCTAAATTATGGGGTGAAAACGTAATGGGGTTGAAAAGGGGAGAGGGAATTAATATTAGGAAACCATACGTAGGCAGTATTTTTCTGTTTGTTTCAAAGTATAAGTATACAAATTTTTATCTAAATCGGATATAAAATGTGGTTTGCCTAAATTATGGGGTGAAAACGTAATGGGTTGGAAAGGGGGAGAAGGGATGAATATTCGGAAACCATACGCAGGCAGTATTTTTCTGTTTGTTTTAAAGTATAAGTGTACAAATTCTTATCTAAATCCGATAAAAAATGTGGTTTGCCTAAATTATGGGGTGAAAACGTAATGGGGTTGGAAAGGGGAGAGGGGATGAATATTCGGGAACCATATGTTGGCAGTATTTTTCTGTTTGGTTTAAAGTATAAGTGTACAAATTGTTATCTAAATCGGATAAAAAATGTGGTATTGCCTAAAGTATGGGGGTGGATATGGGGCGAGGGGATTAATATTCGGAAACCGTATGTAGGCAGTATTTTTATGTTTGTTTTAAAGTATAAGTGTACAAATTCCTATATAAATCGGATAAAAAATTTGGTTTTGCCTAAACTATGGGGTGTTATGGGGAATAGGGGGCGACTTTTTGGAATTTTTTTTTTCGCAGGAAACTTCGCAGGCGCACACTGAAAACTCTCCAAAGTTTCATTGCAATCTGATAAATGGTACAGGAACGCATAGAAGACGAACATACAAACAAACAAACATTGATTTTTATATATAAGATTACTAGGCAAGATCCCCTGTGGTGTAATACGATGGCCCAAAAATTCAACCTCTTTTTGCAAAAATGTACATTTCTTTAACTTAATAGTCGTACCCCCCTTTCTCAATGCTTCTAAAACTTTTCTAAGTAGCATCCAATGTTCCTCAAGTGTTTCTGACATCATAAGAATATCGTCTACATATATCTCTACTTGTTCAAGCAGTTCCTTTCCTAAAACACTATCCAAAGCACGAATAAAGGTAGGCACCTAAAATTTTACCCAAATGGTAAAACTCGAAAATTATAACAACTGCCATCAAATAGATAGGCAGTGTATTTCCGGGATTCTTCTGAAAGCGGGACTTGCCAATAGGACGCAGTCAGATCGATAGACGAAATATATCTTTTACCTTTAAACCTGTGCAACAACTCACTGATAGGGGATTATGATCCCGTTCTGTTACTAAATGCTTGTTTAATGTGCGAGCATCCAGCACTAGTCGCACAGAATTGTCCGGTTTTATTACAACAACCAAAGGATTATTGTGAGCACTCCTTGACCTCTCTATTACCCCCCACACCAACATTCGATTTATCTCCTTATTCACTTCATCTCTTTTGGTCAAAGGGATTGGATATGGCTTAATAAAGAAAGGCTCTTTGTCCTATCCCAGATTGGAAGCCACTTAACTTTTGGCCACAACCTGAAATATTGAGGACACGGGTTCGATACCTGAGGCAAGGAGCGGCTCTCGCCAAAGGATTTTGGATGGAAAGTAGGCAGGCAAACTCACGCTAGAAATGACAAAGCCAATTCCAGAACATTGGAGTTTAATAACTTCAACCTAGTCTACAGACAGTTTGAAATAGGTTGTTAGGAAATGCTAGGTGCGGGAGAGAAAGTTACTGCTTCCCCAAGTCAGATCCGCTGGTCAACTACGGCAGCATTAATACGCAGCAGTACAGCGATGCAAACTGTACAGCACTACGTAGCAACTTGATGGTACTGGCCCCTCCCTGTGGTCTCCGTGATCCTTTATACTAGGTCAAAACAGTTAACCTCGTGTCACTTGGCTGAATCTTATTTAACCATGAACAGCAGCACGCCTGCTCGACCAGTTTGGTTGTAACGAAAACCAATGGGTGACACAAACTCTTATTTACATGATACTCCTTTTCCATCTGACCCCTGACGGTAGCGCGCCTTCCTATAAGGTCTATTTATCCCCAACCGACCATGCTCTGCATCTGACCCTATCTGCAGCGCGCCTTCCTATACGGTCTATTGATTCCAAATGACCGTTGCACCCCAACGCGTCTGCCCGCTTGGCTGTCCAACACGTGTGGCCAACACAGCGTAGGCAATGCACAGGCTACATCTAAATATCTTTTTAACAATTATATTTTACTTTAATATTGAGTATATTACACCTCCCTTCCCGGAGAAATTGATGCAACATACCAGTTGCAGCAATTTTTGCTATTCTGGATCTGACTGTCTTTAACTTCCTCTCCATTCCTATGTCTATGTTAGTTGACATCATTACATCATGTTTATGCATATTTTCAACAATTAAATTCAATAGATAAGTATTTTTCATTAACATATTGTTTCCTCATTTCACAATTCAGTTACTACATAATTTTACTGATATCATATAGGTGAAATTTCTCATTAATTAAATTCAATCTTAACTATTCACATTATCAGCTGATTCTAAGATATTATTGAACCTTAAATTCATTACAATCCTCACTTCACTACATCATTATAATTAATACTAATTTACGTTACCTTTACTAAGCTATAATAAAATACATTTATGTTTTGACAGTACTATTCACCTTTTGTCACTTCTTTTAGCTATTGTTGTATCTTCTTTTGAAAAACCGTGATGGCAATGCTTTCGTCGCCTTTTTTAGTTCTACTGAAAATAACTCTTTCATCCTCCATACTGGAGTTTGACCTTCGACTACCACTGAGTCGTGACTCTCTACAATTATTTACTATTGTAGTTCTGACACAAACTTTCCCACAACAGTCGTCATCCATATACTTTTTAGTATACCTGAAACACTCTCTGCAACACTTGCAGTAGCGGCAACAACAACAAGTTACTAAAATGAATACAATTATACATCCTGCATAAGATGCAAAAGATACACCAAAAGCAAAAGGTTCTCTTGCCTCTTTTTCTTGCCTCTCTATTTCTATTTCCAAGTCTTTTATTTTATGACCCGCAATCTTTAAGTCATCTAACTGCATTGCCACACGTTCTAAAGGTAATTTAACTTGTAACAATTCAGATACATTGTGTTTTTTATCATTTATTATACAACAATCTATATCTATAGTTAAATTTGGGATAACGTCCTTGCTACTGACATTACTTCTGATTACATATTCTGATTGTATAAATACTCTGGTACCATAGCCTTTGCATTGTGTATAAAACTTTATCTTTCCTAAACCTTTTAAGACAATGTCTGTTGGAGCACCTCCTCCACACAGAACTGTAAGACCTTCTTCTCTGGGAGTCAGATACAACCATTCATTATGCCCGAGATGCGTCCATAAGCTTTGATTTAAATGCACTACTTTCTTTATACAATCAGTCGGTATTTCTCCTGACTGGTTGTAACAGCTTAGCTTCGCATTCTTCGTGATCATAAGTAGATAGCAAAATGAATGTTTGTTTACAAATACGATTGTCCTGATCCAACAGTTTGCACTCCAATTTATCAAAATTTAACTTAGCATAATGTCTCTTAGCATCATCAATGAACAATAATTCTTTTTCTGGTTGAATATAGACATAACTCCCTGGTGAGGTCTTTATCTCCATTGGCAATGGAATTACCTTGTACAAATTAAAAATATTATTATCTATTAAAGGTACATGAATAACGTAACCAAGGACGTTTCCCGACAAAAATACGTCTAAGTCAATAAGCTTAAGTAATAAATATCCATAGGCCTCAGTTAGTGGAACTGGAAATTTTAAATCTCTTAGATCATCACGAATCAACTTTAAGTAATTCACAATTTGAACTGGGTTTATGATGTGTGGCTCAAGGATTCCCTTTCTGTGCATTTACAATGGCAGTTATCACTAATTCATAATCCCTTTCAATTTCTTCGAAAATTAAAGTAAGCTGGATCAAGTGTTCATTAATTGCTAATAGAGTCGCTATACGCTGGATTGTTGCGTCATTAGTTTGCACATAGTCGAGAACATAACGCTCTATCTTTTCATCCCTTCTGCTAGTATCTTTTCATTTTGGACGACACTAGACATCGTATTATTAATTCCCATTCAAAGTAGTTTTTACAACAGCTACCTGTTCCTTCGTTAATTTCAATAGTTGCATTTGCTTGCCCTCCATGTCATCTATTTTTGATTTGAAATACGTTGCGTCTGCTGCACTTAGTGTTCCAAAAAGTACCTTGCTGATTTCTCCGACAAAATCGAAAAGACCTCTCTTTTTCCTACTTTCATGTCTAGTCAACTGAGATATTAAACTTTGTGCGTCTTTTATTCTAGCTACATGCCTATCAATGTGTTGTTCGATTCTAACACATTCTTCATTACTTATGTTTAGGTGGAACAATTTACTTCGACAAAATTCTATCGACAATTGTGCATAGGTCTCTGCCTGTATGAACTTTTTCATTATATCTTCCAGTTTCACGTAACTTACAACCTTCCATGTGGTACTGTACAGTCTAGCCTTACCCAAATTATCATAATATAAACCCGGAGAAGAACTTATCTTCTGCACTTGGAAATCTTCCCATGCTGAACTTCCCGTTAGTATTATTAAAAGTCCCAACACAATCTTCATGAGTACCATGGCCTGCAATTAAAAAATTCTTTTAATCTATTTGCGTGTACTTTTACTTATCTTATTTCTTTTTGTCTTAAGCATAACATTTGGTCCTTCTGTTTTCAGAACTTCGTAAGGCCCTATCCATTGTGAATCTAACTTCTTTGAACGCCCTCTTCTTACAGACTCGTCATGCAATAAAACCTTATCACCTGGTTTAAACAATTTTGAGTTTTCATTTCTGTCATAGTACTTTTTATTCGTCTCCTTACTCTTGTGTAGATGTTCCCTAGCTATTTCATGTAACGATTGCATTTTACTCTTTAACTCTTTAACATAGTCATCATAACAATACAAAACTTCTGTAGGTTCTTTTTGTAATATACCTGGAATATTTGCCTTTCTCCCAAACAAAAGTTCATGAGGTGTGAATCCCGTACTACTATGAGGTGTTGTGTTGAATACGAAAATTGAATACTGAATCCAATCATCCCAATTTCTTTGATCTTTAGCAATGAAATGTCGCAGATATTCTACTAATGTTCTGTGACTTCTTTCAAGAGCACCGTTACTTTCCGGATGGTACGCACTAGTTTTGATTTTCTGAATCTTCAAGATTTTACACACCCTTTTAAATACGTCACTCATGAAATTCGAAGCCCTGATCTGTCAAAAGAACAGACGGTATCCCGTACCTAAGAATTATTTCTTCCACAAACTTTCGTGCAACGGTATCAGCATCTTGCTGTTCAATTGGTACTGCTAAGGTATACTTAGACAATTCATCTTGAAAAGTTAGAATGTATCTATTACCCTTATCGCTAATACTTAGAGGACCGACTATGTCCATACAACATTTTTCAAATACATGCTCAGGTGTGCGAGTTATCTCTAGCGGCATTTTGGTTTTGTTCTGTGTAATCTTATTCTTTTGACAAGTCTCACAGTGTCTGATATAATTTTCAATGTCTCGTTTCATTCCCGGCCATTGCTTATACTCTTTCACCTTCTCGTACGTCCTCGTCATTCCCTGATGACCACCTAAAGGCACGTCATGACTCTCCTTTAAAATCTGCTCTTTTTCCTCCAAACTAATTTCAGCTGGTGTCTCTTTAAATTTACTTTCATCGGAATTTTGACCTACTACTTCATTCTCCTGACTCTGTACATTAACTTCCCGTATACGGCTTAGCGCATCGGCATTCGTATTTAACTTTCCTCGTTTATACACCACAGTGTATTCGTACTCTTCGAGTTTAAGTCTCCATTTTATTAACCTAGAACTCGGATCTTTAACACTGAATATCCACGTAAGGGGTTGATGATCTGTTACAATAGTGAATTTTCTACCATACACGTATGGTCTAAATTGTTTAACTGCCCAGACAATTGCTAACAATTCTTTTTCCGTCGTTGAGTAATTCTGTTCTGCTTTGTTTAATGTTCTAGATGCGTATGCTATTGGCAAATCTTTTCCAATTGATTTACCTTGCGATAACACAGCTCCAATTGCAAATTTACTTGCGTCTGTGGTAACTATGAACGGAGATCCAAAATCTGGATATTGCAGTAATGGAGGATTGATTAATAAATCCTTTAATTCCTGAAAAGCCTTTTCCTGGGATTCTTCCCAAATATAATCTTGCCCTTTAACTAGTAATTCATGTAAAGGTTTTGCAATTTTACTGTAATTAGGCATGAAACGTCGGTAATATCCTGATAACCCTAGAAATCCCTTAAGCTCTTTCGTAGTCCTTTGGCTGTGGAAAATTCTTCACTTTATCAACTTTAACTGGATCCGGTTTTATACCCTCATCTGTGATTATGTGTCCTAAGTACGCAACCTGCGTCCTAAGAAACTCGCACTTATCCAATTGAAGTTTCAAATTGTTTTCCCTTAACCTTTGGAAAATCTCAGTAAGTCTGTCATTGTGTTCTTTCAATGTTGTTGCGAAAACGATTACATCGTCAAGATATATAAAGCATTTGATACCTTGCAAACCTGTTAAAATACTATTCATCAGCCTTTGGAAACATCCTGGTGCTCCCTTTAATCCCATAGGCATTCTTCTGTATTCGTAATGATTGAAATTTGAGCTAAAGGCGGTTTTTCTCCCTGTCTTTCTCATCCATAAGAATCTGATAATAACCACTAGCTAAATCGAGTGTTGAGAAATATTTAGCTTTGCCTAGACGATCTAGAATATCCGAAATGTTAGGAAGAGGAAATGCATCTCCTACTGTAATCTCGTTTAATTTCCTATAGTCTACGACAACTCTCCATTTTTGTTTCCCACTAGCATCTAGTTTCTTGGGTATAAGTAACAATGGTGAATTCCAAGCACTTTTACTCGGTACTATTATATCATCATCTAACATTTTGTCAATTTGTTCTTGCAAGATCACCCGCTGCGCTTCTGGTATTCGGTATGGCCTTGTATTGATAATTCTCCCTTGTGCTTCCGGTACTATAGGTATCTCATGTTTTATGACGTCTGTATGCGTAAGTTTATCTCCTGGCAGAAAAAATATATCATTAAACTCTGCACAAATTTTAAACAACTCGGATTTTTCTTCCGGATTCAAATGCTCTGTTCGCAATTGCTTCTTAAGTTCTTTAACCCTTGAATCAAACTCTAACTGTGGTTTTTGTTTCATTGTTCTTACTTTGTATGTGTCCACTGTTGTACCTTCTGGGACTGTTTCAACTTTAATTTTAGCACCCTCAAGTGTAACCTCATTTTCTGAAGTATTAGTTACGCTAATTAGACAAGATCCATTCTCTATACTTACAAGAGCATCTGGTATATAAATATTTGGTACTAGTTCTGTTTTATACACTGTTCCTTCGGTTAAGCCTGGTTCACTATCTACCAGTAACCTAAGAATTCTTTCTTCCCTTGGACCCACCTTTGTCCTTTCATTTATCTGTAAGCTAGGTTCATCCTCTGCAGACATAGCAACCGTTTCTTTCTGTATACTTAGGGACATATTCTTATAGTTCAAAATTGCCTTCTGTTTTCTAAAGAAATCTCTTCCCACTAACCCATTATATGGAATGTCTAAATCCATTCTTATAACATGAAATTTATGCTCAATATTAATTTTTCCAATGGTTAAACTTAGATTTACTGTTCCAAATGTAGTGACCACTTCTTCAGCTATACCTTTTATATTTACCTTTTCATTTTTATTTAACGGCACATTATCTTTTAAGTAATCTTTAAGAATAAGACTTGTTTGAGCTCCAGTATCCACTAATAACTTAACCTTATTATGTAAGCATTCGTCACAGGGTAAATTTAAAACTTCATTTTTTATTTGGCGGTTTACGGCCAGCTTTGGACCCATACGGACGTGGACTAACCGCCATTGTTCGTCCGCTAACAGTTTCCCGATCGGCTTCCCACCGAACTACTTGCAGCTTTAGTGCGACATTCGTTCGCATAGTGCCCCTTTTTCTGACACTTAAAACAGATAATGTGGCTCACGTCCCGTGACCTACATTTTTCCTCTGTGTGCCCACGCTTGTGACACTTTTTACAATATTCCTCATCAACAACTGGTACTCGACGTACCTTATTTTCCTTCTTCCTACACTCTCTTTGTGAGTGCCCTATTTTTCCACAACTGAAACATTTCAACACACGGTCGGCAACCTTTCGTGGTTCCTCCGTCCGCCTATAACTTCTTTCAGCCATAGACAAAATCGCGCTCTCTTCTTGAAGAGCTAACTCAATCGCTTCCGGTAGGCGAATACTCTCTCCTCGACTTCTCACAATTGTCTGAATACGATCGTTTGATAGTCCCTGAATAAAGCACGCCCTACCAAGCAAATACACGAGGTTTACTGCCCCCGCTAACATATCATCACTGCAGACCCTTCTGACAGCTTCTCTAAAATCGCGCTGCATTTCGTCTATACGACTACCCCACGAAGCTACACTTTCAGATTTTCCCTGTCTAGCTTGAAACATTTTGCAAGCATAAAAGTCAATTGTTCTTTTACTGGAGTAATTTTCCTCTAAAATTTCTTTTACCTCAGGCCATGTATTAGTTGCATCCCTAACCATAAGCCTGGAACGCGCATCCCCTGTAATTTTAGCTTTAACAAATCGCAAAAGCAATCCTTGATCTGCCTTACACACAGACTCAAAAGCCACATCAACATTGTCAATAAATTCCCTTAACTTCCGTTTGTCGCCATCAAACGGCTGAGAAATTAATTTAAGAGCTTCTGACACACTAATGTATGACACTTCCTCTGGCCCTTCGTTTGACCCTTCACTTGTGTCAACACTCATTTTGAAAGAGGGTTAAAAAGCAACTACCAAAAGGTTAGACAAACAAATATCAAACAGTTCCAACTAACTGAGACTTACTTTTAGCTGTCTCGTCGAGTTGCTGCTGTGTCTGCCTCGGTGTCTTCCCGCTGACGTCGTCTTGTCCACTGGACCGAAGTCGATTTTCCGAAGGCGACTGTGATCTGCGCCCGGTTCACCTCAACTCTGGCAGCGACCGGCTCTCCAGGCTCTCCAATTGTTTGCAGCCAGCCTCCCACAGGCTGTGAGCGTATATTTGCAGCCAACCTTCCCAAGGTTGTGAACGTATCTTGCAGCCAACCTCTCACAGGTTGTGACTTTTCGACGAGTTGTATCGACAGCTAGTAGCCGTAGCAATCAACTGGATGGCCAGTCCTGACTGGGTACCGCAGAACTTCAACCTAACAGTGGCTGTCGCCAGTCGTGGCGAAAATTAGCCAAAGGGAATACCTACGTGTGCTAATGCTAGCACAAACTTTGGGTGTCTATTTTATTTTAAACAGACTAACCCCACACACACCTGACACCATTTAATTTTTATGTCCTATCCCAGATTGGAAGCCACTTAACTTTTGGCCACAACCTGAAATATTGAGGACACGGGTTCGATACCTGAGGCAAGGAGCGGCTCTCGCCAAAGGATTTTGGATGGAAAGTAGGCAGGCAAACTCACGCTAGAAATGACAAAGCCAATTCCAGAACATTGGAGTTTAATAACTTCAAACTAGTCTACAGACAGTTTGAAATAGGTTGTTAGGAAATGCTAGGTGCGGGAGAGAAAGTTACTGCTTCCCCAAGTCAGATCCGCTGGTCAACTACGGCAGCATTAATACGCAGCAGTACAGCGATGCAAACTGTACAGCACTACGTAGCAACTTGATGGTACTGGCCCCCCCCCTGTGGTCTCCGTGATCCTTTATACTAGGTCAAAACAATTAACCTCGTGTCACTCGGCTGAATCTTATTTAACCATGAACAGCAGCACGCCTGCTCGACCAGTGTGGTTGTAAGCAAAACCAATGGGTGACACAAACTCTTATTTACATGATACTCCTTTTCCATCTGACCCCGACGGTAGCGTGCCTTCCTATAAGGTCTATTTATCCCCAACAGACCATGCTCTGTATCTGACCCTATCTGCAGCGCGCCTTCCTATACGGTCTATTGATTCCAAATGACCGTTGCACCCCAACGCGTCTGCCCGCTTGGCTGTCCAACACGTGTGGCCAACACAGCGTAGGCAATACACAGGCTACATCTAAATATCTTTTTAACAATTATATTTTACTTTAATATTGAGTATATTACATCTTCAGACTTTACAGTAAGCTTGCACTCATAATTTTTGATCAGACCTGGTTTGTCAGAAAATACGTCCCTATATTCTTCAATTAGACATTTCAGCGTTTCTTGTTGGTCTGACGGCAATAGTTTCATACTGTTTGGGTAATAAATAACGTTTCCTTCGCTTATCTCTTGACCTTCAATCAGACTATTAATCTCATTACTCTGCCTTAACACATTTACACAAATCTGTGGTAATAGTTCATCACAAACTCTAGCTACACCAGCATTCTTATATTTAACCCTCACATGATCTACTTCTTGTATGCCTTTCGAAACAGTCTTCTCAAAATCAACCCAGTATTCCCCACTGTTTAATTTAATCCGTAAGTTACCTTCTCCACAGTCTACCAAAGCCTTTACTTTTGTAAGCCAATCCATGCCTAAAATGCAATTAACATTACACTTAGAGACTACATACATGGGTATTTCTACATTTACAGTCCCCACACACCCTTCCATCAACA
>JARYHS010008074.1:135046215-135129955 GCA_031002005.1 Vandiemenella viatica
ATAGCCAGAATAGTGTGTACTTTTAAAACCCAGTCATTGAGATATTTTAATCGCTTGATTAATTAAATCGAAGCCGAACGTTGGGCTAGCCAATTGTGGCGGTTTAGCGTGGGTGGCGAGGTAAGGGTGAAAACCTTTTACTTCTTTTTTTTATGATTAAAAGAAACCTTAGGCCGCTAATTTATTTGGTACTCAAATGGCGTACAGGCGAGGCTTATTATCGTTAACATTGACACATTGAAATATGATAAAAAGAACTATGCAAAGCCTCTTCTTACAATTGCCAACACATGTTAACAATAAACAAAATCATCAAAACACAACCACCTGTAAATTAATCTTGAAATAAACTCCCAATGTTAATTTGCAAGCAAGAAAGCTACACACTTGATTTGTTTAAATGAAAGCTCCCGTCACAATGATCGGGAACCATAAATCAAACACAGTATTGGCATCAACTGTATTCAATCTCAAATGCCGGGCGCCAGGATAATTTATATTATCCACCAAGTGTGGCTTCCAGAAAGTCTGCCCCAGCTAGCTCAATATTTGGGGGTGCGAGAACTCCTAATCATTCAGTGGCCGTTACAGGGCTGTACTCAATGACCGAATAAAAGTACCACACTGCACTTGTAGGATGATTACCGTGACGGCGATGTATTTCCCGCGACGGCGGAAGTACTATAGCCCCTTGGCTATAGCGGACAAAGCACCACGTCCGTGCAAACGCAATGGATGCGTGCACAGTGACCTCACTGTACAACACGCTTATTAACCCTCAGGTTCGAAGCCAAGAGCGATCTCCAGCTTCGGCAGATCCGCTCCTTCTCCTCTGAAGGCTCGGAACCAAGTCCTCTCTCCAGCATCCGCCGGAAAAAGCCTCCTCTTACACTCGTGGTGTACATGGAAAAAAATACACCATCGTTACAAAATGCAAAGGAACGTCTCTGTCGATTGGTTCTGCCATTTTTAAGCTCCTCCCTTCGGCTGTCACGATAGGCGAACCTTGTCTTCCTCGACTCGGGTGAACTCGGGATAGCCTCGGACATTTCCGTCACCTGTGACCTCCGAAATTCCCCGTTCGTAAAACTTGGGCTCGGGTAGTTTGTTCACCTTGGTTTACCGTTTCCCCGGAGCTAAGGGATTATACGCCTGACCGACTGCGTGAGAAGGGTAGCTGGTGTCCATTGTTCCTGGCCGCCGCCAGGCTGCCGCGACCTTCTGGCGCGTCTGGCTCACGTGCCACACACACACTGACAACTCTTTCCGATAATTTCTCTCTATTCTTTTATATATATAAATATGCAAAATATATATATAAAAATGTACGGAATGTCCCATTTTTGGTCATTCTGCTACAAGTCGTAAGATAGCTGATGTCATTAGCAGAATGTTTAACGGTGTGTGCTGCATATGAAAACAGTGCCAAACACAGAATTATGTAGAGCTTCACTTGGAGGGGGTACACTTTGATTATCAATAAATGTCAAATTCTCAATTTCTTTAATGTGTACTAATATTTCCTCCACCTAGTAAATAATATAATGAACGTGAATGTATTGGACGCCACGTTCGGTGCTGACTACTGTTAGGATTGTTAATTAAAATACATACATACAGTAAAAAAAAAAAAATTAGGTTCATATAACAAAGCAGTCAATAGAATTTATACTCTGTCACGAACGGCAAATTGTGTTGTGGAAAGTAGCCCAGTACGCTCACACCATGAATAGTGTCTAACGAAATCGTTGCTCGCCCGGAAATAGCGCTGCACTACTCACAGCGCGACCTAATTACTGTACAGCGGTAAAATTTCAATAAATCTGTATCATTTATCAAACAATTATGCTTGTTGCATGTGTAAAAAATAAAACCTGGGGGATTTTCACTTCCACATTGATATTTAAACTCTGTCGAATGTAAATGTGTTTGAGATTCATGTCGTCCTGCTTCTAACATGACACATCGTCAAATACAGAATTAGTTTTAAAAGACTCTCTCCCTGTATTCGCCTGGAGTGATTTCGGGAAGCAACAGAAAACCGAAATCAGGATGAATTAGTTTTGCAGGACTCTTTCCCTGTATTCGCCTGGAGTGATTTCAAGAAGCCACGGAAAACAGAAATCAGGATGGCTGGGTGGGCATTCAAACCCATGTCCTCCTGATATGTGGTACTGTAAACTTGAAATAAGAGGGGCGTCATCGAGAAACTGGTTTTTCTAGCCTTCGAGCTGGTGTAGGCTCTTATGCTTCATACACATTTTTACCGGATTTTAAGACTTGTATCACGCTGTTCTGACAATACAGTATTCGTTGTCTCAGGGTCACTTGAGAGAAACGTCGCAATCTATGTCAAATTAGTCTATGTCACATGGTTAATGCCCAATGAGGACAATTTTTTGTGTTCTGCTAGTGCTGTTCCTGCTCCAAATGTCAGAACATGTTATCAACCGATCTGCTGTTCATCTCTAGAAAATTCATAAAGTTAAAGTATGTATCATAGCCCCAGAACTCGAAAAGCGATTTTTTTCCATACCTTTGTCTGTGAATGAATTCACATGAAAAACAGTGTCAAACAAAGAATTAGATAGAGCTGTGTTCTAATATTTCCCCATATAGTAACTAATATAACGAATGTGAATGCATTGGTGTATGATTACACATTCACATTAATTCCAAGAGCCAGTTTTCGAGAGAAGCAATATACCCAAATTAACTAAAAAATTCTAGTATTTCCAGCATATCAAGCTTTTTCTTGGAGTGATTTCAGGAAACCGAAATCATGATGGCCTGATGTACATTCGAACCCATGTCCTCCCGAAAGCTCACCCCACCACGCTCGGTGCTGACTACTGTTAGGATTGTTAATTAAAATACATACATACAGTAAAAAAAAATTAGGTTCATATAACTTAGCAGTCAATAGAATTGTGTGATTACCATATGTATTCTTTTGCGCTGAAAATAATATGGCGTGTCATACTTGGATGCTCGGGCCTGTAACGTCCTTAATGTTGAAGAAGGTGTACGCTAATTAACGAGCAATACGGAATCGCCGATGATCCGTTATACTCCTGCTGAATTGAGGTCAATGATTTGCACTGTCCGGCTGTGACGTCACACATGGATTGAGGTCACGGGCTGTACACCATGAGCCGCGGTTCGGATCCTGGCACAGACTCCCACCACCTGCCCCGTGACGTCATCGTGTAACGGTGAAAATTCTATAAAACAGGTCTCAATACTACTTTCATTTATTTGAATAATGAATTTTGTTCGTAAATTGCTAATGTCACATAATCTACTATATAATTTCCTAAGCTCACTCACTCACCTCGATAGCTATTGGCTGGAGAACGGTGTCACGTGTCAGCCTTCGCTCGCAAAGTAACAGCGACCAGAGATATCATTAGAAGAAATTCGAGGTTATGTCCACAATTTAATAGCTAAGCAACTGATACCAAATTGATTTCCGTAATAAATTCATTAAGTTTGCTATTCGTAGCATTTCATAGTTAAAAAATATGGATAAACTTTACTGCTGAAAAATCGGGGAACTAATTTTCAGTAACATGTTTCTGAGGCCAAATTTCAATTTAATTAAAACTTTCGCTAATGTTGTTGTTTGACCAAAGTTTATACATTACGATCTATTTGCTGTTTATGAATTTTAGTGACCACTTTCGTTAATGATCTTTGTTCATGTTTGTTATACGTGAGTTATTAGATTATTTAAAGTGGAAATGAGGCCAAATATGTTACCGAATCGAGTATTCTGACAATTCGTTTCTTCTGAGATGCTCAACTGTTGAATAATCTGGAATCTGTATTACGTTCTCTGGCCGTTACAGACACTATGACCAAAAATAACATCATGAATGTTTGCCCAGCCTTAATAAAGAACAACGTGATGCTTTCGGAGCAAACAGTAATTCTTCAAATTTTGCATAGTGCACTTTACGTTGAAATTGTATTTCAGCAAGTTCGAGTCTACGACCTTTGAAACAATTATTCGATAGCGCGATCATGCCTGTCCGTGCTTAATACCTGTGTCTATTAATACTTCTGAGTTCTTCAAGCTCAAAAGATTTTATCCATCATAAGGGTGAAACATAGTCAAGTTAGTATTTGGTTAGATCATGTCAACCTGCCATAATGTTTGAACATAAAAACTGGAATGATACGTAAAAAACGGTCACACTAGTAACTTTATAATGCTCGCCGAGATAATTGGTTCATTTTGTGTGTCTGTAATTATAGTTTGCTGTTGCTGTTGTTCATGCCATCCGTATTGGCTCCGATTGCCATTGTTATTAACATGGGTAAATAACCCTTATACAACTTAAATTTGAGTTAAATAATAAATGGTCAGGTTATGGCAATGTTAGATTTATTTGTGCTGTTATACGATCTTAATGAAAGAACCCTTTTCATTTCAATTAAATTAAAATAATTAATTTTATTACCTGAGATGTTAAAACTAAATTCATATGATTAAATTAAAAGGCTGCCATCACAACAGTTAGCGGTACATTACAATATATTACTATCAATACCATTAAATATTTTTCATCACTCTCTTACAGTTTCTTACTGTCAACTACAGCCATAACATCTTCACCAGGAGCACGCCGTGTAGAAATTCGTTGCCTAAAGGGCACTGGAGAAATATCAAAGAGGCACCGGCCGCGGGGTGTAATAGCCATATGCCATATGGAAGGCACTAAACAGATTAAGAACTGAAGTGTCCCGATGCAGATCTAATATCAAGAAATGGGGTTACACTACTTAAAACTAATTATGGGAATGTGGTGAGCTGCAGGACCCACATCATCTTGTATGCAGGAATCAACCTGAAACCTGCACTATCGACGACCTTTTTAGGGCAAATGAGAAGGCCATCAGGATTGCGGAATTCTGGTAACATTCCATTTAATTGTGTTCTATAGTCCATAAGCTTAATATTAATTAATTTTACTTGTTTTGTTTCAACTTGTAATGTTATGTCCTGGACCCGAGAAATAAAAATAAATATATCGCTATCATTAAATTAAATTTTACTAGATGAATTTACCATTTTAAATGTTAATTGTTTTAACCGATGAGAAATAATTTGGACTTTGTACTTTGACTTTAAGGCCTATAGGGCAAAATCTGAATAACTAAATATATAAATAACTTAAATAGTTGGTTAATAAATTTTTAAGACATATTTGGATATAATTTAGAAGGATTCTATGCCGTGTTTAATTTTGCAATGTTAATTTGTTACATTTATAATTAATCATTCTTAAAAACCTATAATTTAGTCTTTATTTATTTAAAATTTTAATTTTATGATCGGATTCAAAGTTATGTGAAGTTTTCTCTGAAAGAACTACATATGAAAAAGGTACTCCGAAGTAGGAGCCAGTGGAGGAATAAGAATGCATCAGCTCTCAGCCTCCGGGCCTGTTGGGCGCGACACAAATTAGGTTTGTGTTCCTTGTTTATTGCCGGCTTCCGTCCAGTTTCCACGTAGGGGAGGAAGAAGCTCTCGAGTTTATTCTACTTTGTCAGCGCGTCGTCGCCGAGAAAAAGGGAAAAGTTGGTGCCATGACGAGCGGCAAGAATATCAAAGGAGGGGCAGCAGACACGCGCCGAATGTTTATTCGTGTCGTGCGTGAACAAGTTGGCCAGCCTGCCGCTAATGAAATTTGTCGCGTCAACTTTCTGCTTCGTCTTCCCTGTGTCTGCGTCTCACGGAATATGACGAGACATATCTTGCGTGATACGGTGAAGTCTTGCCTATTTTCCAGTGGCGGGGAATCCTGAAAAGAAGTATAGGTGTACGCAGTAAAATCTCTGTAAGTGGCTTCATAAAAAAAGAATTGTTTAACCCAAGTCCGTAGGGGAATAACTTTTTGTTAACATTTAATGCTTTGAAGTCGATGTGAGGATTGAATCTTTCCTGGCTTACAGCTCCTAAAAAAAATTCTGTTGTTTAGCCGGATAAGTTCAATGATGTGACGAGTCCTGTGAAATCCTTAAGAACTTCAGATAAATTGTTGTAAATACAGATTTTAAAATTACCCCAGCAAAACATTACTATATTTTACTTTGCTTCAACATATGTAAGCTTGCCTGGATAAATATTTTGCCCCGAACTCTTTTAACAAAATCTGGTACTGTTCTGGAATTGTTTCGATATGTCTGATAGAGAGAATAATCGAGAAAACATTAATAAACAAAGCTTTGTTGTTGTATTGTTTACTAAAGTAATATAGTTTTAGAAAAACAAAATAATTGTTGAAGAATGAGCAATCCTTGGTGGATAAATACGTTATAGTTATCTTTCATACATTTATGATTAATCATTAATAAATGAGGTTTTGATTTTAATTTTTATAAAGGAGTGAAAATATGGATTTTGGAAGCATCGCGATGTTGGTTGGAATATAGGAAAACTTTCACAATATGACGTTTATTTTTGCTTCAGGCATCGTCTCGCTATGCAAACTGGTAGCGTCAGTTTTCCGACACCAGGAGTCGGACTGTAGTAGTTAGCGAGAAAAGCCTACTATCGGAGTCCGCCACAGAATAGCATAGAATCGAATGAAGCTCGTCGCTCTTCTCTCTGCGAGGAAACCTCTGGCTCCGCCCCTTATGGTCTCGAAGATCACATTAAACAGAAAATTCTCAGGATTTTAAGCTATGTGCTCATTTGGATTGGATCTTCAGGTTGGCACCTAATATCACGTGATATCCCCGACATCTTATTCGCTCCACGTGTATATCATAGAGGTCGGAAATATTCGGCTAAGTTCGCGGGGTGAGAACGTATTCGGGTGGCGGGTTTTTCGCACCGGGGCAGTGGCCTGTTGTTAACTGCCCACCCCAAGGTGAAAACCAGTGTTGTCCGGCAAAACCCTTTATCTACGACTTCCTGTCGCCGTGGCTCGGGAAGGGCACGATTAGCTTCAAGCCTACACAGCTCAATAAACCTTTAATATTCGTTGCAACAAGATACACTGAATGTTCACCATTGCATTACAGTCCTCACTTGGAATCTTGCGTACTTTAGGAAATTACTAACAAAAAACCATCTAGGTGGTCGGCCAAGATTTATGAAAATGACTCTAACATTATGATTTATATAATAAAAAATTCACATTAGAATGTGGCGACAGCGTTACATTATAATAGGCTAATAGTACCATCACTAGTTTACAGCATTTCGATACATGCTGATGAGCATTATATTGTCAAGTTTTGTTTTCAGCTTAGAAAGAGGAGAAAGGCATACCACGTGGTACTTTATACGACATATGTTACGTTTTACGCTGCTTAAACATCACAGCAAGAAGAAGGAAAAAAATTTTATAGTAAAAGAAAACTATTGGGTTTTTTATTTCGCTGACCATACTCTGGAAACCATGTCGTTCTGATGGTAGTGATGTTAAAGCACCGCGAGGCTCATTATGTCTACGTCTTTCTATTAGCGTTCAGAGTTTCTTTGCTTCGGGCGGCAGCTCGCCGACGTCAAGGAGAGGACACCGGATGAAACGTAAATGAATCCGGCCTTGGACTATTAAAGGAATCTTCCCTGCTTTCGCGAAGAATGATTTCGTAAAACAATGAAAAATCTAAATCTGGATTGCTGCAAGGGGATTTGAACTCTCAATCTCCTAAATGCCCGGCACACCGTTACCTCTCACTCACCACACTCATTTCGGGGTTCAAACTGTAGACAGAAGAGGCAGATAAAGCAAGTGGATAGACAAGGAGATATATGATTTATGCAGACCGTTCTGAGTTCTAGAAGTTTCGTTCTAGGGAAGGAGAAAATGACAGAATTGTACAATATTCCTTGACTGGTTAAAAATTAAGGAAACTTTTATTGTTCTGGAAAACTTTATAAGGAAACTGTAATTTCAAAAACGAATAACTATTATTTATTATCTTATTTTCTTCTTTTACTTATTATTACATCAACAAAAATAGCAATTTTATCACCAAACTTATTTGTGATAGTTGATTTCTTTCCTGATAACCTACGTTTCGCGTAAATATCTCTGATTATTTCTACATCTACGAATGTATTCTGGCAGTGGGTGCTTATTTAATAAACTTCCCTGTTTCTCATCTATTTTTTTGTTTTGAAATATTTAATGATCTGGTTCTAGTAACTGATGTAGAAAAAGTGAGCCTAAAAACATCTAATAGGTACCATGTAGGTTTAAACCAAATATACTCCTCCATTATGGTTTGTTTCCAATTTTTGGTTTAAATTAAAATATATTTAACCAGTGCATAAACATAAATAGTTAGTCTTCCTTCATGGCTCTCCATAACAGCGACATCTATCCATATAGAGCGTAAACATTTCCGAACGACAATCACATCATGAACAAACTGGCATTTTATAGTATTTGATGAATATGATAGTAGATCATGCTCATGTGCCAGATAGGAGATGACACTGCTTTAATTTGCCGGAAACTTGGGAAGAAAGAGATATATTCTTCAAACCCATTAAATGTACTCCCCAAAAAAAGTCACGTCAGAAGTGTCAAATTTACATAATCAGTTGAACTATATTACCTACTGTAAATTTTTAAGAAGTAAGCTGCCTTGACTTAGTTTACAGCGTAACAAAAAAATCGTTGCCATTCCTCCTTGTCCTCGTTTGATTGAGCCAGATAATCATATTATATAAAGCTGACCGACAAGCATATCTTAAAAAAAAAAGAACTTACCTGGAGTACTCCCCAAATAAGATGATTTTTTTTATTTTATACTAGTATAAGTGGGGTTTAATAAATTCGCAATTGTGAGATTTGAGCACCTGTCGGTCATATTTCCGATTTAGGGCTGTAGTTAATGTGTCTGTGATGAAATCATTCTCGACACTCATTTCAGCTTAAATGATATGTTTCAAATTTTAAGCACACAAAAAAATTATCTTTACACACATCTTCCAACTCAGGTTTCCATTCATCACAGGTCTCAAGATTGTTTATTATGTATCTTGAATTATTTCTTCAGAATCCATTATTTCTACAGAAATCTTATGCAAAAGTGCAGAACCATTCAACACGTTGCAAAGTATTTACAAAGAAAACAATGTAAGTGTGACTTACACCACTTTGCTGCTAAACAAAGTAGATGTTACGTTCATCACTGGAACTTCTATTGCCTTCTATTAGCAGTTTAATGAAAATATGACTTGCTTCATATTTTATATTAACAAATTGATTTATTTATATCTGGTTTCTGCGTCATTTCTTTTGTTTTTAATTGACTTACGCCACTGTGACTTTAACTCATCCATTTATAAGAGAGATTACTCTTGGAGAGTACATTGTTAGATAGTCAAATAGCTGCTCGGAAATTTGTTGGACAAAGCATTCAATTTTGGGATCAATAAGTTTTCACGTAACGGGTACAGATAATGGATTTTTAATGACAGTGTGCTCTTTATTCGCGTCAGTATGATAAATAGTTTAAAAGCACGCTACCCGTGGGATGGATAGGCGACATCTCCTTATCGGTATCCAGTTGTAAACTCTAACCGTCATTGATTGGTGATGGCGGTGAGTGTTTCATTTCAGCATGTGTATAGGTTGCCATTAAAAATGACAGGTTAAACTTGGTGAGTAGAATTTAAGACAGAATTAAATACAAACGTGAGCTCAAGGTAGGTAGAAATTTGCAAAACGCTTAAAGACTGATGTAAGGGCTAACTAAAACGCTCTACTTTCTGACAAAAATGTAGTACATCTATTCTGATAGGGTATGTTTGAAATTATTGATTCCTAATCACTTTCAGGAAATACGAACAAGTTAGATTTCACATGATAATTATTAAAAATATTTATTTATCTTTCGGGAAGTGTTTCATATTTTCAAGTATTTCATACTTTTTGAACCAATAATGTTCTACACATTTTTAAACAAACATATACCAGAAGTTATTGTGATCAGAAGACTTTTAAAAATTAGGGACCATAGGTTTTTATTAATTGAAAAAGATGACTGAAATATTGCGCTTATAACCGTCAGTGGGTTAGCATTATGTAGGGAGAGTATCTTTTGGTAGAATCTATCAAAGATGTTGGCCAAATCGACGGAATTCCTTCAGGAGTCATACGAAATGCATCTCCATACAAATGCGCGAGTCTTTAACATCCGCTCGAGTGTGAGTACAGGCGTTGGGAAAATTGATTACGAGTGAGATGGTGGTGGTAGCAGACGCCACGGCTGGTGTGGCAAAGTGGATTTCTCCCCGACTCCAGGCGGTGACGGATGTGTGCAGCCAGCGACAAGACCCGAATCCGCTATGAGCTCTGGTGCGGCGAATGGTATCTGATATCCCGCCTCTAAGAAATACACCCAAGTAACGTACCTGGCGGAGTTATCCTACGAAATATTTTCGTATTTTCGAGGGGAGAGGACTTTTTGGTTTTTCATGCTCTGCACATAGCTCCCGTGTGGTAACACAGGTCTAATATAATAGAAGAAAATGGTGCCATCTGCCAGAAAACTGAACTTGAAGCTGTTGTGTGTTGTGTTATTCTGTTTGTGTATATTTCTGAGGCGATAAACCGGAACTATCGTCGGATTTGTTTAGAAAACTATACAAAGCTAAAAACTGTAATTAGGATGGCCATTACTCCGGTTACTACAAGTACAGGATGCAGACTATTTTAGCTTCCCGTCGATCTGCTGGACCATTTTAGCATTCGTTCAAAATTAATTTACTGAGCGTGGTGGGTGAGCGGTAACGTACTGTCCTCCCATTTGGGACAGTTGTCCTCTCCCCCCCCCCCTACCCACCCTGCCAGAGAAGTAAGACCCGGGGAAAAATAGCCGAGCCGAGGAACCAGATCGATTCTCCAAGCAATAAAAGCCATACGTTTTCGTTTTTTAATACTAAAAGGTTTGAGAGTGACTAATATTGAAATTTTCTTTACAATGATTGAAATGAATACAGACCCTTGCTGTTTATAAAATTATGTAATGGTTTCACTGAAGAATATAAGTAATTAAATTATTTTTTCATTGCTAGGCACTTCGTCACAACTTCACGACTAAACTAAGATATTTGTATTCCAAAATACAGGATCCTATTTTCTATCATCTTGATGATGTTCAGTTTTAAATAAATATGTCCTCAGATATCTGGGTAGTAAAGTACTGAGAATATTATTAAGGCAACATTTCCAGAAATAGAAATCTTTTTTTCTGCGACATTTTTATGAAAAATTATTGTGATTAGAAATACGTTGTCTACATATTAAGCTTACGTCTCCACGGAAGATAGAAATGCCAAACAGTTTTGTAAACCGGAATCTGCACTGTGTTACGTTTTCCAGTGTTGGTAATACAGTAGCACAGTTATTACCCGGCCACAGCTGTTACGGCAGCAGGATTATGTGCAGAAATTCCGTTTTGTCCGGGCCATTACGAGCTGCAGTTTAAGCCGGGTGTTGCAGTGAGAATGGTGTCATGACAACGAACCAACTAGGAACTCTCATCTATTGTTTTTACCTTCCAGAAAGAAAATAATCCAGTTTTTATTTTATTTTTAATGCATACCGCCATCTTACTATGCCATAAAGTCTTGGCTTACTGGAAAAATCAGTTTTGACACTTATAACCTGGCTGTTACCGTTTTATCCTGGCAGGGCAAGCCAGATATAACTTTTCTAATCCCTTTTGAAACTTATCCTGGCAGACGTCGCCAGAATATAATCTGTAATAAGAGTATATGGAAAAGTGCTACTTGCAATGAAACTGTTTTTAAGAATAACTTACAATTTTGCATGTGTACTTAGGAGACATCCATAAATAACGTCCCACATTAAAGGGAGGGGCGAAGGACACAACGTATCGTCATGGTGCGAAAAGGTGGGCGGGAAGTCATAAGCTTCGTGACATCATCTTGAAAGCGACGTTTTAACAGAGTTCTAAATTTAAGATTGCAAAATGTGCGATGTAGCAACGTTGAAGGGAGGGGAGGGGGTTTCCACACAGTGTACCCTGGTTTGAAAAAGTAGGGAGAGGGACCAGAAAGCTACGAAATTTAAATGACTTAATTTATGAAGGGGCCATTATTACGAACGTCCCTCTCACAAAAAAGCCTTTGAGAAAGCAAGAAATTTTGCATCTACCTTGTAAAGACATATGTCGAGCGCCGTAGTTTAATAACTTTACTACCTTATCTGTATGCTGTTGAAATAAAAGTGTGTGTGTATGTGTGTGTGTGTTTATGGGTGGGGATGGAGGCAGGGGACTAATGTGGTAGGATGTGGGGGTCGGGTAAAGTTCATCTGGTTTATTTCTAATGTAGATTGTCTTTGATTTCCTCATTCTTGTTCTTACTACAAATTGATGAAACTGGTCTCAGTATCAAAGAGGGTCGATGTTATTGGACTACTGTTTTAAATTTAAATCTGATGGTCGATATTAAAAGCGCAATAGTCTTAACTGACAAAAAGCCTCATAATATTCTAAATACACACTTGGGTCGAAATTCTGTTGAACACGACGTTCCTCTGGTGGCCATTTGGAGTAGGGATGATGGAATCTGCATTCAACAACATTCCTGAGACGTAATTTCTAATTGTAAACGTGACCTTGTGACGTCGCAGCATCCACTTGGTCCAAACCATTTCCTGTCAAAGACTGACATTTGAGGGGGCTAGGGTAGTGCGCGCATTTGGTAACGCCATATGTACAGTGCATTATCTCTTTGTAATAACAAAGACGCCAGGGTTTCTATAATAGAGAAGAACTCATTATATGACAAATAAATGTGTTTCTGTGTTGAAATATAAACGCAAATTTTATCTGAAGAAAAGTTTTTTCTTTTTCTTTATGGCTTTACGCCTTGTCGATGTCGAGGTCATCAGAGGTGAGTTGGGACTGGGGACAAGGAACGGGAAGGAATTCGGCCATGGCCTTTTGAAGGAAGCATCCCAGCATTCGCCTGAAGTGATTTGGGGAAACCATGGAAAACCCAAATCTAGATGCCCGGACGTGGATTCGAACCGGTGTCCTCCCGAATGCGAGGCCAGAGCGTTAACCGCTCACCAACCACGCTCGGTCGACCTTCCGTCTATACCTTTGTAGCTTAACGTCTCACCTTTTTTTCAGACCGAGCGTGTTGGGTGAGCGGTTAACGCTCTGGCCTCGCATTCGGGAGGACACCGGTTCGAATCCACGTCCGGGCATCTAGATTTGGGTTTTCCATGGTTTCCCCAAATCACTTCAGGCGAATGCTGGGATGCTCCCTTCAAAAGGCCATGGCCGAATTCCTTCCCGTTCCTTGTCCCCAGTCCCAAACCGCCTCTGATGACCTCGACGTCGACGAGGCGTAAAGCCGTAGGTAAGTAAAAAAAAAAAACAAAAAAAACAGGAAGCTTGACCAGTAAGATCACATGAAATAGTTTTTTATTTCCATGGTACATTCGTCCTTGTAACTCCTCACGGAACCTGTGGTCTCAAGCAAGAAAATACTAGATATATCCGTCTGAAACATACGAGTAATAGCAAAAGCTGAAGCTTGGAAGGAAGGAAGAACAGAAGAAAGGAGAGAAAGAATGAGCAAGGGAAGGACAGAAGGAAGAAAGGAAAGAGGGAACGGATATAGGAATACTGATTTAAAATCCAAGGTATAAAATAATTGATTAGACATACATCACATCCCGAACACATGAGAGGTGTGTACTATTATTGCCCGATGCGTAAAACAACAAGGTTTTATTTGCGATAAAAGAGCTCAGGAGATTTGAGATGGAGTGCGCCCATCATCTGAAACATAAAAAAACTGTCGCAGGTTCATGAGGGTTAAACTAGTCACATATTTGATAATAAAAGGAATCGGTCATCTGTGGAAATTACAATTATAATTACAAGAACATGTTGAGGTTTCAGAGACGCTAGATTCCTCAAAATATCTTCATAGTGTGACGCCCGAGCATAATTTGAACACAGTTTTGACGGTTAAATTCTATGGTTGGCAGTAAATAAAATACACAGTCACGATCACATTCATAATAATCTTTGTAACAGTAATTAATATTTATAAAATTAATAAGAAACTATCGTTAATTGATTAATATGATTTTGAATTACTCAGTTTGTAGCATTCGAATTTCATGGTTGAGATGTGTGTAACATTTACAAGTTACACAAGTGAAATGCTAATTTTGACAGGAGAAATGTCATATTTCTCGACACCGAATGGGATGTCACCGGATCTGCCGCCATTTGCGCACATATTTTCCGCTTGGCTGTGCCAGTTCATGTCAGCCAGCATTTTTAGCTAGATTTGTCGTCAATGGAAGGACCACCATTTTGAGTGATGTCATCTAGAGCTGTAAAAGTAACAATGTATTCGTTACTGAGTAACGGGTTCGTCGCCTGACTCGAAGTACCGAACCCTTACTCACAAATTCATTTCGTTACTCGCATTTGTCGTATAGATAGGAACACGTTCCAGCTCCTGGAGGTAACTAATTTTGCCAACGTAAAGACTAATTTTGTACTTTTTATTTTGTTTAACATTAAAATTTGTATGGATAATTTGAGATAGTTACTGTTTTTTCATTGATAGTTCATTAGTGAGGTTTTTGATTTCAAAAATTTGTGAAATTTGTTTATTTTAAAAATTGATACCTTCTATTTTATTTTATAGTGTATTTCACAATATAAAAGAGTTTTATAATAGTTTTTGATATACAACTCTGCACTTGTTATGTTCTAATAATATTTAATTTAATTGCAATGGAGCGCACGCTCCGGTGACAATTTACCTACACACCCATCTTCCCCCCTTTCCTGCATCCACCTACATTTGTCCTCTACAAATTTTAACTTTAAATTCTTACAACGTTTTTGGTAAATTATTCATAATTTCTCTTGGTAACTTATTCCAGTCCTTGAAACCCTTATCTAAAAAGAGAATCTTCCTAAATCCTTGTGCCTGAAATCGAATGCAAGATTGTGGTCATGGTCATCTTTTACCTTCCAAGCCAGTGTTTCCCAACCTTTTTTGGGTCATGTCCCACTTTTAACATTTTTTTGTCCTCTCCCCCCCCCCATACATAATTTTATAAAAAATTATTTATTATTAAAGAAACTCATATAGGATGGTTTTTGAAAGAAAACACTTTAATATCGTCATAAAACACACTAAGTAAAATTAAAAAACATATAATGAAATACTAAAATTCAAAATATTTTTAATAAAGATTTATTATGGAAATTTGGTGTGATCCTTTTAAGAATTTGCTTTTTAGCTATATTTTGTACCTATATCTAGCATTGCATTTAAATAACCTGAAGAGAAAGCGGTAAAGTCGTATCAAGTCAATTTCTAAATTGCCCCCCTAAAAAAAAACCAAATTGCCCCCCTGTGGGGCGTGGGCCCCACGTTGGGAATCACTGTTCCAAGCATTACTTTTAATTCTTACACCAATCTGTTTCCATACCTCACCATCAATATATGTCCCGGTCATGGTCATCTTTTACCTTCCAAGCATTACTTTTAATTCTTACACCAATCTGTTTCCATACCTCACCATCAATATACGTCCCGGTCATGGTCATCTTTTACCTTCCAAGCATTACTTTTAATTCTTACACCAATGTGTTTCCATACCTCACCATCAATATAAGTTCCATGACCCTCTTCACCCTCCTCCTGTCTTCCAGTGAATCCCATTCCGGTTCTTTTATCATATCTGTTACTGATTGCAGTCTGTGATTATTGCCATAAACAAATCTAGCAACCATTTTTTGCAGTTCCAGAATTCCATAAACAAACAATAAGTTACAATGACTTTATTCCTTTTGCTCGGTGTTAGTTATTGTATTATTACCGCAGGATCCATGTGATCAATCATCAATGCGGTTCTGGCTTTAATGTTTAATGTTTGTTGTAACCGCGACGCAACAACAATTAATCTAATCGCATGTTTGTCCTGAACCTTTGTTATTGATTTAAAAGTTTTGAATATTGAAAGTTTTAAAATGAAACAATTAATGCGGGAGTCAATAGTATTTTGCCTGCAGACCCGATTTGATAGTATGAAAACCGTAAAGGAAGACAGTGGTGAAACCTCCTATTTAAAAACGAAATAATTTAATGAGATTATAATATTTGTTAAATACATGTCCCATTATCACATCAGGCTTCTATGCAGGGTTTTGAGCAGGCTATTTTAAAATATAATCGTCATTAGTTACTGTCATTGTCAGGTCTTTTTTCTTTTTGTATGCAAACAGGTGATTGTTTTGAAATTGGATTATTCTTTCGTATATAATATTCATTACAGTAAATCAAGTGTACATTCAGAGGTTTTCCGTAAGGTCCTTGTGCTAATTACTTGACTTTAAGTTTTATCCGAATGTACAACTTAGCTAAACTTATTTTATTAAATAAACAATTTACTTTAACTTATCAAATACGAACGAAGTCGTCCCGTATGCGATACGATACGATGCGATGCGTTGCAATGATTCATGCTAGTGTTCGATTGTACTGGTCCGAAAGTAACGAGTCTACCGAAAGTAACGAGTAACGAAACGATACGATAATAACGAAGTTAACCCGTACGCGGCGCGACTCGATACAATGCTTCATGCTATTATTCGATTGTACCGAAAGTAACGAGTAACGATTCGAAAGTAACGGGTATTGATTGGTTTAGTAACGAATACATACGGGTACAGATTTTTTCGTTACTTTAACAGCTCTAATGTCATCTAATGATACTTGCCCAAAGAACTTGCGCGGGTGACTTCACGCAAACGAATAGAATATCTTCATTGTGCCCTGAGAAGAGATTAAGATTAGTCTCGTAACGCTCTACCACCTCGATTGAAGTAGAAACTTTAGATATGCAACCTTCATAATTTTTATTGTACATAATATCGCATTACATGTGGAATCTGAAAAAAAAAATACGCTTTAATTTTTCTATGTACTATTAATAGTGATCAGTATTCGTTGTGGATATTACTTTTACTGCTAGTTTATTATCACCAATATTAGAATTGGATATGTTGTGATAGAAAAAAATCTTGAAACAGCTTATATTTCTTCCGTAATCTCAATCTTTATTTTGTATACTACCTCACGAAATATATTGAAACAGCCTACATTATCTGCTTGTACTTTACTTAACTATTAGTGTTAACAAAGAAGAAAAGTGTTCCGGTACTCTTTAACTTCTTAAGTATATTTATTCTAATTCATTTGATACTATTGGTGCTATTGTAATATTAATTAAACGCAAAAACGTTAACCGCATGAAATGGTTCAGAAGTGTGTTACAACACTACATAGCAGTGAATTTGTTATGAGTTTTAGGTATTACCTTGTTTCCCTGATATGAAAGCATGCCGACAAGCGAAGCTCTATGGAGCAAGGAAATTACACAGCTCTCTAACATTAGAAGATTCGTTTGCTGCCAGATAATACAAGTCAAGTCGTTGAGGTATTCCTAATGTGATGCATACAATTATCACATCGGTGACTACTAATCTTAAACAGAATTTAAAAACGGAAGTTGAAAAAAATATCCGGGATCAAATGAAGGCATTTTGATCAGTAAACTGTAGCATGACAGTTATATTTTGGAATTCTTGGCAGTCAATGAGCGAAGGATTAATAAATCTTTGTAACAAAAACGTAATTTAAGGTTAGAGATGTCTGAACTAATCTCTATCAGACGTGATGGTATCCTGTTGCATTATTTACGTTTGGTTTCTCCACCAGTAATTACTTTCAGAGCGACTGCAGATTTTAAATAAAGGTCAACTAAGAGAATACAAATTACTTCGCTTCGTCGATAAGGGAATTGCAGCCATTACGTGGGAGTCGAATTGGGTCAAGCAATTAAAAGTTCCTGTCACTTCTTTAATTAAGAATAAAGGAAATTCATTTTTACAAGTATTATTTTATTCACACCCGCTGTCTGAAAAAGATAATAAATTTTAAACTAAAATGAATAAATTGAAGATTAAAGACAATGTTTCATTTTAATTCAAAAGGAAATGAGAAAACGTGCATTTGTATCTAATATATTGTTCAACCAGAGGACATTTCTTGATGTGTAATAGACAATGCAAAGAGATTAGATTTTCCTTAGTAACAATTTAACAATGACATTGTAAGCGTCATTTAGCATTTCTCACATTTTCAGTGACAACTATTTTGAGGTGTATTACTTTCTTTCTAGAAAAACTGGATTTAACAGATAAGTGAACATTAATAAATTGAAGATGACAGACATTGTAAAAACTTCGATTGATACATCTTAATTATGTTACTGCATAACAGTTTAATGATTTTAAGTCTGTTATTAAATGCCAATTTCAAATTAGCGATTATAGCAAGCGTAATTTAATTCAGCACCTGTAATATAGCAAATAACCTCAGGTGTGGTCCACATATTTTAACTGTAAGCAGAAGCACACACACGAACAACATAAAAACACATAAAAACTAGAGTAAAATCGGACTAAATTGAAAACTTAACAAGAAGCTGTTAAATATGTATATTCACGAAAAATGGACGCCTGTTGTTTCGGTTGCTAAGATCAATGTTGAAAATAAATGGAAATAGGCGTTTATTAGGGTTGATGGCCAAAATGTAAAAAAGTCTAGCTCGTCTCGGTGACAGTTCAGATATATTATTTGTCATGTAAGGCTTCTGTAATAGAGGGTCACTGAGCTGACCGTATCGTACTGTGGCATGATTATTCGCTGGTGTTCATTTAAATTTGTCGACTACGTTGCCTGTATTCTCGCCGTTTTAATGCATTGCGAATATGATTCAAATACCAGCTCAGGAAATGACTGTTGCAAATGCCGCTTTTATCCTTCGGTTCTACTCCAACTTGCATAAAATAGGACTGTATTTACGCCCTTCGATCAATTTCCTTGTATTCCAATTTTTTCTTATCTTAATGAGGTAATAAATCTACATCTGTGTCCCTGTACTAGCACTAATAACATTTTTCTAATCCATCGTTCATTTCCTGATCAGCTACTTTTTGGTATCCATTTCAGGGAAATTAATAATTGACATGTATGACTTGCAGGACCTATGTTCTAGCCTCGATCGTTGCAGATAGGATATTTACTCTCTTGCGCTAAAGAAATCGTCATTTTTATTTGATGCAGTTTTGAGAAGAGCTTGCATAAAATGATTATCTCGATTTAAACCACCTGGCAGATAGTGAACCGATGTAATTGAAATGCAGCTATGATTAACTCATTTTAAACATACCAAGTAGAACATGCTGTTACAGCAGATGAAAACGAAAACATAAAATTATGCGAAAGATTGTGGAACTAAAGGTGATTATGTTTGTGCATCTAAAAACCCTTGAGAAATTATCCAACTTTTGGTTTTGTGGCTTTATCGATCTTGACTTTTAGGTCGAATGGTATGGTGGCTCAGTGGTTAAGGCGTCTTGCTGGAGATCAAAATGTTCCCTGTTTTAATAGGCCTTTAACCCGACCTTCACCTCTAGCATAGCTTGCTGCGTAATGTGAAGTACGCCAGAACAGTTTCCGTGGTTCGGATTCCACGTTAAACTGCAGGTCCCCTGTACACGATAGGATTGCCGCCTTAGGTTGAGGCGCTTACGATAGGTATGGAATACGCAGCCAATAGAAACCCGGTCATTACGACCACACGGAATTATTATTATTTGCTGTCAACAAGGTGATAAGAGTGAGGGTGATGAGTAGATTTCCGCGATCGTTGTCCGGGTAAAAACGCGTCAACTTATAGAAAACTGACGTTTCAGCAATCATTCTGTGGCTTTCATCAGAGGAATGCGTCACACTATAGTGTAGTATAATGGCTTATCTAATCCAGAGTTGGGTGTTCCCTGTGTGGGAAATAAATTATAGTTATCATTTACAAATTTGTAATTAATAAAGGGGATTTAATTTTGATTTTATCAGTGAATGCAAATATTGATTTTTACAAGAATCTCGAAGAAATTGGGAGTACAAGAAGACCATGACAATATGACATTTATTTAGTATTAGTGGCAATTACAAATCTTAGCGAATTTACCTTTAATATTAATAAAAAAAAAAGGGCAAAATCACAATGCAACGCTCAGAGGAACAATTAGCAATCATGAGCAAGCAAACTATTGTAATTTACTTTGGAATCAATCTCAAAATTAATATATTCGAAAGAATTATACTTGGAAGCAATGAACAATACAAGTTATGATGGCCTCAGACTAGTATCATAACACCGTGAGTTTACATTTAAACGAGGACGCCACGAATGATCAACAATTCGAAAATAATTTAAATAGTTCTGGCAAATCATGCCGTTAGCTCAGTGAGATTTTTATTTACAAAGTTAGAACATGGATCTCTCTTCTCAAAGACGATGATGGATTCAGTTTCACGGAATGCACCATCAAATGGCTCGGTCGTAACACTTTACCATTGTAGTTCTGCATCTGAAGTCTGCGATGTTCGGAGACGACCCACGGTACATGTTCGGAACGGAATGCCAGTGATCAGCGTCAAACATCCAGGAGTCGGAGTCAGCAGAAATCAGCAAGAGAAGCCAGGCACCTCGGCCCATACCAGAATCTATGTCGGGAAAGGCATCCTGCAACAGAGTAGAATAGAATGAAGCTCGTCGCTCTTCCATCTCCGAGGTTAACCTTGTCTCTGTCCTTGCAGTCTCGAAGATCATGTTTAACAGAAAAATCCCAGAATTTTAGTTATAGGAATCATTGGGATTGGGTTGACGAAAACAACAAAAGTTTATATATAGTTCGTTGTCGGCGAAATCTCTAGAATGCATCCTACAAAAACATTTTGCAGTAGTGTTAATCAGAGAAAAGTAGCTGGTGTGAAACTGCGAACTTGATATATAACTGGCACTGAAGATATCTTAAATAAAGACGAAACACGTTTACTATAAAAAAAATTGTTTGTTGCAAGACGGAAGAATAACAAAAAAAAAAACAGTAAAAAATTAGTTAGTGCCACACGAGATAGGGGTGTAGCATTTTGCGTGTTCTTAGTGGTTTCTCGGTGTCATAGAAAAAATACGATTCTCGTGAATCATGCCTCTGAGTCACTTTCTCTACTTAAGACTGCAGCTGTAAAAATTATCTTCATGTCAGAGGATACTTTTTAATTGATCGTCTTTGTCAGAATATACCGCACCATGTAAGGTGACAAGGTCCCTTACATATTTTTGTGAGTAATTTTTGTTAAAAAATTAATTAGATATTAGTCTTTCTTGTGTTGTGTATACAAATGTATTAAATTTGTATGAAAGAAAGTAAAAGATAAAGGTATCGTAAAGTGCCAGAATTTCTATGGACTGTGGTCATCTATGATAATGTATATCTTTGGACAGAGGAGAGAAGAAAATTTGGCGAGTTTTGGACGAGAATATAAGATATACCTGGCACGCGGTTGAATGAAACGGAATGTAAAGAAGTGTATTTTGTACCAAGTGATTATCAATAAAAAGTGCTTTCGAGTGTTTCTTCAAAGAATCCATTGACGCGATATAAGTAGATGTACAAGGAGAGAGCTGTATAATCCCAACTTCCGGTTACGTGACACAAAATGGCGGCTTCCCTTCTCCCTTTCTCCCTCCCTCCATGACGTCACATGCGGTTCGTGGGAAATTCAAATGGACCAATCAGCGATCAGGGTCGTATGACGTCACAAGATGGCGGATCGTTATTTCGTTCCTCCACCGCTAAGGGGGCAGCACCGCTTGGGCTTGCGCAAACGATAGTTCCTTGACCGGCAGCGAGATGGCAGCATCTCCTAAGCGTTTAATTTCTTTGGGCGCAGACATTCCACACCCCCAGGAGAGCGGAGAAAACCCAACCCTGAGGCAATGGCTATTTCTGTTCTGGAATGCGGACGTTGCGACAGGTGTCGACTTGCTCGGCCGAGGCATCGGGCGACTGGGCGACTGCCGCGTTCTGGCTCGCATTCGGGAGGACGGTGGTTCGAATCCCCATCCACGCATCCATGGTTTCCCCAAATCACTCCATGTGAATGGCGGGGATGATACCTTCAAAAGGCCATGACCGAATTCATTCCCATTCCTTGCCACCCATCCTTTCCCGTCTCTAAAGACCACGTTGTTAGAAAGACGTTAAGCAGTTAAAAAAAAAATCGACTGCCGAGGTGCAAAGTATCCCGGTTTCTGATAGATGGGGCGTCATGCAGGGCGACTGCCACGTTCTTGCCTCGCATTCGGGAAGACCGCGGTTCGAATCCCCATCCAGGCATCCATGGTTTCCCCAAATCACTCCAGGTGAATGCCGGGGATGCTACCTTCAAAAGGCAATTCTTTGCCACCCATCCTTTCCCGTCTCTAAAGACCACGTTGTTAGAGAGACGTTAAACAGTAAAAAAAACAAAAAACATCGACTGCCGAGGTGCTAAGTATCCCGGTTTTCGATAGATGGCGCGGCATGCATCATTTCTCAACGCGATAGGTATTTACCAAGCTTTTAAGAGAAATATTTCAGGTATTCCTGCCTGCTGTCTTTCTGCTATTATTGGTATATCAATGTGACAAGTATTTCGAAACTATGGAGTTATTCTAGGCGTGCAGTAACATTATTTCCGTTTGCCCAGCGACAAGCAGAGTCCATTATCTCTTGCGAAAGCTCTATACACAACAAGGTGCAAATATTTCAGCTTGTGTGGCTGTTACATGTTTTTTTCAGTATATGTTGTATATATATTACCTCTGTGTAAGAGTAACATTTTTGTTTCATTTTCATGTTTTTCACACTGTGACATTCTTTTTCCGCTAAAATGTATGTTTCATTTTCGAGCTTGGTTAAGCGTAGGAATAATTTGTGCAACATGTTTTTTTTTTTTTTTTTTTTTTTTTTTTTTTTTTTTTTTTTTTTTTCATACACGGCCAATAAATGGATTGAGTCAGATACAGGAAACGAGAATGATGATATACAAATCATAGCTGACTGCAGTGGTAAGCTAATGGTTTAAACTGTGACATTTTTCTTTCCCCAATACCAATGTGATTGAAATTTCTCGTGACGTTTCATAAATTTATCTCAATCGTGTGATACTGCCAATGCAAATTTCTTTTTGTTACTCCCCCTATGTAAACCTGTTTTTGTTTTCGAGCTTGGTTGAGCATAGGAATAATTGGTGTAACTTTTTTTTTTCATACACGGCCAATAAATGGATTGAGTCAGATACAGAAAACGAGGATGATGATATAGAAACCCTTCTAACAAGATTAGATGGCATAGAAAGAAGTACTTATCTGATAAATGTGCCAAGTTTTATAAATAACGATGATGTAGTAATTATTAATGAATAGATTTTTTTAAATAAAAAATATAATAATTCATAGGTTTTTTGTTTTACTATAGTAGAATTAATCATCCTGTTTTCATAAGGACCCATATTATTCTATTGCTTTTTTATGATATCAATCAAGAAGGATGTGTGCTATTCTCTGAAATTAGGATATTTAGTTTGTTAGAACTCTGTAGTTTTAGTTGGACATAAAATTTTCAAATTCAACTCCCTGCAAAAAGCTACAAGTATTGATTTATTTATAATGATGCCTGAAATATGTTATTTATCTATGTCTTTCTTTCAACCTGAAATTTTCTCTGATGGGACCTAAGTATTTAATTAAAGGGGCGGGGGGTGTTCTGATTTAATGGTATCTTAAATTTTTCTTCAATATTTCATAATTACAACCAGTAAAGTTTTAGTAGATCTTGCATCACTCATACTTAATATATAAAAAGTAAAAACATTTGCTGATACCCAATATGCTAAACTTGCCTGTAGCGTATCACCAGGGGGGAGAGAGAATTATTAATTAATTCTTAATATTTTACGCTATACAGGGTACTATAATTGAATATCAAAATGTAAATTATTCAAATGAGAATTGGATGATTTTGGGATTTGAAACGGTCACAAAAAGACATTTTAATAAAGATTTTTACAATGGCATCTACAAATCTGAGCGTATTTACCATTACGTTAATAAACAAGAGGTTTTGCAATTTTCTAAGCAACGCTCAGACATACAATGAGCCCTTTAAATGCAAGCAAACAAGTATAGTTGTACTTTAAAAATCTCACAATTATTCTAATGCAAAGTATGTTACCAGTTATGATGATGGCAAACAGTAATGAATTTTGATGGGTAGGGACGCCACGAATGATTAACCTGTCATTCGACAGTTACACAGTCTAGCTCAGTGGTTTTATCAGATCAGAGCAGTGATCTTTATCTCAGATGCGCTTAAGGGTACAGTTTCAAGGGAGTTGCAGGCTGAATGGCTTCGTAGAAACACTTTACCGTTCTTCTCCAACGGCAGGTAGCGCTGAGCGGAGATGACCACCGGGTCGATCGTCGTAACTGGCCACGCCAGCAGTACGCGGCAAGTCGCAAGTTAGAAGTGCGCCTCAGATGGTCTCCAGGACACAAGTCAGCCCAGCACACATGGACCCCAAGTCGCCAGTGACTCGTCTGGGCTCCGGATTGGACGTGATCTTGGCTGCCCTCCCGACTGGAAGGAAGTGTTCTCGTCCTTTTCTGCCGCCACGGAGGTAAACTCTAACTCCGCCTCTTGTGGCTCGAAGATGACATAGAACATAAAATTCCCAGAATCTTAGTACCATGTTCCCTGTGATTGGCTGACCATCTGACGTCATGTGATTCTGTGACTTCTCTTGGCCACGTTAAGTTTCGGCAATCCTCGAGAGCCGATGTCTTTTTCGGGAGGAAGGAATTCTGTTTACGGCCTGCCCGACAGAAATCCGTAATCCTCTTACCATTCTGCCAAAAAGGCGCCAGCCAGACTGCCCTTCACTGAAGCGTAAAATCCTTGCCTTTCACCCTTTCATGCGCATCTTTCGAACATACAGTGGACATCCCAAGAAATGGAAAAATATTCCAATCCTTTACTTTATATACAATAAAAAGTGATATGTAATTGGGAGCTTAGCGAATCTTTACATAAACATTTGCTGATACCCAATATGCTAAACTTGCGTAACCAGTCGAAAAAAAGAAGAAGCAAATGACGCTTTTATTCTGAAACACTTAATGGGTGGGTAAATAGTTATGGCAATGAGAAACTGACATATATGTAGCTTTACACTGGGTGAGAACATAATGTTTTCATTTCGCCTAGCACATCCCCTCGGATCGAATTCCCGAGTGCTGAATTTACTCACATCATTAGGAAGTATTTGCATGCGAATGAATTTATTCTAGCTAATTAGACACACCAACAGGACGGAAATGACATTCACAGACACACAATCCTTAATTATTAATATCATAATGGTTCACGCTTAAGTATATTTCACGAAATCTTGACACAGAACCGAAGAAAATATTTTACTGTGCTGAAATATTTGCACCTTGTTGTGTACAGAGCTTTCGCAAGAGATAATGGACTCTGCTTGTCGCTGGGCAAACGGAAATAATGTTACTGCACGCCTAGAATAACTCCATAGTTTCGAAATACTTGTCACATTGATATACCGATAATAGCAGCCAGACATCAGGCAGGAATACCTGAAATATTTCTCTTAAAAGTGTGGTAAATACCTATCGCGTTGAGAAATGATGTATGCCGCGCAATCTATCAGAAACCGGGATACTTTGCACCTTGGCAGTCGATTTTTTTTAAAGTGTTTAACGTCTCTCTAACAACGTGGTCTTTAGAGACGGGAAAGGATGGGTGGCAAGGAATGGGAATGAATTCGGTCATGGACTTTTGAAGGTAGCATCCCCGGCATTCACATGGAGTGATCTGGGGAAACCATGGATGCCTGGATGGGGATTCGAACCGCCGTCCTCCCGAATGCGAGGCCAGAACGCGGCAGTCGCCCGATGCCTCGGTCGAGGAAGTCGACACCTGTCGCAACGTCCGCATTCCAGAACAGAAATAGCCATTGCCTCAGGGTTGGGTTTTCCCCGCTCTCCTGGGGGTGTGGAATGTCTGCGCCCAAAGAAATTAAATGCCTAGGAGATGCTGCCATCTCGCTGCCGGTCAAGGAACTATCGTATGCGCAAGTCCGAGCGGTGCTGCCCCCTTAGAGGTGGAGGAATGAACTAACGATCCGCCATCTTGTGACGTCATACGACCCTGAACGCTGATTGGTCCATTCGAATTCCCGCGAACTGGATGTGACGTCATGGAGGGAGGGAGAAAAGGGGAAGGGAAGCCGCCATTTTGTCACGTAACCGGAAGTTGGGATTATACAGCTCTCTCCTTGTACTTCTACTGATATATATTATTTATTTAATGCAATGTTGTTGCAGGCCATGTTTCCACAGTTGCTTAATTAAGTTCTGGTTGAAATTATAACGCCAATGCAACTGTTTGATTTATTTATTTTGCGTCGTACGCGTTTCACCTCTCATCGAGGCATCATCAGGGACGAATTTTTTACATTTGTTACTATGGTATGCAGCTGCGCATCTCCGTTTTTATATACAAAACATATTTTGCCTGTAACGTATTTACAATATTGTTTGTTATCATCGTTCAGTCGTTTGTTAGCGTCAGCTGGTTTGTTTAAGACATAAACAAGACAGACATAAACAAGACAGACATAAACAAACCAACTGACGCTAACAGACGACTGAACGATGATAACAAACAATATTGTAAATATGATACAGGCAAAACATGCTTTGTTTTATGAAAACGGAGATGCGCAGCTGCATACCATAGTAACAAATGTAAATAATTCGTCGCTGATGATGCCTCGATGAGAGGTGAAACGCGTACGACGCAAAATAAATAAATGAAACAGTTGCATTGGCGTTATATTTTCAACTAGAAATTATTATTTATTTGTTTCTGAACTGGGAATTGAAATAATCTGCCGGCTTCTGCAGCTAATATTACGGCTTGAAAGTAGTGTGGATTTGGGGGAGCGCTGCCACAAAGGATGCCGCCCCTATTGTTATGCTAATTAGGCCACTTGACTTGAGGGCCACTTGACTAACCCCAGTTTCACCTCTATGTTCTCCCCCCTCCCACCTGTCAATCATGGCCACTTGACTAACCACTTGAGGGCCACTTGAGCGACCCCACCTGTCAATCATGGCCACTTGACTAACCACTTGACTAACCTCAGTTTCCCCTCTATTGTTAGGCCACAGGTGTGTCACGGTCCTCCCCTCCCCCACCTGTCAATCATGGCCACTTGTTTGAACACCTGCCTTCCCTAGCACCAGCTGCCCTCACTTGACTCGAGTGGCCACTTGAGCGACCCCACCTGTCAATCATGGCCACTTGTTTGAACACCTGCATTCCCTAGCACCAGCTGCCCTTGGTGTTTTTTTTTTCGTTAGGCCACTTGAGCGACCCAGGTGTGTCGTTTCATCGACTGGTTTGAACATGCTCACCCCCCACCACCGCTCCAACAAGCAGGACTGCCCCCGACCGGCCTGCTGACCTCAGTGTTCAGCCATGTCTCGCCCAGTACTGTTGTTCTCGACCGTTTATCAGCTCAACGCCGGGGACTCAAAGCGTTTGACGATAGGTTTATCGTCCAAACACGAATTTGAGCCAGTAGTAGTGCTAGAAAAAGTTGGATACCGCACCAAGGTTATACTGACGTATGAAGAATGGGTCGTGCTGACTCAAGTACTGGACGTTGTGTCAGATTTGTTCAACACAGCGAGCGACCGGGCCGACATTCCTCTTGGTGAGCATACCGTCTCCTGCCGTACGGTTGCCGGGGTGAAAACAGTATACTTCGCCCCAAATGCCGATCCTGCCAGCGGCGTCTACTTCGGAGATTCTACTTGGAAGAACAGTCATCGACGCGCAGCCTGCAGTTTCCAGCGCCTTGGCCGTCAAGAAGAGGTGGGGATATCTAGTTGCAAGATACTACATAGAATTTGTGGACATTTTGTCAAGTAAAGTGCTACGAGACTTTAATATGGCCACAGTGCAAAAACTGGTTGATATGTACATTAACGATGTTCGTGTGGCTCAAGTGACACCAAGTTCGTCATTGGATTATAATCTACTAAAATATGAACTTATTGCATATAAAAATTTGCTTGTATTACCCGATGTTAATAACATTGTAATTAAGAATTACACCCCCGGGTATGATGTTTGTGGACCATATATAATGTCTGTGGACAATAAGTGCAAGAACTGATGTGTACATCAAAATGAAAAAAAAAAATGTTTGGTAATAAATACATGTATAAAAAAGTATAAATAAAAAATGCATTGTATTTGATTTGATTTCTTTTTATTTCACCCACCATTGGGCAATTAAATATACATTTTCAACAGCACATATAGCATTACAAAATAAATGTCCTTTACAAAGTTTAATCAAATTATTCTTCCTAAGTTCTCGTAGAGGTGGACATCCTAAATCTTCTATATTGTAGCAAACTTTCTTCCTGATAATCTTCTGAAACCATCGAGCCTTCTCCAGTCCTTTAACATATATGATTGAGTCATCTGTATTGGTGATTGCATGTAAAATAGTACATAGTCTACTGAATGTAACACCAGTAGCATTCCAAGGTATTCCATGGTAATTATGTGTCAACCATCTCACTGTTGGGTCGTTACCTCCACGTCTTGGTGAGTTTACAGAGATGCAATGTGTAGCAATAATGATGTCTGATTGTACTACACACACGGCAACTTCTTTAAAGATAAACGCTCCATCTCTCGTCTTGAATCCTTGCACGTCCAGGAAGATGGTCGGCATGATACTGGGTGGTGATGATGGGCGCTATCTGGTTTTATGTGAGTTTACGCACAACACTTGTTAGCGGTATGTTATTCCACTACACGGTCGTGAAGGATTAGACAATATGCGGCGGTGTAGGCTGGAAAATTGTCAGTGCTATCAAACTCCATACGAATATCCACAGGTCCTGTTTTTATCGACTCATTTTGATGCGAACAGTCAATTACAGCTATAGGAGCAGTGGCAATAAAGTCTTCTCGCTCTAGTAGCGGTGAGGATGGTCTCGTTCGTAGTAAGCCTGTTGGAATCTTGCATACATGTCATACAACAGTGTTGTTCGGTTTTTCTTAAGTCCAAATTCATGTTCTCGTAAGGGTACGCAACGTCATTTAGGAACACTTGACATGGCGAGAACAGTGGTCAACAGAGCGCTGCACTTAATTCTGCATTCCGTTTCCTATTTGTTTGAATCCCAAAAACAACGAACCTCGGTTTTTCCAGTTGCCGTTGATGTGATCTTTTTTTCAAAGACCAAATTTGAGACTTACCTTACAGGAAACAGCGGATACTCCCAACAGATCCCATCTTCTGAAATTAATGCGAAGTCGGCTTCCACTATCTACAAATCTTAAGCCAAAGCTATAGTTTTCTCTCTTTCACTAACTTGCAGATGAGGCACCACCCATGCTAGTTTAACTGATGGCAAATTTACTTTTCTGAGGGTTTTTGGATTGGGCCCCTTGCCACGTATAGAATTTGCGATCGTCCCTAGATCGAATAAGTATTAGTTCTTGTTTTACATTTGCCAGTATCCTTTAAAGTCTTCACAAAAACCCAAAAGCATACTCAACGGGATACATACATCGAAGTATCCATTTCCAAGATCACGTTGCCCCCATCCTGCGTTCTTCAACATACCCATTTGCGTTGAGGTCACCAGCAGACAAATAAACACAGTCTTCCAATGTGCTTGTGATACGCTACATCTTCTATTTTCTGTGTCTATTTCAACTCCATTAGTTCTAACGAATTTCCTCAAAATAGAAACCGCGAATGCATTGGATGTGAGAAGTGAATTTGTAACTCCTGATCCATCTGATTTGACAAATCTTCCTTCAATATGCAAGTAACTTTCGCTGGCAGTGTATATGTATCTTGGTTCTGAATAGGTATCCGAATTCATCATTATTATTAACGTTGTGGCGTATGCGGCTGATGACTCAAAAACTGTTTACGCGTCACCGACTCGCCAAATTCCACACTGGAAGTTATATCAAGCACCTCATCCATTTTTAGTTCACTGTATAGCCTAACGACTGTAGGAAGAGCACGTTATCAGGTGTTAACGTTTCACAGTCGGTTCACTGCTGACAACTGTTGGAGTCTGACGCTTCTTATTATAACGAGCGCCCATTCTTATATGTAGTCTCAGAGTAATAGTTTCACCTCTGAAATCCATTAAATTGCCGTCCTGGTCTACAACTCTAATTTGAATGTTGCTAAGCGGTTTTCACAGTGATTGGGAGATAGATGGACGTTTGCAGGTACTTCCACACATTCTTGTACACCCTAGGTCGGTACTGTTGGAAAAAACTCGTGTAGTGTATGCCTCCAGCTTATCGTTGACGTAATTTCCAGTACATATGCTGCATTCTACACGTATCGCAGTTAACTTTGAATATCTGCACAGGTTGTAGTCTGAGGTATGAAATCCAGGGCTTTAATATACGTCTCGAAAATCCGAGCAGTTGAACCAATTGAGTTTGGTTTCGTGAAGTCTATTTCCACAGGTGTTTGTATCTTCACACTTGAGTGAATTGTTGTTTGCTCTAATAATTAGTTTCTCGTTATTTGCGCGCCGAGCCAAATAAGTTGCCAAATCGTCAATGTCGTACGATCCTCTAGGTATATCTACCACTTTATTCTTTCGAGTAATGAAATTACTATTTGTCTCATCAATGTTCGGAATCGAATTGTATGCTTGAAAATCAACTAAGCCGATTGTATACTCGCCGTCGCTCAAATCTATCGGTGTTAAAGTAATCACAGCTCATGACGAACTATTGCCGGACAAGCAGAGTGTCACAGACATGTGTGGTTTTACCCCAAACCAAGGTTTCATGCAAGACTGACTGCTATACATTTTGATGCAGGAATTTTAAACACAACATTGTCCCACATAGTGTGTGCCAAATTCCTGGTGTCTCTGCACATTGTTACAGTATTCTGTTAACTGCAAAGTACCGTTGCAATTCCAAAGTGTGGAGGTAAGGTCACCAAAACTGTCAAAATATTTCACTACAACCATCCTGTACTTGATGTATGCTACCCAGTGTGTTCCAGCATTTTCAGCACTGTCCAAGTTAACAATCCACATTCACGTTCCTGAATTTTTTTAGGTAATGCATTGCGCATGAAGACGCCACGAAAATGAGGTATACGCAAAACGCCTTACATGTCTACTTATATCATCATCGTCAACGCTGCTCCGACTTTTTTTTCTTCTTCTTTAATCCCGATCTATCCTTCCGGTACGGTTTCAGATAAAGACCTTTACCCCTCATAGCAATTGCCTCCATGGTTTCATTGTGTCGTTTCTGTTCGGGACAACTCCTTTTTCGCTTCTTTGTAGCTGCTTTAACTGCTCTGGCGATGGCTGAGGCTCCTCCAGCAAGAGCTCCGGCAGCCGACAATCCAGCAAAAATAGGAATTAAAGGTAGGATGCCGCACTTCTTCTTCGTCTTCTTCTTTTTAATGCCTGCGCCCAATTTTAACTTAGCACGCATGGCGCCGTTAACTAGAAAGCAGCTGCCCGTTCACCGAACTTTGCATCTTTAGCCCTCATTCTGTTTGAAGCTTTCTCCGCAAGTACACGGTCTGCATTGCGTCTGTCAGTACCCTGCGCATACGCAATGTCATGTTCCCTACATGCTGCATCCAGTGGATTGATCCCCGTTTGACCGAGTTTCAACCGTTTTTCCAGTTTCGTCCCAGGTCCACAGAACTGGTATGTTTGGGATGTGTGCTTCAAATGGCATTTTGTCGATTATCTTGTTTAAGAAACCCGACCCTTCTTCTTCTTCGTTGTCTTCCTCGTAGGAGGCATTGTTATCAACTAACTGCTTTTACATGTTCGTGCGCCTATATATAGCCAGAGCAATAATCGATCCCCGTCAATATGCGTTTTGTCAAACAACGGCAAACATTACCAGTGAGTAATGCAGATATTGCCGACACAAACTCCAAGCGAAGAAGAAGAATGGACCGCTATTTCCTGATACGGTGAGAGCGATAGTGTTGGGACCATCAAACTGCAGCAAAAACCAATCTCGTGTTATCCCTGCTGGAGCACCCCAACGGACTTAGATTTGAAAATGTGTATGTGTTTTCCAAGTCATTGTACCAACCAAAGTATCAGTTGTTAGGTGAAATACTAAAACCCATTAACGGAATTAAGTATTTGACATTTAGCGATAGTCAGAGTGTACCCCCGCCTACTGAAGCTCTACCAAATTCAGTTTTTGTGTTTGACGATGTTTCATGTGAGAAGCAGAATAACATACGTGATTACTTTTGTATGGGTAGGCATAGGTCAGTAGATTCGTTCTATTTGTGTCAGACTTATAGCCGGATACCAAAACAGTTGGTTAGAGACAACGCTAACTTGATCGTGCTATTTAAACAGGACGACATGAATCTCAGGCACATTTACAATGACCACGTAAATACTGACATGCCGTTCAACGAGTTTAAAAACCTATGTGGTTCCTGCTGGAAACAAGCAAGCATGGATTTGCGGTTATTGACAAGGACAGCGACATGTATTATGGACGGTACCGCAATGGATTTGATTCATTTTTGAATAAATAGCCAAGTTCACAAGGTCCAGTCATCATTAAAACCATGGACAAGTTTGGTAGAACATCATTGCTACAGAGCAAGAGAGAGTTAGTGCACTCGCCCCAACAACATACTTCTTACCAAGGAGGGTAATTTGGATTGTCAAGGTAGAATACTCAAACATGTAGCTGACCCCATCGACGATGATGATGTTGCATCCAAACAATACATTGACAAGGCAACTACAGATGCGGCAATGCTTCTGAAGGAATTACAATCGACAGTAGTTACCATGGTTGTAACTATTGCGGCAACAGATTTGATTAAAGATCGTGCATACATTCTAGATACAGGTCTTAACTATTATGAAATTCCCGTCAATGGTGTAATCCTCTCAGTAGCCAAACCGGGCAGGGTTGATGTAATACTGAATTGGATTAAAACTGCTAGGTTAAACTTTGTGAAGCAAGGTGATCAACTTATTTTTCTCCCAAATGCCCAACCCCACAAACCATTTATAGCAGCATTAACTATCAAGTATAAAATAGTACAATAAACTCACATGAGCTTCATTCGATGCTTAAACATGGATACGTCAACAACTAAACGTGGTATCATAAAAGCCAGGAATGCTATTCGACGCAAGTTGCTTGAATTGAAAACTGGTCAAATTGATTCTGAAAATTTTTTCAAGGATTCGTTAAGGCCTGTGACGGATAAGATTGAAAATGTTTTCTTACCTCAGCGACATCAGCAGCAGCAGCAGCAGTTTTCTGGCATAATCAGTGACTTCGTGAAGTCGCTCAGTCGACGTGAGAGAGATTATGATTCAGTGTATGGTGTCAGAAAGAAGAATGATTCACTAATGATTGGAAACTCCCCTGTGATTATTGGCGAAGACGTTATTCTAATCGATGGTAGTGAATATGAGCGAACACAAGGATTAATGAGCTTGTTGTTTGTAAAAAACCCCATGCCGTATACTGACAAAGACTTGAAAAGCTATTTGGAAATATTGAACAACACGAGTGCCCACAGAGTAAACTTTGACCCATCCGATAAAGTTTTGAAAAATAAGACTAGTAAGTATAAAAACATAATCTCTAAGCTTGACCATCAGTCGGGTTCTGGTCTTCTCCCCATGAAGGAATATGTATATTGGGACGATCCGAACGAGCTCGTTGAAAGACTAAAATTACTTACCGCATCTGCATCAGCAGGACATACGGCGCACTCCAACGAAATTTTATCTTTGACTGAAGAACTTCGTGAGAGAGACATCATTGTGTAACATGGATCAAGTTGTGGCGGAACTCCATAAACCGGCAAGAAGGAATTTCCCAAGACGGCGTGTGATAATCAAAGGACTTGACGATCTGTGGCAAGCTGATAATGTAGAAATGATCCCATACTCACGTAAAAACAGTGGCTACAAGTATATACTGATGGTGATCGATACTTATTCAAAGTATGCATGGGCTCTACCTCTCAAGAACAAGACGGCTAGTGTGGTTACTGACGCTATGAAGAGGATACTAACTGGTGATCGTGTTCCTAAAAATTTACAGACCGACAACGGGAGTGAGTTTTACAATTCAAAGTTTAAGACGCTCATGACTAACTATGGCATTAATCACTACTCAACATATACCCATCTAAAAGCATCAATAGTTGAGCGTCTCAACAGGACAATCAAGAATGCAATGTGGCAGGAATTCAGTAGACGTGGTTCACATAGGTGGATTGAACTTCTTCCACAGCTAATGTCTGATTATAATAAATTTCTGTAATCCACTCACATAAAACCAGATAGTGCCCATCATCACCACCCAGTATCATGCCGACCATCTTCCTGGACATACAAGGATTCAAGACGAGAGATGGAGCGTTTATCTTTAAAGAAGTTGCCGTGTGTGTAGTACAATCAGACATCATTATTGCTACACATTGCATCTCTGTAAACTCACCAAGACGTGGAGGTAACGACCCAACAGTGAGATGGTTGACACATAATTACCATGGAATACCTTGGAATGCTACTGGTGTTACATTCAGTAGACTATGTACTATTTTACATGCAATCACCAATACAGATGACTCAATCATATATGTTAAAGGACTGGAGTAGGCTCGATGGTTTCAGAAGATTATCAGGAAGAAAGTTTGCTACAATATAGAAGATTTAGGATGTCCACCTCTACGAGAACTTAGGAAGAATAATTTGATTAAACTTTGTAAAGGACATTTATTTTGTAATGCTATATGTGCTGTTGAAAATGTATATTTAATTGCCCAATGGTGGGTGAAATAAAAAGAAATCAAATCAAATACAATGCATTTTTTTATTTATACTTTTTTATACATGTATTTATTACCAAACATTTTTTTTTTCATTTTGATGTACACATCAGTTCTTGCACTTATTGTCCACAGACATTATATATGGTCCACAAACATCATACCCGGAGGTGTAATTCTTAATTACAATGTTATTAACATCGGGTAATACAAGCAAATTTTTATATGCAATAAGTTCATATTTTAGTAGATTATAATCCAATGACGAACTTGGTGTCACTTGAGCCACACGAACATCGTTAATGTACATATCAACCAGTTTTTGCACTGTGGCCATATTAAAGTCTCGTAGCACTTTACTTGACAAAATGTCCACAAATTCTATGTAGTATCTTGCAACTAGATATCCCCACCTCTTCTTGACGGCCAAGGCGCTGGAAACTGCAGGCTGCGCGTCGATGATGTTCTTCCAAGTAGAATCTCCGAAGTAGACGCCGCTGGCAGGATCGGCATTTGGGGCGAAGTATACTGTTTTCGCCCCGGCAACCGTACGGCAGGAGACGGTATGCTCACCAAGAGGAATGTCGGCCCGGTCGCTCGCTGTGTTGAACAAATCTGACACAACGTCCAGTACTTGAGTCAGCACGACCCATTCTTCATACGTCAGTATAACCTTGGTGCGGTATCCAACTTTTTCTAGCACTACTACTGGCTCAAATTCGTGTTTGGACGATAAACCTATCGTCAAACGCTTTGAGTCACCGGCGTTGAGCTGATAAACGGCCGAGAACAACAGTACTGGGCGAGACATGGCTGAACACTGAGGTCAGCAGGCCGGTCGGGGGGCAGTCCTGCTTGTTGGAGCGGTGGTAGGGGGTGAGCATGTTCAAACCAGTCGATGAAACGACACACCTGGGTCGCTCAATTGGCCTAACGAAAAAAAAACACCAAGGGCAGCTGGTGCTAGGGAAGGCAGGTGTTCAAACAAGTGGCCATGATTGACAGGTGGGGTCGCTCAAGTGGCCCTCGAGTCAAGTGAGGGCAGCTGGTGCTAGGGAAGGCAGGTGTTCAAACAAGTGGCCATGATTGACAGGTGGGGGAGGGGAGGACCGTGACACACCTGTGGCCTAACAATAGAGGGGAAACTGAGGTTAGTCAAGTGGTTAGTCAAGTGGCCATGATTGACAGTTGGGGTCGCTCAAGTGGCCCTCAAGTGGTTAGTCAAGTGGCCATGATTGACAGGTGGGAGGGGGGAGAACATAGAGGTGAAACTGGGGTTAGTCAAGTGGCCCTCAAGTCAAGTGGCCTAATTAGCATAACAATATGGGCGGCATCCTTTGTGGCAGCGCTCCCCCAAATCCACACTACTCTTGAAGACGGGCAGATTATACATATCAAGAGGAGCTAAGGTAAATTACCTAAATCGAAGAAGGGGAACTTGCAACCAAAACTACCAACGCTTTCAGGTCTTTTGTGACACTAAAACTGTTTTGTAGTTACTTTCCGCCAAGCCGTGAGCTTGCAGTACCAGGGTAAGACTGGGAATCCGCCCTCGTTTATCGTCAACGGCAGGCGTACGGTCCTGCTTGCATTCTTATTAAAAATGTTTGGAATATTAACATCTCTTGAGACTGCGTGTATCATTATGGGTTTGAAGTTTAGGAAAAGAAAGGAGAAAAACTGCCGCATTTTAAATTTATTGTCAATAAAGGATATTCAGAATTAAGTGGACAGATAAAGTAGGACATTAACGTGTGTCGGAAATGATGGGTGACAAACGGAAGATATCCTAAGGTGAGTCACATTTTAAGAGAAGCGGATCGGAGATTACAATCGAAAGTTAAAATTGAAGTGGAACATAAAGATTAGAACATATAAAAAAAATCGTGGATTGAAGTTGAAATATGTATGTTGAAATGGAAAGATTAAATCAGGTTAGGAATATACGGCAGATTTTTATCGAATCAGTGAAGAGATTGAGAGCAGAAAAGAGTAGCTTTTAAATATACACTAATTATAGACAGTGAATTTTATTCACTTCGAAAAATTAATGCAAAACTGCCATATAGGAAATTTCATGAAATTAAGATGAATAATACCTAAATTAATATTTTTACGAAGCATTATCAGTGATGTTGTAAACCGTTTATGAGAAATCAACTCTTATCAAACAATTTCAGCTGCATCTTAATACCTTCGTCGTCCCTCCATACCATTCGGTGCTCCTGGAGTGCAGTTGTATGGAACGTTGAAGTAATACCCCGTACCCAAAGATTTCCCTACGGAAAACAGAATGCACGGCATGTGGAGCCAGTGACAAGTGGAATGTCAGGAAAGGTTAAAATCTGGAAGCAAATCAGCATTTGTCATTCTTTTGTTACGAGACTACTTCAGATGTAAAAGAATTTTTCCTCAACCTGGACGCTCGCATAAAGAAAGAAGAGTACTAACTCAATAAATTTGTAGCGGATTGTGGAGGCTATTTATTGCTACTTGCGCATTTACAGTGGATATGAAAATATCATACATGTTTCAAGAAATAGGGTGAAACTACCGTTGTCTTTTTATGAACGAAGCTATCATCGGTTGACATTTATTAGGTACTCGTAAGTCTTAGACAAGCGCATTTGCAGCAAATATGACTACAATAAATGTTAAAAACTCAATAAATCACTGCCTCTTCTTACACAGAGCTGAAAAATGCAAATATCTAACAAGACATGACACATAGAAAAATAAAATAATGAAAATATTGCGACTGAGTATAAAAATTCCTCGAAGAGATCGATCAGGTTCAACCTGTTACAATCAGAGAACGATCTTTGCAAAATGATGCTGTGTTAAAAAGTTAAAAACAAGCATGAATTATCTGGGCGTCAGGATGCTTCATAATATCACCAAAACAATCTGAGTGACTGAAAGTACATGAAAATCAGTTCGTCTTTCAACACTAGTAGTGCTCTCGGCTTTTAACCTGATATAGCTCAGTTAGTCAGAGGAGACTCTCTTAACTGCAATGATTTTCCTGAAAGGGGCGTTGGAGATCAGTTTCTCAATAAATTAAAGATGTACCTACTGTTTTTCCGTAGAGATAAATCACCATGTGATGTGATGACAACAATAGCGTTGGTTGTGATGATGTAATATTTACTTACATCAGAACTCAAGTTACCAGTCACCTGAGTAATCAGCAGACACTCAGTCGGATTGTAACTTTACAACCCTTCTTACATACAATCGCCACCTCTCGGTGGTGGAGTACTTAATACAATTGCGCCCTCACTTTACTAAGTACGAAATATTTTTCTTGTTTCTTCTTCGTCTGGCTTCCGCGTCTTTCATACACCCCTTTGGATCAAGGCATACCTTTCCCCCTCGTTTTTGAGTGACATGCAAACAAAATTATTAGAATTTAATATCTTGCGAACATTTTTACAACCTTGATTGGTTCGCTAAGAATCTCTCTTTATCAATCGCAATCTATTGGCTCGAGTTGTTTCTTGGCATTTCGGAAGGAACCGCTACACATTGTGAAATTCTGGCGAATTCCCATTTGGAAAATTTCCGTAGCTGGTTCTTAGTCAATGCCCCTAGCTAAGGATAACGTCTTGTCATTCTCACGACCGGTGACACCCTCAGGAATAGACTAACTTTAGTCAAACAATCACTCATCCATTGTCAACTCTGGACTGCCCCAGTCATTGTCTGGCTGCTTAAGAGATAGAGTTCCCTACTCGCGCATCCGGCTGATCACATTCTCAAAACTTCTTGCAAGAAAATATTCCCGATGATATTATCTATTGGTACGATTTTAATGATTAAAATTGTGCAGAATGATCCACTTCGATCAATCTGCTACAAATTCTACATCGAAATGTCAGCAAATTATCACTGTTTAGGTAGAAGAAATAATATTATATAAATTACTTTCCCAATGTTAAAGAAGCCATGTAAAATTTCTGTTTAGCCATTTAAACGGAGCCTTTCATAATAAAGATTCCTAATTTTTTTTTACTTATGGCTTTACGCCTCGTAGACATCGAGGTCATTAGAGGCGGGATGGGACTGGGGACTAGGAATGGGGAGGAATTCGGCCATGACCTTTTCAAGGAAGCATCCCGGCTTTCGCCTGGAGTGATGTGAGGAAATCATGGAAAAGATTCCTAACCAGTTTTACAGCGGTTGGCTTGTGAATACACTGGGCTCTTCCAGCTGACTATCAAAATGACGCACTATTTTGCTGCACAATAGGCTGTAGTGAATGAGAGCTGTCCTATTGTTCACCTACATACTTCTAGAAAGAGGGTAAGGAACGGCGAGTAGACGAGGTCATATTGTTCCCCGTTTGGTTTAGAACGGTGCATGATGGCTGTGTTGGAAAATCATTTACTGCGCGAGGACACAGAAGGCGTGGGATTCCTGGGCAAAAAGCGACCAATACATAACTCTATAATTACGTTCTGATGGCTTCGTTTCGTGTAAAATATTGTGCAAATAGAATAGTTCTCAAACTGGATCATTTTATGAGGATTGTTCAGAAAAGAGTCATTGTAATTAAAATAAATAAATTCCATGAGTCGAGTATAACAGAAAGGTGGGCTACAGAGTTTAGTGAGGCAGATCTAGCAACTTCACCCAGACGTTGTTTATATTTGAGAGGTATTTGGAAGGTAATGCACGAGACCTAGTATGCTCAATGTGAATTATTACCACACTCAGAAACACTGGAATAAAAAACAAACAAGAAAATAGGAACACGTATGAATTAATATGAAAAGTTTGGTAACAGAACCATTGATGAGTTGGTATCGAATGTATTAATATAAAAACAAATAAAAAATTCACGATGACTACGAAGAAATAGAGGAAACACATAGCAACATTTGAGTGTCGATTTAACCAGCAGATATTGAGCTGATTATAAAATTCTTGGGTGATGGGAATAATATATGATAAAAAAATGGATTATTAGGAATTTCAGCCTTTAGCGAAAGAAATGAGCGAGCGACGACTCTTAATAGTGAGATGTCCAATGGGTGCCTCTGGTAATTCACTTCTTTAATAAGTATATCTAATTAATTGATTGGTAAATACTTGTTGGCGTGGTTCTTAAGCGGAATAATTTTTCACATATAGCCAAGCATAATGGTAAATGACAAGACTAATGTAAATGATAAATCAAACACGTATGTATTTTTCTCAACTGAAAGCAAAATGGAAGCAATATATAATGATTTAATTGACATTTACTAAATGGAAATCATCATTTTTAATTGATAGCAACTCATTAAATGAATCTTGGTCGTTTCAACACAGACTTTTTTTTACTTATGGCTTTACGCCTCGTCGACGTCGAGGTCATTAGAGGCGGGATGGGACTGGGGACAAGGAGCGGGAAGGAATTCAGTCATGGCCTTTTGAGTGAAGCATCCCGGCATTCACCCGGAGTGATTTGGGGAATCCATGGAAAACCCAAATCTGGATGCCCGTACGGGGATTCGAACCGGCGTCCTCCCGAATGCGAGGCTAGAACGTTAACCGGTTCAACAGAGACAATTGAAGTTAAGGTTCTGAGTTTAAGAACACATTAGGATCTTGTCTGCCACTTGTGGTCAACATGTCGACTGCGTGTCCTGTTTGCCACAAAGGTCAGCGGTGGGTGTAGCAGGACAGGCCGGCTGTGGCTCTCAGCAGACGGAGGTAGTCAGAGCTGTCGTATTAACGGTGTTGGAGCGACCTGTCTTCCACTGCGCGTCGCCTCCTCCCAGCTGGTGGAAGATTCTCTACACATCTTGCCTGGTTCCAGAAGAGAGTACATGCCGGGTTGCCTGAGGTGCCAGGCGACTCTCCACAGGGCGTGTCGTTCTTCTCTCCCCTCCCCACCTCGATAGGCCAGTACCTATATAACAATGGCGGCAGAGTTATGACCTCCGAAACGTCGTGTTTAATCGATGTACTCACTCGGCAAGTATCCTGAGAAGATTTTATTCATATTCAACGCTGAGGAAACCTCGTCTTACGTCAAAAAATTCACAATTTGATATAAAACTCGCGGCAACAGTTTTGACTCGGCCGGACGATTATCCTGCCTCTCGTGACTCTAGCCGTGTAGTTCATTCCTAGAAACGAAACAGTTCATTGCTTCTTATTCGCCTGCAATTATCGCGCCGAAAACTTTTTAAGCCAATTCTTATCATTATTGCTACCCTTTTGGTGCCAACAACCACCAAAGGTTACAATCGCAGAGGTCACACTCTCACAGTACTTCCAAGAACGCGCCTGTCCTTAAAAAGCCTGACCTGACGATTTACGAATGCTAATATACTGACATTATGCCAAACACTGTCCTTTAATTGCGGCTATCTCACACTGGACGCACTGACATATCTTGTCCGAATTCCAAACTACACTGCACTGACTTACCTCCATTATTACACATCCCACGTCTCTGAAGAAAGGCAACCAGAACCCATTCAAGTATATGCAATAATTAATCCCATTAAACGTTACTGCGGTAGCTGCAAGATCTCTAATAACCGCAAACCAACCCCACAGCAGTCAGTTGAATTGCCTCGGTAGGAATTATGGCAATACGCGTTAAATCAATCCACTGTATTTGCAGTGCTCACCGATAATGACTGTTTCCGACTTGGACTCTTGAGTATCTTAATGAAAAATAAAAAATAACTGATTGCCGCATCATGAATCATACAAACAGAAGCGGATATATCCATTGACACAAATTGTATGAGAAAAGGTAGACCGGTTCATTACTTCTTAGCGGGTAGGCTACTATACGTATAAGTACGCCACGGTGTATTTAAATCGTCAGTGACTAGCATCCAGTCAGGATAAGAATTTTTTCTTCTTCTGGTCAATCAGAGTTCGGCAGACTCCGTTATGACTTCTGGCGTTGCAGACACAGCTTTTAGAATCGACTCGTTTCTCCTCTCCTGTATGGCTATTGTGGGCCGTCTATCTTCTAGTCGTGGTGCTTTCTCTGCTTATGCAGATTTGGAATTCTACCTAACGCTGGCAAGGGAGGAGGATCACTTTATACATTTACGGCCGAGGCTTAATAATTGTTTCTATGCTAGATATGTTATAGCAGGCAGGTGTTCTAACCAGTCCTTAATGATATTGTTGAGTGAGGGTCCAACAATGGCGTATGTAGGTTGCTCGGTGGAATTGACGGCATCATTTCGTGCAGTATATCTATAATGAACACACATGCAGGCCCCAATCTACTGGCTCAAAGACAAATAGTGCCGGGAAAGTAACAAGCAGCATGGATAAAGGCGAGATTTCACTTGGTTCAAATAAAAAAGTTGTTTAGAGCAAGATTTTCATATAAATTATAAGAAACACAATATCTAAAATAAATATAAAATTCCTTGGAATAAAATAAATGTGAAACTTAATTGGCAACAACATGCTGAAAAAAATTAAGTAGATCCATCTTTACAATGAGAATACTTTCTCTATCAGCTTTTTATTTTTGTAATGGCTTCACGCCTCCATAACGTCGAGGCCATGAGAGGAGGGAAAGGATTCTGGAAAAGGAAACGGGAAGGAATTTGGCCATGGCAATCGCCTGGAGTAATTTTGGGAAACCATGGAAAACCTAAATCTGGATGCACGGACGGGGATTCGAACCGCCGTCCTCTCGAATGCGAGGCCGGAGCGTTAACCACTCACCCACCACACTCGGTTCTATCAGCAAACTTGGAATTAATGAAACAGGTATACTGCTATTATTTTCATACAGTCAGGTCATAAGGCATATTTTTGGGACGAAACTCTTAAAGAAAAAAAAGTTATAATTGCACAGAAAAGAGTAATGTAAAATGCTGTATGTGATAAAACGAAGCAGTTCTTGTAATTCTTTAAAAATCTCAATATTTTTACAGTGACTTCTGAGTAATTGTATTATCTCATGTGCTTGGTCAAAAAACATTTTAACTTGTTTACAATAAATTCATACGTACACAATTTCAATATGAGAATCAGAAATAACTTGTGCAAAACACAAACAACATTGCCATTAGTACAAAGAGGACACATTTGTTTAACATACTGCCTAAAAGTGTAAAACAGTTGGTAGATAGTAAAGATGTATTTATAGGGAACCTGAGGGCTTATCTTATTGGAGCCTACTTCTACTTGAATCAAGAATTTTTACAAAAGAATTAGCTGTATCTAATATATGTGCCCTTTTGAATAATTTAGTAATAAAATTTAATGTTTATTTTATTTGTTTGTTTGTAACAGGTAACACTTTTTAATTATGATTATTATTCATCTTGTATATATATTGACTGTGACATGTTCCACATATCAAAGGTCCATTCTAATCAGGGACCTATGTAATAAGAGTAATAAATAAATAAATAATTGACAATCAAAAACGTTTGGAGGATATTAAGCTTTTTTTTATTTTTAGATGTTAATCTTACATTTATTTGACTGTACCTGAAAATAACGTTGATTACAAAAATTTATGTTTTGGGGAGTGCATCAACAGAGCAAGTTCGATTAGTCACTGTGTAACGTAATTAAATAAAATTAATGTTAGATGAGACCAGCTAAAGATTGCTAGATAGGCAAACTGTAGCCTGGTATCCCGAAGCAACAAAGTGGTGATAATGGAGCCGGAACTTGGTCAGCGAGGCACCCCACAAGGTGACGTCAGCAAAGTAGAAGGCCTGCGGCGAGGCTGGCATCCACACAGTTCGTCGTTTTTCTTGTCCGAGAGACGACCGCAGTGCGCGCCTGCAGCGCCTCTCTGCGGCTGGAGCAGGTATTAGCAGTCGGCGCCCGTTCCCGCGCCGGGACGCCTCTGCTGCAGGGGAAGGCGACAGCCAGCGAATAACAAGCGACGCCAGACAGGGTGGGACCCGGTAGTCTTCCTCCAGAGACAGCCTCACCAATTGTCTCATTACCCAATTACGGAAAACAGTTATGTGCAAAGTGGCAGTTTGCAACGAAAACTCAGAACATGAGGCTTAAAACTTCTTCTTGCGGTGCATTACAATTTGTTTTATTTCTATAATACTCTTAAGTATCGAAGGAAAGGTTCTGTTAACTCTTACACAACCAATTTTTGTGACAGAACAGTTTGTTGCCATTAAGATGAATACAATCTCTCTAACAGATCCTGTCGGTAAATCGCGAGTTAGTTGTTTCAATGGGAAATTTGGATGGTTATAGAGTCCGGACTCCTTTAGTGAAACAAATCGATGCTATAATCCCAATAAAAGCTACTGAAAATGCCTAGAGTTAAGTGTGTAGACAAAATCGTTTCTTATGATAGCTTTTTCAAGAAATACGTTGGTAGGGGAATGTATGGTATTAAACGCCAAAGTGTATGTGAATGGACACAAATTGTGTTCACTTTGACAAGTGATATGGATGGGATCTGTAAATCTGTCACGTTTTTTCATCTGAGTAACTAAGTGACTAGACGAACTACACCGATATATCTGCATGTGACAAAAACTATGTACAATAATTTGTCATCTCCTCCTACAGAACTAATTACTTCTGAAATTGATAGGGTTTTCTGGAATATTTTATACTTCAGGATACACTCTCTGAGTTTTACAGCGAACTATGATTTGCGGAGTAGGATCCGTGAAGGTGGCAACAATAGTGTGCCATCGGAAAGCAGATAGTGTGCCATCGGAAAGCAGATAGTGTGCTATCGGAAAAAAGATAGTGTGCCATCGGATAGGAGACACTGTGCCATCGGATAGGAGACAGTGTGCCTTCGTATAGGAGACAGTGTGTATTCGGATAGGAGACAGTGTTCCTTCGGATAGGAGACAGTGTGCCTTCGGAAAGGTGATAGTGTGCCTTCGGATAGGAGACAGTGTGTCTTCGGATAGGAGACAGTGTGTCTTCGGATAGGAGACATGTGCCTTCGGATAGGAGATCGTGTGCCTTCGGATAGGAGATCGTGTGCCTTCGGAAAGGAGAAGGTGTAGAGCAGTTCGGTACTTAGTCCGAGAAGTATTGACTGCATCAGTACTAAGCAAGGTAGTTACAGTGGCGGTAGTGATAAGCAGCAGTGTAAGATGGTTTGTTCCCCATGTGCCGAATACTACATCGTCAGTTGGCCTGGGTTTATTTTGTAGGCTTGCGGCGGAAGCAGACTTTAGGTTGGAAGTTGACTAACATTTGCTAAGGTTTTAATCCTCTCGCGCTTGTGACGAGACAGGATAAAGCATTTTTATGTTTTAAAACCAGTTTTGACTAAGATTAATTGTTTAGATAATCTAGAGACTTCGAGGGCATTTTAAAAGACCTGGCTTCTTGATTGTTGTCGTCAGTTCCAGAATGGTAGCTCACTAGTTAAGTATATCTATCTTGGCACCGTTTAGTTAGGTCCAAGCCTGCGCTACGTTTAGGCTCCAAAATGGTGTAAAATGTTTAAAAGTTAGTCAAAATATTTCAGGAATGTAATGCTGGGTATACGGAACTTTTAGGCATAGTATTCAGATGTTTTGGACAGTTTTCCGGCGAATTTTGATGAAGTATAGAAATTAGTTTGTTTGGTTGTGGCTGGAGGGTTTCTTGGTTGTGGTGTCAACAAAGCCGATATGTGACTAGAATTTATAACCTGGGAAAAGAAACTTTGATGTCCTTATTCTGGATCGGTTAAATGAATTAACTGAAGTGTTTTGTGGTGGTACGGAACTTTATGTGGTTTGTTGTTGTTGTTCTTGTTGTTGTTATTTGTGTTTAAGGGCGCGTCGACGACGGGATCATTAGCGCCCTTTTATGTGGTTTGTGAATAACTTCAGTATGAAGATACTAACAATAAAAAATGTTTTAATTCCATAAAGCCATTTCATAAAGCGTTCGTGGACAACTGATTTGTTCCAAGACACTCCATTTTGTTTCTTGAAGATTGTAACAGCCCTCATACCTGAATTTTGAATAGTATTGTGCTGTATGAAGTATTTGTAGTGAGCTAAAGTTTGCTTGAATATGATCTGGTATGTTTGTTTTGTAATTTCTTGTAAATCAGTGTATATAGACTTTATTTTATGTAAGAAAATTATTTAATGTCTATTTAATATGTTTAAGAACCGAATGGTGCAAGAGAATTTCTTAAATGTTTGTAATTCCATGTATTAATGTAAGTTACGATGCCTACAGGACAATTTTCTACAGTTTGAAAGGATTTCTGCAAATAATTTTGTATTTAAGTATCTCTAATTACCATTTCTGATAATTTTGTAATGTTGTTAAGTAATTTTGTATTAATTCCGATTGTTTTTAATATGTTTGAGTGATTGTTAATGATCGAGAAATATCGGGCGGATGCCTTTGAAGAATTCTCGTAATTTCGATAGAGACTATATAAACAGATCGGCTGGACAGAGCAGTTAGTTGACTTCATTCAGTATTCAGTGTTCAGAGATTATCTTTGCGACTGTTCAGAAGTGCATCTCTGTATTGTATCTATGCATGTAAATATCGCTGACTTCGTTTTGAAAAAATAAACAACATCAACATAACCTTTTGGTGGACTTTTTAATTAATCAATATAGTAATTAAACCACCTAAGAACGTAATATGGCGAACGTCGACAGGACGAGAAGTCATTAAATCATCGAAGATGATCTATTCCTTGAGGCATTGTGATCTTCTTGCATATCTGAAATAAAATCTTGTGGACCACAGAAATATGTTATTTACCAGGAATAATTTTATACCACCCCATGTTGAGGAATTTTAGGCAGGAAAATGCCTGGGAATAGTCATTGCATAGCTGAGTATCTACCTAATAAATGATAATAATCTACTATCGGCATAATAATCCCATCTATTGATCAGAGCGAAATCTGCAAGAATAACCCCCTATAGCCTTTATAATTAGTTATTACTGAAATGGTTGCATATATGTGGCGTAACCTATATACCAGAAAAGGTTAATCTACTCGAATGTCGAAATGGCGTGATGAAAGCATGGTGGTGACAAAGCCACCTAAAAACTGACATGACTTTTTTTTAAATTTTTTTTTAAATTTTTTAATTCTTTTACTTTTGGCTTTACGCCTCGTCGACGTCTAGGTCATTAGAGGCGGGATATGACTGGGGGCAAGAAACTGGAAGGAATTCAGCCATGGACTTTTTGGAGGAAGCATCCCAGCATTCGCCTGGAGTGATTTGGGGAAACCATGGAAAACCCCAATCTGGATGCCCGGACGGGGATTCGAAGACTTGAACTTTAACTAACTTAACAAAATATTACATCCAACAAAAATTCCTAATTCGTAATGACCTTAACAGCATGATGGACGCTCCAATTGGAGATAGGCAGCAACAGCCTCACAATGAATGGGAAAATTCCAGCTTCACTCTCCGGTGGAATGTCTTGCCTTTCATTCTAAAAAGGACAGGAAGCAGCAGATAGAAGCGTATGGGCCGCAGATCTACATAGCAGACGTAATACGTCAAGGTTGATCTTTGAGCAACATAACGAAACCAAGGAATAATTAGAGTCCTCTGGTGGCCCTATGGTTAAGGCGTCTGACTTGAGATCGAACGGTCCTCGGTTAGAATCCATGTCTCGACAGGGATTTTCAAAGGCCCTCAACCCGACCATTATCTCTCACGCCAGAAAACATCCGTGGTTCGGATTCCACGTTAAACTGTAGGTTCCCTATACCTGGTAGCGTTATCGGGGTTAGGTTAAGGCAGGCTATGCAGGGGCAGAATGCGCAGCCAATAAAACCCCTATCACCAGGTCATTACGACCACGCGAGCCCCCTATGTAACAATTAACATTGAAACTGTCCACTAAATAAACCTGTAATGTACTGATCATTCCTGTTTTTGAAATTCTATTCAGATAACCAAATATTTTTTAACAATAATTGATTACTATTGAATACTTAGTTTTAAATCGCAATAAACGTAAATATGTGTTAAGACTTTTTTTTTTTTTTTTTACTTGTGGCTTTACGTCTTGTCGACGTCGAGGTAATTGGAGGCGGGATGGCACTGGGGACAAGGAACGGGAAGGAATAGGGCAATGGCCTATTGAGGGAAGCATGCCGGATTCGTCTGGAGTGATTTGGGGAAACCATGGAAAACCCAAATCCGGATCCCGGACGGGGATCCGAACCGGCGTCCTCCCTAATGCGAGGCCACAGAGTTAACTGCTCGGTACGTGTTATAGAGTCTTTAATTTATATGTTTGTTTCAGGTAATGCAAAATTTTAATAATTAACAAATATCAAACAATATTATCAGTAATATTATTATTAATTTTCACATAGCACCAGCATCATTTATTACACTGCAGATCCCAATTAATCTTCCAGTTACTAAGGATAACACATACCATACACCATTTAAAATTTATAAAAGATTTTTTTGTCTTTTTTTTGTTCACAGTGACGTCATTCATCGGTAGATTAACAAGAATGTAGCCGTGACACTACAGTACTTATTCAACTAACGGTATACAGTCTTTACCAACCTATTATCAATTTCACTCGCTGATTGCCATTAATAATATGAAAGAAGTAGTATAAGTAAATTTGTTAAATACTTTAAAGGCTGTTTCGTTGCATATGCCTGTAGTACGACGGTACGGTACTAATACATTATGTATATAAGATCTGTGCAAAATTGTGTATAATTTTGTATCTGAGTTTCCCAGAGCAGAGTGTTTTGTACGTAAGAATTAATATTGTCAGTGCTAGAGGCACTAAGCTGTGTGGGAGGTGGCAGGAAGTCACTTGTAGGCGTGAGTTCTGTTCAGCTGGGTCTGTGGTTATCCCCCGCTCGAGAGCGAGAAGTTTTTGACTACACAGTAGTCAATAGCAGTTACACTGGCATTGAGAGTGGCAGACGCACACATGCAGTTTGGTCGATAAATACTGTATCTTTTGGTATAAATTTGAGTTGTTGCATATAAATGTTAATTTGTATCATGCGAAGTGAATAAGATCTTAAGTCTAATCAGTGAGAATTACCATCAGTACCATCTCCTTGAAATGGGTTCTATCACAAGGTAATGTTCAAATTTATGTTCTTCAATCATTCGTAGCCGAATTGATGAATAGATTTGGCTAATAACGTGCAGAAAACCTAGCGGGACGACGGTTAGCAGCAAACAAATCCCACACACAATCTCTTTCAAGTTAACATTCTATTTTTCCGAAATAGCTAAAAAAAATATAAGAAAATTATATGATTACGGTAGTTTTTTGTCGATTTAACCTACTGATTGCATATAATCAATCACTGGTGAATCTGTAATTTCGGCAAGTGTAAATTTATCAGCGTCAAAATGTTGTACTCCTGGTATGCGTCATTTGGACCTGCCTGTGTAGGAGAAGTAAGAGTGAGTGTTTACTAGGCATCAGAATGTCTAACAAAGCCGCTGGTTAAATTAAAAACCTGTCGATAGTACATACGATGTGTTCTCAAATGACATTGTTGATTATGGTTCGTCCGTTGGATGGGAACGTTGAACTTTATTACCTTGCGGAAGAGTATAACCAAATGGGTTGGCACCGGCTTTTACACTTTCTCCCCGTTCACATTTATACACACAACAAAAAACATTCTACAATTAACAACGGTCGTCAAAGTCGCCTAAGGACACACAACAGTTGGAATCTGGTCAACTTACATTCGACTCTGGCCATTCGGACTCCTACAAGAATCTCGTACTTGCCCCAGCGTAGAAAAACATACTTTAGTTAGGGAAATAAATTATTATAAATCCAGTCAAAGAATCATATACACGAGTGAATTAATCAGGTACGTCGCGAGATTCTTTCTGTCTCTGTTGCTTCTTTCAGGATTCGTGGATTTAGATTTCCGTTTTTATCTATTTATTTAATCCTAGATAACAGGAAGAAGTAGCGAATCTGGCACAACGTTCTGGATAGTTGTTTTGTTTGAAGACCCTTTACGGATGTTCAGATTCGAAGAACAATCCACGTCTCCAGCGGAGATGGAACCTCGATCATCCAAGCTGATAGCAAGCTCTACTGCCACAACATGCCATAAATTACCCACTAGTAATTGTGGGAAATGTAAATTTTCTCACAAAGGTGTTAAAGCGAACCAATAACCTTGAGGATATAGTGGCCGTAAGTTTCTTTGTACCCACAAACAGTCGTGAAATGAACATATATGTTGTTTACCCCACTAAACTAATTCGGGACGGCCCCTGCAGATTGCTGACCACCATCATGGCCCTGCCTCACCAGAACCTTCGACGCTCGGTATATCGTTCCACGCCAGTTCCACGTAAGCATATGTGTGCCTACTCCGCGCTTTGCGCTGCAATTGCGAGAGTTTACGCTTCAAACGAAACACATTCGGAGGTTCTTTTAATTAAACGCGGCGCTCAAGTAGGCGGTCGAGAAAACCGCATCCGCTCCACAAAGCAGCTGGGGCTCGAGAAATGTTGTTATGCGAAAACTGTTCGGTTTCATTGTTCAGCAATCTGGTGGAATTACCTCCTCCTTCGCAACCAATTCCGTGGCCTGCAACGGTGCAGCAACCCCCTTAAGAAATTCCACAGACTTGTTAATTATACCGAACATGAAGGATTTCAGCAATGACCTTTTTGAAGGAAGCATCCATTCATTCGCCTGGAGTGATTTGGGGAAACAATGGAAAACCGAAATCTGGTTGCCCGGACGGAGATTCGAAACTGCGTCCTCCCGAATGCGAGGCCACAGCGTTAACCATTCACCCACCACGCTGGGTAATTGATTGTCGCATAATTATGTACGATTTTTGATTTAAAGCTATTTATAAACGAGAACTTTTCAAAGTGTTTCTTGTCACATATCACTATGTAAGTGGCGATAGTGGTTATGAATAACTCCAACTATTGCCGTACCAAGATGTGCGAACGTTTCTTTCCAGGTCACTTGCAGACTAAACAGCCAATCAAAATGCCAACAGTGTTCCAACTACTCAGCTTGCCGGATTGAAGCAGAATTAATGAAATATAACGATTTTAATAAGTACTTGAAAATTATCTGTTCCCACTAGGAAACAAGAATGTGATTCCGATACTAAGTGCGACGTTGGTATGAAAAGTTATCAGTCGAACAGTGAAGAACGAAGAAAAAAATTCAATTGTTTTGTCTAGCCATGGCACTGTGTATCGTGTCCTGATTTTGATTTATATCTGAGTCCCCTTCCTGCTTGCCATTTCAAAGTGCTCTCATTGTTTTTCTGCAACTGTTATTTATGGCTGACACTAAGTACTCATATTAGAGTTGATAAAAATTGTTATAAGAAGGTCAGTTTTTCGTACGCGAGTCTACTATTAAATTTTTTCACGCATTTCAGAAGCAAAAATTACAGCCTACGAACAGAGCACATATAACACGATTACAGAGATATGCGGACACCTACTTTCATTAGTTCCACCAGTGACATCTTTGCGATAACCTGGTTGGTATTACCAGCCTGCACAAACTACGTGGCTCGGTCCAGGGGGGGGGGGGAGGGGGTTGGCTGAAACGTTTCGCTGGGCTACGAGGGGGGGTTCCGAGCCAGGCCACGTAGCTTTCCTTTCATAACATTTTTCACAGTTAAAATGAGGAACAGAACTCACAACAGCATGTGAATATTTATTTCCCTCAGTTAATTATCTCTGTATGTAATTTACAATAGTCTGACAAGAGAAAACAGTACAAAATGACCTCTGGAATCAAAAGGGAAAAAAGCTATGTGCTACGTGGGAGGGGGGGAGGGGGGAGGAGGGGGGAGGGGGAGGGGGGAGGGGGGAGGCGGGGGGGGGGGTACAGGCAAAAGCTACGTAAGTCAACGTGGGGGGAGGGGGTTTCACAGGAGGTCAAAATGTAGCTACGTGGTTTATGCACGCTACCTATCCTTATAGCAAGACTGGAGGCTGGACCTAGTGGTAGCGGTCTGGTGGCTCAGTGGTTAAGGTCTTTAACCTGGGAACAAATGCTCACCGGTTTGAATCCCTATCTTAGCGGGAGTTTTTATAGACCCCTAAACCGACCTTCACCACTGGTACAGCCTGCTGTGCAATGTGAAACACGCCAGAACGCTTCCGTGGTTCGAATTGCACGCTAAACCGGTAGAACTACTAGGTTAAGCCGGCTCAGACAGGGGCAGATTGTACAGCCAATAGAAATCCTGTTACCAGATCACGACGACCACACGGAATTATTATTATTTACTACATCTGTAGCTATAAGTATGACATGTTGCGCGTATGATATACATAGATTTAAGATTTCACTTTTCTTTTTTTCCTGAAAAGGGGCGGGGTGGGTGGGTAGTGATTATAAATTTGTGAAAATTGTTGTTCTAGCAACACTCTACATAATGTAAAAACACAGATTTCTTTAATCTGACTAACACGCTGTCGTACTTTGGAATAGGTTACAGCGAGCATTTACAGGGATGTATTTTGATTCAGCCGTACTTAAATATGAGATTTTCAGTTAATGTTGAGCAGTTGACTTGGTTTATTGAGAGTATCACGGCGCATTGTGTGGCCTGGTGGCTGTTTGTCGCAGAGGCAGCCCCAGACAGAAGACTAATGAAGCGTGCGGCTGGGTCGGGTCAGGCTGCAGTCGAATTGGCCGGCAGGCAGTGGGTCCACCTGGTCGATACAAACCCTATTGGCCTGCGGCAGGGCTGCTGCTGCTTGAGGATGCGGATCTCGTCCAGCGCCGGGCCCGGCCTAATGGACGACTGCAACCAATTGTCATCAGAGGCGGCCGAGGTCACGGGGCGACCAGTACTTCCAACAGCGGCCTTCTCAATCACCCAGTATTACACGCTGCATCTGCAGGATAACACTGGTCACATTTGCGCCAAATTATGCTTATTTTTTTTATGGCTTTACGCCTCGTCGACGTCGAGGTCATGAGAGGCGGGAAAGGACTGTGGCAAGAAACAGGAAGGAATTCGGAATGTGGCCTCTTATGGGAAGCATCCCGGCATTCGCTTGAAGTGATTTGGGGTAACCATGGAAAACCCAAATCTGGATGCCCGGACGGGGATTCGAACCCGCGCCCTTCCGAAAACTAGGACAGAACGTTTGCCATTCGCCTACCACGCTCGTCCAAATTATGCGTTTCGAAGATTGTGACATGATTGGGATACATTGGATATTGGTGACAGGATGTAAGAGAAGAAAGATAAGAAGAGAGCCCTGGTAAGCTTCCGAGAGAATACGTTTAGGAACATTACAAATATGCGATGGCTTGCTAGGGGGCGGACAAAGCCCAACTTATACGGTAACTATTGGCCGTCTATATTTGCTGTCGCAGCTAACTACGGGATACGTTTTCTATCACCATTAGCATGCTCTGCGATTTCCTTGAAATAGTTTGTAACATAAAAATTCCATAAAACGAATAAAATTACACATTTAGACAGAAATATAATTTTACATACAAAGGCCTAATATTGGAAAAATAAAGGGTCATGGAATTAACAAAAATAAAAAAGAATAGCAGGTGTAATAGAAATTATTTGATTTGATTTATGTATTAAAAAATATAGTATCTCTGGAAGAAAGAAAAAAAAAGTGATTATGATAGAGATGGCGAGCGAGTGAAACTTAAAATCGAGCAGAGGATTGAGAGGTTTTGGAATAATAGTTGCAATGAGAAAATTTAACTCATAGATCTTGTGTAAACGGGAAGCATGTAACGCCATAGTGTGAAATATATAAATGTGTGTAAGCTTCTGAGTATGATATCGCAGGGGCTATGAACAATATCGCAGGAGTTGAGTGCGGGAGGCGATTGTAGTATCAGAGTCAGTCGGGAGTGTACGCACGGCTCGGACGTGTCAAGATGACATCGGTAGTGCACAAGTTTAAAGAGAATTGTAATCCACGAGCATCGTCGCGCAATAACCGTGACGTTTAATAGAAACAGTGTGAAGTATGCTGTGGACAGAACTACGACCGAATCGCGAGTGAATATAACTTTCGATTGGTGGCGTTGTTAGATCGCTCAGAGTGTGAAACAGAACTGTTTTATAATGACTGTTCATGTGAATTTTTTTACTGGGGCTACGACTCACTTCCATCAATCCTTTTCACGAACCTAGCAGCTTGGATGAAGAAGTTTCAAAATTGTCTGGTGGCTAGCGCTGGCGGATGCATGTCGAGTTTAATAAAACTTTTGTGATCTGTGATTAACGACATGTGTGTGTGTGTGTGTGTGTGTGTCGACTTTCGTCTGTAGCATGTAGTAGTGCCTAAATATTACTTATTCAACCTTTCCTTAGGCGTAGACCACTGGACTGGCGACCGTGTCAATAGAATCTGCAAATGTGTAAAAGCTGGTACAGATATACTAGTAGCAGCACGTAACAGCATATGAAACATTAATTTTAAATAAGACCCACAGCCGCATAAGTGTGTTACAAGCTGCTAATCTTTTGGATCAAAATTTATTCAAATATATTCTACACACGGTCAAAAGTTATTGGTATAAGAGGAACTGTGAGAAGAACAATCAAGAAAGAAATAAATGGAAAAATATACAATGTTTATTCTTATATACAATCTTTTATTTACATTACAACAAGCTACGTTGTAACATGTCGACAAAGTGAGGGCCGCAATCGCACAACGATTAATTTCTACGTCGGGATCTAATGGCATCAAGCTGGTAAGCCTGAATGCCAGAAATCGTCACATTCTACTATGGCGCCATCTTTTCCGGAAGAAGGAAGTTCCTGACGGAGGAGACCACAGCTAGCTGAGTACGAGATTATAATCACGGTTTGAGCCATTGGTACTGCAGGCTTCATCGCATACTGCCTGCCAAACACAGCCACTGAAAGCTCTGTAGCGACACAGACAAACATATATGGAAGTCAAAGGAAGGACTTTGTGGAATGTATATGGTCTGATCTAGAATGTGACGTAACACATATGTCCTAAGTGAATGGTGACTTGGTGTCGAGGCTTTGATGGCAAGCAATCGGTTCCTTAAAACAGTGGTATGACTTTGTTGCTGAAGTTGTGGAAAGCAGCATGAGACACGTATCTGGAGAAATGATGGAATCCCACCACTTTGTAGTTCTCTTCCAAGCCAATCATAAGCTTTATTACAATTTGTAACAAAAGAAAAAAAAATGTGAACCAAGCTCCGCCACATAACTAGAGATTGGCTAGCATTTCCCCTCACCGAAAGACAAGGAAAAAGGTGTAAGGATAAGCGTCATTACGGAAGGTTGGTAGGAGGATATTCTGCCACCAACAGGAACAGTAAAATCTGATAAGGACGCACCCGGTTCCATTACTTCGCCATGAGGAGCAGAGTTCGCCACCATTTCATGACTGGGCATCCTTGACCGATACACCCCGGAACACTCCACGGTCACTTTCTATCCTGTATCGCCTGCTCTCCACACTCAAAAGATCATCTCTATCTACGTCTAAACTAATAGCTTGACTTGTGTTGCACAAAATGACCCAGAAAATTCCTGCCCGTAACTATTCTTTACCGAAAGTTCAAATGTTGTGATTTGTAAACTTCAATTTTAATGCAATAAAATGATTCGTGTTTTGACTTTATATTCAAAATTAAATTTGTGTCCATTTTCATTTTAATACCAAGTCCAGATAATATTAATTATGTTTGTCAAGTTTGAGTAATGCTATCCTATTATTAAATTAGCAATTGATGAGTAATATTAGCAATTGAATTACCTCCAACTTATTACATATGAAACGTAAATCAGGTTTCCTTGGGCGTGTAAATCGTCCTAGACATCTCGCAGATTTCTGAATTCTATTTTTTGTGTTTTGGTCTCTTAGTGTATTTGATAAAAAGACTACACTTTGGTTTTAATTTCACTTTCTTTTTCTTCTCGCTAGTATTGTGAAATGACTATCAGTAGCAGAATTTGTTTTAGTTACGGTGCTGTAATGTTTAAGTTAATGTTTTAGAGATTATTACTCCAAAACAATGCCTTCCAACTCACAAAATCTCAAAGCTACCTTGTATGTGAACTGTTAAACATGTAATTTAAAGACAGCTGGTTTCTGAAATTCTCTACCAGGAAAGGTAAAGAAGCATTTGTAATGTTTCAATCTGTGAAACGAAGTATTGATACAACAGTCACTAATTTTTCCGCTAAAACCGATAACGATGGACCAGAAATGTACAAATGGGATATAGAGGGGTTCTTATCCTTAGTCCAATAATTACATAAAAAAACTACGCTTTGTAACCTTTTATTCTACAAAAAGGTTCTGGTAATTACAAGAACATCATGGGCGCCATAACTTGTCCATTCTGACACAAACAAACAATAATACACACTAATAAAATCGGTGCAAGGTCAGAGTGTGACGGACAGTAGTTGCATTCATTGACGTTACTGTTCTCAGTCAAATATATGCCACGACTAGCTAACAGGAAATGTCGGTTAGAGCGTGAAATCTCTCGCAATACGGCGCCCACGTCGTCACTCAGCGACGGTCGGCCATCAAGTCCCGTCTCGTGGTCCTGGCCGCGAGGTCAAGGCGGAGGCTGAAGTTCCCCGCTGTCACTCATGTGGATCCCGTCATGGGACATCAGAGACACATGCGCTAGTGGCGTGGGTCTTGAGACTATGACCCACTGACCTCAAATTCAGACAAACGCGCGTAGCCTTCGGCTCTCCTAATAGGCGGTAGGGTGTGTTGCGGGCGGAAGTCTGCTTACGCACGAAATCTTCCTTGCCGCCGCACTCTTGAGCATGTAACAATAATAGCGTCCCTAGCCGTGACCCATACAAATGTGTCTGAGGGCTACTCAGCACACATTTAATCAATCTAAATGTGTAAGGACCTTCAGGTACGATAGGGAAATTCAAAGAAAGACCGGCCGTACATCATAAAGCGCCGCCGCACTGGAGTGGGGAGGTCCAGGGTGTAACATGACGCGCCGTTGCCACGTTACAAGGTGCATTTTTATTATATATGTCATAATGTTAGAGTAATTTACATAAATCTTGGGCACCTACTACAAGGGACGGGTTCGAATCTCAAATCTAGCGTACAGGATATTCTGATTAAGGTTTTACGTCTCCCCGCCACCAATGCCATATGCAAAAATTTAGGAAAGAAGTGATTCAAAGTAGAAAATTTATTGTTATTTTTACAATAACCTCCTCGGAAGTAGTATGGAATATACAGTTGTAACAGGCGCACAGTATGAACTAATTAGCAGTACAGTGATATTCAATACAACGGACTGAAGATGATTGTACTATCTGAAATTAATCAAGCTAAGTAAACTTGGCTAACAGACTTCGAAAAACAAAAATAAATAAATGGTATGTTACTGTTCGTTACCTATCTCAGAAGGTTAGATCGGCCGCTGCTTTAGAATTTCCATTTGCCGCATTGACACACACACACACACACACACACACACACACACACACAAAACAGAGATGAAGACCTTGTTAAGTGCCTTCCATTCCTCATTGGGATTCGAATCCGAGGCCTGAGGTTTCAAAGCGAGCACCTAAATGACGAGTTACCACACCAATGTGATGATTAGAATTAATGACTTTTACTAACTTTGAAGAGAATTTACATGCACTTACCCTGATAGGCAATTTTAAGGCAATTCTCGTCGATTGCAGGAGTGTGAAGCAAGGCATTTTACCGAGACGGCCTCTTACTGCCTCAAACATTGCTTGTAGAATGTTTACCGTCTACTAAAGTTAAGTATTATGACTGTTTGGGTTCCAGTAAGGCTGCTGCCGATCTTTTTTATCATTTCTCTCCGTGACCCTGGAGTTGAGGCTTTTCATCAGTCATGCAGTGACAGTTAACAATATATCCTTTTCTGCTAAGTTGGCATGAGGGTGGTGGTGTAACGGTTAGCGTTCTGGCCTCGCATTCGGGAGGACGGTGGTTCGAATCCCCGTCGGGGCATCCAGATTTGGGTTTTCAGTGGTTTCCCAAATCACTCCAGGCAAATGCCAAGATATTTCCTTCAAAAGGCCATGGCCGAATTCCTTGACCCCCCCCCCCATCTTTTCCCGTCTCTAAAGACCTCGCTGTTAAGAGACGTTATGCAGTTAAAAAAAAAATTGCAAAGTTGATCGAGGTTTCCTAAATTCTAGTGAACATCCAACTTTTCACACCAGTGGCTAGGACGTCAACTAGCGTCAAAACAGGGTGACACACCATCTAGTAATTACGTTTGTTGAGTGTATGGGTTTGGCAGCAACCTTACTGTAACTAAAGATTTCTGCACTCTGTAGCTAGTTAATAATTAATTCTACCTGTCCAAACATCTCTTTTATTTTTATAATGTTCTCTTTCTATCCGGAGCTGTATTTTCTAGTGCCAATCACAAATTTTCTTTCTCCTGTATTAACATATTTTTTTTGGGAGGGGGAGAGGGGGAGGGCGGAGATCATGCACAGTTCAATTTTTCTTTGACGGAGCTTTTAGAAGTTAACTGTCATGGACGTAAATAATGCTTTACACAATAAATTAAATACCACAAAACATTTCTTCACCAAATTTTCGCCGGTAAAGAGGATTTTTCTCTGATGATCTTTTACTTTGCGTCACCAAGAACCGTTTTTATTTTGCCGTCTTCTTTTGTTCAAGAGCTGCAGTTAACAATTGTACGGTACGTGTTCAGAAGGCCCAAGATCTAAGCTTTGACTTTTCAATCATATTCATCTCAAGAGCAATAATCCTTTTTATTTTTTTTTCCGAGCGAATTTCGTCTAATTCTGACTTTAAAAGCTGCTATGGCTTGCGATATTCGAACAGTATGTGGGCGTTCAGATTGTTGACAGTCTTTGTATGTCTCCAGTTTCTCAAACAACTTAACAAACCAATAAACATCTGATTTGTCCCGAATGGTCAGAGCGTCTTAGGAATGAATCCTTTCTGCATTCTGCGTTTTTATAAAGCTGCAACAGTGATGCCATTTTCGCTATCGATCCAATGCATGACGGAAAAAAAATGTACCGACACCAATTATTTTCACAGATGACAGCACTAGGCGAAACATGTAAATAATCACGTGACTGAATATTAAAATATGTTCACTTAATTAATTTCGAATAGGTGCGTTCATTGTAGTAGCATTTTTTATGTTCCTTCAATGCACATTCTAATTATTGTAACATCTGTTGTACCTTTTTGAATATTCAATTAACAAATTACACCAGGCATAATAAGGACCTGTACCAACAACTGGAGATCATTACCACAGCCATGAGAAAAAGAGGTTAATGTTCTATGATCACGTAGTTCGGATGGACAATCATAGACTCACCTTCAAAATCTACAACACCGTCTATAGAGGGAAAGCGACTAATGGAAAATGGACAAGGTTAGTCAGAAAATATCTGGAGCAACTGGAAATTGACCCCAATGAAATTTACAACAGGGATCAGTACAGAACGTTGATTAAACAATTTCTTTACACACTAACAGCTAAAACACGTCATCCCGAATCCGGGATGAAATTGACTAAACGAAAAGACAACCACAGCGCAACGATGAAAGAAAGCTCACCAGAGTTAAGAACCACCTGGTCCATAGAGGCCGAAACGGAAAAGAAGAAGAAGAAAACTTCAGCAAAGCTGCATTTTTCTTTATCATTTTCCTCTCCATTCAAGCATTTTCTTTTGGGTGATCCAAGGGAATGCGAAGATTAATATTCCATTACACAGGCAAATCGCTAATAACGGTATGCTATCCTGTCAGTTTATACGTGCTACTAATAGGTTTGGGATATAATCAATACCTGTAATATAGAATTTAGGGACTAAGTATTGTGCAGCACCAGGTGTCCTATTCTACTGACTAGGAACAGGATGCGGTAAATTTCTTGACGCTTTGTTCTCGAGCCAGCAAACCCAGTTTATAGCGTGAGTCAGAGATCTCGGTCTTGAAATAAGATAGCAGAAGATTAGACTCTTGCAAGATAATAGATAACGTAACAGTTGGAATCATTCACGTAATTTGACAAAGCTTCTCACGTATCGGAGGTACTAGTACTGAGGCAAATCTAGGAGTAACACTTTTAGTTGGTGAAACATAGGTTCGTACTTCATTTCTATTGGCCTCTTTGCAGAATAAAAAGTCCCACTAGCTGTCTCCGTGGCCGCGACACCCCGATAAAGCACCTCGGAGGAGTACATTTAACGACGGGTGGTATCGGCTGGTGTCAGTCCTTTTACGACCCGCTCGGTGATGGCGCCAATCTTGGAGACAGCGGTGCGGGCTTATTATGCGGCCAGCCATCTCGTTTCCCGTTATGAGGCGCTGAGACCGGAGCTGTGGCAGCCGTAATAATAACGCCGTGGACCTCGTCTGCAAACACGGCGGGCGGTCGCCCTCGAGTGCTCGTTAAACAGGCGCGCCAGTACGTAAACAGTTTACCTCTCGCTGCTGTCACAAACACGCACTGGCTCCTACAGACTCTTATCTAATAACGGCTGTGAAATAACCCACCACATCGCGGCTGCCGCTGGCCAGTGTTCACGTTAGTACTCTGCAACTTCGAATGCGTTGTTGCAATGAGTGGCTTAATAGAGAGTCGTGTTTGGTTTGTGCAATCCATAACGTAATGTAAAATGGAAGAATTGTTAAAAATAAGCAAAAACAGAAAAAACTTGCAAATTAAAAATACCGCCATCAGTTTGAAGTCAGGGCCATTACGTTGCCAACAACTCATCGATCCGTGTTGAGACAATGAAGTAAGGGAGCGTCCATAAACCACGTAGCTCTATTTGGCCTCCACGTAGCCCTACGTGGCTTTAGCTTCTACCCCCCCCCCCCCCCCCCCTCCCCCCCCCCACGTAGCACGTAACTTTTTCACCTTTGATTCCAGAAGAGATTTTGTACCGTTTTCTCCTGTCAGACTATTGTAAATTACATACGGAGATAATTAACTGAGGGAAATAAATATTCACATGCTGTTGTGTGTTCTGTTTCTCATTCGCCAGGGCACAGTCTTCTGGGAAAAACTTTGGTCCCAGAGTGAAGGGAAGTTCTTGCGCTTATGCGCATCTCCTTCCAGATCTTGAGGTTGTCATCAGGTTATTTGTCCTTACTGGATTTGCCAGGTCCTTTTGGTATTTGCTTCAAGTTATTTTGTCCTGTCTGGATTAGTCAATCCTGTTTCTCATTTTAACTATGAACAATGTTATGAAGGGAAAGCTACGAGGCCTGGCTCGGAAACCCTCCATCCCCCCCGTAGCTCGGCGTAGGCTTCCAGCCAATCCTCCCCCCCCCCTTCTGGACCGAGCCACGTAATTGGTGCATTCTCCCTAAGGAGCTATACATATGGCAGAAATTAAAAGTGCTACACCCAGCCGGAGTTGTGGTAAATAAATTAAATTTGGCCCCAAGAATCCCCATATGAAGAGTATTACATAATTAAAAAGTGAAAGTTTTACATGTAATTGTATGATAATTACGGGGCTATTTATCAAGAAAAATTCCTATGTTTTTTAGCGTATAAGTGGTGATCAGTGTGATATAATATGGCACTTTTTTGTCCACAAGTTCTTGTTGACCTAGTATGCCAAGGAGAAGAGTGATGACCCTCTACACCCAAATGTCTAACTGTGAGAGAGGTCGGAGAGTTAGCGTGTTTGAAATGGGTGCATCATATCGTGAAATAGTCCAGTAACGGGGTCGTAAAAAGGGGGTCTCACAAACATCACATCACGTAGAAGATTTTTTTTCTTATCTTGTATATATTGGTGAGAGTATGCAGAAACCAAGTTTTCGACCTCCAGCACCCTCGGCACAATTTTCTGTGGCCAAAAAACATCAAAATTTGGGTACTTTTTCAGTTTTTCGTCTATAACTCCTTCCTGATAAGTCCTATCAAGAAATATTCTATTTTCAATTTGAAAGAGGACAAAATTTCCTACAACTTTCGTATTACAAACTTTTTTCTAAACTCAAAATTAAGCGAGCTACAGTTCTTCGAAAATTAGCCAAATTTCACACTTTTCCTAAAAGTTGGGTTTTACCTAATTTGCAGCTCAAAATGACCTGAAACCCCTGTATATATAACCGATATATATGTATTTCTGTATGACATAGTATATATATGTACTATACTTTGATTACTGATGGTCCATTCAATAATCATATAGCATTGTTGGCCGGGAGATCCCGAAGGATTGTTCGGCCGCCAGGTTACAGTGTTATGGATAGGCCGCGCAGTGCGCTTCTTGTGGCTATCTAACCTGACCAAGTACTAGTACCGCATATAGGGAACCTACAGCTTAAGGTGGAATCCAAACCACAGAATCGTTCTGGCTTTCTCCATATTACACAGCAAGCTGTGGCAGAGGTAAAGCTCGGGTTAATTGCCTTTGAAAATTACTGCTGAGAACGGGATTTCGATCTTCAGTCAGATACCTTAACCACTGAGCTACCATTTCGTTCTATTACCTGATGGTATTTGTACCAGTTTGAAAAACGGATTTGCAAAACTGAAAACATAATGTTTATGGCACAAAATTTATTTATGCAGTCAAAATTAAGTCATAATAAGTCAAAAAATAGTCATAAATCCATTTCTTTTCCGTTTTAATGGATTGAAACAATGTGTTCCATTTGATTTGTTCCGTACAGCAATGGAAAAAAAATTGTCGCTATATGAGCATTTAAATCTCTTCAAGATACAACACCCAACACAAAAATTTTTGCTATGCACGGATGATTCCTCCTGCATAAGGTTATGTGGCATAGTAGTAAATACCTTGGCTGCTTCTGTGGAAATATGAAGCCTATTTGACAACGAACTATAGATCCAACATCACACTTATATTTGACGGATACCGAAGTTATGCTGCGCAGAGAGGAATAAAGTCATCTGAAATGATTTGTAGTTTGGAAAACATCAGATACTTCAGCAGGCATCATTTAAAGTGAGGAAACAAGTGCTACAGTGACGCAGCAATGAGAGCACAAGAACTGTGTAATGTTGATACTAATGCAAAAACTGAAAAAGGAGGCATCCAAGATCAACAGGCAAAACAAGATGCTGCTGGATTGATCGTTGACGCAGCAATTTCCCAAGCAGCAAAATTCGACAGTGTGATGATTCTAAGTGAGTATATTGGCTTTCTCATTTTGCTAATGGGCTTTGGTACCACGAGTTTGAACCCACACACATCCTCTTCATCCATGCATTTGCTGGATGTGATACAATATCAGCATATTTCGGCTATGGGAAAGAAAACTTCTACTGCATGATTCAATACCAACCATATCTGAAAGTAACATGCATGCTAACTTCTCAGAACTCTAGCCTCCAGAGAACATTTGGAGAACACGCAGGGGAACAGATCATCTTGGAACGGTACGGAAAAATTGCTTGTGGAACATTGGAAGGCTCAGATATGAAATGATTAAGAAATCTGCCCAAAAAATGCATTCAGACTAGCACGGTTGCCACCAAAATCAGATGCGGCAACGTTTCACTCAATATGCACGTACCACCAAGTAAAGGTTGGTTGGGTCGAGAAACGTACCCATTGCCGTGAGGATGAAGGAAAGGCTCGTCCAGTCTTATTACAGTTACAATAATAAATGCATTCAGGAGGACGTCGGTTCGAATTCCCGTCCAAGCATCCAGATTTGGGTTTTCCATGGTTTCCTCAAATCACTCCAGCCGAATGCCGGGATGCTTCCTTCAAAAGGCCATGGCCGAAATCCTTCACGTTCCTTGTCCCCAGTCCCATCGTGCCACTAATGAACTCGACGTCGACGAGGCGTAAAGTCAAAAAAAACAATAATAAAAGACGATGCACTTGAGTTTACTTCGAAGGTTGTATCATATTCCTTCCAGAAACCTTGTTCTCCTCCATGCAGCTGTCGCTAATCAGGACTGCATTGTTCAGCTGCTTGCAAAAATTGCTCTCGCCTGCCTCGTGAAAGCGTTCCTGGAATGTAGTAGATGAAGGAGAGGAAGATTTCTTCGACCTCGAGGAAGCTGTTCCTGATGCAATGGATGAAAGAGACACAATTCATTGATAAGCCGGGACAATCCAAACGGAAAAGAAATTTATTTATGACCATTTTTTTAACTTATTTCGAAATTATTATGACTTTATAACTTTGCGTCATAACATTATGCATTGTTGTTCGCTCTATTATCTTCAGTAATAGAGCGATCTGGTAGCTCAAGGCGTCTGACTGGAGATCGAAATCCCGGTCTCAGCAATGATTTTCAAAGGCCATTAACCCGACCTTTACCTCTGCCACAGCTTGCTGTGTAATATGAAGTAAGCCAGAACGATTCTGTGGTTGGATTCCACCTTAAGCTGTAGGTTCCCTATATGCGGTACTAGTACTTGGTCAGGTTAGATAGCCACAAGAAGCGCACTGCGCGGCCTATCCATAACACTGTAACCTGGCGGCCGAACAATCCTTCGGGATCTCCCGGCCAACAATGCTATATGATTATTGAATGGACCATCAGTAATCAAAGTATAGTACATATATATACTATGTCATACAGAAATACATATATATCGGTTATATATACAGGGGTTTCAGGTCATTTTGAGCTGCAAAGTAGGTAAAAACCCAACTTTTAGGAAAAGTGTGAAATTTGGCTGATTTTCAAAGAACTGTAGCTCGCTTAATTTTGAGTTTAGAAAAAAGTTTGTAATACGAAAGTTGTAGGAAATTTTGTCCTCTTTCAAATTGAAAATAGAATATTTCTTGATAGGACTTATCAGGAAGGAGTTATAGACGAAAAACTGAAAAAAGTACCCAAATTTTGATGTTTTTTGGCCACAGAAAATTGTGCCGAGGGTGTTGGAGGTCGAAAACTTGGTTTCTGCATACTCTCACCAATATATACAAGATAAGAAAAAAAAATCTTCTACGTGATGTGATGCAAGTGAGAACTACCCCGTTACTGGACTCTAAAATCTCCAGGATTGGCCGTAGTGCAATTTCAGGATACAAACTTGTTAAACAGTGGATGAAAGAAGGCTCTAGTATTCTTAGAGCAGGCACAGATCCATACAGAAGGACAACAGCACGTAAAACCAGTCAAATTGTCTGGGTAGCTGTTGCTGACAGACGGGTGACTGCAGGCCAGATGCAAACAGTGGTTACAATGAAAGTCATCCCCCAGACGATTGTAAAGCAATTGCTTGAAGCTGGGTTACACTCTCTGACCTCTATGCAATGTGTTCCATTAACCTGATTTAATTGCCAGCATCGCCTAATAATGTGTAATGCAAAACGCAAATGGACACGTGAATGGCGTTCATTTGTGTTTAGAGACGAGTATCGATTCCTGTCTGTGGCAAAATGATAATCGACAACATGGGGGCAGGCGTAGTGGAGGAAGGGCTTACCCTTCTGTGATTTCAGAACGTCACACAGGTCCAGCCAGTGGTGTAATGTTTGTGGGCAATCAGTTTCGACAACAGGACTGAGTTATGGTTGTTGTTGAAGGCACAATGACAACCCACCACTACGTGGAAGGGTGCTGCACCCTAATGTGATACCCTTCATGTCCACTACCCAAATCGCGTCTTCCGACAGGATTGTGCTCGTCCTCATTCTGTGGACATCACAACACAAGTCTTGAAAGGTGTTACAATCACAATTCGGATCGTATGGTCCTCAGATTTATCCCCAATAGAGCATGTCTGCGATGCCACGCGTATACACATTATATCACATGGTCCCCTGCACAAACTGTGCAACAACTGACTGCACAAGACATGCAGGCATAAAGAGACATACGCCAAAAAGACATCCGGACACTTATTAGTTCAACGCCGGCAAGGATCCACGAATGTATAGGTGCTCACTGGGGGCGCACTACTTACTGACAACTGTATCTAAAGGTAATAGACTTAGCGTGATCCGTTTCAATTTTTTATCATTTCTTCTCGGTAAGACCCAGGATATATCTACAAAGTTCCTAAAATGTCACCATTCCTGTTTCGATGTTGCAGTTTTAATTTCCGCCAGTGTACCTGTAAATAACATATGAAATTTACTGTGTTATTTCGTTTATGAAACGTGAATTGACTGAAACGGATGTGGATACATTATGAAACATGATTTTAAAAAATCTTTAAACTGCAATTAGGACTTTTTTTCCTTTTTTTTCAGACGTCTCCCCTAATTTTTCAAGTTAGAACGTTATGATAGTACTTAACTGCTGATGTTTACACTGAGAAAGTGCCGAATCATAATATTCATGAATCTTTAAACAAGCACTGATATTGGACTAAATGCAAACAAAATCATCTTCTCGTTTGGTTAACGCCAGCACTTTGTTTCATTCGCAAGAAAAACTTCTGGTAATTTCAAAACGATAGAAGATGCAGAAAGGTCCGAGCGAACATCTCACTTCTCAGTTATCAGTTTTCAGTCTTCTGCATTCCATGCTTTCATCAGAAACCGCCTTCGATAACTTTTAATTGGGTAAGTGGAACAAAGTTTTAATGCTTCTTTCGCCCCTCGTGGGGGTGCTCCATCACATTTGAAGCCAGAAATAATTGCTCTCAGAACAAACGCAAAAAAAAATATTTTTTATTTCTTCTGTTTCTGTTCGGGAGATAATACGTTACAAAACTGTCAAGTTTTGGCACAAATTGGTTTTTCTCACAGGTATCGTTGATCCGAGCTATAATGTCACGCTTTAGAGAAATTAAGTCGCAGGTAGTAGTTACCTGCCTGATGAAAGATGTATTAGATATCAAGCATATGGTTGTACAATAACAATATAAATGTTGTAAGACTGGAGATTTTCTCGGCGTTGTAAATGAATAAAATTTTCTCGGGTAACTAGCCAAGTTAGTCCATCGTTTGACCACGACGTTTCGGCGGTCACAATCTCTGCCGCCATTGTCAAGTGACACTTGACAATGGCGGCAGAGTTTGTGACCGCCGAAACGTCGTGGTCAAACGATGGACTAACTCGGCTAGTTACCCGAGAAAATTTTATTCAATATAAATGTTTCCAAGAGCACATATTAATATGATGTCTAACGTTGGTTTTTTGTATCTTGCAGTAATAAATGTTGTGTACATAAAAATGCCAAAGTTTGAAAGTTAATGTAGATTTCTACTTCAATCAGTCGCACCCTGGAGATTTGAATGTATAATTAAATCGATAAAACTGACACTCTGATAGTTTTTTAAAGTTAAAATACATTTACAATTCCAATCGATGGAGACATCGGGAGGAATGTATGGTTAACTATGCTATACGAAAATCGCTTTATGGGTCTTTGTACAATCTTCTACTTTAATGATTTAATTTCAAAGTAAAGTATTTCATTTGCGTTGGTCAGGCACTGTGGTACTCCTAAGTAAGTCATTCCAGACTAATGTAAACGGTAGAGGGTTCAGTTTCTTTCTTCCGGGTGGTTAACCCCTTACTGCATGTTTTTTTTTCTGAAAAAAATGTCACTTGTTAAGTCTAATTCCGTGATTATAAGAAAAATACTTTAAAAATTCCAAATCTTATTTGCGGGAGATTATTATTGATTTAAGGGTTTATGCCATATATGAGACAGCATGCAATAATGGCTAACATATTGTGATACCAGTTTCGAGATACATGATGCAACATTTGGAAAATATATAAGATATGTACATATACTAGTAGAACTTAGTTTATTTACGTAAAATAATTACAATTTCTATTCATTAGAGTACCCATTTATCGGAAATAACACTAATTCACTTTCCACTTAGTCTATTAGTTATGAAACTTGATAAAGCAGTTTCTCTCCTTGTCCAAGCACAATTTTGCACTGCACTTCAGACATGCTGCATAGGATTTTCCTTTGCAGTCTGGATAATTTCAACAATTACAGTTTCCCAACCAGACGGGAATGTGATCTATCCCATCCTGATACTGCGGAAGATCTGCCGCAGGCTCTCTCTTCTTCTTACTGTCCAACTATTTTTGGATTTCATTTTCTTGAGCTCCCCAGTTTCTTGGATAAGGTTCCCTTGTTTGCCAGAGGACATCTGCAACTGCTACTCGAAATAAAATAGGAGCATTGCTGTCGGTATTTCTTCTTCTCAATAGGGCCAGCTTGTTCACACAAGCTAGACTGCATATTGTGCGATATCTGTCACAAACCCTTTTTCCAATATTATATATATTCTAATGGACAAATATATAAACTTACCTCTTTATAATTGTCCACAGATGTCCTTTTCATCCTAGAAATTGTGTAAACACTGAAATCAAATGTTTACTGTATCAAATACAACTGTTTGTATGACCGAACTTGGATGTAAACTGCTCATAGTGCAAAGCAAAAATTTATACTTCATATTTCCTTATTTTCTCAACAGATCGCATTTAATATTTGCACAGCTCTTCTTGATTGTGTACTATATCTGTCCCAACATGCAGTTTCAAAGTATTTGCTCAACTATGAGTTACACAAACAAAAAATGGTATGTGCTATATATGTATATATGTCCCAGTATGCAGTAAGGGTTTAAGTGTTCTTGAATGTATGCATATCGCTTTTGTTAAGCGTAGTGTTATTTTAATACAATGTGTGTGTAGGGCACTATTTTAAATCCCCGTCCGATAGAGAAATTACAGTCTATGCTTTCATATGTCCTCAGTTCATATGTCTTTGAGATTAATTAGATTAATTACGATTTAACCCAGCCGTATGCAGCACATGTAATGATTAGGAACAGCGCAACACCACGGCTCCTAGTCTAGGAAAACATTGAGCGATAAAAATTTCTTGCACAGCTTGTAGTTGAACCTAGCTAATCCCGTATGAAGCGCTAATACCTTAACTTTTTCCGTCTTGATATAGGCAGTTTATTTCAATTACATGTCCGAACCTAATTACAATACGCAAAAAGTATTTAATTTATTGTGGCTGCGCTATGGATGAACCATATTTGGAATATACCAAGTGCCGTATCTAGGTGGGAGGGGGTTCATACCGGGGCACTTACCCCGTCCGGCAATTTCAGGAGGGCAGCAATATCAAGTTTTTGCCGCGGCTCGAAAAACTCATAGATCAGTCACTGAATATACTTTTGGAGACATCGTTACATTTTAAAATTGTTTAGTACTTTATTGTCTTAGATGCGTTAGAAAATACGTAAAAACTCTCCTTGAGAATGGAAACTTGACAAAGTTAAGGTAAAACGATAATTTCTTTTATCTGATGAGTGAAAGTTTACAAAAGGAAAATACTACGTTTCAAAAACGTGCATGTTCTCTAATTGTTGACTTTGTAATAGTACGATATAAGTAGCTACTCGTACTTAATTAATCCGCGCAAAAGAATCAAACCCGAAATCAGTTCATGTTATTTTGATGGCTATGATTAGCTAAACACAGTACTAAACACTTGAACCTATTACAAATGTACTAGTACAAATAATTGGACTATTACGTAGGAAGAGACACTACCAAGAAACTTTGAACGATTTTAATTTTAGGAGAATTTGGTGGCCATTACTCTCTGTATAAGCAAAAATCAGTTCCTAACGACATTCTCTCAACGTATTTATTGTTGCGATGTAGAATGTGAAATAAAATAATTTGTTGCTGTATCTGAGTAGATTTCAATTACAATTTGTAACGTGGCTGTCCAGTCCTATGTCAAAAAAGTTTCGCTGTCAAGAAAAATCTAATTCTTGAAATTTCCGGAACTTTCCTATAGATTAAATCATAGCTGTTCTGGCTATCTAATTTTTATCAGTATGTGACCAGTTTCTGCAGCCAATAGACAGTAAAAATTGCTATAACCAACTATATACCGATCTTCAAAACATCACAGAAAACAAAGGTCATGTTTTGCGGTGAAATAGCAACGAAAGTAGTAGAACATAATTCTAAACTATAATCAAACCAATACGTATAAAAACAGAGAATTTTGCTAATCAAGAAATAAAAATTCCTATCTATTGTTCCTGGTCTATGGTGCATTTCATTAAGGGTTATTAATTAAGAAAGAAGTTATGATTACTAAATTCGACACTACTAACTAATGATTTTATTTCAAACGAATTAATGTATTGGTACAAGTGAAAAAAAAGAAACTGCTATAATCAAAAATATACTGTATATTAAGGGAAAAGGGAAGAAGTTCTTTGAAACATAAAGATATTGGAAACAAAGCTCGTATGTTGCAGGGATATATAAAAGAAAATAACATATTAGAAGTCAAAACCACAACCAAAATAATACTTGTAAAAGGTGACAGATTTTGTTATTCAGAGAAAAATATCTCCAAAATGAGTTGGGTATTAGCACTAGAAAAAAAGCGCTTTCTTCAAACGGAGAGACCTTTGTGTAACAAATATTCACCGTCGCCTGCAAACGGTCTGGCAGCTAGGTGGTAAAAGCGTTTTTGTACAAAATTTAGGATTCCAAATTTGGATGGAAATTTTTACTGGAGTTGCTTTGTTCATATTAGATACGTCAAGACACTGCGTGGTTCCGATTTCACGTGGAACTGTAAATCAGAAGGCGACGGTGTTGGAAAACGCGGCAAATTGTTTACTTTGGGTTTGACATCTCGTCGAAATCGAGGTAATTTGAGACATCCCGACATTCGTTTGGAGTGATTTTTGGAAAGCATTGAAAACCGAAATTTTGGTGGCCGGTGGGGTTTTTGAACCCGTGGCCTACCGAATGCATTAACGTCGAAGCTGTGACTCCACCCGGAACTCCTGCAAACAGTTTCATACACATTTACCTAATTTCGTCTAGGAGTCAGGGAGAACTGATTATTGTAGCATGTATCGTGTAAAGTGTTATTTTGAGATGAAGACTGCATTGGGAACGCCAGAAAGATAAAAACTGATGGTACTTAGTGTCATATTAAAATTTTGAACGTTATTTGGTCCGATCAAATACTAAATTAGCACATTACAGAAATTATGTATGAATAATGTAGTTTGTGCAAGAATGCCACAATAATATTAAGCAAAATGAGGTAACAGATTTTGAGCCAAACGCTTTAATTTAATTGTTTAAATGGTGTAGCTGAAGGGAGGACTGTAGAGGATGATAGAGATTAGAATTAGCTGAAAGTGGCAGGTAGTCATGGGCATATAGAGATGGAGAGATTATCGGTAGTTAGACATAATTAGATTAATACACCTCTCCAGTCATAACATTTATTCCTATTCTGCTTAACAGGAATGTTGTTCACAGGGATTACATTTAATAAAACTGTGATAAAATTGCCTCAATCATATGAAGTTTTGTTTTTAACACTTTATTTCAAGCTTCCAGTTCACCCGCCAGTGGCAGCTCGCATGACTCTACAAGATCTGGGAAATACAACGGGACAAGGTTTGAGTCCTTCCTGATTGCTGTCCGTAGCCGGTTTCTGGCAATCATCAAGGCGCATGCTGGGACGGCACCCAAACAAAAATACACTTATCACGCACAGAATATACACTGAAGAGCCAAAGAAACTGGTACACCTGCCTAATATCGTGTAGGGTCCCCGCGAGCACGCAGAAGTGCCGCAACACGACGTGGCATGGACTCGACTAATGTCTGAAGTAGTGCTGGAGGCAATTGACACCATGCATCCTGCAGAGCTGTCCATAAATCCGTAAGAGTACGAAGGTGTGGAGATCACTTCTGAACGGCACGTTGCAAGGCATCCCATCCCAGATATGCTCAATAATGTTCATGTCTGGAGAGTTTGGTGGCCAGCTGAGGTGTGTAAACTGAGAAGAGTGTTCCTGGAGCCACTCTGTAGAAATTCTGGACGTATGGGGTGTCGCATTGTCCTGCTGGAATTGTCGAAGTCCGTCGGAATGCACAATAGACATGAATGCATCCAGGTGATCAGCCAGGATGCGTACGTACGTTTCACCTGTCAGAGTCGTATAGAGTCGTATCTAGACGTATCAGGGGTCCCATGTCACTCAAACTGCACACGCCCCACACCATTACAGAAGCTCCATCAGCTGGAACAGTCCCCTGCTGACATGCAGGGTCTATGAATTCATGAGGTTGTCTCCATACCCGTACACGTCCATCCGCTAGATACAATTGGAAACGAGTCTCGTCAGACAAGGCAATGTTACCAACCATCAGCAGTCCAATGTCAGTGTTGACAGGGCCCAGGCGAGGCTTAAGGCTTTGTGTCGTGCACTCAGCAAGGGTACACGAGTGGGCCTTCGGCTCCGAAAGCACATATCGACGATGTTTCATTGAATGGTTCTCACGCTGACAAGTGTTGATGGCCCAGCATTGAAATCCGTAGCAATTTGCGGAAGGGTTGTACTTCTGTCACGCTGAACGATTCTCTTCATTTGTAGTTGGTCCCGTTCTTGCAGGATCTTTTTCCGGCCGCAGCGATGTCGGGGATTTGATGTTGTAACGGATTTCCGATATTTATGGTGCACTCGTGAAATAGTCGTACGGCAAAATCCCCACCTTACCGCTACCTCGGAGATGCTGTGTCCCATCTCTCGTGCGCCGACTATAACATGACGCTAAAACTCACTTAAATCGTGATAACCTGCCATTGTAGCAGTAGTAACCGATCTAACGTCTGCGCCAGACACCTGTTGCCTTATATAGGCGTTGCCGATCGCAGCGCCGTACCCTGAGTGTTAACATATCTCTGTGTTTGTATACGCATGCTTATACCAGTTTCTTTGGCTCTTCAGTGTAGTTACACGTTCGCAGATAGATGGAAACACAACATTCCTCCCCTAGAAGCTTAGCGACAAACCGGCCAAATCCTAACAAGACAACCTTGCAGTAGCGGTATAAGTGCAAAGAAAAAGAAAAAAAAGAAAGTTTTCAGTTCGTTAAATTTTTTATTTAAAATATTTATTAAATCCAGTACTGTTTACGGAGCTTGTATCCTGATCGAATACATTCATTATATACTTTATTGGGTTGTTCCTCCTATCTAAGCTATGTAGCCAACCAGTGGTTGAAAACACTGAGTGTGTACTTCAAATTATAGTGACAAAAGGAAAAATTTAGTTAATAATGGCAGATTATACTCCCCATGAAAACTTGATTGGGGGTTATCTGTCAAAATCATATTCCATAAACAATTTGTTGAGCGCCAGTGGTAGGATGGTCGGTACACCAGCCTCTGTATTAAACATGCTTCAACTACTCATTTTCAGATGAAGTATGGCAATCAGTACGATAACTTCTGCGATAAAAGTGCTGGTCTTACAGTTTCCTTTATAGGGCAGGTCGAAGATAGGAATCCAAACAGAAATAGGTACCCTCGTTCTCTCAGTATTCTCATCTATTAAATTGTAAGCCTAACATTTGCTTTACTACATCTTCAACAAAGTAGATACCGAATATTGAATATATGTGAAATATAATATCACAGTTCAAGTGAGCTACCTTGTTTCCAAGACGTATGGGACTAAAAATAGAAATGTCTCTTACAAGGGTCACCTTTGACCTCGAACGCACAGAACCGCACGAAAATATTCTTAGAATAACAAGCGATCATAAACAAAACAGTGGTGTGTATCATTTCTATGCAAACGTTGCATTCTGCCTCAAGTTACATTTTAATAAAGAGAAGCAAAAGATATTAATACCATATGAAGAAAATTGTACGTAATTCAATGACATCAGTGGATCATTACATTTTCAGCCAATAGTGCCAAAAAATCTTTGCTTAAAGTACATTGATATAAGGCAAAACACACATATAAAGCAGTACCATACACTTGATAGTGCTTATATTATTCCTCAAAGTGCAGATGCGGGATTTCGATGAAGTGGTTAAAAGTGTGAAGAGAATACTGTGCACACCTCACTAAAGCCAGGTTATCACATTCACTGATGTCATTGAATTACGTATAATTTCCTTCATATGTTATTGATATCTTGTTACTTCGTTTCTCTCTATTAAAAAGTTACTTGTGGTAGAATGCAAAGATTTTCATGGAAATGACACACAACACTGTTTTGTTTATGATCGCTTGTTATTCTTAGCATGTTTTGGTGCGGTTGAGAGCGTTCGAGGTCAAAGGTGTCCCTTGTTAGTCATTTTTATTGCTACGTGATCCAGGGAGACTGACAATGCATTTCCAACAATTTGGACGAAGCGCGAGTGTGCTAGGGATCTGGTTACGACTTTCCCTTTACTTCCACGAGACGTGGTTCTCCGTGGAAACTTGTTGGTTCTCCGGCACTTTGTGGCAGCTTGAACTCGGCGTCTGTTCCGCTTAATTAACAAATGTTTCCGACAACTTTCCGCGAACTACCTTTTCCCGCACCTCAGACCCACTCTTCCCTCACAATCCAGCCACACGGATACCAGGGAAACTACGCTTCTCGTTTAATTTCTCTGACAAGAGCACAATCTTGAGCGGGCGGAGATAAAGTGCGGACACGTGTTATCAAAACAGACCAGTAAATAACCGATATAAATATTGCTGCCACATTATTTCTTTGAAATAATTTACCCCAGAAAATCTACGCATAGGCCTATAAGGAAATTAGCATGTTTATGAATATTGGGTTCAACATACATGCCGATTTTGTATATTTTATGGAATGTTTTAAACCGAAGTTAGCTTCATTTTCAGGGAAGTAATACTTACGGGCTCAAACCGTGCTATCATCATTTTACCTAAGATGACAACCTCTTTTTTTCCGGCAGTTTCCCGTATATTCATTTTTCAATATTTCATAATGTCCTCGATTCCAATTCTTTAATTTTAAATATTATCTAGTATATTGAGCGGAATGTTATGTTGTGATTATAAAACGAGCTGTTCGGCGCAATTACACCAGTTAAGCAGAAAAATAGTTCGCTCTGAGCAACACAGAATATTTGTAAAGGCTATTGGACTTCTTAAACGACACTCTCAAGCGTTTCCGCGTAGGTTAAGCGAACACAACTCGGAAGTAATCTTGTTCTTTTACTCAGGCGATTTCTTTGACTTGTTTCGCGCAGTCACTTTTCTTGTTTTACTCTCTTTTATCCAGATATCTTATTTTGATGTGTTTGTTGTTGTCTGCAATATATCGTCTTCCTTCTTGGGGCCATCAGAAACAATACAGATGACAGGTGGCACCAAAACGCTAATGCTTGGGGATGTATGTTAGATCGGGTATTTTCTGTAACTGCAACTTGAACATTTTTGTTTCCTCAGATATAAATGACAAAGCCAACATAATATTCTAGGGAAATTTCAGGCATCTGTGAACTAACACCTGCTACTTCTATTTCAGAATTTTGTTTACAGTTTTCTCCAAATCAATTACCTAATAAAGAAACGCATTTGGCTACCTTGCGACTTATTGAGTTTCACACATGAGGCGCTTGTACATATTGATTTAATTTGTAGTATTTATGAATGACATTCCGGCATGATATAATAATAATAATTGTGTGTTATGTTAACGGTTTATTAACAAGTATCGTGCAGAGCGGATCTATACTTTTTTTATATATATATAGAATTCGTAGGACGGGTTAGCGAGAGTTTTTAAAATCCCAGCTAAAACCAGGATTTGATAGGAGATCTTTTTACTCCCCTGCAAGACTTCCTTTCTCATACAGCTAATAAATCCTCTTGGAATAAGAATCGGATCAAATTTTAGCTTTCCCGATGATCTTAGTAATATATTTATTTCATGACAAGTCAATGAAGGGTAAAGTACCTTAAGAACATCTTTGATTACAAAGTGTTGAGTTGTGTGGCACCAAATGTGTGATTGTGGTTAGCTTTTCGATAATATAAATAATTTCTCATTTACAGAAACGGTGTCGTAAAGCTTTCTGTCCGTCTGTCAGATAAAAAAATTACAGACTTCGCATTTTACGAGCTTCACTCACCCAAAACCAAATATCGCCTTTGAAATAGAAAAAAAAATTACTCCTTTAAAATACTATCTTAGAAATTTGCGTCGCCGTGGCTTAGAGCTAGTCAGATGGAGGTCTATATTTTTTCCAATTTATTTCACTGGAAAATGAAGACGCAAATAGCTTTCAAAACTGTTAGTCTGACACTGTTTTTGTTACCACCTATGACTCAGAAACGCTATAATGTAGAAATGAGAAATCTTTCTCCAATACCAACCATATACTGCAGTTTTTTAAAAAAAATAAAAATAATTATATCCGACACAATTTTTATGCGCGGAGGAATCCAAGCAATAGTTTTTATTGTTCCGTTACTTTGTCATTCACTTACAATACTTTTAATTAAAAGCACATTGTATCTTAACGGATAGGGAGTAACAAACAACAGATAATAAAATAGTAAATATGATTAGCATTGGCAATTACCTTGGTGCGAGTGACAAAGAGCGGGCTTTGGATAAGCATGGAGTCCGCTACCTGACCTGAAGATAGGCCGATCGTTAATTGCCGCATCATGTAGCACCCCACGATTTTTTAATCAGCGACTTCATTCCTACTTTAAGCTTATTCATCAAAAATAACTTATACTGAATTGTCGGGACGTCCTATCACTGTTAAACAAAAATTTTATATTTGAGGATTATTTTTAACCGTTTAGTTCATATTGCTACAAAGCGTTTTTTTAGTTTTTTAAACTATAATTTTATTTTTAACTTTTCAGTTAAGAGTGTCACAAGTTAAGAGTGTTGCTTTTTCTTCGCCCATCTACCTTTGCAACTAGCAACGTACAGTTAAATGGTCAACCCATCTAGAGGTCTAGTAGCAGGGTAAATGTGGAAGACTACTCTTCTATAATAGTACGAACTAATTCAAAATGATGTTTCGAATACTCACTATTTAACATCACTGTAAGAAATTGTTGACACTATCGTAGCTGCTTGTATGAAGGTATCGTCAAGTGCGTAAGTGCAAAAAATTGCGCAACAAAATCACTTTTCTGTAGTTACTGTCAAAGTACTGAGAATACCAGGTTATAGCTGTGAAATTATCGTATTGTTAAACGCTCTTAATAAGTGTGCAAAATTAAATTAAATGCATATGGCTATGTTGACCGGGAAATCTCCAAAGGGTCTGGCCACCAAATGAAGATTTCTTGAATTGCAGCGCATGTGCACTAATGTCGCGGCTACATTTGCCTAACTCGGCAATCCCAACAGGCATAAGTTACCTTCAGTTTAACCAAGGGTATGCGGAAAGTGGGTGAAAATGAGCCACGTCTGTCGTAAGACGGTTAAGCCACTTTTCTGTTCTTACTGTCAAAGTAATGAGGATACCAAGACATAGATATGAAATTATTGTATTGTAATCGGTTCTTAATATTGTAGCGGTATGTGCCGGAGGGAGGTAAGGGTGAAAACCTTTTACTTCTTTTTATAATTCAAAGAAACCCTAGGCTGCTAATTTATTGGGTACTCATAATGGCGTACAGGCGAGGCTTATTTATCGTTAACATTGACACATTGAAATATGATAAAAAGAACTATTCAAAGCCTCTTCTTACCATTGCCAACATATTAACAAATAAACGAAGCATTAAAACACAACCACTTTTAAAATTATTCTTGAAACAAACTCCCAATGTTAATTGGCAAGCAAGAAAGCTTCACACTTGATTTTTTTAAATGAAATTTCCCTTAACAATGATCGGGAACCATAAATCAAATACAGTATTGACATTAACTGTATCCGATCTCAAATGCCGGGCGCCAGGATAATTTAAATTATCCACCAAGTGTAGCTTTAAGAAAGTCTGCCCCAGCTAGCTCAATATTTGGGGGTGCGAGAACTCCTAATCATCAGTGGTCGTTACAGGGCTGTACTCAATGACCGAATAAAAGTACCACACTGCACTGTAGAATTATTACCGTGACGGCGATATATTTCCCGCGACGGCGGAATTACTATAGCCCGTTGGCTATAGCGGACAGTGCACCACGTCCGTCAGCAAGCGTACTGGATGCGTGCACAGCGACCTCACTGTACAAGACACGCTTATTGACCCTCAGGTTAGATGCCAAGACGGAGCGATCTCCAGCCTCGGAAGATCCGCTCCTTCCAGTCTGAAGGCTCGGAGTCCAGTCCTCTCCAGCGTCCGCCGGAAAAAGCCTCCTCCCGTCGCTCGTGGTTTACATAGAGCAAAAAATACACCGGCATTACAAAATGCAAAGGAAAGTCTCTCTCGATTGGTCCTACCATTTTCAAGCTCCTCCTTCCGGCTGTCACGATAGGCGAACATTGTCTTTCTCGATTCGTGTGAACTCGGGATAGCCTCGGACTTATTCGTCACCTGTGACCTCCAAACTGCCCGTTTGGAGACCTGGGGCTTGGATACGATCATTCACCCCAGTGTACAGTTTCCCCGGAGCCAAGGGATTATACGCTTGACCAAATGCGTGAGAAGGTTTACTGGTGTCCATTGTCCCTGGCAGCCGCCGGCCTGTCGCTACAATCTGGCGCGTCTGGCTGGGAGGTCCCAAAAACACTGACAATCCTCTCTGTAAACTTCCTTTCTTAATCTTTTTATATATAAAAATATACAAAATATTATATATAAAAATGTACGGAATGACCCATATTTGGTCATACAAAATTGGTATACAAAATTTCAGACAATTCGGACATTTTGAGGTGGGCGAAAATTGAACAGATTCATTACATTCAACCACTTGTAATTTGTACTGTCGATGTAGTGAGATTGGAATTATTGTATTTTCATCGGTTCTTAATAAGTGTGCAAAATTTTAAACGATCCTGACGTGAGGAAGTAGGTGAACACTGAAATGAAAGATTCAATTGCATGCAACCATCTTTCTATTGTTACTGTTAATGTAACAAGAATAGCACGACGTTGCTATGCGATTATTGTATTGTCGCCGGTTCTTAACACGTGCGCAAAATGTTTCTATTGTTACTGTAGAAGTAATGAGAATATCAGAATACAGACATAAAATTATTGTATTGTAATCGCTTCTCAATACATGAGTAAAATTTCAAACAATTCAGACATCTGGAATTGGGTCGAAATTCAACTGAATAATCCCATCACATTCAATCATTTTTCTGTTGTTACTGTCAAAGTAATGCGAATAGCGGGGCAGCGCTATGAAATTATTGTATTGTCGCCAGTTCTTAATACGTGTGCGAAATTTCAAACAGCTCGGACACCTGGAAGTGGGTAAAAATTGAGTTGAAAAATTCCGTTACATACATACGGGTCAAGCTAATATAAAGCGTGTAAAAAGGCGTGAGGTGCTCTCTACATACTTTCCACAATTACTCTATCTTTATAAATAGCTACCGACACAAAATATAAGGCAACTGATATCTAGCACCCCACGCTACTTTTAACATTAAATTTAATTTTTTAATCAGTGATTTCAACGGCCAAGCAATATGGCGGCCTCCCCACCCCACTTCTCTCTATCCGGTTTCACTCCAGTGCGTGGTGAAGGTTCCCTGCGTCGTCTCCATATATTCCTTCCTCCATGCCTGAACCAAGGGAAACATTTTTTTTTTCGGAAATTTCGTTCGATGGTAGCCCATAGGAAATGTATTTGTTTATAATGGAAGTAATCGATTGTTTCTGATCGCGTCTTATCGATATGACATGGCGGGCGACGCTGGAATACAGATCGTACATATATTTACTATTTGTAAATTTCGTGCGACTTTTTTCGACGGAAAGAAGCTGAAATGCCAAGAAAAATAACAAAACGGGATTACCCAACATTTCAACAGATTTTAATTAATTTTTCAGCGCTGGCGGCATGTGGTAGCTGTGTGACAGTTATATTTCGTCATTTTTATTTGTCGCCACTTTTCTATAAAAAGATAGTGTGGGACGTGAAAAGGACATTATATGGAAGCAGTCAACCAAAATACAGCAGGCTAGTGCCATTTCCGGAAGGTCCGGTGTTCATGGATTTTTCCTGATTCCAAGAGTCAATAATCTCAGGTAAATATGTTCTATATGTACTATGCAACCTAATCTTTGAAAAGTGTAACCTTACTTTTATTCTTTGTACAGATTCATTACGACCAAGAAAAGAAATCAGTAAGATTTTACACCTTTTAATCTCACTAATTTTATTCAGATTTTACAGTTCACTCCTATAAACTGTACCACGATAACAACTTTACAATTATATTAACACGACTTTAAATTCGTTATAGCCCATTTCAATAACGTTTATGCTCGTGCTGTACTAAACTGCGTGCAAACGTCCTATCTTCTTTCCTATTTACTCATTCAGAATTCCACCATGTGAATTTTATTATTATTATTATCTCTCACAGATTCATTGCCGCAGCGACATTGTTAATACGAGACGCTTTGATCCAAAACATATTCTTAATACAGATCAAACACCGAGCGTAGTGAGTGAACGGTAACGCTCTGACCTCGCATTCGTGAGGAAGCGAGTTCGAATCCCATCCGGAAATCCAAATTTGGGTTTTGCATCGTTTACACATATCACTCCAGGCGAATGCCGAGATTCGTCCTTCGAAAGTCCATGGCCGAATTCCTTCCCGTTCCTTGCACACGGTCCTTTCCTGCCTCTAATGACCTCGATGTCGGCGAGCCGTAAAGCAATAAGCAAAAGACAGATCAGATGCTCCCGAAAAGATAAGTGAGATAGAAACTATCTCTATTATCTCACAGCAATCAATAATTCCGGAAGACGAGAAGTAAGATCTATTTGCTATTGGGAGATTGCACCACTTTCGGAACCTACCTGAAACTGCTAGTAACCTGTTGAAATTTGGATTAACTGCTTTGTCATAATGTCCACTTCACGTTTTTCACACTTATTATATGGAAAATTCGGCAATTAGAAATATGAAAATATGAGAGGCTGCACATCTGCAAAATGCTATACATTAAATCTATCGGTGCAGTGATCAAATGAACCTAAATGGTTTCGTTTTGTTATAGAGATCGTGGTTAGGTTGAAACGCGGACCGAGCGTGGTGGTGTAACGGTTAGCGTTCTAGCCTCGCATTCGGGACGACGCCGGTTCGAATCCCCGTCGGGGCATCCAGATTTGGGTTTTCCATGGTTTCCCAAATCACTCCAGGCAAATTCCGGGATGCTTCCTTCAGAAGGCCATGGCCGATTTCCTTCCCATTCCTTGCCCCCCATCCTTTCCCGTATCTAAAGACCTCGCTGTTAAGGGAGCGTGCATAAACCACGTAGCTCCATTTTGGCCTCCTGTGTACCTCCCTCCCCCACGTAGCTCTACGTGACTTTTGCCTCTACCCCCTTCCCCCCACGTAGCTTTTGTCCCCTTTGATTCCAGAAGACATTTTGTACCGTTTTCTCTTGTCAGACTATTGTAAATTACATACGGGGATAATTAAATGAGAGAAATAAATATTCACATGCTGTTGTGAGTTCTGTTCCTCATTTTAACTGTAAAAATGTTATGAAAGGAAACCTACGTGGTCTGGCTCGGAACCGCTCCTCCCCCCACGTAGCCCAGCGTAGCCTTTCAGCCCCCCTCCTCCCCCCTTCCTGGACAGAGCCACGTAGTTTGTGCACGCTCCCTAAGAGACGTTAAGCAGTTAAAAAAAAAAAAAATAATTATATTGAAATGCGGCCTGGACCAAGAGAAAAAAATTCACGAAATATCGTATGCGGCATCCATCTCGGAAATGGCGTATTTGTTACAACAGAAACAATGGATTGTTTCTGATTGCTTGTATCGATATAAGACGGCGAGCATTGTTGTGCTTCACTTCGGACACATATTTTCTATTTCTAAATTTTGTGCGACTTTTTACAACGCAGGGAAGCTGAAATGGCAAGAAAACAATGCAACACAGCATTTAAACATTTCAAGAGATTGTAATTGATTTTGAAGCACTTGCGGCATCTAATAGCTATGCGTCCCTCCTACATTTCGGCATTTTTAATTTAATTTGTGGCGACTTTTTCGCAAATTAAGAGCGCAAAACGTGAAGAGGACGAAATAACGAAGAAGTTAATACAAATTTCAACAGGTTAGTAGCAGTTTCGGGTAGGTTCCAAAAGTGGTGCAGTCCCCAATAGAACCAGGAGAAATTCATGAACACCGGACCTTCTGCTACAGTACTGGCAAGACGCAGCAAATTTCCCTGACGACTGGCTAGAGTCAATATTATAGGCGAGACCCGTGGCCCGGGCGGGTTGCTCCTCTCGTATTCGACTCGCAACTCGGCCGCGTCTTGATTGCTCTTCCACCTGACACCAGATACTGCAGCCGAGCAGGCAGCGGGAGAAAGAAGAAAAAAGGAGAAGACACAGTGCGAAAGGAAAGGAAGGGGGGAAAAAAGAGCCGAGGAGGCTGGCGAGAGGAGCGGAGCGCAGAGACAACCTCGGGTCCAAATTAAATCACGATGACTAACTTGCGCAACTCTTGACAGCGAATGTAATTAAGTTTGTCAAAGATCTTCTTACGTGGGTACGTGCACTGTGTCTCAACTTGGAAAATTGTGTTTGGGAAACTTGTCACCCGGCCGGAATGGCATGATAATTCAGTTTTTGCCCCACCTCCGCCCTTCAGGAGTATTTTTCAACAGTTATTCGATTTATACGGGAAAATATGAGACAGTTCAGAGGCTGTAATGCGCTGTTAACAAGTTAAGCCGTCTTTTAAACACTTGTAACGATCCGAATAACTTCAGATTCGGAAGTGTGCAGCTGGGAGGTCGTCGTTTAACGCCAGTGAAGCTGTTTAAAGGCACCATCGTAAATCCAGGCTATTGAAGACGTTCAAATAAGTGCAATGAACTTGGCTGCTGCATTAGTATTTATAGTTTGGTAAATCGTAGGCGTTCTGGAAGGAAAATGAAGGAATTGCTGTACTGTGAAATGTAACGAAATACTTATTGTATCAGCGAATAGACAGCAACAGGGTTCAGTTTCTCATTGTGTACTGAACAGAGTGTAAGAAATTTTATATCAACGTAAGTAAACAATAAAAAAAACAAAATAAACCTAAAAACACGTTTCGTTATAATTGAGTTATGAAGTTTCCATAGCGGAGTGTAAGTTTTAAATGACGATATTAACATCCATGTTTCAGTCATAAAGAAATGATAATTTTGTGTATATAAAAATAAGTAAAATGAACTTCAACAAAAAATTGAAGACTCAGTATAACTTACGGTAATTCACTTTTAGTTATAATTTCGTTTTCTTCTAATTAATTACTCAAAGCAGATAACGTATTTACTACAAACACTCCTTATTGTTCTTTTACCAACATTAAGGGTCGGCTGCCTTTAATCACTTTTTCTTATCACTGGCATAATAGAATTTGGAGCATTTTATACCTACTGCCAGGTCACTTTAAGTACTAATGGAGGAAATGAACTGATGCCATCTGCCTGCGTAACTGCGATTAATGTATTTTTTGTTTGTGAAATGTTTAGTTTATGAGGCAGAGATTAGGGACCATTCGAGCATTCGCGTTGATGGTTGCGGAAAACTTCCTAAAAACCACAGTCATGGTTCGTGCCCGACCCCATGAACCACCCAGATCCAGTGAGCGCTGCCTCAGTCACACTGCTCACTTTACAACAATCAATGATAATATTTGAAATAATTTTCTGCTCTGATATCTAGATAACAACCTATTCTGGAATCACCATATACAATAGTATCTCAAAAAGCGTCCATATGCAACTTTCTCAGTAATAATGACGTGTAGAGTTGGATTTTGGAGCATACCTTCATATTCTGAGTAATTTTTCGTAAGAAAAGAGTTCACCACAGTAACTTCCGAACAGAATTTGATGCTTCTTAAAACTGCCATAGTCGATGAGGAAGAACAAGTTTGATCGGGACTCTAATCCATCAACAAATTCGCGTCTAACAAATATTTTACAAAGCTAATCAACATTAGTCACATCCCCTTTCACTTCCTTAGTGAGGTCCATATT